>OY740791.1:67956304-68676304 GCA_963514005.1 Raja brachyura
GGTATTTGGGATGTTTTACTAATCACCTTTACAGCTGTTCTGTACTTTTCTCTGTGATAATCACCTGCCCCAGGCCCTGCACTATATCACCTGCAACATATTTGTGAACATTCCCTCAGCAGTTGAAATCAGCTCAGCAATTGAAAGGATATTGAAGGTCAAATGTGTCGGAAGGAACTGCAGATGCTGGTTTACACCGAAGATAGACACAAAATGCTGGAGTAACTCAGCGGGACAGGCAGCATCTCTGGAGAGAAGGAGTGGGTGATGTTTCAGGTCGAGACCCTTCTTCAGAGTGAAGAAGTCTGAAGAGTTAGTCTTGACCCGAAACAGCATCCATTCCTTCTCTCCAGAGATGCTGCCTGTCCCGCTGAGTTACTCCAGCATTTTGTGTCTATCTATTGGAGGGCCAAATATGGATGCTTTAGTTAGGTGAATTAAAGATGCATCTTAAAACAGGGCTGTGGAGGCGATACCCTAAACACCCGACTCCGACTCCTTGATTTCTTGTGTATCTAACTCCGGCTGACTCTGACCCCGACCCCTAGGTATAATGATTCTAAATCTGCTATGATGACAATACACAAGATGGCATTTCATAAGAACTACATGAATCATCAGGCTACCTTTTAAACCCTTGTCCTTAAAGTTTTGCGTCTAGTGGTTGTAGCTGTGCTATTGGAGCTTTTTTATTGTTTATTCTTGAAAAAAAAACATAATTCATTCTGCTAAAAGAAAAGAAAATTACATATAGGACTATGACAAAATTAAAATTCCATTGAATTAAGTAAAAAGTCTAAAAGCATTACATAAAAACATAGAAAATAGGTGCAGGAGGAGGACATTCAGCCCTTCAAGCCAGCACCGCCATTCATTGATTATGGCTGATCATCCCCAATCAATAAGCCGTGCCTGCCTTCTCCCCGTGTCTCTTGATTTCACCAGCCCTTAAAGCTCTATCTAACTCTCTCTTAAATCCATCCAGTGTTTTGGCCTCCAGAGAGTTGTGAATTTGCCCTCTGTGGCAGGGAATTCCACAAATTCACAACTCTCTTGGTGAAAAAGTTTTTTCTCACCTCAGTCCTAAATGGCCTCCCCTTTATTCTAAGACTGTGGGCCCTGGTTCTGGACTCGCCCAACATTGGGAACATTTTTCTTGCATCTACCCTGTCCAGTTTTATATGTTTCTATAAGATATCCCTTCACTCTTCTAAACTCCAGTGAATACAAGCCTAGTCTTTTCAATCTTTCCTCATATGACAGTCCTGCACTCCCAGGAATCAATCTCATGAGCCTACGCTGCACTGCTTGAACCTACACTGCAATGCCTGAACCTATGCTGCACTGCCAGAACCTACGCTGCACTGCTTGAACCTACGCTGCACTGCCTGAACCTACCCTGCACTGCCTGAACCTACGCTGCACTGCCTGAACCTACGCTGCACTGCCTGAACCTACGCTGCACTGCCTGAACCTATGCTGCACTGCCTGAACCTACGCTGCACTGCCTGAACCTACACTGCACTGCCTGAACCTATGCTGCACTGCCTGAACCTACACTGCACTGCCTGAACCTACCCTGCACTGCCTGAACCTACGCTGCACTGCCTGAACCTACGCTGCACTGCCTGAACCTACGCTGCACTGCCTGAACCTACCCTGCACTGCCTGAACCTACGCTGCACTGCCTGAACCTATGCTGCACTGCCTGAACCTACGCTGCACTGCCTGAACCTACGCTGCACTGCCTGAACCTACCCTGCACTGCCTGAACCTACGCTGCACTGCCTGAACCTACGCTGCATTTCCTGAACCTACGCTGCACTGCCTGAACCTACACTGCACTGCCTGAACCTACGCTGCACTGCCTGAACCTACGCTGCACTGCCTGAACCTACACTGCACTGCCTGAACCTACCCTGCACTGCCTGAACCTACGCTGCACTGCCTGAACCTATGCTGCACTGCCTGAACCTACGCTGCACTGCCTGAACGTACCCTGCACTGCCTGAACCTACGCTGCACTGCCTGAACCTACGCTGCATTTCCTGAACCTACGCTGCACTGCCTGAACCTACCCTGCACTGCCTGAACCTACGCTGCACTGCCTGAACCTACGCTGCACTGCCTGAACCTACACTGCACTGCCTGAACCTAGGCTGCACTGCCTGAACCTACGCTGCACTGCCTGAACCTACCCTGCACTGCCTGAACCTACGCTGCACTGCCTGAACCTACGCTGCACTGCCTGAACCTACGCTGCACTGCCTGAACCTACGCTGCACTGCCTGAACCTACGCTGCACTGCCTGAACCTATGCTGCACTGCCTGAACCTACGCTGCACTGCCTGAACCTACGCTGCACTGCCTAGACTCCAAAGGTTTATTAAACTAAGGCCACAGGTATGAGCTAAATGGTTACGTGCAAAGTGCAAAAGTACAAAACTAAATGCATAGGTAGTTAAGTGTGCTACAAAAGTACATACCTAAAGTTTATTAATAACATGTCCTTAGGAACAGAATTACTTCTGCCAGATCCTCGTTTCATTGAAGCCCTAAATCTGATTTAATTATTTTCAGAGCGGAGACCAGTCTCCACGCTGACCTGAGTGGATGGTATGGCTGTTACTATCATAGCTGCAAATTTTACTATTTCTGGATAAGCAGGGATGACGTCTAGTTTAGATGAGCGATCATATTTCTCTACTTCTTTTAAACCACCAAGAAAATCTTGCTTCAATTCCATTAGTTTAACATCAAAATGCTTTGCAAGTTTAAACAGGAACGCTTTGCACTCGACTGTTCAATTTTATCTAAATATTTTGCAAAATCTGATGTGATTTCCCATTCTCTCAGGTGGAAATGAAGTGTGCAGTATGTCCAAAAAGTGGGATTTTTTCCGATTTACACAGTCTCTGAAATTTATGTTGCGGTCGGAGTAGGAGTCGGGATTTTGACTCCAGCAAAACCAAAATTGCTCAACTCCGACTCCGACTGGACCACTCCGACTCCACAACCCTGCCTTAAAAGAGGTGGATGGGTTTGGGTGGAAGCTCTTTTGGGGGACAGTTGCTGTGATTGTTGGTTGGAGTGAAGTGGGGAGAATACATAGGGAGGGAGCCACAGTGGAGGAGGACATCGGCAAATGCTCTGCAGCAGACAGACTGAGGCAGTGGCTGCGACAAGGAGAAGATGCCTGGGGTTTGAGGAGAGGCAATGCCAGTGATCCATTCCAACTCTTCCTCGGGAGTGTCAGAGCAGTGTTGGTGTTTGAGTACAAATATGTGCAAGCCAGAACTAACAATGAGAACATTTAATGGCAATCGAACGATTTATGCTCATATATGTCAATGCCATTTATTCTATCACTCGGAATGTATTGGATTTGTATTTAAATTCTCTAGATTATTAATCCACTATCAAAGACATTACTGCACCCATCACTGGGGCCAGGGCAGCCTGGTCTATGGACACACGTCCTATTTGGCATTGTGATCTATGGCAGATATACACTTCTGTAACTGGATCCTAGTACCACGTGGCTTATTCTTCAGCACAATTTCTCTTCATAGAATAAATTATATGAAGGTTACCGTGACTTGCCAATTGTTTAGCTCCTCAGTTGCTGAGGTTTGGCTACCTCTGACATACCCCAGAGGGTAGAGGAATGATGAGTGCGTCTATAGTCATCATTGCCAGGAAAGTCCCCACCATGACTTGTTTCACAGCCCAACCCCACTCAGCCATTACACCTGCCAACTTTCCAAGGAGGTCAGGACACGATTTGGAAATGTGAAAGCTGGCTGTCTTTTTCTTTTTTCAGAGCACTTGGACTAATTGTAACTCCAGTCACCTTCCTGCTTGATCTCTTTAAACAATAAAGCCCAAGATGCATCCCCAACCAAAGCATCGGCAGCACTCGCTAAATAAATTCAATGACCTATCGATGATGTGAATCGTGGAAGAGTTTCTTTGTGTTTATCACAACTTTCATTGATTTACAGAAGACAACAGTTTCTCTGTCCAGGTTCCATTATACAAGCAGAAACCCAATTAGCTTAAAGAGCTGTCTGCGCTAGACCCTGGAGCCAAGTTGGACAGATTTGTGACACGTCAGACCATAAAAATAATATGGTGAATGAAATAACACAACTAATCCAACAGAATGAGAATGGTAAACTGGTCGTAGGAAGACGTCTCTTCACTGCTGTATTTCATCTTATGTCCACTATAATGAGGATTACTTGGAATTTCTGCAAAGTTCACACAGAGAGTGCTCAGCTTCTTATGGCCCTTCACCCAGTGCATACCTCTCCCTGTTTAAAGCATCCTCAAGCATCAACATTTTAAAGCAGTTTTCAGAGACCACCAGAATCAGGCCTTTTGTGGTTTGGGGTCTTTATCCCAATCCATTTCCATCAGGATGCGCCATGAATGTTGTCTACTGGGTGGGAGATGTGTGTCAACAACCTACAACATGTTCCTCAATGAGGAAAAATATGGCTCCACATACAATTAGATCCCACTTTGTGACAGGAATTGGAAAATAGACTAAAATGCGAGGAAACCACTGGCAAAGATTTAAGGAGTTAAGTCATAAAATTCAGTAATAGCATGTCCAAGAGATATGCACCATCCATGGTTAACTAAGAATGTTAAGAATGGGATCAACATGAAGGAATCATTTCCGCTTTCTGCAGAGACCATTCCCCTGGTTAACTCATCCCTTTCTCCCTAACCACCCCCTCCCCAGGTAACTTCCGCTGCAACACCTATCACTATACCTCCTCCCTCAACTCTGTCCAGGGACCCCTTTCAGGTTAGGCAGAGGTTCACTTGCACCTCCTCCAACCTCATCTACTGTAGCCGTTGTTCAAGATGTGGACTCTTATACATCGGCGAGACCAAACGTAGACTGGGCGATCGTTTCGCTGAACACCTTCGCTCAGCCCGCGTGAACCAACCTGATCTCCCGGTTGCCGGACACTTTAATTTTCCTTCCCATTCCTACACAGACCTTTCTGTCCTCGGTCTCCTCCATTGTCAGGGTGAGGCTAAACGCAAATTGGAGGAACAGCATCTCATATTTCGCTTGGGCAGCTTACAACCCAGTGGTATGAATATTGATTTCTCTCACTTCAAGTAGCCCCAGCATTCCCTCTCTTTCTATCTCTCCCCCACTCAAGTCGCACTAGCTTCTCATTTTCACTCAACAAACAGCTTACAATGGTCTGTTCCTTTCTCATCATTACTTTTTTACATATCCTTCATTCATTGTTCTTTATCTCTCCACATCACCATCTATATCTCTCGTTTTCCTTGTCCCTAACCAGTCTGAAGAAGGGTCTCGACCTGAAATGTCGCCCATTCCTTCTCTCCAGAGATGCTGCCTTTCCCACTGAGTTACTCCAGATTTTTGTGTCTATCTTTATAATTGCAGAGAAAATCTGTTGTCAACCATAGGATTGAAAATGTTTTGGAAACGTTTGTGAACTAAAATGAGTGAAAAGATAAGGGTATGAGAGTTACTCATCTAGCAACTGAAAGCCAGCGAACAAGTAGGTGTGGTCCACTGAAGGGTGGAATTGGGGTATTCATGATGGAAATAAAGAAATGGCAAACATTAAAAAAACCCAGGAGAAATATCTGGAGTAGGAGCATGTAATTTCAGACGAAGACGGTAGCCATGCATTAAGATGGCAATGGGCAGGGATTTCCTCTCTCAGACGGTTGAGAATCATTGGAATTTTACGCCTAGGCAGAGGTTGTCCCTCTCTTCAAGAGAGAGATAAGGCTGCTACATAAAAGGAGTATGTTCTCTTCCTCAACAAAGGCTGGGGTAAAGTCCCAATTATAAAATCTACCAAAAATCTTCCTTCATTCCATTGGACTGGTACGATGAGAATTGGCACTCACCCATCCCACTGGGAGAGGCCAGAGAAAAATGCAAAATGAGCCTTCCATTCTCTCCACTAGGGGGAGGTCAAGGTGCTGTGTTCGGCCACAGTCAGTGTCCAACATATCTTTCTGTCTTCCCAGTGAAAGGGTTAAGCATGTGACCAGTACTCATTGTGTCCTGCGTGTGAGAGGGCGGAGGGGGGTGAGGGGTGGGTGAGATGGGGAGAGGGGGGAGAGGGAGAGGGGAGAGGGAGAGGGGAGGTGAGAGGGGGGAGAGATGGTGGAGAGGGGAGGGAGGGGGGAAGAGGGGAGGGCTAGAGGGGGAGGGGAGAGTGGGGGAGGGAAGAGGGGGAGGGGAGTGGGGGAGAGCTGGAGCGGGGGCAGAGGGGGGAGGGGAGAGAGAGGAGGGGGAGGGAGGGAAGGGGGAGAGAGTGGGGAGAGGGGGGAGTGAGGGTGAAGGGAGGGGGGGGAGTGAGAGAGGGGGAGGGGAGAGGGGAGGGGATTGGGGGAAGGGATTGGGGGAGGGGGGAGGGGAGATGGGGTGAGGCGGAGGGCAGAGGGGGGTGTTGAGAAACAGGAGGGGGAGAGAGGAGGGGAGCGAGGAGGGGAAGAGAGGGGAGGGGGGAAGAGGAGGGGGAGAGAGGAGGGGGAGGGAGGAGGGGAAGAGGGGAGGGGGGAGTGGGGGCGAGGGCGGGAAAGGGAGGGCGGTGGGGGGAGAGGGGAAGGGGAGATGGGGAGGGGGTGGAGGGGGTAGTGGGGAAGGGGTGCAGTGGGGGAGAGATGGGGGATTAAAGGGGGAGTGATGGAGGGTAGAGGGGGAGGGGAGGGAGGAGGGGAGGGGAGGGATGGGGACGGGAGGGAGAGGGAGAGAGAGAAGGGGAAGAGATGGTGGTAGAGGTGGGGGGGTAGTGGGGAGGGGGGAGAGGGGAGGTAGGGAGGGAGGGGGGAGAGCGAGAATAGATGGGAGAGAGGGGGTAGAGAGGAGAGGGGAGAAAGGGGAGGAAGGAGAGGGGAGGGGGTGAGAAGAGGAGGGGGTGGAGAGGTGGAGGGGAGCTGGGTGAGTTAGTGGGCTGAGAAAAGTGGAGAGAGAGAGAAAGAGAGAGAGAGAGAGAGTACAGGGACCGACTCTCTGGAAACCCAGAGCGAGTAGCAGCGGGGAGAAGAGCAGGATAGGAGCAGTGAGCAGCGGGCGGGAGGGGGCGGGGGAGGGGCGTGACTTCACTCGCTGTGCAGGCCGCGAGAAGAAAGTTCTTCAAAAGCAAGCTGGAAACTCGTGAGCGCCGGTGACCTCCGGTGACCTCGGGATCTGCAGGACTTGTTTGTTCTTTCTGCGCCTTATGAAGACCGAGGGGGGGGGGCGGGAGGGTGGTGATGTGACTCATGGAAAACAGTGGCCCTGCTTTAATCCAGAGCCGGTGGGTGCGGGGGGGGGGGTGGGGGCTGGGCCACGAGCCAGGTGGGCCACGAACAAAGACATTGTGACGTCATCAGCTGGCCAGCGGTTAGATTTGAAAAGGGGAGTTTTGAAATCATGAGGTAAATCTCTACCGGAATATGTAAAGATTTCACCGTTACCGCATCGGCTTTTCTAGGAGATGTGAATCACAGACAAAGTTCAAGTTTGAAAAGTAAGAGGGACAAACATCCCGAGTATATGTTGTTCCAAAGGTGAACAATGGCATCCTTACCTGCAGCAATACACCATAGTGTGGCGCCACCCGGTGGTTAGGCCACTTACTATGCGAACCCTCGGCAGTCGGGGTAGGGTCATGTGACTGGGTGTTGGCGGGAGGCAGTTGTCACGAGGTTTCGGGTTGTGCCCTAGTATAAGTATTCAGCCCCGAATCAGCCTTCCCCCATTCACGTGTGTGTTGTTTTCTTTACTTCAGCAATAAAGATCTCTTTGTTTCATCACGGGTGGCTTGCTTATTCGCCCACCATATTGGTGACCCCGACAATCCAAATCGGCCATTTTGGAGTTTGCAGCCAATGATCAACCTCAACAGCCCCAGGTCACTGGCAATGCAGCCCAGCAGAACGCTGTCTCCCTGAAGCTGCCCATTGGATCAGGAGCCGGCCGGTTGCCTGGTCCCTTACCCTCGTGCGCTGGCATTTCAGGACAAATATGAGGGCCTTAAAGCACTGCTATTGCGGACCTTTGGGCTCAGCCACCAGGACCACTCAGCACGGCTCATGTACATAGTTGGCCTCTGCGATTGCCAGCCGTGAATGAGATGCTCACCCTCATGGACGGTCACCGGCCCTGCCTGATCTTCGATCACGCCTTCCTGGAGCACATGCCGGATGACATCCGCCTGCTGCTCGCCGGTGAGGATTTCGTAGACCCCCTGCTGCTAGCGGAGCGTGTGGATGAGCTGTGGCAAGCCAAGCAGCAGGGCGATGGCTCGATCGATCGAGTATTGGCGGTGCCTTGGAGGACCCGGAAACCAGGCCCTGTGTCCACTGGGAGATCAGCTACGCCGCCCGTGCCGAACGACCCCGGTAAAGGGAAGTGGTGTTACTACCACCAGCGCTGGGGTCCTGCAGCCCATCTGTGCCGCCCGCCCTACTTGTATCCGGGAAATGCCGGGGCTGGCCACCAGTAGGCGCTGCGGTGGTCGGCCTGAAACACCGTCTCAAGGCGTGGGATCGGCACTCAGGATGACAGTTCCTGGTTGACACGGGCACAGAGGTTAGCGTTTTATCCCGTCAGCGATGGACACCCGTTCTGGCGAGCGGGGGCCTTCTCTGACTGCAGTAAATGGCAGATCCAAACGGACATATGGGGTTCACATGATCCCGCTCATCTTTGGCCCCTGCCATTTTACCTAGACTTTTACGGTGGCCGACGTTTCCCAGCCGTTGCTGGGCGCTGATTTCCTCCGGGCCCAATGTTGGTGGATGTGCCTCGTCTGTCTACTCTTTCGCTTTCGTGCCTCCGGTTCTGGGGGGGTCCTGTAGCGCCACCTGGTGGTTAGGCCACTTACTATGCGAATCCTTGGCAGTCGGGGGTAGGGTCATGTGATTGGGTATTGGCGGGAAGCAGTTGTCACAAGGTTTGGAGTTGTGCCCTAGTATAAGCATTCAGCCCCCTATCAGCCTTCCCCCATTCGCGTGTGTGTTGTTCTCTTTACTTCAGCAATAAAGATCTCTTTGATTCACCACGCGGGGCTTGCTTATTTGGCCATCATAATAGTACATATAGTATTCTGCAAACACCATAATAAATACCACAAAAGGGAGCTCAGTTTACATAAAATAAACAAACAAACAATAATAGTGCAAAGACACAAACAATGTCCCCCAAGTGTATGTCGTTTGGAGTGTATTTGAAAGTTGTAGTGTTTAATTGCCCGTTAGTTGTTGGGGAGATACTGCTGCTGAATCTGACCATTACAGTTTTCAGGCTCCTGTAGCTTCAGCTCAGTTTAGTTTATTGTCATGAGTGTACAGTGAAAAGCTTTTGTTGTGTGCTAACCAGTCAGCGGAAAGATAATACATGATTACAATCAATCTATTTACAGTGTACAGATACAGGCAATAACGTAAATAACATTGAGTGCAAGATAAAGCCAGTAAAGTCCGATCAAAGATATTGACTGCTAGGAATTTGAAGCTTTCAACCATCTCTACACCGGCACCATCAATGCAAACTGGGGTTTGTGCACCACTTCACTTCCTGAAGTCGATCACTAGCTCCTTTGTCTTGCTGACATTGAGAGAAAGGTTGTTGTCTCAACACCAGGACACGAGGTTCTCAATCCCCTTCCTGTACTTTATGACTTTATTATCATTGTAGTGGTGCATACAACAACATCCAGGCGCACTGCCTGAGTGGAGCCCAAATGTACAAGATAAAAAATAACAATAAAATAACAGTAAAAAGGGAGAAAAATAAAAATTGTTCATCCACTCATGTGCACATACACACAGATTCACACATGCACACACGTTATGCCTACATATCCACTCTTACCAGAATATAAGATATTGCACTCAGAATGTCATTGTCAGAATATAAGATAATGCACAGAATAGTATCATAAAAATGAATATTATAAATGAATATATCAGTAATGCACAAAGGTAGGTCTTGTACGGTATAAACAGTGACTATGGGTGTGGGGGGAAGGGGGGGTGTTCAGTGCAGACTTCAGTGTGGTGATGGCCTTGGGGAGAAACTGTTTGTTAGTCTTGCGGTGTGTGCTTTGATAGACGTGTAGCGTTTACCTGAGGGCAGGAGGGCAAACAAATGATAGGCGGGGTGAGATGATCCTTTAGGATGCGTGATGCCTTCTACAGACACGGGAGCTATAGATGTCTTCCAGGACAGTGTGTTGGTGATCTTCTGGGCTGCATTGATGACTCTCTACAGAGCCTTCTTGTCAGCCGCAGAACTGGTGCTATACCATACCAGGATGCCATGTGTCAGGACACTCTCTGTGGAGCAGCGGTAGAACGGCACTAGCAGCTGTTGTGGCAAGTTGACTTTCCTGAATGATCTTAGCAAGTGATGGCGTTGTTGTGGCTTCTTTACCGGGGAGTGCGTGTTAGTTGACCACGTGAGATCTGCTGAGATGTGGGTGCTCAGGAACATGAAAGTGGAGACTCTGTCCACTCGTTCTCCGTTTATGTGCAGTGGGGGATGGTCACCCTGCTTCTTCCTGAAGTTCGATGATGAATTCTTTTGTTTTCTTGGTATTGAGTGCTAAGTTGTTCTCTGAGCACCAGCCTATTAGCCTCTGTACCTCCTCCCTGTAAGCTGACTCATCGCCCTCAGTGATCAGCCCGCCACTGTCGTGTCATCTGCAAATGTTATGATGGTGTCTGTGCTGTGGGTCGGTATGCAGTCATAGGTATAGAGGGAGTAGAGGAGGGGGCTCAGCACACAGCATTGTGGAGCCCCTATGCTGAGTGTCAGAGTGGGGCAGTGGTTGGATCCTATCCTGACTGACTGCGGCCAGTCCGTTCGGAAGTCCTTTATCCAAAGGCAGATGTTGTGTTTGAAGCCTAGGTCGGGCAGCTTGGAGACCAGTCTACTGGCTACGATTATGTTGAATGCAGAGCTGTAATCAACAACAGCAGCCGTGCGTATGCTCCCTGTTGTTCTAGATGGAGCAATACGGTACACAGGGCAGTGGCAATTACATCATCTGTTGGCTGTGTATGCATATTAGTGTGGATCCAGGGTGGATGGGAGAGCAGCCTTGAAATGCTTAAGGACCAGTCTCTCCATGCACTTCATGATTATCGGTGTTAACGTGACCGGCCTGTAGTCATTGAGGCTGCTTAACCATATAACCATAAAACCATATAACACTTACAGCACGGAAACAGGCCTTCTCGGCCCATCCAGTCCGTGCCAACCATTTATTTTCCCCTAGTCCCATCTACCTGCACTCAGACCATACCCCTCCATTCCCTTCCCGTCCATATACCTATCCACTTTACTTTTAAATGTTAAAATTGATCCTGCCTCCACCACTTCTGCTGGAAGATCATTCCACACAGCCACCACTCTCTGAGTAAAGAAGTTCCCCCTCATGTTACCCCTAAACTTCTGTCCCTTAATTCTCATGTCATGCCCTCTTGTTTGAATCTTCCCTACCCTCAATGGGAAAAGTGTATCCACGTCAACTCTGTCTATCCCTTTCATCATTTTAAAGACCTCAATCATGTCCCCCCTTAACGAAATTTACGAAAGGTAAATCATGTCTGACAAATCTGATAGAATTTTTCGAGGATGTAACTAGTAGAGTGGATAAGGGAGAACCAGTGGATGTGTTATATCTAGACTTTCAGAAGGCTTTCGACAAGGTCCCGCATAAGAGATTAGCATACAAACTTAAAGCACACGGTATTGGGGGTTCAGTATTGATGTGGATAGAGAACTGGCTAGCAGACAGGAGGCAAAGGGTAGGAGTAAACGGGTCCTTTTCAGAATGGCAGGCAGTGACTAGTGGGGTGCCGCAAGGCTCAGTGCTGGGACCCCAGCTATTTACAATATATATTAATGATTTGGACGAGGGAATTCAATGCAACATCTCCAAATTTGCAGATGATACCAAGCTGGGGGGTATAGTTAGGTGTGAGGAGGATGCTTGGAGGCTGCAGGGTGTTGGATAGGCTGAGTGAATGGGCAGATGCATGGCAGATGCAGTACAATGTGGATAAATGTGAGGTTATCCACTTTGGTGGCAAAAACATGAGGGTAGACTATTATCTGAATGGTGGCAGATTAGGTAAGGGGGAGATGCAACGAGACCTGGGTGTCATGGTACACCAGTCATTGAAAGTAGGCATGCAGGTGCAGCAGGCAGTGAAGAAAGCAAATGGTATGTTAGCATTCATAGCGAAAGGATTTGAGTATAGGAGCAGGGAGGTTCTACTGCAGTTGTACAGGGTTTTGGTGAGGCCACACCTGGAGTACTGCGTACAGTTTTGGTCTCCAAATCTGAGGAAAGACATCCTTGCCATAGAGGGGGTACAGAGAAGATTCACCAGACTGATTCCTGGGATGTCAGGACTTTCATATGAGGAAAGATTGGATAGACTCGGTTTGTACTCGATGGAATTTAGAAGATTGAGGGGGGATCTTATAGAAACCTACAAAATTCTTAAGGGGTTGGACAAGCTAGATGCTGGAAGATTGTTCCCGATGTTGGGGGAGTCCAGAACAAGGGGTCACAGTCTAAGGATAAGAGGGAATTCCTTTAGGACCGAAATGAGGAAAACATTCTTTACACAGAGAGTGGTGAGTCTCTGGAATTCTCTGCCACAGAAGGTAGTTGAGGCCAGTTCATTGGCTATATTTAAGAGGGCGTTAGATGTGGCACTTGTGGCTAAAGGGATCAGGGGCTATGGAGAGAAGGCAGGTACGGGATACTGAGTTGGATGATCAGCCATGATCACATTGAATGGCGGTGCAGGCTCGAAGGGCCGAATGGCCTACTCCTGCACCTATTTTCTATGTTTCTATGTTTCTATGTTAACCTTCTGTGCTCCAAAGAATAAAGACCTATCTTGTTCAACCTTTCTCTGTAACTTAGTTGCTGGAACCCAGGCAGAACCCTGGTTCTGGCTGTCTGCTTCGGAACTGCCACTATGTTAGATATTTTTAGACATGTGGGGACAATGCACTGTGCCAGGGATAGATTGAAAATGTTTGTGAACATCAGCAAACTCAGCATCGCAGTTTCTGACAACCCGTCCTGGAACTCCGTCCAAACCAGCTGCGTTCCATATGTTGACATGACGGAGTGTGCGTGTGACATCAGCAGTCTGTATGATGAGTGTCTGCTGTTGGAAGCTGGAGCTGGAGGAGTGAGCAAGACAGTCTCTGTTCCCTCCACCTCATGCTGCCAAACATGTGCTGGAGCTGCTCTACCAGTGAGGTACTGCTGCTGGCGGATGGGTTGGTGTTGTTATTGTAATTGGTGATGTGCTGTGTACCTTGCCATACACCACGGGGGTCTGAGTTGTCGAAGTGGCTCTCAATCCTTCGCTTGTAGGCTGCTTTGGCGTCTCTGATGCCCCTCTTCAGATCGGACCTGGCCGCACTATACAGCTCTGTATTGCCGTTCCGGAAAGCCATGCTGTGGGCTTTCAGCAGGAGTTGGACGTCTTTGGTCATCCATGGTTTGTTATTGGGAGAGACACGGATGCGTTTTGTGACAGTGACAATGTCTACACAGCTTTTTATGTAAAACAGTACAGTGGAAGTGTAGGTGTCAATGTCCTCATCCCACACGAATGTGATCTTGCATTCGTGATGCAAAGACTTGGCAATGGAGGTTTGTACCCTAGCCTGTATCCAAGCTCGGCAGCCTCGCTTTCGTTTCCTCTCTCTGCGTCACCTTCGTCGCTTTCCGGGTGGGACATTAATCCATGGAGATCCCAGCGGTCTGATAAGCTCTGGCGGAATGTCGTGTCCAAAGTTTGCGAACACAGGAGTGTCAGGAATAACATGGGAATGTGGCCAGGGTGGTCTGGGTCTCTGATGATGCTGCCTGTCTAATTTGAGGCAGCGACTCTTGTACATCCCTTTGATAGTGGGGAGGTCAGTACACATGATGGACTGGGCAGCCTTCACCATATTTGGAGATTTCTTCATTCCTGGGCATTCGAGTTGCTGAACCAGGCCATGATGCAACCAGTCAATATGCTCTCAACTGTACACCTATAGAAGTTGAGGACTTGACATACAGAATTTCAATCTTCTAAGGAAGTAGAGGCGTTGGTGGGCTTTCTTTGTGATTGCATCAATGTGCTGGGTCCAGTACAGATCCTCATAGTTAGGCACACCCAGTAATTTGAAGTATTTGACTCTTTCCACCATCATCCTATCAATGAATACAGGTTTATGGATCATAGTCACACATCGTGGAATCAGGCCCATCAGCACTACTTGCCCATGTCCAGCCCCATCTATACTAATCCCACCTGTCTGCATTTGGCCCATATCCTTCTAAACCTATCCTAGCCATGTACCTTTCCAAATGTCTGTTACACATTGCGATAGTACCTGCCTCAACTACCTCCTCTGGCAGCTTGTTCCTCATATCCACCACCATTTGGGAGAAAGGTTATCTCTCAAGTTCCTATTACATTTTTTCCCCCCTCACTTAAAAACGATGTCCTCTGATTCTTGATTTGCCTGCTTTGGGTAAAATATTGTGCACATCTATTCTGTCTATCTATTCTTCTCATGATGATAAATCCCCGGGGCCTGATGGTCTGCATCCCAGGGTGCTCAGGGAGGTGGCTCTAGAAATAGTAGATGCATTGGTGATCATTTTCCAATGTTCGACCGATTCAGGATCAGTTCCTGTGGATTGGAGGATAGCTAATGTTCAGATTCAGATTCAGATTCAATTTTAATTGTCATTGTCAGTGTACAGTACAGAGACAACAAAATGCATTTAGCATCTCCCTGGAAGAGCGACACAGCAAATGATTTGAATAAATAACAATAAGTGTCCGGGGGGGGGGGGGGGGTGATTGGCAGTCACCGAGGTACGCTGTTGAGTAGTGTGACAACCGCTAGAAAGAAGCTGTTCCTGGACCTGCTGGTTCAGCAACGGAGAGACCTGTAGCGCCTCCCGGATGGTAGGAGGGTAAACAGTCCATGGTTGGGGTGAGAGAGGTCCTTGGCGATGCTGAGCGCCCTCCGCAGACAACGCTTGCTTTGGACAGACTCAATGGAGGGGAGCGAGGAACCGGTGATGCGTTGGGCAATTTTCACCACCCTCTGCAATGCCTTCCGGTCGGAGACAGAGCAGTTGCCATACCAAACTGTGATGCAGTTGGTAAGGATGCTCTCGATGGTGCAGCGGTAGAAGTTCACCAGGATCTGAGGAGACAGATGGACCTTCTTCAGTCTCCTCAGGAAGAAGAGACGCTGGTGAGCCTTCTTGATCAGAGTTGAGGTATTGTGGGTCCAAGAGAGGTGGTCGGAGGGGTTGACTCCCAGGAACCTGAAGCTAGAAACACGTTCCACCTCCATACCGTTAATGTGGATGGGGGTGTGCGTGCCGCCCCTGGACTTCCTGAAGTCTACAATGAGCTCCTTGGTCTTCTTGGAGTTAAGGGCCAGGTTGTTGTCAGCGCACCATGCTGCTAAGTGCTGGACCTCCTCCCTGTAGGCCGACTCATCGTTGTTGCTGATGAGGCCAATCACCGTTGTATCATCTGCATACTTGATGATGGTGTTAGTACCATGTACAGGTGTGCAGTCATAGGTGAAGAGGGAGTAGAGGAGGGGGCTCAGCACACAGCCCTGTGGAACGCCGGTGTTCAGGGTGAGGGTTGAAGAGGTGTGCTTGTCTAACCTAACAGACTGGGGTCTGTTGGTTAGAAAGTCCAGTATCCAGTTGCAGAGGGAAGGAGCGATGCACAGATTACCGAGTTTGGCGATTAATTTTGATGGTATAATGGTGTTGAATGCTGAGCTGTAATCGATGAACAGCATTCTTACGTAAGTGTCTCTGTTGTCGAGGTGGGAGAGGGCGGAGTGAAGTGCCGTTGAGATGGCATCCTCCGTACTCCTGTTCTTGCGGTAGGCAAACTGATAGGGATCCAGTGTGGGGGGTAGGCAGCTTTTGAGGTGTGCCAGGACCAGCCTCTCGAAGCACTTGGTGATGATGGGGGTAAGTGCAACTGGGCGGAAGTCGTTGAGGCTTGCCGCAGTGGAGTGTTTTGGCACTGGCACGATTAATGTTATCCCACTATTCAAGAAAGGAGCGAGAGAGAAAACGGGGAATTACAGACCAGTTAGCCTGACTTCAGTGGTGGGAAAGATGCTGGAGTCAATTATTAAAGAGGTAATAATGGAGCATTTGGATAGCAGCAAAAGGATTAGTCCAAGCCAACATGGATTTATGAAAGGGAAATCATGCTTGACTAATCTTCTGGAATTTTTTGAGGATGTGACAAGTAAAATAGTAAGATTAAACGAGAACTTACCAGTTTGAAGTTTGATCTTTATTTTATGAGGAGTTGCGATGAGGGATTCCGTGAAGAACCCGCCAGGCACGCATGCGCGACATTTCTTCAAAGCAGCGGTGTGGAATCACAGAACCAACAACAGAGAAATGACTTGTTATAGTAAGATTGAAGAGACTCTATATACCAGTTGATCTTATGGTAGAGGGTTGGGAGCGGAGGGCACGAAATCCCTCATCGCAACTCCTAATAAAATAAAGATCAAACTTCAAACTGGTAAGTTCTCGTTTAATCTTACTATTTCATTTCGGAGTCACGTGAGTGACTTCGTGAAGACTTCAAAGCTCTGTGATTACACGCCCTGGACCACGTCCATGCTCACAAACTGCCGTAATACTGATGGAGGAAGTATGTTAACGTATTTCAGACTTGAACAAGCTGAAAAAATAATAACATTATTGTTAGTACAACAATAAACCCCTGAACTCGGGGACAAACGTTTAGGGACAGCACTTAACGTGCGTAACGTTGCGGGAAACGGCCACAGGTTAGTTATGAAACCACTGAAATGTAGTTTCATTGGCCGAGCCCGCTATCGTGAGGACATGCTCCATGAACACCTCCATGGTCCTCGTTCCTGATGTGGATGCAGCCTTGGTAGAATGACATTTCAAATGTTTAGTGTCTTACCTGCTGCATCGAATACCACCTTAAGCCATCTGGAGATAGTCTGCACCGTTACCCTGTGACGTGGGTTTCCATGGCTGACAACAGATCCGCCTCCATATTCCTGATGGCCATTTCCAGACCTGTAGTCGCAGGTCTGTATAGTTTAAGTAACTCTTTCATAAAGAAGTTACTTTTTTATGGGTCGATCATTCTTGTGATTACTTTATTTTATTAGAAGTAATCTATTTACAATAATGTAAACAGCTTTACAAACCTCAGCTTAATTACATATTATTTTTTAAATAACCCATTGACAGTTATCATCTTCTATTTTTTTAGGAAATAAAGAAAAGAATAGAATAGTTTTAAATCAATAAGAAAGTGATTAAATAATAATTTGATTATATAGAAAAGAGAAAGAAAATAGAGCAAGGAAAAAAGATTATAGATTAACAAAAAGTGAAAAAATATTATATATATATATATATATGTCAATGAAAATCAACAAAATATATTGTATCTAAAACTATTACAAATAATAATATCAATGAAGACATGCCTATTAATCCTAGTATAAGAATCAATTATTCTCATCAAATCCCGCTGGGTACCCGTCAGGCTGTGACATCAAGAACAGCTACTTCTCTAGATACTGTATATATGGAGACCATATTTGTTCAAAAGTATTATATTTGTCCAATAGGACAAATCTGATTCTTTCTAATTGTAACGTCTCCAACATCTCTGCTGCCCACATTTTAATTGTGGGGGATAATGTTCCCTTCCAAAATTTCAATATGATTTTTTTCCCTATTATCAAACAGTAATCAAAGAAATTTCTTTGATTTCCTGTAAGTACCAAATTTGAATCCAAAATCCCAAGTATTATTATCTTTGGATCTGGATCCAATCTAATTTTTAGAACCTCAGAAATAACCTTAAACATTTCTGTCCAGTAGTAATTCAGTTTGGAACATGTAGCAAAACTGTGTGTTAAATTTGCTTCTAAGTTCTTACATTTATCACAAATTGAAGAGAGATTGTGAAAGATACTATTTAGTTTAGTTTTTGAATAGTGTAATCTGTATAATACTTTGAATTGTATCAATGTATGTCTGGCATTTAACGAACACCGATGTATTTGCTTGGGTCGATCATTCTATCCAGGTTTAATTCCTGTAGAGTCTGGACCCGTTGTGCTGTATTCAGTGCTATTGCCATCACCACTTTTAAAGGTGAGTAAGTCCAGTGGTACCTCCGTCATAAGCGACCACCTCCTGAGTAGGGTCAACACCACCCTAATCTCTCAGATATTATATCGTGGTCGGGAAGGGATGGATAGAACATATCCCTCGTAGTTTGGATACCAGCTGGTGAGATCCCACTCCAATGTTGAGCTAGGATGACAGTGCACTATAGGCTCTGTAAGCAGCACTGTAACTGAGGGCTCATCATAATGAAGACCAGTGAGCATGCCAGCACATTGGAGATCGTAGCAGATATGTAGGTCGTCTTGGTCCGACTACAAAAACCTCTCATATCCTGCGTAGGTGAGGTAGTGCTTCCCAGTGGACTTTCTCTGCACGATCTATATGACGTCCATGGTCCTGTATGTTCCAGACCTGGGTACGTTTTCTGCAACACCTGTCTGATGAGGCAGAATGGGGAAAGCATCGAAATCCATTTCCCCCAATGTAGCGAGAACTCGTCCATCGCCACACTTGGAGACCACATTCTGCAGTTTCTCCTGGGTTTCCTCAGGTACTACAGGTTCCTCCAGAACTGGAGGACATCTGGTCCAGCTGCAGAGACTGTGCTCTAGGATACGCTCCATCATGCGCTCCATCCGAGCCATGTGACCACTGCCGCATATGCGGACAATAAGTCGACTTCCTCAGGTTCTCAAGAATCTCTGAGGCTTCTGTCATTGCCCCACACCTCGTCGAGGTGATGACAAGGGTGCAAGACAGGATGTCGCTGCCTGCCGCTCCTGCGTGGCTAAGCGACTCCTGCGCGGACCTGCCGCTTGCTCCGCCGTCTTCCGGACGGAGGCGGCCCGCTGGTCTAAAAAGACATGATAGCGGTGATGAGTCGGTCCCGGCCGCCGAAGCGTGGTACCCCGACGTCCGCGCGGGCTTGCCGCCTGTCCTCCAAAGGCGACGTTCGGTCACGTCCTCCACTACAAGGGGGTGTGGTGACCGAGATGAGACTACACCGACCTGCAACCAGGCAGGCTCCCTCGGTGCTGAGTCTGTGTCCTCGTTTGGGACAAAGCGTCGTCCGGTCACGTCCTGCCGCTAAAGGGGGTGCGTGACCGAGATGAGACTACACCGACCTGCAACCAGGCAGGCTCCCTCGGTGCTGAGTCGGTGTCCTCCTTTGGGACAAAGCGTCGTTCGGTCACGTCCTGCCGCTAAAGGGGGTGCGGTGACCGAGATGAGACTGCTCCGACCTGCAACCAGGCAGGCTCCCTCGGTGCTGAGTCTGTGCCGGCCGCACATGTGGTCCTCCAGACCCAGGCCTCAATCCTTCACCGGTCCACGATCTGGTGGCCTGCTCCAGTGGAAGTCGACCCCGGCTCTATGGCGGGTTTACCGACTGCTGTGCGATACTTCCCCTGGTCCTTTCTCTGGTGACCTGCATATTTGGGGAGAGAGAACGTGCCAACAATATAACACGTTACGCACCTTTGCTCCACTGTCGCTATGGTTAAGTGACAGAGGTAGGGAGTCAGGGTCTTACCTACCCTGCTCCTGTGCGGTTACCACTTATGGCACCATGATCAGTCGTGGTGGAGAATCGGGTCCTGACTGCGCAGGGCTCCGATTTCCGCGTTATTATCCCGACCCGCAGAGCGGGTGCTGCCGACGTAGCGGGCAGCTCCAGGAATGGTGGGCGTTGACTCACATCTGGAGGCGCCGGTATGTAGGTCCTTGCTGGCCTTCCGGTTTGATCCCGTGGCCTGGATATGGAATATGGAATTTTCCTGGCCGTTTGTCTGGTCAAGGTGTGCGACCTCATAATACCCACTGTCTTGGCATGGTCGTCTAAATCCTTGACCTGCTTCAGAAGGTCTTCCCTGAATAGTTGTCTGGGTGGTGGTGTTGGAGATGCTCTGCATAGCCCCGCTAATTTGGGATCCAGCGTGAGCCTGATGGCACGTTTTCGAAACGCATCCATTTCGTATTGTGTGTTACATAATAATTCAAGAGCATCCTCCTGTTCGGTGTTCAAGTCCATCCCGTCCACCGACCTCGCAAAAGCGGTAATCCCAGATGTGAGCAGTTTTAGGATTTTCTGTAATTTTTACTTCCTGTGCTCTTATGCCCGGGCTCATATCGCTCCAAATAGGCATGTCCACAACAGTCACATTGAGTGAGTCACAATTACTCGGTGCCTTGTCCCATTCATGGCCTCCGCAAGGACCTGATCCTGTATGGTGGTTGGTGAGGAAGTCAATGGTAGCGGCCAGTTTAGTTTTGAGAGGTTGTCCCGATGATTCGGGTAACGCAAACTTGGCTGCCACGTCCAAAAGTTCTTCCTGAGGAACCTCAGGTGCCACTGGTTCGTGTACCAAGATATCCTCTTCTCCTGGCTGCCTCATGCTACCAATTGACGATGGGGATATATCCAAAAGTCCCCGGAACTGGACATTTCCTGCCATTGATTTTGCTGCAGGATCCGTTCCATCATCCTCTCCATCCGTTCAATGCGCCCTTCATGGTGCGTAAATGGGAGGTCAGAGCCCTCATGCCCGAAGGAACTCCTGAGGCTCCTATCATCGGCCCGTACCTCATCGAGGTAATCTCGGTGCCGTGACGAAAAGTCGCTGCCAGCCGCCTCAGCGAAGCTGTACGACTCCCGCGCGGATCTGCTCATTCGCCTCCTTGGATGAGCTAGGCCCGACTGCCTCAAAGGGCATATGCGGTGTGAAGTCGGCACCTGACGCCTGCGGCGTGGTGACCCGACATCCGCGCGGGCTTGCCACCTGTCCTACTCCTGGACTCAGGCGGCGTACGGTCCCGTCCTGCCGCTTTTGGGGGATGCAGTGACCGTGGCGAGACTCCACCTGTATGACTCCACCTGGTCCAACTAGGTGGTGAGTCTACACTGGCCCTCCCTGGTCTGCCAGTGGACTCGGGTCTCGGTAAACCACCAGTCCGCAATCTAGCGGTCTCTGGTGAAATTCATGCCCTAAAAGGGCTTTGTTATTGAGCTCTATCCCTGGCTCTTTCACGAGGGCTCGGGGAGAAGGGCCGTGCAACAGCACGTGAAACCCGTTTGCTCATATCAGCCAACGATTCTCTCCCTGTTGGCGATAGTGAAAAATGGAGTCAGGGTCTACCTGCTCCGGCGCCGTACCGACTTCCTGCTCTGCGGGTACCCCGCTTGTACACAGCTGTGTCGGTGGGTCGGGTCCTGTAATCACAGGGCTCCCCGACTTTTGCGCCTTTTTCCCGGCCCGTCTAGCGGGTGCTGTCGTTGTAGAGAGCTCCGGGAATAATGGCCGACGACTCCTTTCGGAAGTCCTGCGGCCTGTACTCCTCATTATCCATGTCCCTGTTGGAGAAAACACAATTCAAAACAGCAGGGACAACCAGCTCAAGGTTGCCTGTACTTACCTGAGTGGCCCTTATGAAGGGCTGGCGGTGAGCTGTCGTTCTGCCATTGCTGCGCAATGGTGAGCGTTGAGCCCGGACCCCGCAGGGTCAACGAGCTGCCCCATTGTAAAAATAAGTTGGGCTTAGAACAACATGATAATGGCTGCAACTCCATTCCCTCTTAATTACAGCACTGGGATAATACAGGCTGTGTAGAGTTGAGTTGGGGCTAACCCCTTACTCTGAGTAAATGCCGACAGCCCACAGTATCGTGTGGGCTGCGGTGTAAGTCGGGCTGCTGCTCTGCCATTGCTAACCGCGAATGGCGAGCCTGCAAGCCCCTAGTTCAATATAAATGCCGACAGCCCGCAGTATCCTTGCGGCTGCGGTGTAAAATCGGGCTGTGCTCTGCCGTTGCTTACTGCACACGGCGAGTCTGCAAGCCCATATTACAATATAAATGCCGACAGCCCGCAGTCAGTTAGTTAACCGGCGGGTTAGTTTTCCACTTACCTGCAGGTCCCAGCAGTGGAGGAGCAGCGCTCCTCCCTGCCCGTCGCTCGCACGCGCGTCGACGATATGTCGCGCATGCGTGCCTGGCGGGTTCTTCACAAAGTCACTCACGTGACTCCGAAATGAAATGGATGAAGAGGTGCCAGTGGATGTAGTATATCTAGACTTTCAGAAAGCCTTTGATAAGGTCCCGCACAGGAGACTGGTGACTAAAATTAGAGCACATGGTTTTGGGGGTGGGGTGCTGACGTGGATAGAAAATTGGTTGGCAGGCAAGAAGCAAAGAGTAGGAGTGAACGGGTCCTTTTCAGAATGGCAGGCAGTGGCGAGTGAAGTGCCACAAGGCTCGGAGTTGGGGCCGCAACTGTTTACCATATATATTAATGGTTTGCGGATGACACAAAGCTGGGTGGCAGTGTGAACTGTGAAGAGGATTTTAGGAGGTTGCAGGGTAACCTGGACAGGTTGAGTGAGTGGGCAGATGCGTGGCAGATGCAGTATAATATAGATAAATGTGAGGTTATCCACTTTGGCGGCAAAAATAAGGGGGCAGATTATTATCTCAATGGGGTTATGTTAGGTAAGGGGGAGGTGCAGCGAGACCTGGGCGTCTTTGTACACCAGTCACTGAAAGTTGGCGTGCAGGTACAGCAGGCAGTGAAGAAAGCTAATGGAATGTTGGTAAAACTGAGGTGAGAAAAAACTTTTTCACCCAGAGAGTTGTGAATTTGTGGAATTCTCTGCCACAGAGGGCAGTGGAGTCCAACTCACTGGATGGATTTATGAGAGAGTTAGATATAGCTCTAGAGGCTAGTGGAATCAAGGGATATGGGGAGAAGGCAAGCATGGATTATTGATCGGGGACCATCAGCCATGATCACAAAGAATGGCGGTGTTGGCTCGAAGGGCCGAAGGGCCTCCTCCTGCACCTATTGTCTATGTTTCTATGTTTCTATGATTGTATACACCTCTATAACATCACTCATCCTCCTGCACTCAAAGGAATAAAATCCTAGCCTGCTCAACCTCTCCCTATACCTCAGGCCCTCGAGTCCCGGCAGCATCCTCATGAATCTTCTCATCACCCGTTCCTGCCTAACAACAACTTTCCTATAACACGGTGACCAAAACTGAACACAATACTCCAAATGTGGCCTCATTAAATGTCATGTACGACTGTAACATGACCTCCCAACTTCTATACTCAATACTCTGACTGATGAAGGTTAATATACAGAAATCTTTCTTGACCACCCTATCTACCTGTGATGCCCCTTCAAAGGAACTATGAACGTATCTGCACTCCTAGATCTATCTGCTCCACAACACTTCTCAGAGCCCTGCCATTCACTGTATAGGCCTGGTTAGACTTCTGAAAACGCAACACCTCACACTTATCTGTATTAAACTCTGTTAGACATTCCTCAGCCCACCAGCCCAACCAATCACGATCCTACTGCAATTTTTTATAACGGCCTTCGCTATGTACAATGCCACCCACTTTCAAGCCATCTGCAAACTTGTTAATCATGCCTTATGCATTCTCAGCCAAATTGTTGGTATAAAAAGTTGATCCGTGGCCTTCCTCTTCCAAAGTGAACAATCAGTTCCTTTGTTTTATGACATTGAGAGCAAGGTTGTTATTCTAGCACCATTCGGTCAGTCGATCCATCTCCCTATGCAACTCTGACACACCATCATCTGTAATTCATCCAATGATGGTGGTGTCGTTAGCAAATTTGAAGATGGAGTTGGAAATTTGTCCAGCTACTCGGTCATGGGTATAGAGTGAGGAGAGCAGGGGCTGAGCACACAACTACAGCCTTGAGGTGCTCCTGTGCTGATGATTATCGAGGAGGAAGTGTTGCTGCCAATTTGCACTGATTCTGTTCTGGTGATGAGGAAATCGAGGGCCCAGTTGCAGAGAGATGCGCAGAGACAGTTCCGTGATCTTGGTAACAAGTTTCGAGGGGATGATGGTATTGAACGCCGAGCTGTAGCCTATGAACAACAGCCTGACATCTGTGTTTTTATTGTCCAAGGGGTCCAGATTGTCCAGAATTATTGTCCAAGTGAAGAGCCAGTGATATCGTATCCACTGTTGACCTGTTGTGGCTCTAGACAAATTGTAGTGCGACCAGGTTCTTGTTGAGGTAGGAGTTGATCTGCACCATAACCAACATGTCAAAGCACTTCATCACCACGGACGTTAGTGCCACTGGTCGATAGTTGTTGAGGCACGTCACCTTACTCTTCTTGAGCACCAGTATTATTGATGCCCTCTTAAAGCAGGTGGGAACCTCAGACCTCAGACCTCAGTAATGAGAGGTTGGAAATGTATGCAAAATCTCCAGCCAGTTGGTCTGCACAGTGACCTCAGTGACTCATTCATTCAGGTCTGTTGCCAATTCTTTCAATTTTAGAGATACAGCACCGAAACAGGCCCTTCGGCAAATCAAGTCCATGTCAACCAGCAATCACCCTGGACAGACCAACACCCTCTCTACTTCCTTAGAAGACTGAGGAAGTTTGGCATGTCACCAACAACTCTCACCAATTTCTAAAGATGCACCATAGAAAGCATTTTATCAGGATGCATCACAGCTTGGTTTGGGAACAGCAGAAATTGAAGCAAATTGTTGACGCAGCCCAGGCCATCACACAAACCAACCTCCCATCTATTGCCTCCATTTATGCCTCACCCTGCTTCGGCAAGCACAACAGCATAATCAAAGACAAGTCGCACCCTGGCCACTCCCTCTACTCCCCTCTCCCATCAGGCAAAAGTTATAGAAGTGTGAAAACACACACCTCCAGATTCAGGAACAGTTTCTTCCCAGCTGTTATCAGGCAACTGAATCATCCTACCACAACCATATCAGAGCACTCCGAAACCACTATCTACCTCATTGGTGATCCTCAGACTATCCTTGATTGGACTTTGCTGGCTTTACCTTGCACTGAATGTTATTCCCTTATCATGTATCTGTACACTGGATGGATGGATTGTAATCATGTTTTGTCTTTCTGCTGACTGAACACTAGCACTATCCTACACACGGGGGACAAAGTACAAATTTACCAAAGTCAATTAACCAACAAACCTGTGTGTCTTTGGAGTGTGTTAGAAAACCGGAGTGCCCGGAGAAAACCCACGCTGTCACGGGGAGAACATGAAATTAGCTCCCATAGTCAGGATCGAACCCGGGTCTCTGGCACTATAAGGCAGCAACGCTACTGCTGTGCCACTGTGCTACAACAGGTTTTAAAACTGCGACCAGGTGTACTATCAAGCCCAGACACTTTACGAGGGTTCACCCTCTTGAAGGATCTTATGATGTCGGCCTCTGTGACTGTGATTGTAATATCATTGATCTGAGAGTGATGGTTCGCTGTTGGTAGAACAGTGTCCCCTTGTAGAATGTGATGGTGTGCAAGCCCTGCCACAGCTGCGACCGACCATCTCATCCTCCAGTTTAAAGTATTTATTATTTATTTTTTATGGCCTTATCGTATTTGACCTTTTTGTAAGAAACCGCATTGGCAGACTTGAGTGCCTGAGATCTGGTTCTCAGAAGAATGCAAACCTGGTTCACCCAAGGTTTCTGGTTGGGAACATTTTCATAGGAACACACTCCTCCATAGATCTCCTTATAAAGTCCTTATAAAGTCAGACACAACTGCAGCATTCAGGTGTTTGGCGAGTCTAAACGTTAGTCTACACTTCCGGAAGTGGCGGCGCTGCCCAAGTTGCTGTGACTCACCTGCAGTCCGTCTGTTTTTTTCTTTTTTTTGTTTTCTTTTGTCCTGTTGTTTAGTTTATTTTGTTTATTTTAGTTGTGTGTGTGTGTGAGGGGGGGGGGGGGGGGGGGAGAAACTCTTTTTAGTCTCTTCCTTCAGGGGGGATGCAAACTTTTCTTGTTGTATTCCCCCGTGTCCGTCTCCGTCTGTGCTGAGGCCTAATCGCGGAGCTGGCGGCCTCCAACTGGGACCGACCTCGAGGCTCCAAGATAAATCGGAGCCAGGACTGACCAACTGGTCGACTTCGGGGCTGTGGCGGCATTGCGGCGGCGCTGGCGACCCGACTTCGGAGTCTCGGAGGCTCGGCCGTGGGCCCAGTGGACTCGGCCGCGGGTCCAGTGGACGGCAACGTCTGGAGATCGCACGTCCCAGGTTGGTGACCGGTTTTCTGGAGCTCCAGCAACGACAGCTTTGTCCGCTGGACTGGAGGGTGGCAGCTTCGGCACCTTCAACCGCCCGTTTAAACCGGCCCGTTCGCAGAGCTCGGATTCGGCCGCGGGACTTACCATCACCCCGCGGGGTCCCTACATCGAAAGCTGGATCGCCTCAACGCAGAGGTAGACGAGGAGGGAATAGACGAGGACTTTAAAACTTTTGGCTTCCATCACAGTGAGGAGGTGCCTGGTAGACTCACTGTGGTGGATGTCAAACTGTGTTAAGTGTGTGTTTTGTTATTTTATTCTATGTTCGAGAGAGTACAGAGTACTTCTTTCAAGTAGTTTGCCTTGGGTATCATACTATCATAAGGCAGGAGTCATACAACCACGTACAGAGGAGATTCACTAGAATGTTGCCTGGGTTCCAGCAACTAAGTTACAGAGAAAGGTTGAACAAGTTAGGTCTTTATTCTTTGGAGCGCAGAAGGTTAAGGGGGGACTTGATTGAGATCTTTAAAATGATAAAAGGGATAAACAGAGTTGACGTGGATAAGCTTTTCCCATTGAGGGTAGGGAAGATTCAAACAAGAGGGCATGACATGAGAATTAAGTGACAGAAGTTTAGGGATAACATGAGGTGGAACTTCTTTACTCAGAGAGTGGTGGCTGTGTGGAATGATCTTCCAGCAGAAGTGGTGGAGGCAGGATCGATTTTAACATTTAAAAGTAAAGTGGATAGGTATATGGACGGGAAGGGAATGGAGGGGTATGGTCTGAGTGCAGGTAGATGGGACTAGGGGAAAATAAATGGTCGGCACGGACTGATAGGGACGAGAAGGCCTGTTTCCGTGCCATAAAAGTTATATGGTTATATGTTATGACTGCAAGGTATACACTTTTGTTCCGACTGAAATGTCTGAATGACAATAAAGGATACTTTACTTAACTTTAGAGACACATTGCAGAAACAGGCCCTTCGGCCCACCGAGTCCGCGCCGACCAGCAATCGCTGTCCTACACACAGCAGACAATTTTACCAAAGCCAATTAACCATCAAGACTGTACGTCTTTGGTGTGTGGGAGGAAACTGGAGCACCCGGAAAGCATCCATGTTGTCACAGTGAGAATGTACAATCTCCGTACAAATAGACTGTGTGGGTTTTCCAGTTTCCTCCCACATTCCAAAGGCGTGCAGGTTAATTAGCTTTTATAAATTGTCCCTAGTGCGCAAGATAGAACTAGTGTGCAGGTGATCTCTGGTCGATGTGGACTCGGTGGGCCAAAGGGTAACACAGTGGATGAGTTTCTGCCCTACAGTCCAGAGACCCGGCTTCAATCCTCGTGAGGCAATAGGGTGCTATAGAAATGCACCCAACCTCCCTTCACTGAAAATGACAAGGGAGTCCTAAGTTCCCTCTCATTGCAAGAGATAAAGTTACATCAAATGATCTCTCTACGTGTACTGGTACATTTACGACATTATCGAACTGATCACACTGGAGAACGGTGAGAGGACGTTTTACCTGGAAAAGAACGTTGCAGTTATGAGAAGAGACTTGGAGCAAAGAAGGCTGAAGGTGGATGATGGTGTTGGACAAAATGATGAGGGGCAGAGATAGGATGGATGTAGGAAAATTCTCCCCATAGCATAGATGTCAAAAACTAGAGAACTTAGGGTGAGGGTAAAGGGAAAACTGGTTTAGAGGGGACCTGAGGAAGCATTCGTTCTCACTGGAGGGTAGTTGGAATCTCGAATGCACTGCTTGAGAGGATAGTGGAGAGCAGAGAAACTCAAACATTTAAAAAGTAATCAGAAGAATACTTGAATTGTCAGGTACAGACCGCTACGAACCATGGGTTGAGAAAGGGGATATAGGAGCACTTGATGGTCATGGTCAAAGGGCCTATTCTGAAAATTAGTTGCTGACATTGTATTCTAAGATGGATAAAAAATATCACATAAAATGTGTTGAAACATGAAAAGTGGTGGAGTAACTGAGTGGGTCAGGCAGCATCTCTGGAGGACATGGACAAGCAAAGTTTCGGGTTGGGACCCATCTCCAGACTGAACGGGCAGAAAACTGGACAAGAGGTGTTGGCAGGAGAAAGCCTGGAATGTGATAGATGGATAATGGTGAGAGTGGTTTGGATTAGCTGGTGGATGGACAAAGGCTAGAGATATCAACGGAGACAAAACAGCGTAAGATAAGGAAGAAGCGGAGTGAATTGTGAAGACAGTGACAGGGATAGCAGCAGAAGGGGAAGGTGGGAGAAATAGGTACGCACTTGGGTGGGCACAGGGAAGAGAAGGGGGGAGCGGGAGGGGGAGAGGGGTTGTTACCTAAAATTAGAGAAATTAATGTTCATACCTTTGGGTTGTAAGTTACTCAAGAGGAATATGCTCCTCATGTATGCTCACTCTGGCAATGTGGCAGGCCCAGCACAGAAAGATTAGTATAGCAATGGGAAGTGGAGTTAAAATTGGTCAGCATCCAGGAGATCCAGCAGGCCTAGGCGGACCGAGCGCAAGAGTTTGATGAACTGGTCTCCTGGTCTACACTTGGTCTCGCCAAAGTAAAGGAGGCCACACTCACTGAGTTACTCCAGCACTTTGTGTTTTACCTGAAATGTGTTGTCTCTGTCTCTGTGGAGAGGAGAGAGGGCTTTATATTCAATTAGTTCCTTGAAATGTCTTTACGAAAATGTAAGGGTGCAACAGACAATAAGTTCCTCTCACCACGGGTATAGTTGCCACATAAAATGAGTTCCCTTTTCTCTTGATCGGAAGGGAGGAGAGCTGCAGCAGTGGTGCAGCAGTAACGTTGCTTCCTTTTAGCGCCAGAGGCCTGGGTTTGATCCTGACTCTGGGTGCTGTCTTTACGGAGTTAGTATGTTCTCTCTATGAACACGTGGGTTTTCTCCAGGTGCTCCGGTTTCTTACCACATTCCAAAGGAGTTTTTGTAGGTTATTTGGCTTCAGTAAAAAATCCCTAGTATATGGGATAAATATCGTGTACAGGTGATTGCTGGTAGACGTGGACTTGCTGGGCCAAAGGTCATGTTTCCATGCTGTATCTCCAAACTAGAATAGAAACACAGGGATGTATTACTCAGAGCGCTGGTCAGGCTGCATTTGGAGTATTGTGAGCAATTCTGGGCCCCATATCTGAGCATGTGTTGGCTCTGGAGAGGGTCCAGAGGAGGTTTACGAGAATTATCCCAGGAATGAGTGGGTTAACATATGATGAGCATTTGAAGGCACTGGGCCTGTACTCGCTGGAGTTTAGCAGGATGGGGGAAGGACCGCATCGAAACTTACCGAATAATGAAAGGCCTGGATAGAGTGGATGTGAAGAGGATGTTTCCACTAGTGGGAGAGTCTAGGACCAGAGGGCACGGCCTCAGAATTAAAGAATATTTAGGAAGGAGATGAGGAGGAATTTCTTTAGTCAGTGGTGAATCTGCGGAATTCTTTGCCACAGACGGCTGTTGAGGCCAAGTCTATAGATATTTTTAAGGTAGAGATAGATAGATTCTTGATTAGTACGGTTGTCAGGGGTTAAAGGGAGAAGGCAGTAGAATGGGGTTAAGAGGGCAATATGGATCACCCATGATTGAATGGTGAGTAGACCTGATAGGCCACATGGCCTAATTTTGCTTCTATGAATTTATGAACTTTTGAACTATTACGCAGGTCATTAGATTGTGGTCAGAAGCAGCTTTTCTTGCTGTCATTTCCTCTATCAAACTGTGGTAAATGTTGTTCAGTGTGAACGTGCGAGTTGGAATGGACGCAGTTGGAATAGACTAAGTATTGCTCATTGCAGCTGCAAATGGTCTTTCATCACCACCTGCTGGTTTAGCTGAGAAGTTCAGCCAGCTGAGTCCAGCAAGATGCAGGCGACAAATTGATGCTCATTCCACTTGTTTCAATCTGTGCATAGAGAATTATTATCAGATTGATTAGGAGGCTTTTTATGTAAATAAAGGCACCTAATGTTAAAGAGAACATACCCTTGCTAATTCAGCTATAATTTGGGGACTGAGTCAAAACTGCAGAGTAAATGAACCCAGGATCAGGTGTTCCACAACAGGGCATCTGAGATGTCCTCATTCTTTAGGGAACAGGGGTTCCCCTCTTCGACGATAGATGAGACTTTCACCAGGGTCTCTTCTATACGCCGTAACTCTGCTCTCACTCCCCATCCCCCCACTCGTAACAAAGGCAGAGTCCCCCTTGTCCGCACCTCCCACCCAACCAACCGTCACATACTACAAATAATCCTCCAATATTTTGCCACCTCCAACGGGATCCCACCACTGGCCTCATCTTCCCACCTTCTCCCCTTTTGGCTTTCCGCAGAGACCGCTCGCTCCCTCTGTTAATCCTGTCTGAAATCGAGCAGCTGTAGTAACCACACTTTAATAAGGACTCATGTATTGCTAGGCCATTTTGGTCATGTCTGATGTGCTCTGTAGAAATGGGACAAGGTTCTGAATGGTGCCAGTAAGTCTGGGCCCCAGATCAGTGTTGCATAGTCAGTTGACAGATGGATGAGATTTCTGCAGAGGACATCATAGGAAATGTAAAATGCATGAGGTTAATTGGGTCTCTGCAAGAGCCTTGTATATATTGTAAATAATGTTGTGAGACAGTTACCCAGTTACGTGTTGATTGGTTGAAATGTTAAGCCTTGTCTGGTTTGTTTGAATCCCAGGGTAAATGTTACATTTCTCAAGATTCTGTTAGCTTCTTCTGGAAGCTTCACATGCAAGAATGTAAAACGTTTCTGTAATTGGCTTGTGTACCTGTCAGTAATGTATCATTGTAATTTGTTATACTTGATTGGATTGTAAATATACCATCCCTCTGTAGCTTGGCCCCTCAAGGTTCGGGAACCTATAAAAGGCAGCCCCTACTAGGTCTATTGTCGATCTTCTGGAAGAGCGATTGGGGCTGTGTGACCTTTTGGAGTGTTTCTGCTTGCACGAGGCCAATGGGCTTGGCCAGGCAGATACAAGGATCGAACCTGCAGTGGTTTAGGTATCTTATAGGGTAATTTGTTATGTTTTCCAAAAATAAAGTTTAGTCGTTCTAGTGCTTGAACCAGTGACTGATCTAGACTGGGGGAATGCTCAGCAAGAGCTTAGTTACATCTCCGTAACTCCCTTCCCACCCTAACCACCCCCTCTCCTGGTACTTTCCCTTGCAACCACAGGAAATGCAACACTTGTCGCTTTTCCTGCCCCCCTTGACTCCATCCAAGGACCCAAGCCGTCTTTCCAGGTGCGGCAGAGGTTCACCTGCACCTCTTCCAACCTCATCTATTGCATCCATTGCTCTAGGTGTCAGCTGCTCTACATTGGTGAGACCAAGCGCAGGCTTGGCGATCGCTTCGCCCAACACCTCCGCTCAGTTCGCAATAACTAACCTGATCTCCCGGTGGCTCAGCACTTCAAATCCCCCTCCCATTTGGAATCCGACCTTTCTGTCCTGGGCCTCCTCCTTGGCCAGAGTGAGGACCACCGTAAATTGGAGGCGCAACACCTCATATTTCGCTTGGGCAGTTTGCACCCCAGCGGTATGAACATTGACGTCTCCATTTCAGGTAGTCCTGGCTTTCTCCTTCCTTCCCCTCCCCTTCCCAGCTCTCCCACAGCCTATTCTCTCTGCCTCTTCCTTTCTTCTGGTAAAATGACTAGGGTGAAGGAAGGGAGCAGGGTGGGGGGGAGCGTGTAAGTAGAAGTTATTTTAAATTAGAAAATCCAATGTTCATACCGCTGGGATGTAAGCTACCCAAACAAAATACGAGGTGCTGTTCCTCCAATTTACTGGCCCTCACTCTGACAATGAAGAGGGCCCAGGACACAAAGCTCAGTGTGGGAATGGGAGGGAGAGTTAAAATGGTTGGCAACCGGGAGATCGTGTAAGCCAAGGTGGTCCGAGCGTAAGTGTTTAACAGAATGGTCGCCGAGGTTGGAGGAGGTACATGTAAACCCGTGTTTCACCTGTCGGGACTGTTGGGGTCCCTGGATGGAGTCAAGGGAGGAGGTAAATGGACAGGTGTTGCATCTCCTGCAGTTGCAGGGGAAAGTACGTGGGGCGGGGGTGGTTTGGGTGGGAAGGGACGAGTTAACAAAGGAGTTTCAGAGGGAACGGTCCCTGCAGAAAGCAGAAAGGGGTGGAGATGGGAAGATGTGATTAGTGGTGGGTTCCCTTAAGAGATGTCGGAAGATGATGTGTTAGATGCGGTGGCTGGTGGGGTGAAAGGTGAGAAGCGGGGGAACTCTGCCCATGTTGCTTCAGGGGCTTGGGATTTTGGGGGGGGGGGGGGTGCATTGAGGAGGGCGGAAGGCAAAAGCAGAATTATAGCACATAGAGGAGACACGTGCGAGGGCCTCAACTGTGACAGAAGGAGGGAACCCACATTCGCTGAAGACTGAGGACAACTCGGATTTCCTGTTATGGAACACCTTATTTTGGGAGCAGATGTGGTGGACAGGGGGGAATTGAGAGTAGGGAATAGCATCTTTGCAAGAGGCAGGGTGCGAAGAAGTGCAGTCCAGAAGCCTCTGGAGATCACACGTTCCAGAGCTAACAATGGGGCTACCAATGGGCCAGAGGTCATTTGTGGCCGTCCCTGATTGGTCCCGCATATATGGTCCCCCCCCCCCCCCCCCCCCACTACTCTCAGTCTAAAGAAGGGTTCTGCGTGAAATGTCACCCATGCGTTTTCTCCCGAGATGCTGTGGGCCCGCTGAGTTACTCCAGCATTTAGTGTCTATCTTTTGTACATATCGTATCTACATTTATACAGATTCTTTAACAACCACAGGTACTTGGTGGCCAGTAGAATATGTTTGGAGTATGGTTATTGTTGTAATGTATACAATGTTGCAGGAAATCTGTCTCCAGAGCAATTTCACCATCAGCAATGTGGTCGTTAACACACAATCAGTTTTGTGATGTTAACTCTTAGTCTTTCTCGAAATAGCGTTATGTAATTTTCCAGATCCGTCAGAAAGGACCTTGGTTAACCATTGTTTGTATGAGATCCATTACAATGTCTAGAGTTAACCATCAGGATTTTATTAAGATTTCAAGGAGAGAGCATCATACACAGCCGTACATATCAGATCAGCTTACGCTCCAAACCGCAGTAACATAACGACAGGCTGTCAAGGGTACAGTTCTCCTGATTCACAAAACCCAGACTGGATTACATGGTTGAATGTGTGGCATGCATAATATGTGTAGTGGAGATGATATAGGCATGGATTAATATGGTTAATCTACAACCATCTAATCAGAAAATGGCCGGTGGGATTTGAACCTGAAACTGTCTGGCTCAGGGGTGAGAATGTTACAAATATGAGCTGGATGTATCACAGCGAGCAGTGGGTGGGAATGTCCCGGCTGGCAGGCCTGGCCCGCCGCCACGGACTGACGACAGAGGGCCCGCTCATCGCTGACCAGGGATCGCCCACCGTGGCCAGAGAATGGAGGACCCGTCTGTAGGTCGTCCATTCTCTGTGTAATATGTGTAGTGGAGATGATGTAGGCATGGATTAATATGGTTAATCTACATGCTTCCTCTTAAAGAAGCAATGCATAATATATTGGCGGAATGTATTGTAAAACGCCAGTATAGGGTGAGTGCACTTTACTTATACATCGTGCTGGTGCGTAAAATAAAGCGTGTCGTATACAGTTCACACATAGCCGGTGAATCTTCCAATTCTCGGGTTCGGATTGCAAATACATCCTGCACGTGTACGAGAGTACCCCTCTTCTTCCTTCACTGGAGATTGAACAGGAGAAGATATTGGTATTGCCGGCATTACGGGCCAATGCTGGGACTGTAATGGCAGTGGCAGGAGCGGGGAGGCAGCCGGCGAGACAAGCGGACTCGGGCCACCAGCGGCCGTGGAACCACAGGAGTAGTCCCGTTAGACCCGTGAAGGTCAGGGTATTGACGTGATGCTGCTGGCTCATTAACCAGGCAGAGGTACCGGCAGGTGCGTCTGTAGATGTTCACCGTTGTTAACATTGACCAGGTCGGAGCATGGCTCCTCAGTGGACCCCAGAACAACACCCAGGTGGTCGTATCCTTTGGGCGACTGCAAACAGACGACTTGCCCTTTGGTAAGTGGCGGGAGAGGAGCGCTGGTCTTGTCATATTGTTTCTTCTGAGCATGTCGGCGCTGCTGGAGCTGGAATAGAACTGCTGCCGGTGCACGAACTTGTGGCTGTAGCATCTGCTTAGCCATAGATAGAGTATTGCGAGTCTGCCTTGACATGAGACGCTGGGCAGGGGATCCCAGAATCGGGTCGCGGGAGATGTTTCGCAGGTTAAGCAAGTCGAGATAGACATCGGAGCCGGCCCTTTGTAATCGTTCCATTAATTGTCTGAACCTACTTACCGCACATTCAGCCAGGCCATTGGACTGCGGGTATTCGGGGCTGCTGGTAATGTGGCGGAAATCCCAGTATTTAGTGAAACACCTGAAGAGTTGACTGGAGAATTGACTGCCACTGTCAGAGAACAGCTGGCGTGGACAGCGAAGTGGTGCGTAGGTTTCTGGATGACCACGGCAGACGTAGGACTATTGAACAAATCGATCTCAAACCACCCCGACCATGAACCGAATGGGACAATGTGAAAATGTCAGATACAAGTGTGGACCAGGTTAAGCCCAGTGTGGGGAGTGAGAGAAGCGGTTATTTGGGCTGGTGCGGAGCTAGGCTGTTACAAACTGCGCAGGTTTTGACTTTGTTACGCACAAAATCGTCCGTTCCAGGCCAGAAGATCATACTCTCTGCCTGTTGGATAGTTGCTTCCGCCCCGGGATGGCCTCAAAATACTTGGCGCTCAGAGATGCTGGAATGACTGCCTTATGTCTCTTTATCACAATGTTGTACTGGAGAACTAGTTCGTCGCGAACTGGGGAGGATTGGGGGAGGCAGCTGGTATTGTTTGACTGGCCAACTGTGACAGATGACAGCGGAGAGCGACCGTAGCATTTTGTCCGCAGCCGTTTGCGCTGCAAGGTTGTCTAAACACACGGATGGAAGGTAAGAGACCATCATAACCACATAGCCAGCGGCGTGTGGCAGGTGCTTCTCGCAGGTGCTGTGCGGTGACAGGGTGTCAGATAAATACATGTCTGTTTATGATTGATCCACATCACACACATGGTGAAAGATCAGTCTTTATTCCATAAGCAAACAGGAACATTTAAACTGCCAGCCATTCCCATCCCGCCCTAATACCATGTAAAGGGTGGCATGCACATATGTGTAGTGGAGATTATATATGGCATGGATTAATAAGGGTTAATCTACAGAAGCAAAGCATATATAGAGTGGTTAGTGGAGCACATTGTAAAACACCAGTATAGGTGTGAGCATTTATTATTTTACGTGTACATGCTTGTGCGTATGTCAGCACATAAAACGGAATGGGTCACGCACAGTTCACGTACTGCTGGTGAATTTTCCAATTTGCAGACACGACCTGCGCGTGTACGGTACCCCTCATGCACCTCATCCTTCTCTGAGGGAGTAAGTCCCTTATCGGGTGAACGTGGAGGAGAAGATACCGGTGGAGATGGGGGCAGGGACGGCGCTGGCACCGGCAGAGGAATCGCAGGAGTGGTGTTCATGGAGCAGGAGGTGTTGGCGGGTTCGTCGATAGATGCCGTTGTCAATACTGACCGTGGCTCTGCAGATTACCCCAGAATGAGGCGGTCTCTGAGTGACTGTAAACGGCCAACCTGTCCCTTGTTGAGCCGTTGAAGTGGAGAACTGGTTTTATCGTAGTATTTTCTTTGTAATAAGGATTAATAAGGGTTAATCTACAATGTCCTCTCCGCGTTTGTAAATCGGTTTTATTTCATACCTTTGTAGTTCCATCATCATGCGTTGTAAGCATGCAGGGGCTGCATGTATTGGTTAGTTTAGGATGCTGACCAGGGGCTGGTGGTCGGTCTCAATTGTGACCGGGTTCCCAAAGATAAAGTCCTTGAATTTCTTGCAGACGAAAGTTACGGCGAGCAGTTCCTTTTCAATCTGAGCGCAGCGCTGTTCTGCGTCAGACATGGTGCGATAGGCATAGGCGACAGGTCATGGACCCTTACTGCTGTCTTGTATGCAGGCAGCACCCAGCCCATACTGGGAGGCATCACAAGTTAGGGTGATGGGCTGCTCGGCATTGAAGTATGTGGGTGTGGGAGCGCAAGACATTTGATGTTTGACGGTGTTGAACGCCCTCTGTTGGTGCTTGTGCCAGGACCATTGCGCGTCCTTGTGAGTTAGCTGCCGCAGTGGAGCTGAGAGTTCGTTGATGTTTGGGATGAACTTTCCCATGTAGTTTGCCATTCCTAGAAATCATTGCAGAGCAGTTACATCTGTGGGTGCTGGCATCTCACTAATGGCAATGGTCTCGGAAGGGTCCGGCTTGAGGCCGTTGCTGGTGAATACGTGACCCACGTACTTCACTTCGTCAACTCAAAACCTGCACTTGAGCGGGTTGAGTTTGAGGTTTACCTCACTGGCACGATCTAGGATTAGTTTTAGGTTAGAGTTGTGTTCCTGGACATCACGCCCAGCGACCAGGATGTTGTCCACAATTATAGCGCATGGGTACCGGGCAAAGAGCTGTTCCATGGAGCGCTGGAAGACCTCACTAGCCAAATTGATGCCAAACAGCATGCGTAAAAAATGATAGCATTCGAAAGATGTTCCAAATGTGATTAGCATGGAGGATGCGTGGTCTAGCGGAATCTGCCAGAATGAGCTCCTTGCACCTAAGACTGAGAATACCGTGGCTTTTCCCAGGTGTGCCGCAACTTCTTCCACCGTCCACATTGGGTGGAGTGGACGTTTGATGGCAGTGTTGAAGTCCTTGGGATTGATACAAATCCTTATTTTGTCTTTATTCTTCTTGGGGCTGCGACCATGGTGGAAACCCAGGCAGATGGGTCATTGACAGGGGCAATCAGGCCCAATGCTTTCATTCTGTCCAGTTCATTTTTGAACCGGTCGCTCATTGCGTGCAGGATTTGGTGGGGGGAATGAACGATTGGTATGACCTCCGGGTCGGTATAATAGTGTACTTGGTATGGAGCTTGCTCAGTTTATTGTCAAAAAGGCCTTTGTTCTGTGAGTGTAGTTGTTGAGTAGGACTGGTTGAGAGACAGCTGGTGCACATCATTAACGAAGGTGACCAGGCCCATATCATGGCACGCATCGATACCCAGAAGGAGGGGCACTTCCCCTCGGACAATAATCCAAGTTGTACACCTGGGATGCTAGGTGGCATTGCAGCTTTACTTTTCCGACTGGTTGAACTTTGCCTCCACGGAACTTTGTTGAAGTCAGATAGGGAAAGGACGTTACAGCGAGCTCCAGTGTCTATCTTCACAACAACCTTGGCATTGTTGATACGGAGCGTTGTCATGGGATCCTTGTGTTTGCACAACCGATCCATTATGGAATGTTTGTTACGTTTGTCTTCCTGCAGCTCATGCGATGCTGGCGCAGCAGGTGCCAATATGTCCACCAGGGCTTTGTGGGCTCAAGAGTATGGAGATAGTGTTGTGGCGGAACTCTCTTCCCACGAGCGCGGCAGCACCGAATGAAGTGGTTTTTTTTCTTGCAATAATGGCAGGTTTTCCCGAAAGTGGGGCATTTATCACAAAATCTCGCATGTGAGGTGATACAATTAATGCAATTATGAATCATGTTGTCGGCAACCCTCCCTGGCACGGAGACCCGGAGAACGCATGAACATTGTCGGCAGAATGGGGTCCCGGCTCCAGGAATGTGGTATGGGTATCAGTTAGTTCAGCAACCCGACAGGTACGTTTAGCATTTTCAAGGTGAGCTCCTCATCCCGGAGCACTTCATTTCTCACCTTGTCATTCAGGATGCCATACACGAGTCTGCCATGGGTGAGATCGTCACGTAGGCCGCCAAATTGACATCTGGCAGCAATGTTCTTCAGGGCACCAATATAACATTCAAACGTTCTCATTTTGGCTGCAAGAAAGTAATCTGTGGTGCTCTATAATCACGTTGGTGCGCAATTGGAACAACAGCCGGAACTTTCGGAGGAGGCAGACTGGGTCATCAATAGACTCTGCTTAGGCTACAACAAGGCCCGCCTGATCAAGTTGCTCTGGGGCGTAATGGAAGTCCTGTGCCCGCAGGGTGGCTGCAGTGCCAGCCAAATTGAGGAGAATGGATACCTTTACCTCGGGGGTTGCATTAAGGTGGGCTGTACTGAATGAGAACTCCAAATTCCACCTCCAAGATGCACCAGCGTTCCACGAGGTTGCCGGCAAATACCAAAAGATCGGGTTTGCGAGGACACCCAGCCACGGCAAGAAACAGAATCCGTGGCACCAACTAAACAACCAAAAATAAACTCACGCAAAAGAAGCTGGAGAAGTGGCTCAAACACTCTGACACCATGTTTGAAGAGATCCATTACAAAGTCTAGTGTGAACCATCAGTCTTTTATTAAGATTTCAAGGATAGAGCATCATACACAGCCGTACATATCAGATCAGCTTACGTTCCAAACCGCAGTAACATAACGACAGGCTGTCAAGGGTACAGTTCTCCTGATGCCCAAAACCCGGACTGGATTACTAGGTGGAATGTGTGGCATGCATAATATGTGTAGTGGAGATGATATAGGCATGGATTAATATGGTTAATCTACAAACATCTAATCAGAAAATGGCCAAAGTGGGATTTGAACCTGGAACTGTCTGGCTCAGGGGTGAGAATGTTACAAATATGAGCCGGATGTATCACAGTGAGCAGTGGGTGGGAGTGTCCCGGCAGGCAGCCGTGGCCCGCCGCCACTGACTGACGACAGATCATCCAGAAAGAAGGGTTGGGGAGGAAGCATGGCCTGTTGCTGCCAAGTGCGGTGGTAGGCAGTAGATTAGACTGGTATCTTTGTTACTTTGTCGATGCCAAAATGTGACGACACTTGTGTACTAGCGAGGTTGAACGCAAAACAAAGCATTTCACTGAAACCAGGCACATGTGATACTGGGTTAGTCATTCATTCAAAATAGATAGATTTGACATTCTATGTTATCAGAAAGGTTTTGACAAAATTCCACAAAACTCCACAATTCAACTTAAGTTACTGGGATTCATGGCAGATCCTGGAACTAGGTGAAACTATGCAACTGTCAGTCTGTGTGTGAATGAATATATTGCATAGAAACCTGACACATGGTTTTGTACTTGGGAGGTCGTGTCTCTCAAAGGTGATTGAGTTTTTTGAGGATGTGACCAAAAAGGTCGATGCGGGCACAGCTGCAGACTTTGTATACGTGGATCTCAGTAAGGCATTTAACAAGGTTCCTTGCAGTAGGCTGCTCTGGAAGGTTAGATTGCTTGGGATTCAAGGAGAGATAGTGGAATTGAAAGAAAATTCATTGAATGAAGCAGAGGGTGATGGTGGAAGTTGGTGGATGAAAATACTGTGGACATTCACTTTATCTATGCACCTCATGATTCTGTATATATCAAGAAGGTCACCCCACCAAAGAACAAAGCTCCCTATAACGGAAGCCCACAAGTCCCAGTAACTCTGGACAATCTGCACCCTTTCCAACTTAATGACATTCTTCCAAAAGCTGGACTGTTGACTTTAGCAAGGCTCTTGATATGGTCCCACATGGAAGGCTAGTCTGGAAGTCTGGAAGTCTGGATGCATGCAATGCTAATTGGATTTCAAATTGGCTTGGTGGAAGAGTCAAAGAGTATCGTGGAGGATTGTTTTTCTGATTGGAGGCTTGTGACCAGTGCGATGTTGTAGTGGTCAATGCTGGGAGACTATTGTTTGTTATCTTCTATAATATTTTGGATGACGGTGTAGTCATTGTTGGTAAATTTGCAAATTACACCAACATTGATGGTATGGTGGAGAGCGAAGAAAGTAGACCACGGAATGGAAATTGGAATTTAACTCTGACAAGTTGTTGCACTTTGCTTTGTCAAACCAGGGCTGGTTGTATATAAATGTAGATCGGTGAGTAAGTTTGCTGACAGAGGAAGATACAGAGGGACCTAGTTCAGGGGCAGCATAGTGGTGCAGAGGTAGAGCTACTTCTTCAGCTGAGACCAGGGTTCGATCCTGACTCCAGGTGCGGTCCGTGCATAGTTTGTCCGTTCTTCCGGTGAACACATGGGATTTCTCCAGGTGGTCTGGTTTACTCCCACATCCCAAAGATGGGCAGGTTTACAGGTTAAGTTGCTTCCGTAAATTGGCCCTCATGTGTAGGATTGGATAGTAATGGGCCTGTCCCACTTAGGAGATTTTTTAGGCGATTGCCGGCGACTGGCAAGTTGGGGACAGGGCAAGCGGAGGGAGCACTGTCTGAATGAAATTCACAAGGTGCAATGTCAAGGTGATACGGACACACACCACGATCAACAGAAAGGTTGGTGCTAAAGCACAGTGTATGTTGTCCTTTAAAAGTAGGGGTGGGGAGGGGGGGGGGAGGGGGAGGGGAGTAGGGCGGAGAAGGAGTGGAGACAACTTTTAATAAGCCAGAGATACACGGCTGTGAAACTCGGCGGACATTTAACATTACCGGCCGGATATCCTTGGTTCTGAAAAAGACTGCTTACTTTTTTTTCCCTATGAGCCAAAGAAATTCACTGGTCAGCAACAACCTCCGAGAACCTTCAACCTCCTGACAACCCACTAGGACCTCCTGGTGCCCCACATAGGGCACGAGAATTTTCGCTACTCTCCATGGCGGCTTCAATATAGTCGCCGCTAATTTTGCAACATGTTGAAAATTTTGTGGTGACCATTATGAGGCCGCAACTAGTTCCCAGAATGCGGGAACTCCTCGTGACCATGAAGGCGACTCCTCGGCAACCACCCGCGAACACATGGCGAACATGTGGCGACTGCATAGTCTCCTGCAGTCGACTAAAAGGTTTCCTAAGTGGGCCAGGCCCATAAGGAACTAGTGTACGATGCTCGGCGTGAACTCGGTGGGCCAGAGGCCTTGGTTCTACGCTGTACCACTAAATCTCAAAATTAAAGCTGCAGAAATGGGCAGGGAAATTAATCTGAACATGTGTATTTGTAACATTTTGGGTGGTTGAAGATAAGGAGAATATAAAGTTAATGGCAAGAATTATTGATGTGCTGAGGGATATTAAAGTCCAAATTACCAGCTCCAAAGGTGACAGTACAAGGGTTGTAAAAAAGGCATATGTCACGCTTGTCTTCATTGACAGGGACATTGAGTCAGGAAGTTATGATGCAGATCTATAGGACTTTGGTTAAGCCGTATTTGAGGTATTTTGTGCAGTTCTGGTCGTCTGGCCCGTGTTTCTTGACAGGGCTGTTTTGAGGTTAGACTGGGACGCACTCTGTAGTCCCCATGGAGAAGACATTGATTGATTGATTGATTGTTTAAGGGTTATTTAATAGGGACAGATACAAGAGCATAGATACACTTGAAACAGTCATCTGATGTATGCATCACAGTGTTTTTAGCCAAGGCTAATTTGCAACACTTGTCCCTAGTAGGGCTTTTGTCAGCAGCATACAATAATAAAGAACACACAGTTACACAATAAAAATGTAACATAAGCATCCACCACAGCATTCATCACTGTGGTGGGAGGCACAACATTTGCCAGTCCTCCTCCACGTTCCCCCGTGGTCGGGACCTCAACCCTCCGCAGCCGTCGCTGCAGGCATCCAGACAAGGTAAAGTCCAGGGTCGGCTCTTCCCACCGGAGACCGCGGCTTCAGGCTGGTATAGGCCGCAGGCCGGCGGTTGAAGATTTAAAGTTCCCGCCGCTGCCAGAAGCGACGCAGACCGCAGCGCCGGCGGTCGAAGCTTCTCTCCAGGGGTGATGGTAAGTCCGTGCCGGACCCGCGGTAGAAGTAGGCCACAGGCCCGCGGTGGTGGCTTCTTCATCCCCCGGGTTCCCGACGAGGAATCCCGGGCTGCGGACGCCGCTCCCCGCCGGAGCCCTGCAGACCGCGGCTTCAGGCTGCTGACTGCCGCGGGCCAGCGAAACGAAGCGCTCCCGTCCAGAGAGTCCCAGCGATGTCACGCCTGCTCCCCGCCGAGTGTCCACGCTGCGCCCGCCGCTGAAGTCCCGGGCGCGTCTCCAGGAAAGGCCGCACCGATCCTTGCTGTTAGGCCACGTGGGAGGCGACATGGAAAAGTCGCCTCTCCGTGGAAGAGGCGGCGAAAACGGGTTCCCCCTTACCCCCCCCCACACCACCCCCCACACAAGACACACCAAGAAACATTTAAACGGTGCACTGAAACATACTAAAAACAGAAAAAGTGGAAAAAAGACAGACAGTTGCTAACAGGGCTGCCGGCTTGCAGCGCCCCCACTGGCGTACGGACTGTGTTACCAACTACATACATTTCTTTGGGGATAACGTTGTCCCTGAGGAGACTGTACATTATTTCCCCAACAACTAGCCCTAGGTCACCAGTGACATAAAGGCCCTTCTCAACCAAAAGAAGAAGGGGCTTGAGGAATGCTGACAGGCAGGAGGTGAAAGGGGTGTAGAGGTGGGACTGAGATGGGGCAAGGATGACTACAGGAGGAAGCTGGAGCTGAAACGTCAGCAGAACAACATGAGGCATGTGTGGATCGGGATGAAGAGCGTTCCAGGTGACAAGAAGACCAGTGGCCTGGGGAGGACCGGGCCAACGAGCTAAACCTGCTGTTTAATAGATTTGATGGTGGGGCCTCTGCCCACCATCCCCCCTGCTCCCCAACAGACTCTCCCCCTCAATCCCCCTGGTCCACTTCCCCTGCCCATTCCTTGTCATCCCTGACCATCAAGGCTGAGCAGGTGAGGAAGGAGCTGAGCAGACTCCACCAGGGCAAAGCCACAGGTCCCGATGGTCTCAGCCCGAGGGTACTCAAGGCATGTGCCTGCCAGTTGTGCGGAGTACTCCAGCGTATCTTCAACCTGAGCCTGAGTCTGGACAGGGTTCCTGTGGTGTGGAAGACTTCCTGCCTGGTTCCTGAACCACAGAGGACGCGCCCCAGCTCCTCCAATGACTGCAGACCGGTGGCGATGACTTCACACATCATGAAGTTCCTGGAGAGGCTGGTGCTCACTCACCTGCAACCCCTGGTAAAGCCCTACCTGGACCCCCTGCAGTTTGCTTACCAAACAAAGATGGGGGTTGAAGGTTGAGGACGCCATCATCCACCTGCTCCATCATTCCAATGCTCACCTGGATAAGCCGGGAAGCACTGTGATAGTCACGTTTGGTTACTTCTCCAGTGCTTTTAACACCAGTGCCTGCACTGCTGGGGAGCAAACTGACAAAGGTGCGGGTGGATGCTCCATTGGTGCCCTGGATCACCAACTACCTGACTGGATGGCCACAGTAGGGCAGGCTACAGAACTGTGTCTTGGACATGGTGGTGAGCAACACAGAGGCCCCACAGGGGATGGTCCTCTCTCTCTTCCTGTTGACCATCTACACCTCGGACTTCAGATATAACGTTGTCTCCTGCCACCTGCAGAAGTGTTTGGATGACTCTGCAAGTGTGGGCTGCATCAGTGAGGGGAGGGAGCTGAACGCAGAGGTGTAGTCAACGACTTTGTTGAGTGGTGTGGGCTGACTCACCTGCAGCTCAACACCGACAAGACTTTAATGGTGTGGATGTGCAGTTTACCAAGGAGTACAAGCACTTTGGAGTGTACCTGGACAGTAAACTGGACTGGTCCAGGAACGTTGAGGCCCTGTAGAACAAGGGACAGAGTCAACTGTACTTTTTGAGAAGGTTCTGCTCCTTCAACATCTGCAGTAAAGGGCCTGTCCCACCAGCATCGCTTGAGCCGTCCAGCCTTCCGGGGCCGGTCCCACTTCGATCGCCGGAGCCGTGCGGAATTGTGCGGAGCTGGTCCCGACATTGCGCGGGGCTCCGAAAAACTGACCGTGTTCAAAAATTCCGCGCGGCAACGGCCTGTCGGTCCGCAGTTGCCTCGACGCATTACACACCGCCGCGACGTTGTGCCGCCTTGACCCTCTCTGTGTGTGCCTCCGTGCCCCTCTCTGTGTGTGCCTCCGTGCCCCTCTCTGTGTGTCCCTCTGTGCCCCTCTCTGTCCTTGCGAACTTACCTTGCGGACTTCGCTCCAACTTCGCGCCATTTTGCGCCGCGTCGCGCCACTCACCCAACCTCCGCGCGGCCCCCGCTGCCGGTTTGGTTGCGCTCGCTGTATGCAGGCGCATGCTGGTGGGAACGGCCCTGTACAGGGGATCACCCGACCTCCGCGCGGCCCCCGCTTCCAGTTTGGTCCGCTCACCGCATGGAATCGGATGCTGGTAGGACAGGCCCTTAAGATACTGCCCTCTCCCCCATCTTCTCCCTCCCCCGTCCCCTTCCCTCCTGTCCCCCCACCCCAATCCCCAATCCTTTCCACGCGTCACTTTAAGTTCATGTTTCTTGTGTTGGCAGACTAATCTCCCTCTTGGATAAATAACGTTTTATCGTATCCTATTACAGGAAAGATGGGGATGCTTTGGAGAGGGTGCACATGACGTTTCCAAGAATGCTGCCTGGATTAGAGGTCTTGAGCCACAGGGAAGTTGGATGAACTTGGATTGTTTTATCTGGAACGTTGGAGGTTGAGGAGAAACTTGATATAAGTATATAAATTTTACTTTGGTGTCAAGTGAGTGACTACATGAAGAGGGCCATCAGCCCACATGCGCGTCATTACATCTAGCGCATTGCGCACCGGCTGACTGACAGGCGCGCTGCTCCTGCCATCGGTAAGTTTTAAACCTGGAAGGTAAGTTTAAACTTAATTCCAGGGTTTGGTTTTTTTTTGTATTGCAGGAAGCTCCTCACAGAGTTTTCCTGCTGGATTTGGGGCGAAGTTGGATGGGCCGGGGGAAACCGGTTATGGACCGTGGGGAGATCCCGGTCCGGACCGTGGAAGTGCGGGTAGCCGGCGGCCGTCGGGTTTGCTCCCAAGTCACTGACTTGCTACCCCAGCCACTCTATGGGGTCCGCAGCTCCCACACCCTTATGGTCCCCCAGAATTAGGGGTTAGACTGGCAGTAAGTCGGACTCGCTACCCCAGTCGCGGACAATGGGGTCAGCAGCTCCCAGACCGCTTATAGGGCTTCCCTGATATAGGGGTTAGACTGGCAGTAAGCCGGTCTCGCAACCCCAGTCGCTGACAATGGGGTCAGCAGCCCCCAGACCGCTAAGGTCTCCCCAAATAAGGGGAAAACTGGAGGTAAGCCAGTCTCCGCACCCAGTCACTCACTATGGGACAGCAACTCACAGACCGCTATGGTTCCCCCAGGAAAGTGGTTAAATCACGATGAAGCCCGTCAGGCATGGGGACTCGATCGAGTCGGGCCAGGAGGTTCCCCCCCCTCCTTCTATGGGTAGCGTCTGCGAACACCTAAAACCCACCTGGAGCACCTGATGGAGAAGTTGCTCCAAAGAGATATGCTCCAGAAGAGAGCTATCTGAGCCGGGGTATTATGGAGAACCCGCTGGCAGCAGCACCTGTCTCAGGGCGGCACAATGTCTCCCTCTCTGAGGAGGGGAGCATCCGGGGTCAGTTTCAGTCTGGCCCAGAGCCATATCCTGATATAGGTCCGAAGGGCCATGTCAGCGCAGGTATCCTCAGGGGCCTGCGGCAGCACCTGTCTCAGGGCTGTCTTCGAGTCTCCCTCTCGGTGGAGGGGAGCGCAAGGATATACTCGCAAGGGAAGAGGCAGAAAACCCGGAAGGGGCCAAATTTCCCTCACGCTACAAGTGCCGGCAGTGAACAGAGCTATCGAATGAAACCATCGTATCGGCGATGACACCCCCACGGCTCATCGGCTGTAGCAGTTCACTGAAGTTGATGGCCGCTTGAAAGCTGGGCACAGGTCGTTCAGGCCAAGGGCCAAGCCGGTCACAGGAATATGGAATTCACAAACCCCATAAGACCATCGGTAACCATGGAGGTAGGTGGGTCTGGTTCTTCCATACAAGGGGTAAGTGGACCATTTACAAGTTGGTGATATTTACACTTGTTTTTGTACAAATGAAAATGATAACATGTTATTATTACACAGTATACAAGGGTGCCAAGAATGGCTTGGAATTGGGGCCAGAGTTGTCTTTCGAGGCATGCTCAGGATTACGGCCAGGATTGCCTTCCGCGACAAGCTCGGTAATATGGTCAGAGTTGTCTTTCCAGGCAGGCTCAGAATGATGACCTGAGCAGTTTTTTAAGGCAGGCCCAATAGTACAGCCATCCAGTCAAATTTATGTTGATACCAACTGAAAGTTATTGTTCATCGAATTTACCTTTATCTATTCATTTATCTGTGATTCCCCCTGGGGCAACAGATTGCAATCAATAGACGCCTGTAACAACCTTGTTATCAAGCAGTCTTCTATTCATCAAGTGTAATTGGCAATATAGCAGCTGTGTTTCAGCTGTGGGCCTTGCATTATCAGAATTTTCAACATTGTTAACAGACCTATGCTATTACCAGCTGACGCTACCAAAGTCACAATGGTGGTCGAACTATATTCAGCATTGCTCAAGTAGTTTTGGTCAAATAATCTTCAGTTATATTACTACAGATGTTAATGCTCAAAGATGGAAAATTACGAATGCCATCTCTAGTAATGAAGGCGGACGGGATTTGCATGAATCACCAATTCTTCAGTTATTGGTATCAACTACCTGTAGACACTTGGTGCATACTATGGGTTAAAGGGTTATCGTGCGAATATGCAAAATCTGCATGCTCAGTTCCAAATTGATACACTGTGGTGGTGTCATATGTTAGTCACATGGGTGCAATCCAGTCAAAGTATCCTGTCATAATTTACCCAACCTTTTTTGGCGCTGGTGTATCATCATGCAAAATCAATGACAACACAGTATGAATGTTGGATCACAAAGTATTTTAGGGTCTATGGCTCGATGGCACCCAATATCGATATGTCTGCATACAGGCTCATTCACCAGTTGTAAAAACATGTGGCATAACAGTGGCGAGAGATACATTCTCGCTACACAGGGGAGGAATGTTTCTTTTATGTGGTTTCTCCGTTTTTAGCCTCATCAGTCGGGTCTTGCAATAATTCAGCAAGATCCCGCTTCAGGGTTCTCGTACTGTCTGACTGGCCTACGCAGCCATGGTTTCCCACAAATGTTGGGAATAATAATAGAACCTTATATGGGGTTCTCTACATAAAACTTTGCTGGTTCAGCCTGGGATTCGGGGAACCAGCCTTGATTAATCAATTCATTGCTTTACAGAATCTGAGAAGACCGTTCCTGCGGCTCCGGCTGTGAGACTGATCCATGTATGTGCTCACTGCAGAGTGCAGGGATAGCTCCAAAAAAGCAGTACTTTGCTTCTTCAGGAGATGGGAAGCGTTTTTGTTAAATGTTATGTTACATATAGCACGGCACGGACACTGACGTCTTAGAGTTCATTTTCTATGGGTCTTTGATAATAAATTAAGTTATAGTCCCATTAACTGTGCCCAACGTGCTTCTCATCATAGTTGCTGCAGCAAGTGGGACCCGCTCTCTTGGGTCTCACCCTCTGATGTCCACTTATTCAGGATATCATTAACACAAGTTCTCCCAGACCCAAGTACATGGAAGGATGGGATATTGACATTGTGTTAACATTTATTCACCATGGGGCTCCAACTATATCTCAATCTTTGGTTCGGTTCTCATAGGTAGTTAATCCCCTGGTGCTGCCCTCAGCGCACGGGTCCAGTCATTACATAAATTGCGACTGGACAGGATAGTTACACCTGCTATATAATAATTCATGTTTACATACCCCATGCACCTTTGGTTACATGTGGTCTCACATTTACAACATTACGTCAAGGTCATCTAGAGCCTTAGAGGCTCTGATACTAGCTATGTTTGTTAGTTACCAAAAAAAAACACCTCGTAAGAAGGTGTCAGTTCAGACCATCTTCAGGTGGTTATGCGAGGTTTTGGCTCATACAAGTGTAGATACTAATTTCTAATCTCACTCCACCAGGGCTGCTAGAACACCAGCAGCAAGGGTTATGTGCGGTCCTCTGGACCACATCCTGTCAACAGGATAGTCTACCGAACGAGGTATCCAACATTTTATTTTAGCCCATTGCCAGATCAGGAATATTTGCCTCTATTTTAGATTCTATTTTATAGTTTCCCCTCGGAAGAGAGGGCTTAATGTTGTTTTTATTTGTTCATTTATCAGCATCAGCATGTTTTTAAATCTATGTCATGTATGTATGCATTATGAATGTTTCCCTTATCTGTGGTCAACTGATGCAGTCGTGCTTGTGTGGTTTCGTTTTCCATGGCATGAAATCACAGAGCTTCAAAATCTTCACATAGTCACTCACGTGACTCCAAAGTAAAATAGTAAGGTTAAATGAAAACTTACCAGTTTGAAGTTTGATCTTTATTTTATGAGGAGTTACGATGAGCGATTACGTGCCCTCCGCTCCCAACCCTCATATCATAAAAATCATCTGGTAATTTCTAGTCATCGCTAATCTTACTATCTTAGTTCAACAACTGTTATCTGTGATTTTACACCGCTGCTTTGAAGATTGACGCACATGCGGGCTGACGGCCTTCTTAACGTAATCGCACATTGTAACTCCTCATAAAATAAAGATCAAACTTCAAACTGGTAAGTTTTCATTTAATTGTACTATTATTGGGAGACATTGATCGGAAAGAATTAGAATATTTTTCCCAATGTAGTGATGTCAACAAGATAAGAGGGGGAAAGTTTGATGGGGACGTGTGGGGTACTGCCCACACGAGGGTGGGGGAGCATGGAATGCACACACAGGAGTGGTGATGGAGGCAGGTACAATTTAGAGGCTTTTAGATAGGCACATGGAAATGCAGGGTATAGAAAGATATAGACTATGTACAAGCGGATGAGATTGGTTTAACTTGGTGGGATGTTGCCAGGACTCATGGATCCGAGCTTTAGGGAGAGGTTGAGCAGGCTAGGACTTTATTCTATGGAGCACAGGAAAATGAGGGGTGATCTTAGCACGATGTATAAGAACATGAGAGGAATAGATCGGGTAGATGTACAGTCTTTTAGTCAGAATAGGGCATCAAGAATTAAAAGGACATAGGTTAAAGGTCAGAGACAAATAATGTAACTTTTTCACAGAGGGTGGTGGGTATATGGAATGAGATGGCTGGGGTGGTTGGGGCATGTAATACAACATCTACATGGATAGGAACGGTTTAGAGTGATAAGGGCCAAGTGTAGGTAAATGGGGCATCTTGGTCAGCATAGACAAGGTGCGTTGAGGGACATGTCTCCATACATTATGGCTCTTCAACTCTAAGGAGTGAAGAGTTACGAATTGTGAAGCCATAGGAAGGAATGTAGGTGGAGTGGAAGGGGAAAATAAGTGTGAGTCTAGTTTGGGCATAGGGAAAAGAGGCAGGGGTATTCAGTATCAAGTTAGCTAGCTTATCCAGGATCCCAAGTGATCTATCTACCAGGCGTTGAGTGTACAAATCGGGTGCAGGGCTTTACTTCACAGAGGCCCAGGAGCCGTTGCAGCAAGAGGAGGAGTCTCCGGGCGGTGAGTTATAAAATCGAGCGCGGGGCTTTACTCCACAGAGGCCCAGGAGCCATTGGAGCAAGAGGAGGAGCCCAAATCTGTAATGTTCCACACTTCAAAGGAAGTGTTCTGGTGGAAGCCGCTGATTGGTGGAAGTGGACTGGATGAAGCAGCTGATTGGGTGCAACCCCAGGTTTGCATTTCTGCTTTCTGGTTAAGGGTTCAGTGAGCTAAGGGTACAGTGAGCTAAGGGTACAGTGAGCTAAGGGTACAGTGAGCTAAGGGTTCGGTGAGCTAAGGGTTCAGTGAGCTAAGGGTACAGTGAGCTAAGGGTTTAGTGCTTTTTAATAAAGGTTAGTTTAAAGGATGAGGATTATTATAGTGTGAGTGAGTTGATTTAATTTGGGGGTAAGCCATGTCAGGTGAGATCGGCCCCATGGTTTGCTCATCCTGCAACATGTGGGAGATCAGGGATATTGTCGGTGTCCCTGGTGACTACATTTGCAGGAAGTGTGTCCAGCTGCAGCTCCTGGCAGACCGCATTGAATGATTGGAGCTGCGGTTGGATTCATACTGGAGCATCCACGATGCTGAGAATCTTGTGAATAGCACGTACAGTGAGTTGGCCACACCGCAGGTAAAGGTTAAGCGCACAGAAAGGGAATGGGTGGCCACTAGCCAGCGTAGCAGTAGGCAGGTAGTGCAGGAGTCCCCTGCGGTCATCTCCCTTCTAAACAGATATACCATTTTGGATACTGTTGGGGGAGGTGGCTCATCATGGGAAGGCAGCAGCAGCCAGGTTCATGGCACCGTGGGTGGCTCTGCGGCACAGGAGGGGAGAAAAAAGAGTGGAAGGGCTATAGTAATAGGGGATTCAATTATAAGGGGAATAGATAGGCATTTCTTCGGCCGCAAACGAGACTCCAGGATGGCATGTTGCCTCCCTGGTGCAAGGGTCAGGGATGTCACTGAATGGCTGCAGAACATTCTGGAGGGGGAGGGTGAACAGCCAGCTGTCATGGTGCACATTGACACCAATGGTATAGGTAAAAAACGGGATGAGGTCCTACAAGGCGAAATTAGGGAGCTAGGAGATAAACTTAAAAGTAGGACCTCAAAGGTAATAATCTCTGGATTACTACCAGTGCCACGTGCTAGTCAGAGTAGAAATAGGAGGATATTGCAGATGAATACGTATCTTGAAAAATGGTGCAAGGGGGAGGGATTCAAATTTCTCGGGCATTGGAACCAGTTCTGGGGGAGGTGGGACCAGTAGAAACAGGACGGTCTGCACCTGGGTTGGGCTGGGCCCCAATGTCCTTGGGGGAGTGTTTGCTAGCGCTGTCAGGGAGGATTTAAACTAATGTGGCAGGGGGATGGGAGCATGAGCAGAAAGACAGAGGGGTGCAAAATGAGTGTAGAAGCAATAGGTAGCAAGGTGATAAGTAAAAGTGGCAGGCAGACAAATCCAGGGCAAAAATCAAAAAGGGCCACTTTTCAACATAATTGTATAAGGGGCAAGAGTGTTGTAAAAACAAGCCTGAAGGCTTTGTGTCTCAATGGAAGGAGCATTCGTAATAAGGTGGATGAGTTGAATGTGCAGATAGTTATTAATGAATATGATATAGTTGGGATCACGGAGACATGGCTCCAGGGTGACCAAGGCTGGGAGCTGAACACCCAGGGATATTCAATATTCAGGAGGGATAGACGGAAAGGAAAAGGAGGTGGAGCAGCATTGCTTGTTGTGGAGATTAATATAAAGGAAGGACATTATCTTGGAGGATGTGGAATCGATATGGGTAGAGCTGCGAAACACTAAGGGGCAGAAAACGCTAGTGGGAGTTGTGTACAGGTCACCTAACAGTTGTAGTGGAGTTGGGGATGGCATCAAACAGGAAATTAGAAATGCGTGCAACAAAGGTAAAACAGTTATAATGGGTGACTTCAATCTGCATATAGATTGGGTGAATCAAATTGGCAGGGGTGCTGAGGAAGAGGATTTCTTGGAATGTATGCGGGATAGTTTTCTAAACCAATATGTAGAGAAACCAACGAGAGAGCAGGCTATTCTAGACTGGGTATTGAGTAATGAGGAATGGTTAGTTAGCAGTCTTGTTGTGTGTAGCCCCTTGAGCAAGAGTGACCATAATATGGTTGAGTTCTTCATTAGGATGGAGAGTGACATTGTTAATTCAGAAACAAGGGTTCTGAACTTAAAGAAAGGTAACTTTGAGGGTATGAGACGTGAATTGGCCAAGATAGACTGGCAAGTGATTCTTAAAGGGTTAACGGTGTATATGTAATGGAAGGCATTTAACGACTGCATGGATGAACTACAACAATTGTTCATCCCAATTTGGCAAAATAATAAAACAGGGATGGTAGTGCATCCATGGATAACAAGGGAAATCAGGGATAGTATCAAAACAAAAGATGAAGCATACGAATTAGCCAGAAAAAGCAGCCTACCAGAGGACTGGGAGAAATTCAGAGTCCAGCAGAGGAGGACAAATGGCTTAATTAGGAAAGGGAAAATAGATTATGAAAGAAAACTGGCAGGGAACATAAAAACTGACTGCAAAAGTTTTTATAGATAAGTGAAGGAGAAAAGGGTTAGTTAAAACAAATGTAGGTCCCTTGCAGTCAGAAACTGGTGAATTGATCATGGGGAACAAGGACATGGCGGACCAATTGAAGAACTAATTTGGTTCTGTCTTCACTAAGAAAGACATAAATAATCTGCCGAAAATAGCAGGGGACCGGGGGTCAAATGACATGGAGGAACTGAGTGAAATCCAGGTTAGCCAGCAATGTAGTGTTAGGTAAATTGAATGGAATAAAGGCCGATAAATCCCCAGGGCCAGATAGGCTGCATCCCAGAGTACATAAGGAAGTAGCCCCAGAAATAATGGATGAATTAATGATAATTTTTGAAAACTCTTTCGATTCTGGAGTAGTTCCTGAGGATTGGAGGGTAGCTAATGTAACCCCACTTTTTAAAAATGGGGGGGGGAGAGAGAAAATGGGGAATTACAGACCAGTTAGTGGGGAAAATGCTAGTCAGTGATTAAAGATGGGATAGCAGCACATTTGGAAAGTGGTGAAATCATTGGACAAATTCAGCATGGATTTACGAAAGGTAAATCATGTCTGACGAATCTTATGTAATTTTTCGAGGATGTAACTAGTAGAGTGGATAAGGGAGAACCAGTGAATGTGTTATATCTGGACTTTCAGAAGGCTTTCGACAAGGTCCCACATAAGAGATTAGTATACAAACTTAAACCACACGGTATTGGGGGTTCAGTGTTGATGTGGATAGAGAACTGGCTGGCAGACAGGAAGCAAAGGGTGGGAGTAAACGGGTCCTTTTCAGAATGGCAGGCAGTGACTAGTGGGGTACCGCAAGGCTCAGTGCTGGGACCCCAGCTATTTACAATATATATTAATGATCTGGATGAGGGAATTGAATACAACATCTCCAAGTTTGCGGATGACACGAAGCTGGGGGGCAGTGTTAGCTGTGAGGAGGATGCTAGGAGGCTGCAAGGTGACTTGGATAGGTTGGGTGAGTGGGCAAATGCATGGCAGATGCAGTGTAACGTGTCAATCACAGAAAGCTGTTTGGTAAAATGAGTCAAAGAGGGGAGCCTAAATACATTGTTAGAATTCTGGCCTACTGGTATGCCCACCAGACTATGCAAATAAAATGGGGCAATAGGGTCTCAGCCCCATTTGGGGTTAGCAATGGTGTTAGACAAGGGGGAACTTTGTCCCCAGTCCTTTTTAATCTATATATTGATGATCTGTCTAAACAATTGAAAGCCTGTAACTCTGGGTGCGTGATTGGTAATATTTTAGTGAACCATATTATGTATGCAGACGATCTTGTGCTCTTTAGTCCATCTAGCGCTGGTTTCCAGCAGCTCCTTACTACATGTTCCGTGTACGGTGTGGAACATGACATTAAATATAATGCTAGTAAGAGTGCTGTTATGGTCTGTAGAACCAAAGAGGATAAAAGCCTAAAATATCCTGATTTTAAATTGCCTGACAACAAACTTAGTGTCTGTAATAAGATAAAATATCTAGGGCATATTATTACAGAAGAAATGACAGATGATGAGGATATTTATAGGCAACGACGCATGTTGTATATACAGGCAAATATCCTCTTGCGTAAATTTGGTACATGTGCAGAAGTGGTGAAGATGTCACTATTTGTTTGTCAGTTGCCCTAGATTCCATCAGCCCTGATCTATTAGTCCAATCTCCTGTGCGGGAGACACGAGACTGCAAGTCCTGAAATCATGAGCAAAACACAAAGTGCAGGAGGAACCCAGCAGGTTAGGCAGTATCCATGGAGGGAAATGGACAAATGATGTTTCGGATGGAAATCCTTCCATGTGGGACATTGTCAAAGACCTAACTGAAGGTCACACGAAAAATGCTCTGAAGAAGGGTCTCAACCCGAAATGTCATCTATTCCTTCGCTCCATGCTGCCTCACCCGCTGAGTTTCTCCAGCATTTTTGTCTCACAAGAAAAGGTACTTTTGTTCCCAGGGCTATATTTCACTTAGATAGAAACAGAAAATAGGTTTAGGAGTAGGCCATTCGGCCCTTCGAGCCTGCACCGCCATTCAATATGACCATGGCTGATCATCCAACTTAGTATCCCGTACCTGCCTTCTCTCCATACCCCTGATCCCTTTAGCCACAAGCGCCACATCTAGCTCCCTCTTAAATATAGCCAAATACTGGCCTCAACTACCTTCTGCGGCAGAGAATTCCAGAGATTCACCACTCTCTGTGTGAAAATGTTTTTCTCATCTCAGTCCTAAAAGATTTCCCCCTTATCCTTAAACTGTGATCCCTTGTCCTGGACTTCCCCAACATCGGGAACAATCTTCCTGCATCTAGCCTGTCCAACCCCCTAAGAAAGTCGTAAGTTTCTATAAGATCCCCCTTCAATCTTCTAAATTCCAGTGAGTACAAGCCGAGTCTATCCAGTCTTTCTTCATATGAAAGTCCTGACATCCCAGGAATCAGTCTGGTGAACCTTCTCTGTATTCCCTCTATGGCAAGAATGTTGTTCCTCATTTGGAGACCAAAACTGTAAGCAAAACTCCAGGTGTGGTCTCACCAAGACCCTGTACAACTGCAGTAGAACCTCCCTGCTCCTATACTCAACTCCTTTTGCTACGAATGCTAACATACCATTCACTTTCTTCACTGCCTGCTGCACCTGCATGCCAACTTTCAATGACTGGTGTACCATGACACCCAGGTCTCGTTGCATCTCCCCTTTTCCTAATCGGCCACCATTCAGATAATAGTCTACTTTCCTGTTTTTGCCACCAAAGTGGATAACCTCACATTTATCCACATTATACTGCATCTGCCATGCATTTGCCCACTCACCCAGCCTATCCAAGTCACCTTGCAGCCTCCTAGCATCCTCCTTACAGCTAACACTGCCCCCCTTCGTGCCAACCGCAAACGTGGAGATGTTGCATTCAATTCCCTCGTCCAAATCATTAATATATATTGTAAATAGCTGTGGTCCCAGCACTGAGCCTTGCGGTACCCCACTACTCACTGCCTGCCATTCTGAAAAGGACCCGTTTACTCCTACTCTTTGCTTCCTGTTTGCCAGCCAGTTCTCTATCCACATCAATACTGAACCCCCAATACCGTGTGCTTTAAGTTTGTATACTAATTTCTTATGTGGGACCTTGTCGAAAGCCTTCTGAAAGTCCAGATATAACACATCCACTGGTTCTCCCTTATCCACTTTACTAGTTACATCCTCAACAAATTCTATAACATTCGTCAGACATGATTTACCTTTCGTAAATCCATGCTGACTTTGTCCAATGATTTCACCACTTTCCAAATGTGCTGCTATCCCATCTTTAATAACTGACTCTAGCAGTTTCCCCACTACCGATGTTAGACTAACTGGTCTGTTATTCCCCGTTTTCTCTCCCATTCCCTGTTTAAAAACGCTCAACGACTAACTTGTGTTAATAATAAAAATTAGGAATTTGCTGCATACATTTGCACAGTTAACCAGAGATGGTTATCAGTTCAGATGAAAGCTTACATAATTTATTTTTGAACAAACATGTTGCAGTTGCAAAGACTGTTATAATTATATCTTAGAAGAGTTTTCCCTTGACTCATGCTCGCAGCATGGTCGACACGAGTTCCTAGGAGGCCTTTGTAACTCTCCTTTATGCTCAAGAGTAGTCCCCGCGTACTCGAGGCCTCAGCTAGGTCACGGCGCTTTTTTTCAACATGCTGAAAAATGCCCGCCAGTAAAAAAAGGTCGCCATGGAAAAAAATCAATATTTTTTTACTCGTAGGTTTGGTCGAGGTAGGTCATAATGCTATCCTATGTAATCGAAGGCAGTCAAAGATAATCGAAGGTAGTCGAAGGTAAAGCTCGTTGAGAGAAAAAAGGTAAGTAACCCGACCGGTAATGTTAAATGCCCGCTAAACATTAGTAAAAGTTGTCTGGCTTCTTAAAAATGTCTCCACTCCTTCTCTCCCCCCTTCTCTCTCCCCCCCCCCCCCCTCTAAAGGACTTACCGTAACTGTGCCAGCCATCTTTTCCCTTCCTGTTCATCGCGGGTGTGAATTTCAGATAACGCTCCCCAGCTTTCCCTGGCCCCCGCCTTTGCGATGTGTGTGTGTGTGTGTGTGTGTGTGTGTGTGCATGCGTGCGTGCGTACGGTCGATCTGGCTCGCGGTTTCATCGCTGACGGTCGATCCAGCTCGAGGTTTTTCAGGTGAGTGCCCTCGAGCTTGAAGGTCGATGACAGTCGCTGAAAAGTCCCGTTAGTGGGACAGGCCGTTTAGTATCTCTTCCATTATCTGCTTTTATTTCAGATCTTCACTGTCTGCAAATGTTTGCTCTTCAGAAACACCCCATTACATTGAAATAATTTAATACACACTTGGTGCAATGTTCAAACCAGAAATTATATTTATTGTGATGCGCCAATCTAAATGCGATGAGCTGAATTCACTTGCTATCATATTTGTTGATAAAGCTATATTTACAACCGTTAGGATAATATAGGTAATGAACTAAGGGTTGCATTACGTTAACATTATGAGGAGGATACGAATTATCCACCATGCTGTTTAACTGTGAGGATGCTACTCGCTGCACAGAGTAACAAACAAATCTGAGAACACGATGGCAACAGTTGTTGGGGAAAGGTGAATGCATGATGCATGTATTTAATTGGGAATTTTGCAGATGGCAATATGGTGGGTCATTTAATGGGGGGTTGGAATGGAGGTCTAATGACGAGATCAGTTGATGAGGCAGAGTGAGGGGGGGAGGGGGTGTGGACAGTTGGGGGGGGGAGGGGGAGACATTGAGGGAGAGCAAGGGGACATTGGGGGGAGTGAACAGTGAGGGGGCGAACTTGAGGGAAAGGGTGAATGAAGTGTCTTATCTCTTAGGATTGATCACAGCCCATCCTTCCATCATGTCATTGCACTACTCACAATGATATAGAAAATGCGATTAAAGATATTTTAAAACTCTTTTCAGTGGACAGGGAATTTCAGAGCACATGTACACAGGTGCAAACATTTTGCTTCTCGTTTAAAAGGTCGATGAGCACCAATGGGTGGTGTGTACTTTGGTGGTCAGTTTGGTGTGTCTACGGAGCTACAGGATATATCAGAGTGCACTGCTTCCTTTGTGTTCCTCTTTGATCTTTTCCATCAATTAGATTGAGCGCTGTCTGTGTATGGTACTCCACAAGTTCTGTCACCGAACTGAAGTTCTGCAGAAAGAATCAAAACAAGTTGAATACCAGGCAAACGCTCGTCTATTGAGCACAGATTCAAATGGCTTTGTAAAAATCACTGTTTTGGCCTCCGCTGGAATGTTCTACATTTTTCTCCATCACTTTAGGCTGGAAGAAGGTGCATAAGTTTACTTAGAGAAAACTGGGATGTTAAGTTATGGGCAGAGGTTACCCCTGGACAATTTAGCATTGAAGATTAAAGGGCCTACCCACTTAGCCGATTTTTTAGGCAAGTGCAGGAGACTCTGTGCTCGCCTCATGATCGCCACATGGTCGCTGGTGGTCTCTGGTGAGTCTCCTTCATGGTCGCGAGGAGTTCCCGCATCCTGAAACTGGTCACGGCCTCAGTATGGTCGCCACAAATTTGTCAATGTTGAAAAACATTCTGCAACCAAAAATTGGTCGCTATGGAGAAAATCGATAATCCTGAAGTCATAGGTGCAGTTGTAGTGTGGTCGCCATATAGTTATGGCAGGCACGTGCCGTCAGGGTAGGCAAGGTAGGCACTGCCTACCCTGACTAAAATTATGAAATGGCAATTGTTAAATATAAATAGTAAAGGCATGGGAGAATTATGCCTATGTAAGAGACTGATCTCTTAGGTAGGCATAATTCCCCGTGCCTTTCACTCGCAGCGCTTGTGACACGGGAAGCTCTGTGCAGCCCCCGTGCCATCAGCGCTTCCTGAAGCGGTCAATTTTAATCGGGGCTGAAGGCAGCAGAAATCCTGCCTTTGTAGCACTGCGCATGCGCATCAGTCTACTGCGCATGCGCAGCGCAAGTTTATTGGCGGGGTTTTCAACCATGGTTTGTCGTGTCCCAATGATGTGGTAAGTACATTTTGTGATTTATTTTTTTTAATACCATATTTGCCGGGGTGTTGGGGGGGGGAGGGTGGGAGTGGGGGTGGGGGGAGAGCTCCTTTCACAGTGTTTGGGGAGTCTGGCCCGGGGTAACGTTGCGGGGAGGGCACAAATGTTATGAATGAGGGGCCGGGGGCATCCACTTGTGACGTTCCTTGCAAGGGGGCATGAAATGACACTGCTCTGAGGCCGGGGGGGGGAGAGAGAGAGAGAAGTAGCTCGAGCGGCCGCCGGGCCGGACAGCGGAACCAGCCGCCACCTTAGCTCCAGAACCACCTGCCCACCTCTGGCAGCTCTCCATCTAAAAACCTCTCTCCTGCCGCTCGCTGGCCTCACTCATGTCCTTAAATTCCGACAGCGTGATTGAGGTTACTCGGCTGTGGGAATTTAAGGATTTGCAGGAAGTCGCTGACATGAGCGAAGTCGGCGAACGGCAGGTGACAGGTGTTCCGACGGAGCGCACTGCCAAAGGTGAGCGGGCCGGTAGAAGGCGCTGAAGTGGCGGCCAGTTCAGCTGTCGGGTCCCGGTGGACGCTCCCCGAGCTGCTTCTATCCCCAGCTACAGTCCGTGGCTTCGCACCCGGAGAGCTGCGGCAGCAGTGAGGGAGTGAAGATTCCAGTACTTTGTGATAAGTACTTCCTTGCGATTTTCACCATTGTTCCTCACATGTCCAGCCTACAACTTCTATATATCGCTCAGAACCTCTAGTCCTGGCACCTTCCTCGTAAATGTTCTCTGTGTCCTTTCCAGCGCTGGCAGTATCCCCGACACCCTCCTTCTCAACACTTGTGCCCTCCCCACAACTTTACCCCTGGCACAGACTCTCCACACGCTGTGAAAGGAACTGTCCCCCCAATTGGACTAGGAAGCCTTGGGCAAATTGAAATGTCACTGTTTTTATTTATTTATTTATTTAACGGGGAGAACAATCAGCGCATGCGCGGTTTACTTTTTTTTTAAAGCGGACTGAGTGCCTACCCTGAGTAAGTACTCACGGCACGTGCCTGAGTTATGGGTAGTCGAGGTAGCCGTAGGCAATTAATTTAGTTAATCACCTTTGCTGACCGGGTATTTTCATTGGCTCATTGGGGAAAAAAACGCAAGCACGAGTTTTCAGAACCAAGGATAACCGACCGGTAATGTTAAATGCCCGTTATACTTCACAGCCGTGTATCTCTGGCTTATTAAAAGTTGTCTAGCTTCTTAAAAATGAGTGCTGGATACGGGGCACAAAACGGTAGGGACACACCCCTTAATTACGAAGTTCATGAAGGGCATTTACAATTCCAGACCACCCAGGCCACGGTATACGGACATTTGGGATGTGCGCATGGTGCTTACACTGCTTCGCCATCCTTATCCTTAGCTAAACTCACCCTCAAGGTGGTCATGCTGATGGCGCTGGTAACAGCGCAATGAGTCTAGATGTTGCACAAGCTACGACTGGACAACATGACCACCAATGTAAATACCATAACTTTCATCATATACGATTTAATCAAACAGAGCCGGCCAGGGGTACCAGGGGTCAAGCTTGAGTTCCTGGCATACCCCGAGGATACACGATTGTGTGTAATGTCACATATACACCAATACATCAAAGTCACAAGGAGCCTCTGAGTTAGCTGTCCTGATCAGCCACAAGAAACCACAACACAGGGTATCAGCACTAACCATCTCCAGATGGTTAAAAGAGGTACTGGCGAGTGCAGGAGTGAACACTGATACTGTCAAATCTCACTCCACCAGGGCTGCATCTACATCGGCAGTGAGAGTAATGGACGTCCCCCTCGGCAACATCCTAGCAGCTGCAGGATGGGCCAATGAACGGATGTTCCACAGGTTTTATAATAAACCTATTGCCGGACCGGGGGTGTTTGCACGTACCATTTTAGATTCTGTTTTATAGTTTCCCCCCAAGTTGGGCGGGGTTACTATTATTTTGTTTTCATATTAAAGCATCAATATTGTTACCTAACTACGTTATGTGTGAATGCATTAATTTTTCTCACTCATCCATGGTGAATCCATTCAGTGTGTGACGCCTGGACTTAAAACCGGCGTGAAATCAGAGCTTTGAAATTGTGAAGATGAAATTGTCACGTGACTCCGAAGTAAAATAGTAAGATTAAATGAGAACTTACCAGTTTAAAGTTTGATCTTGATTTTATGAGGAGTTACGATGAGCGATTACGTACCCACCGCTCCCAACCCTCGTATTATCAGGTCATCTGGTAGTTCTAGTTCTCCAAATCTTACTATCTACAGGTCAACTTCTCTTATCTGTGATTTCACACCGCTGCTTTGAGATAGACACGCAAGCGGACTGACGGCCTTCTTCACGTAATCGCTCATCGTAACTCCTCATAAAATCAAGATCAAACTTCAAACTGGTAAGTTCTCATTTAATCTTACTATTTTCTTCATTATGTCAGGCTAAATGATTTGTAGTATGTCACCTTATGTCCCCTTCCTCTTTTAACTTGTGCGATTTCATTTTCCATCTTTCAAATTAGGGAAGCTTTGTAAAATGAATGTAACTTTGAACCACTGGGGAATGTTTGAGGTGGGTAATTTTGATATATTTAAGGGTATGTAAACATGTTTGATGAAATACGTTTTGTTGATTGGACAAGGATGATCATTAATTGCTGTACAGAACATTGGCGATGACTGGCTGGACCACCAGGCCTGTTTCCATGCTGTATTTTCTCTGACATTCTTTATAATGAGGCAGAAAAACCATGGAAGTTGAAGAATTTCTAAACTTACTTCCCTTCCTCGCAGTCCAGTTCCCAATAAGTACATAGCGATGTCCTGCTGATAACGGATTTGAACGTTGTATACCTTGTCCCCGTACAGTACCATTAGGACAAAAGGGTGTTCACTGTTTCTCCGTGAGCTGTCTCTTACCAAGAATGTCCCATCCTGAAAAGCAACACATGAACTGCAAGTTAGTAATGCTGGGAGATCAAGTTCCTTCTACTAGTGACAAAAGGCTGTGACTATTTGCTGCAGTGCTTAAGAGTGTTCATCAGTAAGCATCATTGCAAATCATAGTATCAATGCAGAACAGGCTTGCCTAATGCCAACACTTTAACATTTTCTCTGTACTATTACAGTAGATGTGGTAAAAGTCCATAAAAATCTCATAATGTTGCTGGAAGCAAGATTTATCATTTTACTTCTACCACCTCACCATACTTGTGCATATGACAATAAACTACGCTTGATTTAAAGTCTCCTTCCGTATTATAGTGAGTATTCTTATATTCCTTCCCCACATGCAGCATTCATTCATTCATGAATGCTTTTCATAACCTCAGGATGTCTAATTTAAATTGCTCCACAGTCATCTCAATACTTCTGAATTGTAGTCACTGTTGCAATACAGGAAATATGGCAGCAGGTTTGCAGCCAACAGCAATGAATTACATTACAACATAATATCTATTGGTGAGAAGTGATTATTGGAGAGGATGTTTGAGAGATTCCCCTGCTGTGGGACTTCCCATTTCCATAAATAATGTTCCTTTTTCTGTTTCTGGGATGTGACTGTTGTTTCTGAGTATTATTTCAATGTGTGAATCACTTCATAACATTTTATTGTCTTCCATCACAGTGCACTGTGGTAGATGTTTATGTTAATTTTTATGTAGTCGTGTGTCTTACTGCTTTTATGGTATGACTGTATGGCAAATCAAATTCCTTGTATGTTCTTACATACTTAGCTAATACACTTTTTGTATCTTTTGCAAACATAATTTTATATAAAATGCACTGTGCTTTAGATGCCACAAACATCTTTACAAATCAGTGAGTATTTTAGCTGTCATTAACTCTGTTCATTATTTATTTTGCAACAATATCTAGTTAATAGTTTGGATATACATACACATATATACATACAGTACATACACAATTGAAACAAAATACTGGATTCACAGTGAAGAAGCAACTGTAGAAAGAAAAGTACATATATTTATGGGAAGGAAATGAGTTGGTCTGGCAGAAGCTGGGAAAGGCGGACACGATGAAAGGCAGGGATTTTTCGGATTAATTGTAATATTTATTCTATTGCCCTGTGACAATTGAACATTACAGAGGGTCCAGCCGATGTTCTAGGGAGACCAGGCAGCTCTCTAATTCCCAATGACCCGTGGTGCTGGGGTGTCACTGAGCTCCAGGATCCAGCAACTGCTTGGTTTCACCTGCCCTTCACCTGTCGACTTTCTCCAAGCCTGGGAAAAATGCCCACAGTCACTATATCTGAGACATGAAGACTCAGCTAAATGTTATAATCGGCATCTTTGCTTTTTTAGAGTGGTTTGTTCGGCTGGTACCAAACATACCAGTTACGCCAAACAGAAAGACATAAGGAATGGCAGATGCTGGAATCTTGAGCAAAATGCCAAGTGCTAGAGTATGTCAGTGGGTCAGGCAGCATCTGTGGAGAAAATGGATGGGTGACATAATCTGCCCATTCCCTCCACAGATGCTGCCTGACCCAGTGAGTTACTCCAGCACTTTTTAACGCCAAAAGGAAGTATACTTGTGGCAGATTGGGACTAAAAAAAAAATCATTGAATTTGGCCTCACCACCAGCAATTTCTTTTACCCATTGTGCAGAGTTAGAATTAAGCCCAACATGAGAATTTATCAGAATTGACAATGTACAGATGCAATCAGTTTTAAGCAAGTTTAGAACTTAGAAAACTGTGGGTGGGGTTTGGAGTGAATCAGCAGAAATTGTATGAGAGGAGAGCAAGACAAATTAAATGACATAAGAAATACAATTGCAACAAGTTTCAATTTATATTGAAATATTAATGTAGAAAAATTGATGCTTCAAAGTATGTCACAGTGTTATCTAACTAAGTTTGACCATTTTAAGATAGATGACCAAAAGCTGGTTGAGTTGTATGGAGACTCTAAGGTGATAAGATTCAGAAATGGATGGCTTGGGAAAGGATTTCAGCAGACCAAGGCATCAAGAAGAACAGTGACAATGATAGTGTAATTAAATTTGAAGATATACTAGAAACCAGCAGTCAGTGGTGTAGGGATCTTAGAGTACTGTAGAGCTGGAGGGTCTGAGGGCAAGGGTACTATTTCAAAACAAAAAATTATGTTTAAAAACAAAACATTCCTCAGCTGGGCTATAGGAGAAAAGGACGATGTTTGTTGAGAAATACATGGAGTTTTGGATGCTCAATTTTACGCTGGTAATGGGTTAGGCACTGGGTTAGACCCAGGAGAACAAAAGGCATAGTTGGAGGTGAAAAAGACATGGAAGAGGAGGTCATGAGAAAGATGACCAGTATTGTGGAGGTGGAAATAGGTGGACTTAATGAAAGTAAATACATCAGAAGGTAACTTCTGAACACATGTCAGCTCTGGCACCCAAATTATGAATAATCTGATTTAACCTTGGATATTTGCCAGGCAAAAAAAGTGATTAGCTGCCAGGCTACAGAGTTTCTGAAAGTGGCCAAGGGCAAAGACCTTCAAATGTTTTCCTGGGGCTTGTCTCTGCTCGCCCAATTGGGCAGGCACTGTGTTGATTTTAATTTATTGAAACAATTGGGCAGGTAGTTGTGAACATAGAACTGAATATCAGTAACATACACATGGAGTGTGACTGTATTTTTGGTTGATGTCACTGAGGATCTAGATAGAATGAGATCTAGAGAGAATTAAGAAGGAGCCAATAGCAGACCAAAGAGGATACTTCATGAGTCTATGATTGGGAATGAGTTGCGATCACTTGTAATTTTTTCCACAAAAGATAGTTAAGAATATAACTAAATGTGAGCAGCTGGATTAAGGAGGGGAGGTACAAGAGGAGACTTTGTGATCAGTGGAGGGTGATGATCCACCGTTACTGGACTAGTATTTCAGAGGTGAAAGTTAACAATGCAGAGACCAGAGTTAAAATTCTACCATCGCAGTTGTGAAGTTTAAATTCGAACCATAATCTGGAATTTAAAAGAGATACTATTTAGTAGTAATGATGATGATTAAATTACTGTACTTTTGCAAAAACTCATTTGAATCATTGATGTCCTTTGAGGAGAAAATCTGCTTTCACTACCTGTGACTCTAATTTCATTTCGGAGTCACGTGAGTGACTTCGTGAAGAGCCCGCCGGCGCGCATGCTCGACATATCGTCGTATCGCGTTGCTGCGACGGCTGGCGGTGGAGCGCGCTCCTCGCCAGCCCTTCATAAGGGAACCACTGAGGTAAGTATCCTACCTTAAGTTGGTGGTCCTTGTTGTATTGATTTGTTTCTTGCAGCAAGGACATGGATGGGAGTTCCAAGGGCCGGAGGACGTCTGGACGAGGTCGCCGGTCAGCAGTCCCGGAGCCATTGATATCGGCGGTACCTGCAGCGCAGGCCGGGACACAGGCGGGAATATCGGTAAGCCCTGTCTTTACAGGTCCGGATCCGCCAGCACACCACAGTTCGGGGGAGTTCGACGAGGAGGAGTGTGGTGTGCCGCCAGAGCAGGAGGACCCTGCCATGGCAGTCAGGTCGTCAGCAGGCTTGCTGGCGACCTCGAGCAGAGGGGTGCGTGCAGCTGCACGGCCCTTTTCACTCAACCCTCCGAGTAGGGGAAGGGCAGGAGCCCGGAAGCCTAACCCTGTCGGGGCTAAGGCATTACCTGCCGCCGAGGAGCGGTCAGGTTCCAGGGCGAGACCCGGGGCGGCTGTGAGGTCCAGTCGACGCCCCCCAACTCTCGACGCCGGGACGGGTCGGTTGGGTCGGGTCTCGTCACGGTCGCCGAGCCCCCATGGATGGGTGGGTGAGACCATGCGTCGGCAAGGTCCACGACGTGGGCAGCCGGCAAGCCCGCGCGGGCATCAGGTATCCATGCTACGGCTGGTGCCGACACCACGCCGCAAGTGCCCTTAGTGGCAGCGGCTTCAGCTCCCGCTAAGCGGAGGCGGTTGAACACACCCGCGCGGGAATCGCGCAGTTACGCTTCGGCGGCTGTTAGCGACGACTACCGGCACCGGGTGGGCCTCGATGAGGTGCGGGCCGATGATAGGGGCCCCGGCATTTTCTCAGAGCCGGAGGACTCCGACCACCCGAGTGTTCAGGGTGAGGGGCGTATTGACCGTATGGAGCGGCTGCTGGAGCTCCTGCTTCAAGGTCAACAGCAGCAAGCGTCCAGCAGCGACAGGCACGGGGCTTTTTCACCAACTTCCACCATCAGCCTGGAGCAGCAGGATGAGGAGGTTTTGGTTGATCCCATACCACCTCCGTCAGATTTACCAGCGGAGGAACTTCTTGATGTGGCAACTAAGTTCGCGGCCCCACACACGTCTGGGCTTCCCCTGAATTCAAAATTGGCAGCCACAGTGGACTTCCTCAACAACCATCAGCTCCAGGAAGAAGTTCTCATTCAAGCCATGAGCCGTCACAAGGCTCCATCCAACTGCAACTCCCTCAACGTGCCTGTGGTCAATACGCCGAAATGGGGCAACATCAGTGCGGCTATCCGTCAACACGAGCTGAAACTTCAGCGGATCCTGAAGCTCCTCACGGCCGGTATTACCGCCTTTGTGCGGTTGGTTGATGGGGATGAATTAAATTTGGATCAGGAGGATGCTCTGGCCCTATTATGCGGCAGCATCCGCCCGGCGCTTAACCCTAAGTTTGCAGGGTTGTGCAAACCACCGCCGCCGCCGCCCCGTCAGCTCTTTGGAGAAGGTCTCTCGAAGAGAGTCAAAGAGCTTGACGAACAAGCCAAGACGGTGGGACTCATGCGCTCTCATAGTGCCCCCACGCCGTCGGGCTTGAAAGTTCCGCTTGTTCGTCCACGAGGGTCTGCCAGCACCTCTACAAGGACCTACCCTCCAGCTCCACCTCGTTACCAACAGCCCCAGCAGCAGGGGGGCTTTTTTAGGACAGGGCCGGCAGAAACCCTGGTGGAAGATGAGGACGCCGCGCCCTCAAGCCAACCCAGCACCTCCACGTCCACCCACACGTGTCAAAGACCGCCGGTAACCACGGAGGTGAGGCGGTCTGGTTCTCTCTTTTCCCTTTGTCTAACCTCACATGTTGGTGGGCGCCTTCGGTTCTTTTTGGGAGCATGGGGTGATATTACTGGTGACGAGTATGTGTTACAAAATATTCAGGGTCATAAAATTGAGTTTCTTAATGGGGACATTCCTCCATCCCAGCACATGCCTGGTCGAACATTTACACTGTCTGCTGCAGAACAGGCAGCAGGCTACAAGGAAATTTTAAGGTTAGAACAGAAGGGAGTGGTAGAGAAAGCGGTTCATGAGCCAGTTGAATTTGTTTCTAATATATTCACTAGACCAAAGAAGGATGGAGGCTGTCGAGTCATTATTGACCTGACTCGTTTAAATACTTTTGTAACATATACTCATTTCAAAATGGACACTTTTGAAACAGCCAAATCATTGATTTCACATGGTTGCTTTATGGCATGCATTGATTTAAAAGATACGTACTATTCTGTATCCATTCAAAAATACTATAGGAGGTTTTTGAAATTTATCTGGATGGGTCAACTCTGGCAATATAGGGCTTTGCCAAACGGGCTTACCACAGCCCCTAGATTATTCACTAAATTGGTGAAACCAATTATGGCTTATTTACGAGAACGACACCATATAGTAATGGCCTATCTAGATGATATCTTAATTGTCGGCCACACCCTGGAATTGGCTGAACAGGGAGTTGCAGCTGCTGTCAATATATTCCAGCAGCTGGGGTTTATTGTCCATCCAGAAAAATCAAAGTTCTGCCCTTCCCAGGTATACATTATCTGGGGTTTACGGTGGACTCTATTCGTAATTGGCAAACTTGTCGCATTGTTTCCGGCAGCCAGATATGGGCCTTTGCATTATCAGAATTTGCAAAGAGCCAAGATCGCTGCGTTAAAACAGAACGCTGGTCATTATGATCGACCAATGCAGCTGCCGCCTGAAGCAAAGGATGAGTTACGATGGTGGGTGTGTCACATTAGTAACTCATTTAAGCCTATTATTGAGGCTAATCCGGTGGTATACTTGCAAACTGATGCGAGCTCTTATGGCTGGGGAGCTACAGATAATTGCTCTAATTGCGGGGGCAGATGGGACACCCTTGAGGCTGCTATGTTGTTGTCACAAGGGATAAACTATTTGGAGATACTTGCAGCATTCCACGGACTTCGTGCTTATTGTTCCAAGCTTATTGGAGCACATGTCCGTCTCCAAATAGACAACACCACAGCGGTGACATATCTAAACCATATGGGCGGTACCAGGTCAGTTTCGTGTGATAAATTGGCTAACTCAATTTGGCTCTGGTGTGTTCAAAGAGACATTTGGATTTCAGCTACCTATTTGCCGGGTGAGCTTAATACTGTGGCGGACACCAGGTCACGCAACTTTAATGACAATATTGAATGGATGTTGCATCCTGAAATTTTTGCCAAAGTCACAGCCAAATTTGGGAAACCGGACATTGACCTTTTTGCGTCACGGTTGAGCCATCAGGTACCAACATACGTCTCGTGGGAACCAGATCCTGGGGCTATAGCGCTAGATGCATTCTCGCTGGACTGGGGGAATTGGTTTTTCTATGCATTCCCCCCGTTTTGCCTCATCAGTCGGGTATTACGAATGATTCAGATGGATGCAGCCAAGGGCATCCTTATTATACCCGACTGGCCTACACAGCCGTGGTATCCGGTGGTCTTTGACATGCTCAGTGAGCCTTGGGTCCTTTTGAAGGGTTGCCCAGAATTGGTTACTCACCCTGTCTCAGGGGAGCCACATCCCTGCCATGGCTATTTAAATTTGTTGGCTTGCAGGTTTTGAACAGGCCGTTAGTCCAATACGGCCTCTCAACTCGGACCATGGATACCATTGGGGCGTCGTGTCGAGAGTCAACAAGGCGAAGATACCGCTCACATATTAAGAAGTGGGAAGCCTTCTGCAACCGCTCTCGCATCACGTACGATGACGTGACTATAACTGACGTCCTGGAATTCCTCGCGGGGTTGCACCACGATGAACACTTAAGTTACAGTGCCATCAACAGCGCCAGGAGCGCGCTATCATTCTACCTCAAGATTGAGGTGGGATCCAACAGGCTAGTGTCCAGACTCATGCGGGGTATATTCAATATGAATCCGCCTACACCACGCTACAATATCACCTGGGATGTCAGGCACGTATTAAACCTGCTCAGGACGTGGTCTCCCATGGAAGGGCTCCAGCTGGACAAACTCACCATGAAGCTGGTGATGTTACTAGCGCGGACTTCAGCACAGAGGGTACAGACACTGCATAAACTACGTGTCGACAGGATGATATCTACCCCTACAGAAGTAGTCTTCTTCATTGATGAGCTACTAAAGCAGCATAGACCTGGGTGCACAGGGCTGCAGCTGAAGTTCCCGGCATACCCCGCAGATGCTAGGCTGTGTTTAGCCTCTCATATCCGTCACTATGTCAAGGTGACGGCATGCATCAGAGGAATGGAGAGATACCTGCTTGTCACTCATAAGAGACCTCATCATCGAGTGACAGTCCAGACGATATCCAGGTGGCTCCGAGTCGTCTTGGGTAAGTCAGGTATCGACACTAATGTGTTCAAGTCTCATTCCACCAGGGCTGCATCGACGTCAGCGGCGAGGATTATGGAGGTGCCGATGGACCATATTCTCGCCACAGCAGGATGGGCTAATGAAGCTGTGTTTCAGCGATTTTATAACAAGCCTGTTGCTGCTCCTCTACAGTTCGCGGAAGCCGTGCTGAATGCAGGTCGAGAACGTGGAGGTGTCCCCGCATGAGGGGTTTTGACTTGTTATTAATAAATATGCTCTTGTTTTGCAGTATGAACTATTTGAGCAAGTTTGTTCCTCCCATCCATCCCTGCTAGTGGTGTGTCAGCATGGACGTGGTCCAGGGCGTGTAATCACAGAAGCTTTGAAGTCTTCACGAAGTCACTCACGTGACTCCGAAATGAAATAGTAAGATTGAACGAGAACTTACCAGTTCGAAGGTTGATCATTATTTCATGAGGAGTCGCGGTGAGGGATTTCGTGCCCTCCACGCCCAACCCTCACTCACCTTCATCTGGTAATTTGAGTCTCTTTAATCTTACTATGCCAAGTCATTTCTGTTACTGGTTTCTGTGATTCCACACCGCTACTTTGAAGAATGTCGAGCATGCGCGCCGGCGGGCTCTTCACGAAATCCCTCACCGCGACTCCTCATGAAATAATGATCAACCTTCGAACTGGTAAGTTCTCGTTCAATCTTACTATTCTTCAGGGAACGGGGGTTCCTCTCCCCTACTATAGATGAGGCTCTCACTAGGGTCTCTTCTATACCCCGCAACACTGCTCTCTCTCCCATCCCCCCACTCGGAACAAGGGCAGAGTCCCCCTAGTCCTCACGTTCCACCCCACTAGCCGTCACATACAACAAATAGTCCTCCGTCATTTTCGCCACCTCCAACGTGACCCCACCACTCGCCACATCTTCCCATCTGCCCCCACCCCCATCTGCTTTCTGAAAAGACCGCTCCCTCCTTAACTCCTTGGTCAATTCTTCCCTTCCCACCCTTCCCACCCCCTCCCCGGGCACTTTCCCTTGCAACCGCAGGAGATGCTACACTTGTCGCTTTACCTCCCCCCTCGATTCTCCATTCAAGGACCCAAGCAGTCATTCCAAGTGCGACAGAGGTTCACCTGCATTTCCTCCAACCTCATCTATTGCATCCGCTGCTCTAGATGTCAGATGATCTACATCGGTGAGACCAAGCGTAGGCTTGGCAATCATTTCGCCGAACACCTCCGCTCTGTCTGCCTTAACCGACCTGATCTCCCTGAGGCTCAGCACTTCAACTCCCCCTCCCATTCCAAATCCGACCTTTCTGTCCTGGCCTCCTTCATGGCCAGAGCGAGCACCACCGGAAATTGGAGCAGCAGAACCTCATATTCTGCTTGGGCAGTTTGCACCCTAGCGGCATAAACATTGACATCTCCAATTTCCGGTAGTCCTTGCTGTCTCCTCCCCTTCTCAGCTCTCCCTCAGCCCTCTGGCTCCTCCTCTTCCTTTGTTCTTCTCGCCTGATTTGGGAGACAACAATTAGTTTGAGTTAAAATCCAACAAGACTAAACAAGCAAAAAAAAGAGCTCATGATGGCAGATTATGGGGTGACAAGATTAAAGTATTTAAAAACAAATTATATTGATGGCAAGAAAGCAATTGCATATTTTGAAGGGCGGGGAGCTCCAAGTTCTGGAGTAAATGTGGAAGATTAAGAAAAATCAAGAGAATCATCTGTGCAGAATTTTGAGGGAGTGGAGTCACCTCCAGCTTTAGTGGTTAAAGTAGAAACTGAGTTAACATTTAAGACCAGGTTGGCTGGATGAATGAAAGGCAACAAATTATTGGAATTATCTGCTCTCTTGGAGATTAATTCCCATCATCTATATTTGGGTTGAAACGCATGTTTGTCTCTTCATGAATTTTACTTTTGAAGACACAAGTAAGAACCAGATAATAATTATTGCATGAGATGATTCTGATTGAGGAAACAGTAGTGTTCGGTACCTCATCAATACTTCGAAGAGCTGATTCAGCTTCTGATCGATTGATGCAACCTGCATACCATTCCCTGGACAGACACTGAAACAAAAACATTTTTCTAAGAATTATTTTCTGTGGCTGATGGTTGTTCAGTTAAAGACATGTCATAAAAATCAGTCAGGAAATTTATAAAATGCCAGCATGAACAACATTACTCCAATCAAATGTTAGTTCTTCAGAGAGCATTAGGACACTGCCTTCAGATGCAAAAGACACACAGTCCAGTAACTGGGATACATGTGTACTTACTTCACCATAAGGCAATCACTTTCAACCCTGCATTGCTGAATAGGTTTTGCCAGTGATAAATGAGGATGTCTGATTAAAAGGCATGAACAGAAGTCATCCTTGAAAAATGCTGCCAGCATCAGATTGTATCTCCCAGGACATGGGTTCAAGGTGAAGGGGAAAAGATTTAATAGAAAACTGGGGGGTAATCTTTTCACACAAAGGGTGGTGGTGTGTGGAACAAGCTGCCAGAGGAGGTAGTTGAGGCTGGAACTATCCCAATATTTAAGAAACAGTTAGATAGGTACATGGATAGGACAGGTTTGGAGGGATATGGGCCAAACACAGGCAGGTGGGACTAGTGTGGCTCGGACATTGTTGGTCAGTGTGGGCGAGTTGGGCGGAAGGACCTGTTATCGTTTAGCTGCTTTGAAGACACTGGTCATGTTGTTCCTGCTCTAAGGTGCTCTATATAGATCTCAAGGTGAATCAAAATATCATTTCTTTATGGGGTCAAACATTAGATATATACTTGGAAAAAAAAAAGAGAGCACAGAAGGGGACTTAATTGAATAACAAACCAGGCCATTAGTGATTAATGATGCTTATGGATAAATAAATATAGATTAGGGAATAAGTTACCCCTCTTCAAATTTGTGTGAAGGATAATTTGAATCAGCTCTGAAAAAATAATGTTTCAAAACTTATCCAATGAATGTCACTCCCATCAGTGCAATATATTGAATTCATGTACTAAAATAAGCTGGCAAGGGCCGGATGTTGGTGTTGCTTTGAATGGATGTACTGAATGCGATGAATGTGAAGTATTCCCATACCTCTTCTGGTAGCGCCGCTGGTGGAGGTCGCACCTTGTTGATTGGTAGAGGTTGGGGAGGTCTGGAATCACTCGGGCCTCTTGAGAAAGACTGCTTGGCCTCTATGTATAAAAAGCATAGTCAACTGAATAAATAGTTACACATAAACATTACATCTCACCTCTTATTGATGATCCAGCAACATTTGCACAACAGATCATCTCTTCACATGCTTTTTCAAAAGAATTATGCGTACAGCGATTTGGCCCAATGTGTCTTCATCAGCTCTTTGAAAAATTTATTCAATTAAGTCTCCTTCTGTGGTCGCTTTTTTTTGTTTTCAAATATAATTCTCAAAATCATTATCAAATCTACTTCCACCAGCTTTTCAGGCAATGCAGTCTAGAGCCTAGAAACTCACCCCCACTGGTCCAAGAAAATTGTGTCATACAGCTGAATTTGGTTCAAATCAGAGTTGCAGGGCAGCAAACTGTCATAGTGAGTAAAGCTTCCGACTCACAGTGTCAGTTCATTCTTGATTTCTGGTGCAGTCTGTATGGAGTTTCCACAAGTTTCCTCCAGCTGCTCCCATTTCCTCTCACATCAGATTTTTTTTCTACCTTCAAAAGTCAAGGTAAGAGTGGGCTAACAGGATTTTGAGAAGAGAGAAATCAATTTTGAAAAATGGCAGGAGGATAGAGAGGGTTTTTTTTTTATTGAATAGGTGGAACATTCAAAGAGCAGATGTCTAAGAAAGAACTGCAGATGCTGGTTTAAATCGAAGGTAGACACAAAATGCTGGAGTGACTCAGCGGGTGAGGTAGCATCTCTGGAGAAAATGAATGGGTGAAGTTTCGGGTCGAGACCCTTCCTCAGACTGATGTCAGGGGAGGGGGTGGAACAATGATAGAATGTAAGCAGATGTTTGATTGCTTGAGGAAGAGATGCAGCAGCCAACAAGACGAAGGAAAGGAACAGAACTGTGAGATAATTTTTCTACTGTCAAGTCAAGGAGAGAGTGGAAAAAGCCATTTTGAGTAGATAAATCAATTTTTTTAAATAGGCAGAACAGAGAAAGAGAGAATGCTTTTTTGATTGACTATACGGGACATTTGAAGAAGCAGATGTTTAATGGTTGAGGAAGAGACTGAGCGGCCAATAAAATATGGGAATGTTTAGCAGCGAGGTCTATTGGGAGTGGATCCATGGTGAGGTATTGTGCAGAACTGCTTTGATGAGAAGAGCTGAAGACAGGAGTGATGAGCTAGCAAGGGAGTCAGTTGGAAACCTGGAGGTGCAGCAGTGGCAAGTTTATAAAGGAGCTGTTGGGAATAAATAAAGTAGGAATGCAGGAGCTACTATTAGTGGGATCTTGCTTTCAGACTGGGAAAGTGGGGGGGGGGGTTGGAGAATGGGAGTAGGGAGGGAGAGGGGGAGAAGGGGATGTGAGGGGAGGGGGTAGTGGATAAGAAGAGAGGAGCGGGGCGAAGGGAGGAAGAGAAGAAGGGGAAAAGAGGGGAGGTGAGAAGAGTAGGGGGAGTGGAGAAGAAGGGATGGGGCGGGAGGGGGGAGAGGGGAGAGGGGAGTTCAGTCTACACTCACTGAATCCATCCCTGTGAAAGGAGACGGATCTGGAAGCGGACCAATAGATCTATACATACAACTGAATGACTCAGACATCTTTTCATTTGCACAATTGATTTTATTGTATTAATTTTAATATATTGTATAAAATCCATGCATTGAAGGAAGAATATTTTACACCCCATCTGTGATCCCTAACCCCAACCCTAACTGGGCGTCACCCACAGGACAGCATACGACAGCGTGTGACAGTGCTGACACCCAAATGTCTCCCCAGGATGTTGACCGTTCCAAAATCCTGGGGCGACAGGGAAGCACCGCGCGTCATCACACGTCACACGCACATCACGCGTGCATCACGACGCGATAACCTATTTTTAGGCTGTCGCGTAAATGACGCACAAATGTTGCCCAAGTGGGACAGGCCCTTTACTCCAGCATTTTGTGTGCACGTCCGTCCAGAGTTTTTAAGATTGTTTTGAATAGGGACAGGTCTGCATGTTGGAGGAAGGTACTTAATTGGGACAAGACAGATTACAATGTAACATTAAACAGGACATAAGGAGGGCATATTGGGATTAATTGTTATTGGGTAAATCCATATGACATGTGTGAATTATTTAAAGGCCAGCTGATCAAAGTGCAGGATCAGCATGTTCCAGTACGGAGGAGGGATAAGGACGGCAAGGTAAGGGATGAAGGTTGTAAACTTGGTCAGGAAGAAAAAGGAAACCTATGTGAGATTTAGAAAGGTGGCATGAAACGGGGCTTATGGGAACATCAGGTAAGTAGGAGAGAACTCGAGCAGGCGAATATACGGGCCAAAAGCAGGCATGAAATTTCATTGACTAGTCAGATTAAGGAAAATCCCAAATCTACAAGAAATCCATATCTACAGCTCTGCCTTCATCAACTATTTGTCACATTTTCATATAACCCAAGATTAGTGAGACATGTCCCAGGGGATATGGGGAGAAGGCAGGAGGATGGAGTTAAGAGGGAGGTGGATCAGCCATTATTGAATGGCATAGACGTGATGGGCCGAATGGTCCAATTCTGCTCATATCACATGACCTCTCACATACAAAACCATGCTTCATATACATAAACAACCCTTGACAATCTAAATTCCTGTATTCCTATCTATCAGAATACTCTTTAGTAACTTTCCGACTACAGATGTTAAGCTTACTGGCTTATAGTCCCCAGCCCTTTCCCTGAAGCCCTTCTTGAATAGAGACACAACATTTGCCCACCCTCCAGTCTTCCGGCACCTCACCTATGTTTATTGATGGCTTGTAAATTTGAGACAGGGCTCTTGCGATTTTCTCTCTAGTTTCCCAGTGTCCTCAGATATATCTGAGCCAGCCTGGGAGATTTGTCTACATTTATACACATCAGGACGTTCAACACCTCTTCGACCGTAATACTGACTGCTCTCAAGACACTTTCATTGACTGCCCCAAGTTCTTCAGTCCTCCTCCACGTTAAAAACAGAGGAGAAATACTCATTGAGGACATTGTCCATCCCCTGTGGCTCCACACAGAGTTGATGCTTTGATTCCTGAGGGGAGCCAATCTCTCTGGTTACTCTTTTTCCCTTTATGTACATATAGAATCTCTTGGGATTATCTTTAATGCTATCTGCCAGAGCTATCGCCTGTCCCCTTTTTGTCCTTCTGATTTCTTGTTTTAATTTCCTCCTTGGTTCCTGAAACTACTCCAGGGATACACTTGATCCCAGCTGCCTATACCTCCCATGCTTCCCACTTACTCGTGACCAAAGTCTCAATTTCCTTCGTCATCCAGGCTTCCTCACATTTGCCAGCCTAGGCATTCACTCTAACAGGGACGTGCATGTCCTGAGCTCTTGTCAACACACTTTTTAATAAACATCCCACTTTCCTGGCATTCCTTTTCCTTCAAACAACCTGCTCTAATCAATTTGAGTGAGACCTTCTCTCATACCCGTAAAATTGGCCTTAACCCAATTTAGCATTTTAACTTGTGGGCCCTCTCTGTCCCTATCCATAACTATCTTAAACCTGATCGAACAGTGGTCACTGGTCCCAAAAGGCTCATCAACGAACAACTTGCCCCTCTCAATTGCCCAAGACTAGATCAAGTGTCGCCCTCTCACACGTGGGCCCCTCTACATATTGCTAGAGAAAACGCTCTTGAACACTTTTGACAAATTGCACCCCGTCTAAACCTTTCACTATGATATGCCCAGTCGATATTGGGAAGGTTAAAATCCTGTACTCCCACAATCCTATTTGACCTGCAGCTGTCTGTAATCTCCTGGCATATTTGTTCTTCTACTTCCCATTGACTATACAATACTATTAAATCTATTCATTCCCGGAGGCCTGTAGTACACCCCCAATAAGATGATCATCCCTTTCATGCTTCTCAGCTCCACCCATGTAGGCACACTAGATGAACCATCTGTAAAGTCACATCTGACCAATGCCGTGACATCATTCTTAACCAATAACGCAACACCCCTTCTTCTTTTACCCCCCCCACCCGTCTCTCTTGAAGCTCCTGTACCCCGTAACATTGAACTGTCAGTCCTGACCCTCTCTTAACCAGGTTTCAGTAATGGCTACAATGTCCCAGTCGCACATACCTATCCATGCCCTAAGCTCACCTGCCCCTTGCATTAAAATACGTGCAGTTTAAACCAACCTTCCTTCCTCGCTCTCTGCCTTTCTCCTGCCTTTTCTGTCCTCTAACCTTTCTCTCATCACCCTCCATACCAACTTCTAACCTCTCCATCACTGTCCTATATAAGATCCCACTCCTCCCCTGCTCACCTGTGTAGCATTAGCGAATCTGCCTGCCAGGATAATGGTACCCCTCCAGTTAAGGTGCAATCCGTCTCTTGTACAGGTTACCCCTGTCCCAGAAAAGATTGCAATGGTCTAGAAATCTGAATCCCTGCCTCCTGCACCACTCCTCAACCACACATTCATCTCCGCTGTCTTCTGTTCGTACCCTGCCTAGCATGTGGCACTGGAAGCAATCCAAAGATCACTACCCTGGTGCTTTTTACCCAACAACCTATACTCATACTGTGCAACTTCTATTGTTTCTTACCTCTATCATTTGTGTCAACATGCACAATGATTTCCAGCTGCTCCGCCTCTCCTTTGAGAATGCTATGCTGCCTCTCTGAAGTCCTGGACTCTGGCTCTAGGGAGGCAGCACACTATCTTGGAGTCTCAACTGCTGCCACACAATCCCCTGGTATGATGAATTTTAACTGACTTTCAAAGTGAAATTTGTTAACACTGTTTCCAGATGACATGGAAATGGTACATCAGCAGCCCTGGAAATTGTGTGCCAGGAGGCAAGAAGGGCTAGTCTCCCAAGACCTTACCACCCATGGTATATGGGGATACATGTTTTATCTTTCCTCCAGGCAATTTCTATGCAGACTGCAATTCATCAAGACATTCCTCACTGAGATCTGTCACCTGTTGCAGTCGCAAATACAACCTGTTTTTTCTACATGGATTGTTTTCAAAGAAATTTATCTTCGTTACCAGTCCAGGTCGTTGCTGTGGTTTTCTGTCATATTTTCCAATTTGATGTTTGATAAGGTGACCCAAAACAAAAAGGCAGAAAGTTTTGTCTCGGACTTTGCCTTTAGACCAGAGAATCAACCAAGGTAGTCTCATAAATAACTGGTCATGAATTTTGCAATAATTTACAACTGTTTAAATTTGTCTTAAATATCTTCCGTAACACATTCCCAAAATAGTAAAATTGCTCCATGCGTTCAATACTAAATCTTCTGGTAAAATTTACTCTGAATAGCAAATTTCAGCTATGCACAATAAGAGTTCAAAATAAATTAATTTAGCCTCAAACAAATGTTTGAAGTACTAAATCAAATTATATTTGCTTCCATTTTAAATTCTGAAGTCTCTTGGACTTAAGAAATAATGTCATTCCAATCTGCAGGATATTCAAAGGAACTTCACAAGATACATGATAGTTTTGTACATATGTTGCTAATTCAAAATAGATATATGACATCAGATATGAGGGATAAACCTCAGCCAGAAAACGGAATATTCCTTTATTTTCTTTGAAATAATGCTGTGGAATATTCTACATTCATCTGATCCTCGGTTTAAACAGCTCATGCGAAAGAAAGCCCCTCCAACAGTGCAACAAGGTCTCAACAGATAAACCTGGAATAAATGTAGTCATTAGGCAATGAACATTTTACAAAAGAAGTGAGCAATAAAATAAACTGACAACCGGTGCCATACCTTGTTGAAAACGTGGTGGTAAGGACCCACTTGAGAGACTGTCACAGAGGATGGGAAGGGGGAAAGGAAATGAAGAATGTTAATAGGATGAAAAGAAATGGCTAATATGACATTGTGTGAACAACAGAATGATCAGAAAATATGTTGATTCCTCCCTGTGTATGAACATGGAAGAATTACTTTGAAAAATAAAAACAGCAAAGCAATAAATATGAGCAATGAATGAGAGACTAATGAAGTTAAGAGTGATTCTCAGCTTAATTGCTTGAGTTAAGAAAATTCAGACTCTCTCATAGTCAATTTTGCTGTACGTGGTTTGTAATATAATTTCATCTTGAAATGTATTTATGTAATATCAGCTTTAATCTCCTATTTTAAACTGATTATTCATTCTTAATCTACAGCAAATTACTTGATTCATACCTCATGACTCCAGGCTGCTTTAAAATTAGTCTTACTAACTGGACATTGAGGTTTAAGGATGTATGAACTCATGGGATGAAATGGAAATTGTATGGTACTGGAAAAGTGCTGTTTGACTGAGCAGAATACCACGTGGTGAAACTTCCCCAAACATACACAAGCAGCACTGGCGTTCCCCCACCAAAGACCCACACCACCCTGGCCACGCTCTCATCTTGCTGCTACCATTGGGAAGAAGCTGCAGGAGCCTGAGAACTGTCAGCCGTAGGTTCAAGAACAAGTTCTTCCCATCAACGTGGTCCCATGGGCACAGTGGCTCAGTTGCTGCCTCACAGCGCCTGAAACCTGGGTTTGATCCTGACCTTGGATGCTGCAAGTGTGGAGTTTGCATATTCTCTCTCTGACCACGTGGGTTTCCTCTGAATACTCTCGTTTCTTCCCACATACCAAAGACATGTGGGTTTGTAAGTTAATTAGTCTCTAAAATTGAACCTAGTTTGTATGGAGTAGGGGATAAAGTGGGATAACAGAACCAGTGCGAACGGGTGATCAATGGTCGGCACACACTCACTGGGCCTAAGAGTCTGTTTCCATGCTGTATTTCTAATCTACATCAGGCTTTTGAACCACATTGAATAATCCTAAAGACAACCCTACCTCAGCACCAAACCATTATGGACGTTAAGGGCTGCACTCTGTTCTTTGGCTTGAACTGTTATAGTCTGGTTGCTGGTAACTGGTAATTTATTGTATTATTTATATTTATTTGTTGTTACTACATTAATGTGCCTGTAAAAGCAGCAGCATGGAAAGTGTACATTTCTAGTAGATTTGGCAATCACCTGCTTTTTGTTATACACTTCATTTCTTAGACAGCACTGCAATCATGACAATTACAACCCAATTTCTACAGCAGATTAAATTGTAAGCCTATTAGGGAAAAGTACCTTTCTGCATTTGATGGTGGCAATTGGTTCCCTCCAGAGAAACTGGGCTTTGGTCCTGGTCTGGAAGATCTATATGGAAATGTGTTGGCATTCAGAGCAGAGTCCACTGGTCGGGGAAAGGATCTGGATGAAAAACCTGAAGGAGAATTATATAAAACGGCTTTCATTTCAACAAGTTAACATTACATCAATGCCTTCAAACGGACTGTTCAAATTACTTCATTTCTAAAAATGTATTTGCCTTTAATGTCTGTATTCACAGAAAATAAGGAAAGGTTAAATTATATTTCTGTATTTGTTCATTCACAGGATGTGGGTATGTCTCACACTCTCATTGTCGATCCACGACCCAATGAACTGAGTGTTCAGACAGCTTCATGGTAACCCTCCTTGATATTAGGTTTTATTTCAGATTTTAAATTACCTGGATTTAAATTTCCCTGATCTCATGGTGAGTTGTGAATTCATCACTCTAGAATAATAGAGTCAGCGTCATAGTACAATACTGCATGGAAACAGGCCCTTTGACCAATATGACCAAGTTGCCTAACTGAGCTGGTCCTATTTGCCTGTGCATGGCTCGTGTCCCTCTAAACATGCCCTATCCATGTACCTGTCCTAGTGTATTTTAAATGTTATAACTGTAGCCATCTCTAGTACTTCCTCTGGCAGCTCATCCCATGTTTACACCACTTCAGTATGAAAATGTTGCCCCTCAGATCCCTTTTAAAAAAAATTCCACTCTCACCTTAAACTAATGCCATCAAAGTTGGCGTTGCCTCAATTCAGAATTTTAACTCGTGGGCCTGCTCTTTCTTTATCCATAACTTGCATCAACCTAAGGATTTCATTTCGTAGTAACATGAGTGATTCCGTGAAGAAGCCGCCAGCCCGCATGCGCGTCAATACGTCGACGCATGGCGCAACGCTGACTGGCAGGCGTGCTGCTCCTGCCAGCGGTAAGTTTAAACCTGAAGGTAAGTTTTTAAACTTTTCAGGTTAGGCTTCCATTGCAGGAATCTCTCTTACAGAATTTCCTGCTGGATTTCGGGGCGAAGTCGGGACCGCGTGGAAACCTTTATGGACCGTGTCCCAGTCACGGACCGTGGGGAATCCCGGTCATGACCTTGGGGAATCCCGGCCTCAGACTGCAGGGAACCCGCTACGGAGACCGCGGGGAACCTGCTACGGAGACCGCAAGTGCGGGTAGCGGCGGTGGTCAAATTCGCCTTCACAGTCGCTGCTGCTGGCGGTGGAGCCAGCAGCTTCAGACTGGTGCCGGCAGCACCTTGGCAAAACCCACTCGGAGGGCAGCCACGGAGAAAGTCCGTACGGCCCGTTGACTCAAACGAGTCGGGAAAGGAGGATTCTTATGGAGACGATCCCCTCAATGGGTTACGTTCTTTGGATGTCAAACCCTAATGGAGAGGTGCTCCACAATGGTATGCTCCAAGGAGGGAGTTATATCACCACGGGTCTCTGCGGGGCCCGCAGCAACAGCACCTGTGTACAGGGCTGCACACTGTCTCCCTCTCTGAAGAGGGGAGCAGTCGGGGTGAGTTCTGTCTGACTTGGAGTTCGGAGGCATTGCCGGGAGCATACCATGAGGCACGAAGTACATGGTTGGTGGAGGTCTCCTCGAGGCCTGCGGCAACAGCACCGGCGTACAGGGCTGCACACTGTCTTCCTCTCTGAGCAGGGGAGCAGTTGGGGTCAGTGTGTAACGTACTCCAAACTCGGAAGTATGTCCGTGGCACATACTGGAGTTCCTGAAAGTACCGGCAGTGAACAGCGCTATCAGGGGTGACGTTGGAACGCTGACGTTCCATGGTACCCCAGGAAACCAGACGCCGTATCTGCTATTCAGGTAAAACCTATTCAATGGGTGAGACCTGCATGAGGGAGCTAAAGCTATCGAACTACAAGTACAGCCTCATCGTTTTGGCAACAATACACCCCACACCTCCATCAGCAGCAAGCGGTTCACTGAAGCTGGTGGCAGCCAGCAAGCTGGGCAGAGGGCATTAGGCCAAGGCCCAAGCCAGTCCCAGGAAAAATATGGGATCCACGTACCCTCCCAGTCCTCTCCAATCAAGGACGGAAATAGAACCCGCAGGAGGAGCCTTTGGGCTTACCATAAGACCACCGGTAGCCATGAAGGCAGGTCGGTCTGGTTCTTTCCGGAACATGGGGTATGTGGACCATTTACAAGTTGGAAGCACTGATAAAAGCCTGTAACAACCTTGTTGTTATGAAGCAGCCTCTATTCATCAAGAGTATTGACAATATAGTGGCTGTGTCTTCAGCTGTGCATTTGGCCCTTGCATTTTCAGTGCCATGTAGGTCGCTATTAACTGACCTATTCCTATTACCAGCTGAAGCTATCAAAGTCACAATCATGTATTCTACATTGCTCCTGTACCTTTGCTCAGTAACTCTTCAGTTATATTACAAACTGATACTAATACTCAAAGATGAAAAAGTACGAATACCATCTCTAGTTACGGAGCCGGATGGGCTTTGCATGCTCAACTCCAAGTTGATACACTATGGTGGGGGCATTGGATGCTGGTGTATCATCACGTAAAAATCTATGACAGCACAGTATGACATTGTGGTTCGATGGAACACCGAATATCAATATGTTTGCATCCAGGCTCTATCACCATTGGAAAAATATGTGGTGCAGTGGCAATAGATGTATTCTCGCTACACTGAGGAGGAATGTTCTTTATGTCTTTCCTCCATTTTGCCTCATTTCGGGTCTTGCACAAAAACCAGCAAGCCTCAAGCATGTCGTACTGTCTGACTGGCCAATGCAGCCGTGGCTCCTGCTAAATGTTGCGGATGATTATAGGACCTTATATGGTTGTCCTAAACACAAAAATCAGGTGGTTCACCCCGTGACTGAGGAAACCACCCTCTGCATGATAAAATCAATTTATAGACTTGGAGCCTCTGAGAAGACCATTCAGCGGCACGGATTGCCAGGCCGATTCATGTATGTGCTCACTGCAGAATGCAGGGATAGCACCAAGAAAGCAGCACATTGTTTCCTCATCAGAAGATGGGAAGTGTTTTGGATTTAATGCCAATGTTCCATATAATACGGCACGGATAACTAACGTGTCGGAGTTCATTTCAGATGGGTCTTTGACAATCAATTAAGTTATAGTACCATTAACTGTGCCAACGTGCTTTCTCATCATAGTTGCTGCAGCACTCTGTCGGGTCATACTCTCTGATATCCAGATTTATAAGGATATCTTTAACAACATTCTCCCAGGCCCAGGTACTTGGAGATATGGGATGTTAGCATTGTCCTTAAACTGCTTCACCAGTAGGGCCCAGCTACATCTCTATCCCTGGTCAAACTCACTTACAAAGTGTTTATGCTCATGGCGCTAGTCTCAGCGCAACTGGTCCAGCCACTGCTTATTGCGACTGGACAGGATGGTTACATCTGCTAATAATATAATATTTTATGTTTATGATGTAGTTAAACAGAGCAGACCAGGGGTGTCAGGTCCCAAACTACTTATCATGGCATACCCCATGGACCATTGGTTGTCTGTAGTCACTCATTTATAATAATACGTCCAATTTACCAAGAGCCTTAAGAGGATCTGCACTAACAATGGTTGTTACTAAAAACCTCATAAAAGGTATCTATCCAGACCATCTCTAGGTGGTCAAACAGGGTTTTGCCAAATGCAAAGTAGATACTATATCTTCTATCTCACTCCACTAGGGCTGCTACTACATTAGCAGCAAGGGTCATGTACATTCCACTGGACCACACCCTATCGGCCGCAGGATGTTCAAACGAATGAACTTTCCAACATTTTATGATAACCCATTGCCAGATCGGGGGTATTTGCCAAATTCCATTTATGATTTGTTTCATAGTTTCCCCCAGGATGGAAGGGGTCACTATTATTCTCCTTTGATGATTAAAGCATCAGCATTTTAACAAACTATGTCATGGCTGAATGCATTAATCTTTTTCACTCGTCCATGGTCAATTGATGCAGTGTGTGATGCCTGGACTTGTACCCGGCATAACATCACAGAGCTTTGAAGTCTTCATGGAATCACTCACGTGACTCCGAAATGAAATAGTAAGATTGAACGAGAACTTACCAGTTTGAAGTTTGATCTTTACTTTATGAGGAGTTACGATGAGCGATTATGTGTCCACCGCTCCCAACCCTCGTATCATAAAGGTCATCTGGTAGTTCTCAAGTTTTCTCCAATCTTATTATATTCAGGTCAACAACTGTTATCTGCGATTTCACACCGCTGCTTTAAAGATTGACGAGCATGCGGGCTGGCAGCTTCTTCACGTAATCGCTCATCGTAACTCCTCATAAAATAAAGATCAAACTTCAAACTGGTAAGTTCTCGTTCAATCCTACTATTACTGCTGTTAAAGAAGGAACTGCAGATGCTGAAGAATCGAGGGTACACAAAAAGCTGGAGAAACTCAGCGGGTGCAGCAGCATCTAAGGAGCGAAGGAGATAGGCGACGTTTCGGGTCGAGACCCTTCTTCCTTACTATTACTGCTCATATTTATGCTCTCCCAACCCATTGGACTCAAATCAGGTTCCTCTCAAAGATTACATTGACAATTTTCAAAGTCAAATCCTTTCCTTGATAGATTACATTAGATTCAAGGCCACTACTTTGACCTGCAGTCGCGATTAAAATCTGATAAAAGGATCCCGGACAGAAAACCAAGCAGAAACATGCCGCCTCACACATTTGCTATCCCACTTTTGAAAGCTGCCCACTTGCCAGCCGCTCCTTGCCAGCAAATATGCTCTCCCAATGCTCCTCTGCAACTTCTCAACTAATGCCTCCTAAATTGGCCTTATCCCAATTGAGGACCTTAATTCACCTCCATGAATTAAGTCCTTAAGTCCTGGCCACAAACTCTTTGAATGACTTCCCTCTGGAAGGCGACTCCGGACTGTCAAAGCTGCCACAGCCAGACATAAAAACAGTTTTTCTCCACGAGTAGTAGCTCTACTCAACAGCCAAAAATCTGTAGCCTCCCTTTGATCTGGTATTTTGTTGGTTCACATGGTTGATCAATGGTACTTTATCCTTAATGTTTTATTATTATTATTAATGTTTAGTGTTTTCTGAGTCATTCAGAACTGTCACTGTATGTCATGTTGTTACTTGTGGGCGGAGCACCAAGGCAAATTCCTTGTATGTGAATATTTGGCCAATAAACTTACTTATCCACCATAATTACTTTAAAAATAATAGAACAAAAATCACTGGTCCCAAAGTGCTCCCCACTCCCATTTCAGACCCTTCCTTAAGAGGAGGTCCAGTGTTTTGCACATTCGCCAGTGCAGCCCTCTGTATATAAAGGAAGCTTTCTTGGCTTTTAACATATAACATATTCCATCATGTCTGAGCTCATTACATTCTGGGAGACTCAGTCATATTAAATTAGTTAAATTCTCCCACTAATACCACCCTATTATTTTTACAGCCATCTGCAAACTCCCTATGCATCTGCTCCCCTAATTCTCATTGACTGTTGGGATGGCCCATAATACAAAATGATCATCCTCTTTCTGTTTTGAAATTCAATACCGCCCTCCCAATCACCACATGCTCCTTTTCCCTCATGTGTACACTTTATCCCATCCTGACTCGCATATTTCCCTTATTTCCCTTTTATCCTCCTGCCCCATCCACCTCCCTCTGAATTGACATTTCACTCTTCTTCTCTTCCCTATCCAACACCCTTTTTCTCTTTTGTCACTCATTTTACCCATCTACCTGTCACCTGTCATGCCTTGTCCCACCCACATCTTTCTTTTCCAGCTTTCTTTCCCGTACTTGGCTGCAGAAAGGTAAACCCTTGGTGAGTTTTGTCACTGTTCTAGTATGGGACATTTAAGAACCAGTCAGGGCCAGCCTACAACACATACCTTCAAGGTCAGAAGAGGAGCGGCAGTTGAAGGAGCGAGTACGGGGATTGGCTGCAAAAGTTAAATGAGTTAATTGGTAAGTTAGTTAATTAGTAAATTAGCAGCAGAGAAGGGAATAGGTTTCAGTCAACTCTGAGTGTGTCTCATTCCTAATTTGTGGTTTTGTCCACTGAAGGAATGGCAGGCAAGGTGTTACAGTGTCTCCTGCAGGATGTGTGAAGTCAGGGACACTGCTGGTGCCTGGAGGGTGGTGTGCGAAAGGTTAGTGGACAGAATAGGCAGGTGAAAGGCAGAGAGCGAGGAAGGATGGTTGGTTTAAACTGCACGTATTTTAATGCAAAGTGCCTGACGGGTAAGGCAGATGAGCTTAGGGCATGGATAGGTACAAGCGACTGGGATGTTGTAGCCATGACTGAAACCTGGTTAAGAGAGAGGCAGGACTGGCAGCACACAGGAGCTTCAGCAGAGACAGGGGTGAGGGGAAAAAGAGGAGGGGGGTTTGCATTGTTGGTTAAGGAGGATGTCACAGCAGTAACATTACGGACGGTTCGTCTAGTGTGAATATATGGGTGGAGCTGAGGAACAAGAAAGGGATGGTCACCTTGTTGGGGGTGTACTACATACTCCCGAATAGTCAAAGGCAATTAGAAGAACAAATGCAGGAGATTGCAAACTCCCTATGCATCTGCTCCCCTAATTTCATTTCGGAGTCACGTGAGTGACTTCGTGAAGAGCCCGCCGGCGCGCATGCTCGACATATCGTCGTAACGCGTTGCTGCGACGGCTGGCGGTGGAGCGCGCTCCTCGCCAGCCCTTCATAAGGGGCCACGGAGGTGAGTATTCCACCTTTAGTTGGTGGTCCTTGTTGTCTGATTATGTCTTGCAGCAAGGACATGGATGGGAGTTCGAAGGGCCGGAGGACGTCAGGACGAGTTCGCCGGTCAACAGTTCCGGGGCCTTTACCATCGGCAGTACCTGCAGCGCAGGCCGGGACTCAGGCGGAGATGTGGGTAAGCCCTGTGTTCACAGGTCCAGATCCGCCAGCACACCACAGCTCGGAGGAGTTCGACGAGGAGGAGTGTGGTGTGCCGCCAGAGCAGGGGGACCCTGCCATGGCAGTCAGGTTGTCAGCGGGCTCGCTGGCGACCTCGAGCAGGGCGCGTGCCGTTGCACGGTCTGTTCCACTCAGCCCTCCGAGAAGGGGGAGGGGAGGAGCCCAGAAGCCTAACCCTGTTAGGGCTAAGGCATTGCCTGTCGCGGAGGAGCGGTCAGGTTCCAGGGCGAGACCCGGGGCGGCTGTGAGGTCCAGCCGGCACACCCCGACTCTCGACGCCGGGACGGGTCGGTTGAGTCGGGTCTCGTCGCGGTCGCCGAGCCCCCCATGGATGGGTGGGCGGCACCATGCGTCGGCAACGTCCACGATGTGGGCAGCCGGCAAGACTGCGCGGGCCCCAGGCAGCCATGCTTCGGCTGGGGCCGACACTTCGCCGCATGTGCCCTTAGTGGCAGCGGCTTCAGCTCTCGCTAAACGGAGGCGATTGAACACGCCCGCGCAGGAATCGCGCAGTTTCGCCTCGGCGGCTGTTAGCGACAACTACCGGCACCGGCAGGGCCTCGACGAGGTGCGGGCCGATGACAGGAGCCCGGTTTTCTTTTCAGAGCCGGAGGACTCCGACCACCTGAGTGTTCAGGGTGAAGGGCGTATTGACCGTATGGAGCGGCTGCTGGAGCTCCTGCTTCAACGTCAACAACAGCAGGGCAGCAACAGGCACAGGGCGTCTTCACCAACATCTACTATCAGCCTGGAGCAGCACGAGGAGGAGGTTCTGGTGGATCCCGTACCACCTCCGGTGGAGGTGCCAGCGGAGGAACTTTTGGATGTGGCGACCAAATTCGCGGCCCCACATACGGCTGGTCTTCCTCTCAATTCAAAGCTGGCAGCCACAGTGGACTTTCTTAATAATCAGGTGCTGCAGGAAGAAGTCCTCATCCAGGCTATGAGCCGTCACAAGGCTCCATCAAACTGCAACTCCCTCAACGTGCCTGTGGTCAATACGCCAATATGGGGCAACATCAGTGCGGCTATCCATCAACAAGAGCTACAATTGCAGCGGATCCTGAAACTCCTCACGGCCGGTATTACCGCCTTTGCGCGGTCGGTGGACGAGGACGAGCTGAATTTGGACCAGGAAGATGCTCTGGCCTTATTGTGCGCGACCCAGCACGAAATCAACGGGTTTCGCAAAAACAGCATCCGCCCAGCACTCAACCCGAAGTTTGCAGGATTGTGCAAACCACCGCCGCCGCCGCCGCCCCGTCAGCTCTTTGGTGAGGACCTCTCGAAGAGAGTCAAAGAGCTTGACGAACAAGCCAAAACGGTGGGGATCATGCGCTCTAAGAGTGCCCCCACACCGTCCGGCTCAAAAGCTCCATACATTCGCTCACGAGGGTCGGCCAGTGCCTCGACGAGGACTCACCCTCTAGCTCCACAACGACAACAACACCAGAACCAGCACCAAGGGTCTTTTTTAGGACAGGGTCGGCAGAGACCTTTTTGGAAATCGAAGACGCCGCGCCCTCAAGCCAACCCAGCACCTCCACGGCCACCCACACGTGTCAAGGACCGCCGGTAACCACGGAGGTGAGGGGGTCTGGTTCTCTCTTTTCTCTCTGTTTAACTTCCCATGTTGGTGGTCGTTTACGGTTGTTTTTGGATGCATGGGGTAATTTTACTGGTGATGAGTATGTGTTGCGGAATATTCAGGGGCATAAAATTGAGTTTATTAATGGCGACATTCCTCCATCCCAGCACATGCCTGGTCGTACGTTCAAATTGTCTGCTGCAGAACAGGCAGCAGGTTACAAGGAAATTTTAAGTTTGGAACAGAAGGGTGTGATTGAGAAAACAGTGCATGAGCCGATTGAATTTGTTTCGAACATATTTACTAGACCTAAGAAGGATGGAGGCTGTCGTGTCATTATTGATCTAACCCGTTTGAATACGTTTGTAACATATACTCATTTTAAAATGGATACGTTTGAAACAGCCAAATCATTGATTTCTCATGGCTGCTTTATGGCATGCATTGATTTGAGGGATGCATATTATTCAGTATCCATCCAGAAAGATGATAGAAGGTTTTTGAAATTTATCTGGATGGGGCAACTTTGGCAGTATAAGGCTTTGCCTAATGGGCTTACTACAGCCCCTAGATTGTTCACTAAATTGGTGAAGCCAATCATGGCTTATTTGAGACAACGACATCATATAGTTATGGCCTATTTAGATGATGTCTTTATTGTGGGCCACACCCTGCAATTGGCTGAACAGGGTGTTGCAGCTGCTGTCAATATATTTCAACAATTAGGATTCATTGTCCATCCAGAGAAATCAAAGTTCTGCCCTGCCCAGGTAATTAATTACCTAGGGTTCACGGTGAACTCAATGAGCATGAGGATAACTATACCAATTAACAAAATTGAGGAAGTCACTAAGGTGTGCAGAGATTTAATTGGCACCAATATACCATCGATTCGGCATACAGCCACAGTAATTGGCAAGTTAGTGGCTTTGTTTCCGGCAGCACGATATGGACCTTTGCATTATCAGAATTTGCAAAGAGCTAAAATTACTGCGTTAAAATGGAACGCTGGTCATTACGATCGATCTATGCAGCTGCCGTCCGAAGCGATAACTGAGTTGCAATGGTGGGTGTGTCACATTAGCAACTCATTTAAGCCTGTCAGGGAGGCTAATCCGGTGGTATATTTACAGACTGATGCAAGCTCCAATGGCTGGGGAGCTACTGATAATTGCTCTAGTTGTGGGGGTAGATGGGACACCCTTGAGGCATCGATGTTGTTGACTCAAGGGATTAACTATTTGGAGTTGCTGGCAGCATTCCACGGACTTCGTGCATATTGTTCCAAGCTTGTTGGAGCACACGTCCGTCTCCAAATAGACAACACCACAGCTGTGGCATATTTAAACCATATGGGTGGTACCAGGTCAGTTTCGTGTGACAAATTGGCTAACTCAATTTGGCTCTGGTGTATTCAAAGAGACATTTGGATTTCAGCTACCTATTTGCCAGGTGAGCTTAATACTGTGGCGGACACCAGGTCACGCAAATTTAATGACAACATTGAATGGATGTTGCATCCTGAGATTTTTGCTAAAGTCACAGCCAAATTTGGTAAACCGGACATTGACCTTTTTGCGTCACGGTTGAACCATCAGGTACCAGCCTACGTTTCATGGGAACCAGATCCTGGGGCAATAGCGCTAGATGCATTCTCGCTGGACTGGGGGAATTGGGTTTTCTATGCCTTCCCTCCGTTTTGCCTCATCAGTCGGGTATTGCGAAAGATTCAGGCAGATGCTGCCAAGGGCATCCTTATTATACCCGACTGGCCCACACAGCCTAGGTATCCGGTGGTCTTTGACATGCTCAACGAACCTTGGGTCCTTTTGAAGGGTTGCCCACAATTGGTTACTCACCCTGTGTCAGGGGAGCCACATCCCTGCCATGGCTATTTAAATTTGTTGGCTTGCAGGTTCTGAACAGGCCGTTAGTCCAATACGGCCTCTCGGCTCGGACCATGGATACCATCGGGGCGTCGTGTCGAGAGTCCACAAGGCGAAGATACCGCTCGCATATTAAGAAGTGGGAAGCCTACTGCAGCCGCTCTCGCATCACGTACGATGACGTGACAATAACCGACGTCCTGGAATTCCTCGCGGGGTTGCACCATGATGAACACTTAAGTTACAGTGCCATCAACAGCGCCAGAAGTGCGCTATCATTCTACCTCAAGATTGGGGTAGGATCCAACAGGCTAGTGTCCAGACTCATGCGGGGTATATTCAATATGAATCCGCCTACACCACGCTATAATATCACCTGGGATGTCAGGGACGTATTAACCCTGCTCAGGACGTGGTCTCCCATGGAAGGGCTCCAACTGGACCAACTCACCATGAAGCTGGTGATGTTACTAGCGCTGACTTCAGCTCAGAGGGTACAGACACTACACAAACTGCGTGTCGACAGAATGACATCTACCCCTACAGAAGTAGTCTTTTTCGTTGACGAGCTACTAAAGCAGCATAGACCTGGGTGCACAGGGCTGCAGCTGAAGTTCCCGGCATACCCCGCAGATGCTAGGCTATGTTTAGCCTCACATATCCGCCACTATGTCAAGGTGACGGCACGCATCAGAGGAATGGAGAGATACCTGCTTGTCACTCATAAGAGACCTCATCATCGAGTGACAGTCCAGACGATATCCAGGTGGCTTCGAGTCGTCTTGGGTAAGTCAGGTATCGACACTAATGTGTTCAAGTCTCATTCCACCAGGGCTGCATCGACGTCAGCGGCGAGGGTCATGGAGGTGCCCATGGACCAAATTCTCGCCACAGCAGGATGGGCGAATGAAGCTGTGTTCCAGCGTTTTTATAACAAGCCTGTTGCTGCTCCTCTACAGTTCGCAGAAGCCGTGCTGAATGCAGGTCAAGAACGTGGAGATGTCCCCGCATGAGGGGTTTTTGATTTGTTATTAATAAATATGCTTTTGTTTTGCAGTATGAGCTATTGAGCCAGTTTGTTCCTCCCATCCATCCCTGGTAGTGGTGTGTCAGCATGGACGTGGTCCAGGGCGTGTAATCACAGAAGCTTTGAAGTCTTCACGAAGTCACTCACGTGACTCCGAAATGAAATAGTAAGATTGAACGAGAACTTACCAGTTCGAAGGTTGATCTTTATTTCATGAGGAGTCGAAGTGAGGGATTTCGTGCCCTCCTCGCCCAACCCTCAATCACCTTCATCTGGTAATCTTAGTCAATTCAATCATACTATGCGAAGTCATTTCTATTGTTGGTTCTGTGATTCCACGCCGCTACTTTGAAGTATGTCGAGCATGCGCGCCGGCGGGCTCTTCACGAAATCCCTCACTTCGACTCCTCATGAAATAAAGATCAACCTTCGAACTGGTAAGTTCTCGTTCAATCTTACTATTCCCATTGACTGTTGGGATGGCCTATAATACAAAATACACTTATCTCCCAATCTCCCAGGAGATTGCAGACAGCTGCAGGTCAAATAAGGTTATTGTAGTAGGGGATTTTAACATTCCCAATATTGACAGGGAAAATCATAGCGTGAAAGGTTTAAATGGGGTGCAACTCCTCAAAAGTGTTCAGGAGAGTTTACTTAAGCAGTATGTAGAGGCCCCCACACGTGAGAATGCAACGCTGGATCTAGTATTGGGGAAATTGGGAAGGGTAAGTTAATGAAGTGTTTGTGGAGGAGCCTTTTAGGACCAGTGACCACAGTTTGATTATGTTTAAAATAGTTATGGACAGGTACGGAGAGGGTCCACGTGTTAAAATGCTCAACTGGGGTAAGGCCAACTTTGAGGGTATGAGAGAAGGTCTTGTTCAAGTTGACTGGAGCAGGTTATTTGTGGGGAAAGGAACATCGGCCAAGTGGGATGTTTTTAAAACTGCACTGACGAAAGCTCAGGATATGTACGTTCCCATTAGAGTGAAGGGCAAAGCAGGCAAACGTAAGGAAGCTTGGCTGATGATGGAAATTGAGGCATTGGTCAAAAACAAGAAGGATGCATGGGACAGGTGTGGGCAGCTGGGATCAAGTGCATCCCTGGAGGAGTATTGGGAGCTAAGGAGTAAACTGAAAAAGATCAGGTGGGGAAAAGGGGCCAGAAGATAGCTCTATCGGTTAGCATTAAGGACAATCCCAAAAGATGTTATAAATACATAATGGAGAGGGAGAGCGAGAGAGAGAGATCTCAGGAATCAAAGGAGATGGGCAAGTTCCTCCATGACTATTTCTCCTATGTATTTACTGAGGAGAAAGACAGTAGGACGGAGGAATCTGGGGCAGTCAATGGAAGTGTCTTCAGAGCAATCAGTGTTACTGTAGAAGAAGTACTGAAGGTACTGTCGTGTAAGAAGGTAGACAAATCTCCAGGCTCTGATCTGATATATCTGAGAACATTGGGGGAAACTAGAGAGGATGCCCTGGTTGAAATTTACAAGTCGTCCTTAAATACAGGAGAGGTGCCGGACGACTGGAGAATGGCAAATGTTCTACCTCTGCAGTCAAAATGCTGGGAACTGTAGGCCGGTGACCTTAACGTTGGTAGTTGGAAAGTTACTAGAGAGTATTCCGAGGGATAGGTTATACAGGCACGGATTGGCAAGAGCTGATTGGGGATAGTCAGCATAGTTTTGTACGTAGGAGGTCGTGTCTCACAAATCTGATTTAATTTTTTGAAGACATGACCAAAAAGGTCAATGAGGGCAGAGCTGTAGATGTTGTGTACATGGATTTCAGTAGCCATTCGACAAGGTTCTGCATGGTAGGCTGCTTTGAAAGGTTAGATTGCATGGGCTCCAAGGAGTGATAGTTGAATGGATCCATGGAAGGAAGCAGAGGGTGATGGTGTAAGGTTGCTTCTCCGTCTGGAGGCCTGTGACTAGTGGTGTGCCTCGGGGTTCAGTGCTGGGCCCGTTACTGTTTGTAATCTTCCAATGGTTTGGATGAGAACATACAGGGCAAGATTAGCAAGTTTGCTGATGATACAAAAATGGGTGGTTTTGCAGAGAGGAAAGATGGTTGTGAAAGATTACAGCATGATCTGGATCGATTGGCCAGGTGGGCGGAGGAATGGTTGATGGAATTTTATAAAGAGAAATGTGAGGTGTTGCATTTTGGGACATCTAACAAGGGCAGGGCCTACACAGTGAATGGTAGGCCTATGGGTAATGTTGCAGAGCAGATGTTGTTGGGATCTAGGAGTACAGGTGCATGGTTCCTTGAAGGTCAAGTCACAGGTGGATAAGGTGGTCAAAAAGGCTTTTGGCACTTTGGCCTTCATCAGTCAGAGTATTGAGTATAGAAGTTGGGAGGTCATGTTGCAGTTGTATAAGACGATGGTGAGACCGCATTTAGAATTTTGTGTTCAGTTCTGGGCACCATATTATATGAAAGATATTGTCAAGCTTGAAAGGGTTCAGAAAAGATTTACGAGGATGTTGCCAGGACTCGAGGGTGTGAGCTGTAGGGAGGGGTTGAGTCGGCTGGGTGTCTATTCCATGGAGCGCAAGAGGATGAGGAGGGATCTTATACAGGTGTACAAAATCATGAAAGGAATAGATCAGGTAGATGCACGGTGTCTCTTGCCCAGAGTAGGGGAATCAAGGACCAGAGGACATAGATTCAAGGTGAAGGGGAAAAGATTTAACAGGAATCCGAGGGGTAACTTTTAGGGTGGTGAGTGTGTGGAACAAGCTGCCAGAGGATGTAGTTGTGTTTGGGACTATCCCATCGTTTAAGAAACAATTAGACAGGTTAATGGATAGGACAGGTTTGGAGAGATATGGACCAAGCACCGGCAAGTGGGACTAGTGTAGCTGGGACATTGTTGGCCAGTGTGGGCAAGTTGGGCAGAAGGGCCTGTTTCTACTCTGTATCACTCTATGACTCCAATGAGTCTGATGAAGGGTCCTGACCCAATGCGTTGCTTATCTATTTCCTCCATGAATGCTGCCTGACCTGTTGGGTTTCTCCACTACTTTGTGTTTTACTCGAGGTTCCAGCATTTGCAGTGCCTTGTGTCGGTACATTTACATGGCCCTATTTCATAATTAAGATTCTATAATCACATCCTTAAATGGATTATGCAGCACAAGTACAGACATTTAGCAAGAAAGAGATTTAATAATTGCTTACTTACCATCATCTTCTTCCTGAGAATATAAATAAAGATTGATAGTGTTTACAGAGCGTCCTTTGAATTTATGTACATCTACTTATTTAATTATTTATTATTTTAATTTGTTCTTGAAAACTATTTTAAAATATCCACTTACCTCAAGCGTTCTGTCTGGTATACATGGTCTAAGAAAAGAAAGCACATTGAGATTAATACTTTAATGCAATTGAAACAAATAGAACATAGATCAGGACAGCACAGAAACAAGCCCGTCAGCCCATAATGTTTGCACCAAGCACAATGCCAAGCTAAACTGATCTCACCTGCCCGTACATGATCCATATCCCTCTATTCCTTGCACCTTCATGTGCCTATCTAAAATCTTCTTAAACGCCACCTTTGCATCTGCGTCCATCACCACCCCAGACCCCAGCACAACTGGTATAAAACACGTGCCCTGCTCATTTCCAATAAACTTTCCCTCTCTCACCTTATAGCATTGCCCTCTAGTGTTTACCCAGAACCCAAGGAAATAGATTCTGACTATCTATCATATCCATGCCTCTCATAATTCTATATACCTCTATCAATTCTCTCCTCAATCTCCAGCGTTTCAGAGAAAAAAATCAAAGTTTATTCGACCTGTCCTTGTCGCTGAAACCCTCTAATCCAGGCAGCATTCTCGTAAAACTCCTCTGTACCCTCTCCAAAGCCTACACATCCTTACTGTAATGAGGCAAGCATAACAGTACGCAATACTCCATATATGGCCTGACCAAAGTCCTATAAAGCTGTAACGTGACTGTCTGATTTATGCTCAATGCTCCAACCAATTAAGGCAATCATACCAAAAGCCTTCTTTACCACCCTATCTACTCATGTTGCTTCCTTCAGTGAGCTTTGAACTTGGACTCCAAGATCCCTCTGCACATCATTGCTGTTAAGTGTCTTGCCATTAACTGTAGACTGTCCCCTTACATTAACCTCCCAAAGTGCAACACTTCACACTTGCCTACAATCTTCTGGATGGAATTTCTTCACAATGAGTCAATGACTTTTACCCTCTGGAATGTGGGTGTTAATCCAAACCAAATTTAACCAGGGCTAGTTAAAAAGGTTGAATAGATTCTGTATTGATTTAATTGTGTTAATCCAGTAATTTCCCCCAGCAACATAACAGTCCGCATTAACCAACCTGATCTCCTGGTGGTTCAGCACTTCAACTCCCCCTCCCATTCTGAATCCGACCTTTCTATCCTGGACCTCCTCCATGGCCAGAGTGAGTCCCACCGCAAATTGGAGGAGCAGCACCTCATATTTTGCTTGGGTTGTTTACACCCCAGCGGTATGAACATTGACCTCCAATTTCAGGTAGTCCTTGCTTTCTCCCTCCTTCCCCTCCCCTTCCCAGCTCTCCCACAGCCCACTGTCTCCGCCTCTTCCTTTCTTCTTCCCGCCCCCCCCCCCACATCAGTCTGAAGAAGGGTCTCTACCCAAAACGTCACCTGTTCTTTCGCTCCACAGATTATGCCTCAACCGCTGAGTTTCTCCAGCCTTTTTCTCTACCTTTAAAACTAAACTATATCAACTGTTAATTCAAGATGAATGTACTTATCAATTAAATTTGAGTTGTTCATAAAATTATTTATGTTCATTAACTAATTGTTAACTTTGAAAACACTCTTCTCGTCAGATAGCATCCGTGGAACAGATTCATATTAATACCAATAGATTAATATCAATCAATGATTCAGGCTAACAATCAAGGGAACAGAATGTGTAGGAAAGAACTTCAGATGCTGGTTTAAATCGAAGGTAGACACAAAATGCTGGAGTAACTCAGCGGGTCAGGCAGCATCTCTAGAGAGAAGGAATGGGTGACATTTCGGGTCAAGACACTTCTTCAGACTGAGTTACTCCAGCATTTTGTGTCTACCAAGAAAACAGAATTATTGTTTCAGGTTGAAAATCTGTGTTTTTGTGCTGATTCTGTTTTGTCATTCCACAGATGTTGCCTTATCAGCATTGTCTGTTTGCACTTCAAATTTCAAACATCTGTGTTTTTTATTTAATGTTCTTTTATATTAGGCATCCTAAAATGAGGGACCAATACACATTGCGCCTCCATTCAAAATGTTGTTGGTGCATGAAAAGGTTATTAGGAGTATCACAGATAGAAACACCCTAACCTCCCGAGTGCTAATGCCTAGAGTTGCCCGAGAGACAGGTTCCATCCTGACTATGTGTGCTGTCCAATAAGGAGTTTGTACGTTCTCCCCATGACCCATATCATCAGGTGCTCCAGTTTCCTCCCACACTCCAAAGATGTACAGGTAAGTAAGTTAATTGGTTCGATAAAATTGTAAATTGTCCGTAGTGTGTAGGATAATGTTGTGTGCGGAGATCGCTGGTTGGCGCGGACTCGATGGGCTGAAGGGCTTCTTTCTGTGCTGTATCTCTAAACTAAATGTAAACCTCCCTTGATCCCTGAAATTAGGAAATTATACCATGAGGAATCAAACAAATGAACATCTTTTGTACTTACATTTCATGCTGCAACCTCGTTGAAGATTTTCGAATTAATACCAGAAATATGTTAGGCATTGAATTGAATTGAATTAATTTTATTAGCCAAGTATGTATACATACAAGGAATTTGCCTTGGTGTTTTGCTCACAAGTAACAACACGATATACAGTAGACAATTAAAAATAAAACATTATATTTTAAACATGTGAATAATGAAATAAAATACCAAAGCAAAAGGAGGCTACAGACTTTTGGATATTGATTAGAGCTACTGCTCGTAGAAAAAAAGCTGTTTTTATGTCTGGCTGTGGCTGCTTTCACAATCGCCTTCCAGAGGGAAGTACTTCAAAACGTTTGTGGTCAGGGTCAGAGATGATCTTACCCACTCGCTTCCTGGTCCTTGTAGTGTACAGTTCGTCGATGGGGGGAAGGTTGCAGCCAACACTCTTCACGGCTGATCGAACGATTCGCTGCAGACTCCGGATGTCGTGCTTGGTGGCCGACCAAACCAGACCATGATGGAGAAGATGAGGACAGGCTCTACGATGGCCGTATAGAACTGGACCATCATTGCCTGTGGCAGATTGTGTTTTCTCAGCTGCCGCAGGACGTTCATCCTCTGTTGAGCCTTTTTGACTGTGGAGTCGATGGTGCCCCCCCCTCCCCCATTTAAGGTCCCTGGAGATGATGGTTCCAAGGAACTTAAATTACTTCACAGATATGACTGCGGTGTTGTTGATGGTGAGGGGAGGGGGAGCTCTCCTAAAGTCTACAATCGATTCCATTGTCTTAAGAGCATTGAGCTCCAGGTTGTTGTGATGGCACCAGGACACCAGCTGTGTCACTTCCTGTCTGTAGGCAGATTCCTCCCCATCCTGGATCAGTCCAAACAGGGTTGTGTCGTCCGCAAACTTGAGAAGCTTGATAGAGGAGTCTGTGGAGGTGCAGTCGTTGGTGTATAGAGAGTAAAGGAGAGGGGAAAGTACGCAGCCTTGCGGCACTCCTATGCTGAGTGTCAGCGGGTCCGAGATATGTTTTCCCAGCTTCACATGCTGCTCCTGTCTGTCAGAGGGGTTCAGGCACAGTCAACTGGGAAAGTTTGGAGTGTAGTAGCTCAGGCACAATGGTGTTGAATGCAGAGCTAAAATCCACAAACAAAATCCTTGCATAGGTCCCCTGGTGGTCTAGGTGCTAGCGGATGAAGTGCAGGCTTAGGTTGACTGTATCATCCACTGATCTATTTTCCCGGTATGCAAACTGCAGGGGGTCCAGCAGGGGGTTTGTGATACTTTTCAGGTGGGCCAGCACAAGTCTTTCAAGGGTCTTCATGATTACAGAGGTCAGTACAACAGGCCTGCAGCCATTAAGACCAGTAATCCTTGGCTTTTTGGGTACGGAAAAAATAGTGGAGAGTTGAAGAGTGCAGTTGCAGGGACTGGTTGAAAATGTCTGTGTAGAATGGTGCCAGTTGTTCAGCACAGACCTTGAGGGTAGAGTGGGAAACATTGTCCAGTCCTGGAAATTTCCGGCTTTTCTGTCTCCTAAATAGCTTCTCCGCCTCCTCAATTGCTATTGTTAGTAATCAAAGACTGATTTTGAGAAAGTTGACATAAATTAGGAAATTAGGGAAAGTGCCATATTTACAAATAATAAAACCTTGAAATACATGAAGTAAAATGTTTTAGTCACAGCACAACCGATGAAAGGCAATGGCCTGAAACCTGTTCCTTCCCTGTAGATGATGGCAGAATTTATTTTTTACAACATGTACTGTCATTGACTGTTTACTTTTGAAACTTGATTTTAAAAAAACTCATACCTTGGAGATAGCTGCCTCCTTCCTAATGAATTCTCCCTGTCCCCTGGTATCGCTGCTTTTGGCATCCTACAGATAGGATCGGGTAGTCTATTGCCAAACGGAGGTCTGCACATGAACGGAAATCACCAAATCATTTACAAATTGAACGATAATTTGCAGAAGAAATGTAACTTAAAAATGTATAGTTCTTGTCATTGTGGCACTCTGGCTTAGTTGCAGTCCTCTCGTCTCATGCCTTCAGTCTCATTACCCTGATGCTCCAACATTCTACTGGAATGATGAAGCAGAGCCTGTGGTTCCTTTGTTACGTGTTAAAGCAAATCCTAACTTCCCATTTGGGTAAACCTAAAAGAGTTAATGCAGTAAATGAAAAAGGACAAAGGGGTGTCTGGATAGGTATAACTGATTAACAGGTCACTGATCCCATGTTCCAAATCATAATATTCCCACAAGGTCCAGCCTTTTTCTTATTCAGCAAATACTGTCCCATCCAGCCTTTTGCATTGAGCAAATCCCAGTCAATATTGGGGAAGTTAGTCACCCACCAAGATAGTCCTATTGCTTCGGTATCTTTTGGTAATCTGTTCACATATCCATTCCTCCATCTCCTGCTTGTTATTGGAGGGCCTGTGGTACAATCCTATGTGTGCTTGCACCATTTGTATTTCTAAGGTCTACCCACATCAGCTCCGTGAACGAACCCTCCAGCATGTCATCACTGAGTGTCGCCATGACAGTTTTCCTCATTAGTAGCGCCACTCCTCCACCCATTTTGCCTCCCTCTCAATCATGTCTGAAACATCTGAAACCAAATGGTGAGCTGCCAGTCATGTCCCTCTCACAACCATGTTTCCACAATGGCCACAGCATCATAGTCCCAAGCACCGATTCAGGCTCTAGGTTAATCTGCTTCCCCCACAATACTCCTTGCATTGAGAAATGAGTTTAGTAAGGCATTTGATAAAGTTCATTATGGTAGACTGATCCAGAAGATTAACAATGACCTGGTCATAGGGATTTATAACTATTCTTATAAAAGACAATAGTAGGTGAAAGGACAATATTCCGGCTGAAGTCTGTGACCAGTGAAGTTCCATGGGGACTTGAACGTAAATGTAAATGGGCTGGTTAATAAATTTGCAGATGACCCCAAGAATATTGGGGTCGCAGACTGTAAGGAAGACTGTCAAAGAGTACAGTGGGTATAGATCAGCTGCAGAAATGGGTGGACAAGTGGCAGAGAGAGCTGAATCCGAGCAAGTGCAAGATGTAGCACTTAGTGAAGTTGAATGTAATGTAAAATATACAATTAACGGGAAGACCATTAACAGCATTGATGTACAGAGGGATCTTGTGGTCGATGTCCATGAAAATTTAACACAAGTAGAGAGAGTGGTAAAGCATACCATTGTTCATTGGCCATGGCATTAAGTATAAGAGTCAGGAGGTCATGATGCAGCTTTAATGGATTTTGGTTAGGCCACATTTGGAATAATGTGTGCAGATCTGGTCACCCCAATACAATTGCGAAAGGGTGCAGAGGAGATATACCAGAATGCTACCTGGATTAGGGGTATCAGCTACAAGGAGAGGTTGAATAGACTTGGATTGTAACACCAGAGTGTGTGGAGACCTGAGAGAAGTATATAAAATAATAGAGGCATACAGTAGATAGGACAGACAATCAGAACCCTTTTCCCAGGATGGAAATATAAAATACTGGATGGCATAGGTTTAAAGTGAGAGGGACAAAGTTTAAAGGAGATGTATGGAGCAAGGGTTTTTACAAAGAGGTAGGTGAATGCTCAAAACACACCTGAGAGTGCTGTTGGAGGCAGATACGATTGAGGCATTTAAGAGACTTTGTGATTTGCAATGAATGGAGGTATATGCATTATGTGCAGACAGATAAGAGTTGGTTTTGGCATCATGTTGGAAACCGATATTGTGAGCTGAAGAATCCATTCCTGTGCTGCACTGTTCTATCTTTCATGACAAGTGCATGGTGTTGCATTTTGATGAATGGAACACATACAATCAATGGTAGGATGGTAAGGATGTTGATGAAGAGAGAGTGTTAGGGGTCCAAGTCCATAGTTTCCTGAAAGTGAAAACCTATTCAAATAGGGTGGTCAAGAAGCCAGAATGGTTTGCCTGGCTTTATTTGTGGAAACATAAAATATACGTTATATTACAATTTACAAATCTTTTCACCCACACCCGAGTATTATGTGCAGTTCTGGTCTATGGGAAAGATATATTTACATTGTAGAGAGTTGAGAAGAGATTCAGGCCGTCTGGATTTGAGAACTTTAGTTATTGGATAAGATGGGTTTGTTTCTCAAAGGAGTTAGCATTTTGACTTGTAAAAGTGCGTAAGATTAAGAGATTTATAGATATCTATATAAATATAGATCATGGGCTAAAAAGTCAAAATAATTTTCTATAGTAGGGTTATATAAAACAATACAGTATCATTTTAAGGTAAATTAAAGTAGTTTTACAGGGGATTTTAGTTTTTTTCGGTTTTTTTTAATATAGAGAGTGGTTAATGCTGCACAAAAGAATTAGTGGAAGCAGATCCAATTACAAAGGTATAAGTGGCATTTAGATAGGTACTTAAAGAGGCAAGATATAGATGAATTGAGTCCTAATGAGGGCAAATTAGGGTATTGAAGATGAGCAAAAAGATCAGCATGGACATGGTAAGATGGCCTGTTTCTAAGATTCCCTGCCCACAATACAGATTGGAGGAAGATAGATATAAAGAACCAAATACTGATGCTGAAGGAAAAAGGAGTCAGTGAAAACCTGTTAATAAGAATGTTAATAGAAACCAGGGCTTTTAGACTTGACATTCCTTAAGAAGATTAGTTGATGAAGTAACAGGGAAGGGAAATGAAGAGAATTCAGTGGACATCCATTCTGTGGAACTGCAGAAAGTGTATAGTAAAGTTCCACAGAAAAGTTTGGTTATTGAAACTGAGGCCCACAGAATAAATGGGTCACTGACAGGAAGCTTAAAAAAATGGTTTATTTGCATAAAACAATGAGTCATAGAAAATAGTTATATTTCTAACTGGGTGGTAACAGACGGGGGTGTTCTCCAGTGGTCAGTGTTAGGGCCACAAGTTTAACAAGATGGGGCTATTTGACAAATAACAAAATACCTATAGGTAAAACTTCAAAATCTTAACACAACATCAAACTTGAATATGTGGTTGCCTGTAAGGAGAATAGCAAATGACATCAGCTCATTGAATGGGTGGCCAAATGACATGCAACATTTCATTTGCAAAAGTCTTAGCTGATACATTGTGGCAGAATGGAGGAGAGACAATAAAGACTAAATTGCATAGTTCCAAAAGATGGGCAAGAACAAAAGTGTACCAAATCATGAGAGGTAAACACACAGAGTTTTGCCCAGAGTAGGGGAAACCGAGAACCAGAAGGCATAGGTGTAAGGTGAGCGGTGAAAGATAAAACTTTTGTTTTACACAAAGGGTTGTGGGTGTATGGAAGGAGCTGCCGTAGGAGGAAGCTGACATAGGTACTATTGCAGTGTTTATTTATACATTTATACATTTATACAGGTACATAGATTGTACAGGTTGAGAGAAATGGGCCAAATGCAGGCAAGTGGAACTCCAGAGGTCATAAAAACATAGAAAATAGGTGCAGGAGTAGGCCATTCAGCCCTTCGAGTTCAATTTGATCATAGCTGATCATCCCCAATCAGTACCCTGTTCCTGCCTTCTCCCCATATCCCCTATCTTCAAGAGCCCTCTCTCTTGAAAGTATGCAGAGAACTGGCCTCCACTGCCCTCTGAGGCAGAGAATTCCACACTCACAACTGTCTGTGAGAAAAAGTGTTTCCTCATCTCCGTTCTAAATGACTTACCCCTTATACTTAAATAGTGGCCCCTGGTTCTGTACTCCCCCAACATAGGGAACATGTTTCCTGCCTCTCGCTTGTCCAAACCCTTAATAATCTTATATGTTTCAATAAGATCCCCTCTCATCTTTGTGAACTCCAGAGTGTACAAGCCCAGCCGCTCCATTCTCTCAGCATATGACAGTCCCGCCATCCCGGGAATTAACCTTGTAAACCTACGCTGTACTCCCTCAATAGCAAGAATGTCCTTCCTCAAATTCGGGGAGCAAAACTGCACACCATACTCCAGGTGTGGTCTCACTAGGGCCCTGTACAACTGCAGAAGGACCTCTTTCCTCCTATACTCAACTCCTCTTGCTATAAAGGCCAACATGCCATTCGCTTTCTTCACTGCCTGCTGTACCTGCATGCTTACTTTCATAGACTGATGAACAAGGACCCCCAGATCCCATTGTGCTTCCCCTTTTCCCAACTTGACACCATTTAGATAGTAATCTGCCTTCCTGTTTTTTATACCAATGTGGATAACCTCACATTTCTCCACATTAAACGTCATCTGCCATGCATCTGCCCACTCCCCCAACCTGCACAAGTCACCCTGCATTCTCATAGCATCCTCCTCACAGTTCACACTGCCACCCAGCTTTGTGTCATCTGCAAATTTGCCAATGTTACTTTGAATCCCTTCATCCAAATCATTGATGTATATTGTAAATAGCTGCGGTCCCAGCACCGAGCCTTGCGGTACCCCACTAGTCACTGCCTGCCATTCTGCAAACCAATTTTCTATCCATGTCTTAATCTACAATGTGCCTTAATTTTGCCCACTAATCTCCTCTATGGGACCTTATCAAATGCTTTCTGAAAGTCCAGGTACACCACATCCACTGGCTCTCCCATGTCCATTTTCCTAGTTACATCCTCAAAACATGTCAGAAGATTAGTCAAGCATGATTTCCCCTTCGTAAATCCATGCTCAGACTGATCCTGTTACTGCTATCCAAATGTGCGGCTATTTCATCTTTTATAATTGACTCCAGCATCTTCCCACCACTGATGTCAGGCTAACTGGTCTATAATTCCCTGTTTTCTCTCTCCCGCCTTTCTTAAGAAGTGGGATAACATTAGCTACCCTCCAATCCACAGGAACTGATCCTGAATCTATAGAACATTGGAAAATTATCGCCAATGCATCCACGATTTCTAGAGCCACTTCCTTGAGTACACTGGGATGCAGACCATCAGGCCCTGGGGATTTATCAGTCTTCAGTCCCATCAGTCTACCCAACACCATTTCCTGCCTAATGTGGATTTCCTTCAATTCCTCCATCACCCCAGATCCTTTGGCCACTACTATATCAGGAAGATTGTTTGTGTCCTCCTTTGTGAAGACAGATCCAAAGTACCTGTTCAACTCATCTGCCATTTCCTTGTTCCCCATAATAAATTCACCTTTTTCGGTCATCAAGGGTCCAACTTTGGTCTTAACTATTTTTTTCCTCTTCACATACCCAAAGAAGCTTTTACCATCCTCCTTTATATTCTTGGCTAGTTCACCTTTGTACTTCATCTTTTCTCCCTGTATTGTCTTTTTAGTTATCTTCTGTTGCTCTTTAAGCATACCCAATCCTCTTGTTTCCCGCTCACCTTTGCTATGTTGGACTTCTCTTTTATTTTTATACTGTCCCTGACGTCCCTTGTCAGCCACGGTCGCCCCTTACTCCCTTTGGAATCTTTTTTCCTCCTAGGAATGAACTGATCCTGCACCTTTTGTATTATTCCTAGAAATACCTGCCATTGTTGTTCCACTGTCATCCCTGCTAGTGTATCTTTCCAGTCAACTTTGGCCAGCTCCTCCCTCATGGCCCCATAGTCCCCTTTATTCAACTGTAACACTGACACCTATGATCTACCCTTTTCCCTCTCCAATTGTAGATTAAACCTGACATGTTATGGTCACTACCTCCTAATGGCTCATTAACCTCAAGTTCCTTTATCAAATCCAGTTCATTACATAACACTAAATCGAGAATTGCCTTCTCCTTGGTAGGCTCCAATCCAAAGCATTAAAATAGTAAGATTAAACGAGAACTTACCAGTTTGAAGTTTGATCTTTATTTTATGAGGAGTTGCGATGAGGGATTTCGTGAAGAACCCGCCAGCACGCATGCGCGACATCTCTTCAAAGCAGCGGTGTGGAATCACAGAACCAACAAACCAAAGAAATGACTTGTGATAGTAAGATTGAAGAGACTCTAGTTACCAGTTGACTTTATGATCGAGGGTTGGGAGCGGAGGGCACGAAATCCCTCATCGCAACTCCTCTTAAAATAAAGATCAAACTTCAAACTGGTAAGTTCTCGTTTAATCTTACTATTTCATTTCGGAGTCACGTGAGTGACTTCGTGAAGACTTCAAAGCTCTGTGATTACACGCCCTGGACAACGTCCATGCTATCACACACGCCACGATAAGGATGGACAGGAGTAATCAAAATTTTCAGACTGCTGTTCTGAAAAATAATAATATTTATTAATAATAACAAAAGAAAAAACCCCTCACTGGGGAATAGTCGAATGTTCTCGGCCTGCATTCAGTACAGCTTCTGCAAACATTCCAGGAGTGGTAATAGGTTTATTATAAAACCGCTGAAAAGTGGCTTCACTGGCCCATCCCGCTGCGGCTAGAATATGGTCCATGGGCACCTCCATGACCTTTGCCGCCGATGTTGATGCAGCCCTGGTGGAATGGGATTTAAATACATTAGTATCTATACCTGCTTCGTTCAAGACGATTCTGAGCCATCTGGAGATAGTCTGTACCGTCACTCTATGGTGAGGTCTCTTATGGCTGATTAGCAAGTATTGCTCCATTCCCCTTAATTTCCGCGTCACTTTAATATAGTGGCGGATGTGGGTGGCTAAACATAGCCTGGCATCAGCGGGGTATGCTGGAAACACCAGCTGCAGCCCTGTGAATCCGGGCCTGTGCTGTTTAAGCAATTCATCAATAAAGAAAATAACCTTTTCAGGGGTAGAGATCATTCTATCAATCTTGATCTTGTGAAGAGTCTGTACCCTTTGTGCCGAAGTAATTGCCAATAACATCACCAACTTCAGGGTGAGTTTGTCCAATTCAAGCCCAATCATGGGCGACCACGTCCTGAGCAGGGTCAGTACATTCCCAATATCCCAGGTGACGTTGTAACGCGGTCTAGGCCGATTGGAATTGAATATTCCCCGCATCAGTTTGGACACCAGTTTATTGGATCCTACCTCCAAATTGAGGTAGTATGATAGTGCGCTCCTGGCGCTGTTGATGGCACTATAGCTGAGGTGTTCGTCATGATGTAACCCCGCAAGGAACTCCAGCACATCTGTGATTGAAACGGAGTCATATGCAATGTCCAAGCGGCCGCAGTAGGTTTCCCATTTCCTGATGTGCGATAAATATTGCTGTCTTGTGGACTCCCTGCATGATGCTCCCATGGTATCCATGGTCCTCGATGATAGGCCATACTTCAGTAATGGTCTGTTCAAATCCTGCAAGCCAATAAATTCAAATGACTATGGCAGGGGTGTGGTTCCCCTGAAACGGGGTTCGTCACCAATTGTGGGCAACCCTCTAAGAGGACCCATGGTTGACTGATCATGCCAAGGACCACCGGATACCATGACTGAGTAGGCCAGTCGGGTATGATAAGAATGCCATTAGCAGCATCTAGCTGGATTTTCCGCAATACCCGACTGATGAGGCAAAATGGGGGAAATGCATAGAAAAACCATTTCCCCCAGTCTAGCGAGAAAGCGTCCATCGCCATTCCCCAGGATCTGGCTCCCATGATACATATGTTGGTACTTGATGGTTTAACCGTGACGCAAAAAGGTCAATATCCGGCTTACCAAATTTGGCTGTAATTTGTTCGAATATTTGGGAATTCAACATCCACTCGATGTTGTCATTGAATTTCCGTGACCTGGTGTCCGCCACTGTGTTGAGCTTACCTGGTAAATAGGTAGCTGAAATCCAAATATTCCTTTGAATACACCAGAGCCAAATTGTATTCGCCAATTCATCACATGAAATTGACCTGGTACCACCCATATGATTTAGATATGCCACCGCATTGGTGTTGTCTATTTGGAGACGGACATGAGTGTCAGTAAGGTTTGAACAATAAGCTCTAAGTCCGTGGAATGCCCCAAGTATCTCCAAATAATTTATCCCTTGTGTTAACAAAAGGGTAGATTCTAGTGAATCCCATCTGCCCCCACAACTAGTGTTGTTGTCCGTAGCTCCCCAGCCATGGGAGCTTGCGTCTGTTTGTAAGTATACCACCGGACGAGGCACAATGATGGGTTTAAATGAGTTATGGATATTGTCAATCCACCATTGTAACTCAATTTTTGCCTTTAGTGGCAGCTGCATAGGTCTATCAAAATGTCCAGCATTCAATTTCAATGCTGAAATCTTGGATCTTTGTAAATTTGGATAATGTAAAGGTCCGAATTGAGCAGCTGGAAAAACTGCTACAATTTTCCCAATTACCTTAGCAGTTTGTCTGATTGATGGTGTACTGGCGCAGACCAGGTTCTTGCATGTTAGAATGACATCCCCAACCTTGTTAGTTGGTATGGTGGCAATCATGTGATTGGAATCTATCGTGAACCCCAGATAGTCCATGATCTGTGAAGGACAGAACTTTGATTTATCTGGATGGATAATAAATCCCATTTTTTGGAATATTTCCACGGTGGCTGAAACTGCCAATTTTGCTGATTCCAATGTGTGCCCAATAATGAGGATATCATCTAGATAAGCCATGACCGTGTGATTTGCCCTCCTCAGTGTGGCTAACACTGGTTTAAGTAATTTGGTAAACAATCTAGGTGCTGTGGTAAGCCCATTGGGCAAAGCTTTATATTGCCAAAGTTGATCCATCCAGATGAATTTCAAGAACTTCCTGTGATGTTTCTGAACGGATACTGAATAGTATGCATCTTTCAAGTCAATGCATGCCATGAAGCAGCCCTCAGAAATCAAAGATTTGGCTGTTTCAAACGTGTCCATTTTGAAATGGGTATATTGTACAAAGATATTCAAATGGGTTAGATCTATAATGACTCGACATCCACCATCTTTTTTGGTTTTAGTAAATATATTGGAAACAAACTCAATCGGCTCATGTGTGGTTCTTTCTATCACACCTTTCTCTAGCAGCCTTAATATTTCAGCATAGCCTACTGCTGTTTCCTTCCTGGAAAGTGCAAATCTGCGATTCGGCATATGCTGAGGTGGAGGAATTTGGCCATTTGTGAACTCAATCTCATAACCCTGAATACTTTGTAAAATAAACTCATCCGAGGTGATGTTTTCCCATGCCTCCTTGAACCCCCGTAGCCTACCCCCAACATGTGAGGTTAGACATGAAACCCAGACCGCCTTACCTTCATGGTTATCGGTGGTCCCTGGCGTGTTTGGTGGGACGTGGAGGTGCTGGGTTGCGCTGGTAGTAAGGAAACCGCATTTTCCATGCTGGCCGTTGAGGGCCTAGCCCTAAAAAAGGCCTGGGCTGTTGAGGCTGTTGGTGCATAGGAGGCGCCGGAACGTAGGTCCTTGCTGGCCTATCGGTATGACCTCGTGGCCTGAAAAAAGGTGTTTTCTAGGCCGTCTGTCTGGTCATGGTGTGTGACCTCATCAGACCCACTGTTTTTGCATGGTCATCTAGATCTTTGACCTGCTTCGGGAGGTCTTCTCCGAATAGCTGTCTGGGTGGTGGTGTTGGAGGTGCTCTACATATTCCCGCAAATTTGGGGTTTAATGTTGGCTTAATAATGCTTTTTCTAAAAGCATTAATTTCGTATTGCGTGTTGCAAAGTAGAGCCAGGGCATCCTCCTGTTCGGTGTTTAGATCCACTCCATCCACCGACCTTGCAAACGCGGTTATCCCAGATGTAAGCAACTTCAGGATTCTTTGTAATTTCACTTCCTGAGTTCGAATGCCTGGGCTGATATTGCCCCAAATAGGCATGTTGACTATAGGCACATTGAGCGAATTGCAATTGCCCGGCGCCTTATGTCTATCCATGGCCTTCGCAAGGACCTCCTCCTGTAGCTGATGGTTCGTGAGGAAATCTATGGTAGCAGCCAACTTGGAGTCGAGGGGCTGTCCCGTTGATATGGGTAATCCAAACTTGGCTGCCACGTCCAGGAGTTCTTCCTGGGGAACTTCAGGTGCAACTGGGGCATGTGCCAAGATTTCCTCCTCTTCTGGCCTCATGCTACCCATAGATGATGGGGATATGTTCATGAGTCCCCTGGAACTGTGAGTTTCCTGTCTTTGATTGAGCAGGAGTTGTTCCATGATCCTCTCCATCCGGTCTATGCGCCCTTCATCGTGCGTGAATGGGCGGTTAGAGTCCTCATGCCCGAAGGAACTTCTGAGGCTCCTATCATCGGCCCGTACCTCATCGAGGTAATGTCGGTGCCGTGACGATAAGTCGCTACCAGCCGCCTCAGCGAAACTGAACGACTCCCGCGTGGATCTGCTCATACGCCTTCTTTTGGCTGAGCTGTATCCGGCTGCCTCTGAGGGCATAGGCGGCGAAAAGTCGGCACCCGACGCCTCGGCGTGGTGACCCGACATTCGCGCGGGCTTGCCGACTGTCCTTTTCCTGGACCCAGACGGCGTACGGTCCCGTCCAGCCCCCAGCGGGGGAAGCGGTGACCGTGGCGAGACTCCACCTGTGTGACTGCTCCTGGCCCAACTAGGTGGTGAGTCTCTACTGGCCCTCCTTGGTCTGCCAGTGGACTCAGGTCTCCTAGCGGCTCCTGGTGAACCCTCTGCCCGTAAAGGGCTGGGTTCTCGAGCTCTATCCCTGGCACTGCTATGAGGGCTCAGGGAGAAGGGCCGTGCAGCAGCACGTAAACCCTTTTTGCTCACCTCTGCCAATGATCCAGTTGGCGAGAGAGAAATGGAGTCAGGGTCCACCTGCTCCGGCGCTGTTCCGACTTCTTGCTCTGCGGGAACTCCGCTAGAGCTCAGCTGTGTCGGTGATTCGGGTCCTGTGACTACAGGGCTCCCCGATTTTCGCGCATTTTTCCCGGTCATTCCAGCAGGTGCTGTAGAAGGGAGCTCCGGGCTCGGTGGCCGACAGGTCCTAGCGGATGTCCTGCGGCTCTTACTCCTTTTGTCCATGGTTTTCTGTAGGGAAAAATACACAAACAGACAAACCCAACCAGCTCAAGGTTGGTTATACTTACCTGAGTTGGTCCTTTTGAGGGCTGGTGGTGAGCCGCGCTCCTCCTCCAGCCGTCGACTGCAAATGCGAGCGACGATATGTCGCGCATGCGTGCTGGCGGGTTCTTCACGAAGTCACTCACGTGACTCCGAAATGAAATGAACACACTTCAGTCAATCAGCATCACCATATTTATATTATTGTACATCTGACATACGTCTGTAATTTAACATCCCAACGTCTATATTTAATTCCTTGTCTGATAAAGGACAGTGTGCCAAAAGCGTTCTCACACTCCTATCTACCTGTGACACCACTTTCAGGGAACCGTGTATTAGTAATCCTTGATTCCTCTTCAATACCACACAAACTAGGCCCCTATCATTCTCTGTAAAGGTCCTGCCATGGTTTGACTTCTCAAAATGTAACACCTCGTTTAGTTTAAAGATGCAGAGCAGAAACAGGCCCTTTGACCCACCGAGTCCGCATTGACCAACCATCCCTGCACACAAACCTACACACACTAGGGACAATTTTATATTTATAGCAAGCCAATTAACCAACAAACCTGTACCTCTTTGGAGTGTGGGAGGAAACTGGAACTTCCTGGAGAAAACCCACGCAGGTCACATGGAGAACATACAAAGTCCACACTGACAAGCACCCATAGTCTGGTTCGAACTGGGGTCTCTGGCGTTGTAAGGCAGCAAATCTACTGCTGTGTCGTCGTGCCGCCCATACCCGAATTAAACTAAATTTACCATTCCTTGGGCCATTTGCCTAGCTGATCAAAATCCCGCTGTAATTTACTGTCTCTGATGCCACCTATTTTATCGTCATTTGCAAACTTACTGAACATACTTTACACCGTCTCATCCAAGTCGTTGACATAGATGACAGACAGCAATGTGCCCAGTACTGATCCTTGAGGCACACCACTTGTCTTAAGCTTCCAGTCTGAAAAACAACCTTCCACCACACCATCTGCCTCCTAAGATGAAGCAAATTCTGTATCTACTTAGCTAGCTTTCCCATGCAAACTAAACTTCCAGAGCAGCCTACCATGCGGAATGTTAAAGGCCTTGCTGCAGTCCATAAAGACTGTGTCTGTGGCCTTCTTAGTTACTTCTTCAAAAAACTGAAGTTTGTGAGACATGGCTTCCCATAAATGCATAAAAAGATGCTGTCTATCCCTAATCAACCCGATCTTTCCAAATGCCTATATATCTCATCCCTCAGAATCCTCTTCAGTAACTTCCCTGCCATGGATGTTAGGATTACTGGTCTATGGTTCTCAGGCCTTTCTTTGTGGCCCTTCTTAAATAGAGGCACAACATTAGCTGCTCTCCAGTCGCCTGGCCCCTCAACCCGTGTCTAATAATGAATCGTGTATCTCAAGCAAGACTCCCACACTATTATCCTTACTTTCCGACAGCAAAAAGGTCCTTCTGCAGCTGTACAGGGCCCTAGTGAATCCACGCCTGGAGTATTGTGTGCAGTTCGGTCTCAACATTTGAGGAAGGACATTCTTGCTTTTGAAGGAGTGCAGATAGGTTCACCAGGTTAATTCCCGGGGTGGCGGGACTGTCATATGCTGATAGAATGAAGCGACTTTGCTTGTATACACTGGAATTTAGAAGGATATGAGGGGATCTTATTTAAACATAAAAGATTATTAAGGGATTGGACACGCTTGAGGCAGGAAACATGTTCCTGATGTTGGGGGAGTCCAGACAAAGGCCACAGTTTAAGAATAAGGGGTAAGCCATTTAGAACGGAGATGAGGAAACACGTTTTCACCCAGAGAGTTGTGAATCTGTGGAATTCTCTGTCTCAGAAGGCAGTGGAGGCCAATTCTCTGGATGCCTTCAAGAGAGAGTTAGATAGAGCTCTTAAAGAAAGTGGAGTCAAGGGATATAGGGAGAAGGCAGGAACGGGGTACTGATTATGGATGATCAGTCATGATCACATTGAATGGCGGTACTGGCTCAAAGGGCCAAATGGCCTACTCCTGCATCTATTGTCTATTGTGTCTTTACATATATTAATATATATCATATATATATATGATCCGATATTAGGACATCCAACACTTCCTTAACAGTAACAAGAAGTCTCATTAACTTTCTCATTCTCAAGTTCCTTAGTCTTTTTGTCTTTCTCTATATGGAAACAGAGGAGAAATATTAATTAAGGACCTTGCCAATCTTCTGTGGCTCCATGCACAGATGACCATTTTTATTTCTGAATGTCCATATTCTCTCTCCAGTTACCCTTTTTCTATTAATCTATATATAAAACCTCTTTGGGTTCTGCTTAATCTTATCTGCCAGGGCTATCTACTATCCTGGTATCCATCTTCACTGTGCTCCTCAAACCCCTCCTCCAGGGACACACTTGAACCTAGATGCCTATACCTAACCCATACCTGCTTCTTCCTGACCAGAGCCTTAATTTTTCTCACCATCCAGTCTCCTTACTACAACCTGTCTTGCCCTTCAATCTAACGGGAGCAGGCAGACACTGAATTTCCTCTTAAGGGATACTTTTAAGGGCATGCCAGCATCACAGTATTTGGCTGGTGGTTTTGTTCTTTCGGATTCTTGTACGTCTGATATTCATGGCATTATTCTGTGTTCAGCATCTTTTAACTATTTTGTTTTGACATCTGGTTACATCAAAGATAGTGTGTTTTGTGGCGATGTTATGCTCCATGTTGTTAATGTGGTTGCAGGTGTTGAGGGTGTTGATGGCAAACATCTTTGGTTTACCAGGTCAGGTGTTGGTCGGATGTGGCCCCTGTTTCTTCTAAACTGCTTCCTAGTCTCCACCTTAATGTTGTATAATCTGGGAGTCTCAGCTCTTCCAACAATATTTGCAGGTGTCCATGTTTTCAGGGCTTGATCCTGGGCATAAACATGGTGTCCTCTCAGGAGTTCTGGCAATGTTTAAGCGTGTCTGTTGAAGTACTTCAGTTTGAGCATCAGTCAGTCGTTGTCATATTTCCGCCTGCACTTGTGGAGGATGTATTTTTGCTTGGCAGGGTTGTTTTGTACTTGCTGCCATTCAATAGCTCTGCTGGTGACTTCATGTCAGCTCTCATGGTGTTGCTCGGTGTGAGAACAAGGCATTGTTGTGATCTTCCTTCGTCTATCGGCATTTGATGAGCATTTTCTTCACTGTCTGGCTACAGACCTGTGTCTCCTTCAGATGGTGCAGGGATGGGGTGGTGAGGAAGAACCTGTAGTAGGATCTTGTGTCACAATTCATCTTCTGAGGTATCCCTTGCTTAGCAAACAGGATCCGTACAGCTGTAGAGATTGTTGATGCCTTCAGGTCTTTCATACTTCTGATCAATGGGAACTTTGAGTAGTAGCAGGCTGCAATCAAGTACCCCAGAACAATCCATTTTCCCTCTAGTATTACTCTACTCCACCTAGAGGAGCTGATCCTCACCCTTAACAACTTCTCCTTCGACTCCTTCCATTTCCTCCAAGTCCAAGGTGTAGCTATGAGCACCCGTGTGGGCCCCAGCTATGCCTGCATCTTTGGATGGTAAGTTGAACAATCCCTGTTCCAGGTGTACACTGGCCATATCCCAAAACTCTATCTTTGTTACAGTGCTACCTCCTACACTCATGCAGAACTCATGGACTTCATTAACTTCACCACCAATTTTCATCCTGCTCTCAAATTTACTTGGACCATCTCCGACACCTCCCTCCCCTTTCTTGATCTCACAGTCTTCATTGCAGGCGATAGACTATCGACTGACATCTATTATAAACCTACTGACTCTCACAACTATCTAAACTACACTTCTTCCCACCCTGCTTCCTACAAAGATTCGATCCCCTACTCCCAATTCCTCCGTCTACGTCACATCTGCGCCCAAGATGAGGTGTTCCATACCAGGACATCTGAGATGTCCTCATTCTTGAGGGAACGGGGGTTCCCATCTTCCATCATAGATGTGGCCCTCACATTGGGTCTCCTCAATATCCCGCAGTTCCACTCTAGCTCCCCCTCCCCCTAGTAGCAACATGGACAGAGTCCCCCTAGTCCTTACCTTCCACCCCATCAGCCGTCACATACGACACATCATACTCTGAAATTTTTGCCACCTCCAAAGGGATCCCAATACTAACTACATCTTTCTATCTCCATCCTTTCCGCTGTTCGCATGGACCGGTTCGGGTTCCTCTGTAACTCCCTGGTTAACTCATCCCTTCCCACCCAAACCACCCCCTCCCTCCCCAGGTACTTTCCCCTGCAATCACAGGAGATGCAACACCTGTCCCTATACCATCTCTCCTGACTCCATCCAAGGACCCCGACAGTCCTATCAGGTGAGGCAGAGGTTTACTTTCACCTCCTCCAAACTCATCTATCATATGGTGTCCAGGTGTGGACTCCTACATTTCGGTGAGACCTAGCGCTGGCTCGGCATTCATTTCGCTGAACACCTCCACTCAGTTTGCCTAGACCTACACGATCTCCTGGTTGCTAAACACTTCACTCTCCTTCCTATTCCCATCCTGATCTCTCATCCTTAGGCTTCCGCCACTGTCAGAGTGAGGCCCAATGCAAATTGGAGGAACAACATTTCATATTTCGCTTGGGCAGCTGACAACACAGCGGTATCACTATTGATTTCTCTAACTTCAAGTAATCCTTGTTTTCTCTCTCTCTCGCCATCCCTCCCCATCCAACATTTCCGATTAGTTTGACTTTTATCTTTGTATGCATTGTCAATTTTCCCCAGCTAACAATGATCTATTCTACATTTTCCTTGAGCTTTGTCCTCTTTAATTTCTCGTTTTCACACCTTACCCTTCTATATCTCTCTCTCCCTTTCCCCTAACGCAGTCTGAAGAAAGGTCCCGATCAGAAATGTCACCCATTCATTCTATCCAATGATGCTGCTTGTCTTGCTGAGTTACTCCAGCATTTTGTGTCAATCTCCACTGTTCGCATCCCTGTATCCCTTTGTTATCACCTCTTCCCCAGCCAACAATGGGCTCCACCCTTCCTTGGTTATCTGTTGCTACCCCTGATTTGTTCTGGCCTTTTCCTACCTCCAGTCCCCCATCCTCTACTTCCAGTCTGAAGAAAGGTTTTTATCCGAAACATCACCCATCATTTTTCTCCAGAGATGTTGCCTCACACTGAGTTACTCTAGCAGTATATCTAGATTATTCACCGACGTCTTGTACCAATGCCACATAACCTCCCAACTTCTACACTCAATACTCTGACTGATGAAGGCCAATATGTCCCATAGTTTCACAGTTGAATTACACGATCAGGTGACACAGCCATCATTAGTGTGTTAAATGGATAATAAGATTGATGAGCTGATGTAGTTGATGCATCAGCATTCTTGCACAATAATGATGTTGTAATCAAGACTTCTGATCTTCAATAGCCTCAGGACATCGAGATATCCGGGACATCAGCTTGTGGCTAGATAGCTTTTAGTCAGTGTCATACACCACAGTACCAAGCCCTTCAGCCCAGCTCATCCATGCCAATCAGGATGCCCCATCTACGCTAGTCCCATTTACCCACATTTGGCCCATATCCCACTTTTCTATCCATTCACCTTTCCAAGTGTCTTGAAAAATGTTGTTATTTCACTTGCCTCAACTACCTCCTTTGACAGCTCATTCCATATGCCCACTACCCTCTGTGTGAAATACTTGACCCTTAGATTCCTATTAAATATTTCCTCTCTCATTTTAAACCTATGACCACTGGTTCTTGATTCCCCTACCCTAGGTAAATTATTCCATGCATCTTCCCTATCTATTCCCCTCATGATATTATACATCTCTATGATTACCTCTTCGCCTCCTGCGTCCAAGTAATAAATTCCTAGCTTGCCCAATCTTTCCCTATTGCTCAATCCCTCGAGTACTGGCAACATCTTCGTACATCTTATCTGCACTCTTTCCAACTCAATGACATCCTTCCAATAGCAGGATGACCAAAACTCAACACAATACTCCAAAGTGCTACCTCACCAACATCTTGTACAATTGTAACATAACATCCCAACTTCAATACTCATTATGTTTAAGAAGGAACTGCACTCTGAAGTTAAGAAGGAAGGACTCTGAAGAAGGGTTTCGGCCCGAAACGTTGCCTATTTCCTTCGCTCCATAGATGCTGCTGCACCCGCTGATTTTCTCCAGCATTTTTGTGTACCTTCAACACTCATTACCCTGACTGATGACGGCCAACATACTAAAACCTTTCTTTGCCACTATACCTACCTGCCCTGCCACTTTCAGGGAATTTTGCACCTGTACTCCTAGATCCCTTTGCTCCACAACATTCCCAGAGCCCTACCATTCACTGTCCCTGGTTTTAATCCCCAATGTGCAACACCTCACTTGTCTGCATTGAACTACATTAGACATTCTTCAGACCACTTGCCTAGTTGATCAAGAACTTGCTGTATTTTGTACGAACAATTGATGCTGATTACTGATTTTGGGTGCAGATTATACATGTATAGATACAAATATATGAATTAAAAGCAGGAATGGACCACTTGACCCCTCAGATCCATGGCACCATTCAATATTATATCTAATCTGATTTGTTAGATCAATTCCACATCCCTGCTGTCCCTTGTAACATTTCACCTTGAACAAACCTGTGGAAGATTAATGTTCTCTTTCACAGAAATGAAATGAAGTGATTGGCAAGTAGCCTGCTGGAATTACCTTTCCTTTGCCCAGAGTTCCCAGGTAAAACAAAAGGATGGAAATCTCTTCTTTGGGAACTCACGAACCAAGGCCATGGACTGAATCTGGACTATCAGGTTCACGTGGACATCACATGTCCACGTTCAGATGGAGAAGGGAAAAAGAAGTCAGGGTGAAAAGATATATCTGAAACATTGCTTACCTGGGTGGCTGCTGGGAAAGCTGCAGAAACAAAAAAAAAAAAAAATGTTGATGTTAATGTTAACATAATAGCTATAATTAAATATTTAATACATGAAGTGATGCGTGACTGACATTTACCTAGCAGAAAATGTAATGTTAAATATTGCTCAAAATGTCTTCTCCCTCCCTTCTTCTCTTTCCTTACCCCCTGATGGGGAAATTCAAGGGAGAATTATTTTTCAGGTGGGCCAGCATGTCTTTCAAAGTTTTTCATGATGACAGAGGTCAGTGCGACAGGCCTGCAGTCATTAAGACCAGTAATCCTTGGATTTTTTGGGCGCAGGAACAATAGTGGAGACTTTGATGCAGGCACAGACAGTGCAGATGCAGGGACTGATTGAAAATGTCTGTGTAGACTGGTGCCAGTTGTTCGACACAGTGCCTGAGGGTAGAGGGGGAAACATTGTCCGGTCCTGGAGATTTCCGGCTTTTCTGTCTCCTAATAGACAATAGACACTAGACAATAGGTGCAGGAATAGGCTATTTGGCCCTTTGAGCCAGCACCGCCATTCAATGTGATCATGGCTGATCATCCCCCATCAGTATCCCATTCCTGCCTACTCCCCATATCCCCTGACTCCGCTATCTTTAAGAGCCCTATCTAGCTCTCTCTTGAAAGTATCCAGAGAACCTGCCTCCACCGCCCTCCGAGGCAGAGAATTCCACAGACTCTACACTCTGTGAGAAAAAGTGTTTCCTCGTCTCTGTTCTAAATGGCTTACTCCTTATTCTTAAACTGTGGCCCCTGGTTCTGGACTCCCCCAACATCGGGAACATATTTCCTGCCTCTAGTGTGTCCAAGCCCTTAACAATCTTATATGTTTCAATTTTATATGTTGCAATAGCTTTTGCACTTCCTCAATTTCTATTGTTAGTGATGGGGAAGTGGCCAGACTGTTGTTGGGCAGCAAGGAGGGGGTCGGTAATGGAGGACGGCCCAGTCTTTGTAGACTGGAGTGCACATTGATCTCTGGCTGCTCTCTCTCCCCCTTAAGATTGTTCTGCAGCCGCTCCAATACATCCTCGACCCTGGAACCAGGGAGGCAACAGAACACCCTGGAGGCCCGCTTGCTGCCACAGAATATCCCCCTAATTATTAAGCCTCCAATCACTATCACTCTGCCTGACTTCACCCACGCTGTGCCTCAGAGCAAGGCCTGGTGCCACAGACCTGGATGCTGCTTCTCTTCCTTGAACAGTCATCTACCTGAACAGTATCCCAAAGGGGATGCCTGGTTGCCAAGGAATGGCCAGAGGATATTGGTAAGATGCCAAATGAATACTTTGCTTCTTAATTCATCAAGGATAATGATATGGAGAACAGAGGTCAGTGTGGGGGATACTAATATTCCAGGGCAATCTGTAATTGAGAAGGAGGTGATGTTGGGACTTTTGAAGAGCATTAACATGGATAAATATCAAGGACCTGATGGAATCTATCCAACGAGAAAGACAAGAGAGATTACTGGGCCCTTGACAAAGATCTTCCCAAACCACAGGCAAGGTCTCAGAGGACTGGAGAGAGCCAATGTTGTTTCTTTGTTTAAGAAAGGACATTACGAAAGAATGTTTACTCCCATTTGGAAGAGAAAGGGCTAATTAAGGACAGTCAGCATGGCTTTGCCTGTGGCGGGTCAAGTCTCGTGTGCTTGATTGAGTTATTTGAGGAGATGATAAAGGTGATTGATAAGGCAGTGTATGTAGTCTACGTGGATTTGAATATGGCATTGATTCATGGTTGGCTAATACAGAAGATTAAGATGCATGGGATCCACAATGATGGCAGTTTGGATTTAGAACTGGCTTACTCATTGAAGATGGAGGTTTGTGATGGAAGTGTTATTCTCGCTGGAAGCCTGTGACCAGTGGAGTTCCACAGGGATCTGTTATGAGGTTTCAGTTGTTTGTGATATGTGTACACACACACATATAAATGATTTGGATATAAATGTAGATGTTGTTTATTAAGTTTGCAGAAGATACCAAAATTGGTGAGGATGCTGACTGAGGAAGTGTGTCAGTATGCAACAATTTAAGGCTTTGTTGCACTTATTCTTATGTAAGAGTATGAATGGCCGAAATCGCGTCCAATTTTACCTTACCAGAATAGAAAATGACATTCACATTTTTAAACCCTTGTTTAAAAAGGGTTCTAAAAGTAAACCTAGCAATTATAGACCGGTTAGTTTGACTTCAGTGGTGGGCAAATTAATGGAAAAGATACTTAGAGATAATATATATAAGTATCTGGATAAAGAGGGTCTAATTAGGAACAGTCAACATGGATTTATGCCTGGAAGGTCATGTTTGACTAATCTTCTTGAATTTTTTGAAGAGGTTACTAGGGAAATTGACGAGGGTAAAGCAGTGGATGTTGTCTATATGGACTTCAGTAAGGCCTTTGACAAGGTTCCTCATGGAAGGTTGGTTAAGAAGGTTCAACTGTTGGGTATAAATGCAGGAATAGCAAGATGGATTCAACAGTGGCTGAATGGGAGAAGCCAGAGGGTAATGGTGGATGGCTGTTTGTCGGGTTGGAGGCAGGTGACTAGTGGGGTGCCTCAGGGATCTATGTTGGGTCCTTTGTTGTTTGTCATGTACATCAATGATCTGGATGAAGGGGTGGTAAATTGGATTAGTAAGTATGCAGATGATACCAAGATAGGGGGTGTTGTGGATAATGAAGAGGATTTCCAAAGTCTACAGAATGATTTAGGCCAGTTGGAAAAATGGGCTGAAAGATGGCAGATGGAGTTTAATGCTGATACATGTGAGGTGCTACACCTTGACAGGACAAATCAAAATAGGACGTACATTGTAAACGGTAGGGAATTGAAGAATACAGTTGAACAGAGGGATCTGGGAATAACCGTGCATAGTTCCTTGATGGTGGAATCTCATATAGATAGGGTGGTAAAGAAAGCTTTTGGTATGCTATCCTTTATAAATCAGAGCATTGAGTATAGAAGCTGGGATGTAATGTTAAAATTGTACAGGGCATTGGTGAGACCAAATCTGGAGTATGGTGTACAGTTTTGGTCGCCCAATGGATGATGTCAACAAAATAGAGAGGGTACAGAGGCGATTTACTAGAATGTTGCCTGGGTTTCAACAGCTAAGTTACAGGGATAGGTTGAATAAGTTAGGTCTTTATTCTCTGGAGCGCAGAAGGCTAAGGGGGGACTTGATAGAGGTCTTTAAAATGATGAGAGGGATAGACAGAGTTGATGTGGACAAGCTTTTCCCTTTGAGAATAGGGAAGTTTCAAACAAGAGGAAATGACTTTAGAATTAAGGGACAGAGGTTTAGGGGTAACATGAGGGGGAACTTCTTTACTCAGAGAGTGGTAGCGGTGTGGAATGAGCTTCCAGTGGAAGTGGTGGCGGCAGGTTCGTTGGTATCATTTAAAAATAAATTGGATAGGCATATGGATGAGAAGGGTATGGAGGGTTATGGTATGAATGCAGGCAGGTGGGACTAAGGGAAAAAAGTTGTTCGGCACGGACTTGAAGGGCCGAGATGGCCTGTTTCCGTGCTGTAATTGTTATATGGTTATATGGTTAAATGCTGAGGCAGTATAAAATAACTCGACACTCTTTCACCATTAAGATGATTTTCATCATTTTAATGTTTAATGCAAATCAAACTGAGATAATATAATGTTTAGGTATTGGCTGAGAGGTTTTTCTGACAGTAATGAATAGTGGCCATCCCTGGCCCCATAGCAGAAGTGTCCACGTCGCGGGGCTGGAAACTGGAAGTATCCCGAGCTCATTCTGCTAGCACCATCATCTATTGCAACAACTGATGGCTCCCACTGATTGTTACTGGTAGCCTGCATCCTTTTCAGGATGGACGATGACAGCGATGTCAACATTTGAAACATGGAAGATGGACACGAAAGAAGAAGAAGTGGCCATCCCTTATTTCAGAGGATTCCTCATGTGCAAGGATTCTTTTCTGATTCATTTTTACAAAAGCTAAATATACCATAAATTAATTTGATAACGTAGCTACTCTGCTTCACATCAAAGACAAACATGCAAGAGACAAATTGAGGTGTTTTCATGAAGAGTGGAATAAAATGTTATCTTACCTTTTCTGGAAATGGAGATTTCTTCACTGAAAAATATTCATAAATAAGACATATCAATAATCCACAAGATATACAAATTACTGATCACAAGATATCAAACAATAATTTATAGGCCAGGCACAGGGAAATGGGACCAGCTCAGATGACATCTTGTTCAGCGTGTGTTGAAGGGCTTGTTTCCATGCTGTATAACTCAATGATTCTATGTAGATATTATAATGTTAGAGAACTGCCCAGTACTCAGGAGTTCAGAGTTCACTGTATATTCATTCTGCTTGTTCATAGAAAGGAAAATTACCACAAATTACATTCAGTATGCATAAAATGTGTAATTCTTATTATGGCATCAATGGGCATGTATTACGATTTGGGATCCTGTTGGAAAGTGAGATGCTGCCTGTCCCACTGAGTTACTCCAGCTTTTTGTGTCTATCTTCGGTTTAAACCAGCATCTGCAGTCCCTTCTTACACATTTTGTCTGCTCCACTGAGCAATCTCCTCAAGGTACATCCACTTTGAAGAAGTTCTCCTCTCTCCGACGAGAGTTCTGCAACATCCTCTCTTGCTGCTCCCCCTCTGTGATTATCTCTCCACATCACCATCTTTATCTCTTGCTTCCCATATCCCTAACCTGTGTGAAGAAGCTTCCTCTCCAGTTCAGGTGCAACCCATCCCGTTTGTACAGCTTACCTCTAGCCCAGAAGAGATCGCAATGGTCCAATAATCTGAACCCCTGCCCTCAGCAACCAACTTCACACATTCATCTGCCCTATCTCTCTCTTCCTACGCTCACTAGCACATGGCACCGAGAGTAATCTGGAGATCCTACTGTAGCAGTCCTGCTTTTTAACCTTTTGCCTAACTCCCTATGTTCCTTTAGTAGGACCTCATCCTTTTCCTACCTCGGCCATTTGTAACAATATGCACAACAACTTCTGGTTGCTCACCCTCCCCTTGAGAATCTTATGGCACCGCTCAGTCAGAGACATCCTGATCCTGTCATCATGGAGTCTCGATTGCTGCTTCAGAATCTCCTGTCTGCACCCCTAACGAGCCTCTTCCCACTATGGCTCTGCCTGACATTCCCTTTCCTGCTGTGCCTCAGAGCCCAGCTTAGTGCCATAGACCTGACAGCTACTGGTGTCCACCCCTCAATGATATCTAAAAGGGTACGCCTGTTTTCAAGATGTATAGCCACACTCTCTGCCCATTCCCTTTTATGTGGGCACCTGTCTACTCTCGACCTGGACTTAGCGTGACTATAACTCCATTCTCCAATGGGCTCAGTGCTGGGACCCCAGCTATTTACAATATATATTAATGATTTGGATGAGGGAATTGAATACAACATCTCCAAGTTCGCGGATGACACTAAGCTGGGGGGCAGTGTTAGCTGTGAGGAGGATGCTAGGAGGCTGCAAGGTGACTTGGATAGGTTGGGTGAGTGGGCAAATGCATGGCACATGCAGTATAATGTGGATAAATGTGAGGTTATCCACTTTGGTGACAAAAACAGGAGGGTAGACTATTATCTTAATGGTGGCAAATTAGGAAAAGGGGAGATGCAACGAGACCTGGGTGTCATGGTACACCAGTCATTGAAAGTAGGCATGCAGGTGCAGCAGGCAGTGAAGAAAGCAAATGGTATGTTAGCATTCATAGCGAAAGGATTTGAGTATAGCAGCAGGGAGGTTTTACTGTAGTTGTACAGGGTTTTGGTGAGGCCACACCTGGAGTATTGCGTACAGTTTTGGTCTCCAAATCTGAGAAAAGCCATTCTTGCCATAGAAGGTACAGAGAAGGTTCACCAGACTGATTCCTGGGATGTCAGGACTTTCATATGAGGAAAGACTAGATAGACTCGGCTTGTACTCGCTGGAATTTAGAAGACCGAGGGGGGATCTTATAGAAACTTACAAAATTCTTAAGAGGTTGGCAAGCTAGATGCAGGAAGATTGTTCCCGATGTTGTGGAGGTCCAGAACAAGGGGTCACAGTCTAAGGATAAGGGGGAATTCCTTTAGGACCGAGATGAGGAAAACATTTTTCACACAGAGAGTGGTGAGTCTCTGGAATTCTCTGCCACAGAAGGTAGTTGAGGCCAGTTCATTGGCTATATTTAAGAGGGAGTTAGATGTGGCCCTTGTGGCTAAAGGGATCAGGGGGTATGGAGAGAAGGCAGGTACAGGATACTGAGTTGGATGATCAGCCATGATCATATTGAATGGCGGTGCAGGCTCGAAGGGCTGAAGGGCCTACTCCTGCACCTATTTTCTATGTCTATTTCTATCTATGAAGCTCTCTTTCTCCTGGATGATCATCCAGCTGGAGATTAGTTCCCTAACATGGAATGTAAGAAGCTACAGCTGGACAGACTCCCCACTGGTGTGGTCATCAGGGTTACCAGCAGTTTCCCTGACCTCCCACATCCTGCAGGAGGAACATTGCACCATTCTACCTGCCATCATTACTGCATGAAAGCCAAGAGGGAATAAAGCACAACAAATGCACACGAGAAACAGCAGACTGTATCTTTACCTAACGACCCCATCTGCTCAGCCTCCTCACTGAGCCAAAGCCTCACATTTACCCACCCTGCAGCCTCTTGCCCAAAATGACCACTCTGCTCAACTATGCCTCAGTTATATTGGCTGCTCAATTAGCCACATTTGATCAGTCAGAATTATGCCTTTTGAAATCTCCCGCTGTTGCTCCAACACTGAAATAAACAGGTTTAGGAAGTATCTTTAATGTAGTGCTTTGCAGCAGCTTATTCAGATTAAAGGTGACACTGAGCTCATTGGCTTTCGAACAAGTGATCAAATGCCTTATTAGAGAAATGTATGAATGGGAGTGGCAAGGTAGAATGGTTAAAGCAGCTTGAAAGTTCAATGTGGAGACTATGGAATCAAAAGCAGTACTTCAGCAGTACTGTAACAGAAGTGCAGTCCTAGATTGAAGCAGCTGAAGCAAGATTTAAGAGAATTGTTTGGAAATTCCACTTACGCATTGAAGGGGAATCTCTTTCACTGCCTGGCTGATCTAAAGTAGGTTTTCTGCTCCTGTCGACTTTGGGAGCTGCAAGGAAGTAATTTACAAGAGTTATAAACTGATGAAACTGAAAAATACTTAAAGCAAACAGTGGTGCATAAATATTGGATTGGACTCGTCATGGTGCACTAATTACCACAACAATTCTTGGTGATTATGAAGGCCGATTTGAGAATTTCTCATAAAAAGCAAGACTGGTTAATATAATTTAGAAACAGTGTTAGGTGTTCACCAGATAGTAAGTGACACTGTGCAGTTTGCAACGGTTGCAGATGTTGCTGCACAGTAATCTGCAAAGGTATAGGAGGAAGATAGACACAAAATGCTGGTGTAACTCAGTGAGACAGGCAGCATATCTAGAGAGAGGGAATGGATGCCGTTTCGTGGCCGAGACCTTTCTTCAGAAGAGGTCCGAAGAAGGATCTCCACCTGAAACATCACCTATTCCTTCTCTCGAGAGATGCTGCCTGTCCCGCTGAGCTCCCCTAGCATTTTGTGTCAATCTACAAAGGTACATGGTCCACAGCAGCTGGACAGAAAGATGGAGGAGAAAGAAGTCGCAGGACAGAGGGATAGAATATAGACAATAGGTGCAGTAGGCCATTCGCCCTTTGAGCCAGCACCACTATTCAATGTGATCATGGTTGATCATCCACAATCAGTACCCTGTTCCTGCCTTCTCCTCATATCCCCTGGCTCCGCGATCTTTAAGTGCCCTATCTAGCTCTGTCTTGAAAGTATCCAGAGAACCGGCCTCCACCGCCCTCTGACGCAGAGAATTCCACAGACTCACAACTCTCTGGGTAAAAAGTGTTTCCTCATCTCTGTTTCAAATGGTTTACCCCTTATTCTTAAACTGTGGACCCAGGTTCTGGACTCCCCCAACATCGGGAACATGTTTTCTGCCTCGAGCGTGTCCAAACCCTTAACAATCTTATAAGTTTCAATAAGATCCATATCTCCATTTACACTGACTTAGTAAGGTTGGCTTCCCCTCTAATTACCTCCAGCCTTGGTTACTTTCCCCACCTTTCTTTCCCACACCAGACTCATCTGTCAATAAATCCCTCTTCACCTGGATCCACCTATCACTTGCTAGCTGTTTAGTATAGAGATACAGCGTGGAAACAGGCCCTTCGGCCCACAGATTCCGTGCAACCAGCAATCACGCGTACACTAATTTTATGCTACACACTACGGACAATTTCTTTACAGAAGCCAATTAACCTACAGACCTGCACGTCTTTGGAATGTGTGAGGAAGCCGGAACACCCAGAGAAAGCCCATGCAGTCACACAGAGACCCTTCAAACTCTATAGAGACAGCACCCTTAGTCAGGATCGAACCCAGGTCTCTAGCGCTGTCAGGCAGCAACTCTACTGCCACTGAGCCGCCCTTATGCGCCCCCTTGCCCCACCTCTACCCCTCACCTCTTTCAACTAGCTACATCCCCTCTGCTCTATCAATCTGAAGAAGGGTCCTGACTTGAAAAATCATCTATCTATTCCCTTCCACAGACCCTGCCAGACCTGCTGATTTCCTCCAGCATTGTTTTATAGTCAAAGGCAATTTTATTGCTGGAATGCACAACATTACAGAGATTTTTTTAAATGCATTCATTAATTTATTCATAATTAAATATGTTGCATCTTGTCCAGAGATTTGATCAACACTTCCCGATTCTGCACTTTTAAATGGCCAATTGTACCATGGCTTAAAGGAATTTCCATTGGACCTTCACTCGGGGTTTCTCATTGCTGAAAGGACGTACACTTCATTAGCTGAACAAGTTAGACTTTCTAATCATCTCCCTTCTTGGTGAATGGTGATTACGCAGTGGTGAATAGCCCTTATCAGTGTTGAATAGAATATGCTGCTTTTGGGTTTCTGATCACTGTTGACATCAGCCAAGAGAGACCCTCTGAAAAACGTGTATTGTTTGTGGAAGTCAGAGTTTTTTTAATGGTGTGCCACCCATCAATAAATACTTAACATTTTTCAGAGATTCATTGATTCTTGTGTTTTGGCAAACACCAGGCCTGTTTATTTGTGTGGTTTGACAGGGTTGATGATATAAATATGGAGAATCAGTTTTGATGCTATCTTCCCTGTGCTTATAAAATCATAGAATCATATAGCACTGGCATTTTCCACACCGATCATATTGGCGATCTCTACCTACACTAATCCCATTTGGCTCTATCAATCTATGCCTTTCCTATCTAAGTAACTATCCAAATGCCTTGTAAATGGTTGAATTGTATCTCCCTCTACACCTCCTCTGGCAGTTAATTCCAGATAACTACAATCCTTTGTGTGAGATACCGACCCCTCAAATATCATTTTAACTTTTCTCCCCTCTCACCTTAAACATCTCGTTCTAGACAACTCAGCATGCAATGTTGCTGTGAGAATAAATGCAGTTTATCCAATCTCGGCATTTACTTACAGCCCTCTATTCCAGGCAACATCCTGGTGAATCTTTTCTGCACTCATCCTATAACTATCACTAGATCTCTGCAAATTACTCCCGATGTGGTGTAACTATGTTTAAATAGTCCAAATATAGTTTTGTATTGTTCCAACAAAGTGTCTCTGCTCTTGTCCATATTCAGGGAATCTGTGGCCAACCTGAATAAGTATGCCACTGCCGTGATTGACATCATCAGTAAGTGCATAGAGGAATGCATGCCGAAGAAGACAATCCAACCAGAAACCATGGATGTACCGTGAGGTCTATCCCAGGTGAAGACCACTGCGTACGTCAAACGATCCTGAGCGGGACAAGAAATCTCTCTACAATCTTCACAAAGCCACCAGGAATGGCAAGAAACAATACCAGGTCAAACTTGAGTCTCAGTATAATTATTTGGGCATCCGTCGACTGTGGCAAGGCCTGAATACTATAACTGGTGAAAAGCGAAGTCAGGTAACATCGCTGGTGATTGAAGAAGGGTCTCGCCCGAAACGTCGCCTATCTCCTTCGCTCCTTAGATGCTGCTGCACCCGCTGAGTTTCTCCAGCTTTTTTTGTGTAACCATCGCTGGTGATTGTGCAGCCCCACATGATGTACTATGATCGCTTTGAACAGAAGGCCAACAGGGCAATGATATCCATCCCGTCAGTCTCAAATGTGCCTTTTCCCAGGATCACTGTTGTAGAAGTTAGATCAGCTTTCCTGAGGGTGAAACCCAGGAAAGCAACTGGCCCAGATAGTGTTCCTGGCCACGTCGTTAGGAACTGCGTGACACAATTAGCGGGAGAGTTCACAAATATCTTTAATCTCTGATAGCTATCCGATTCAAGAAGACCACTATCCCGATAGCAAAGAAAGGCAAAATCTCATATCTCAATGACTACCGTCCAGTGGCCTTGACATCTAACAGCATGAAATATTTCAAGAAGCTGGTTATGGCAAACATTAAATGTAGCATATGAAGCAGCCTTGATTCACTGCAGTTTGCCTACTGCCACAACAGGTCCATAGCTATTGACATCTCCCTGGTGCTACTCTCGTCCCTAGAAGACCTGGAGAAGAAGGACACCTTTGTCAGACTCCTATTCATAAACTAGAACTTTACTTTCATCTCCAAACTCATGGAACTTGGAGTCATATGGTCATAAGTGATAGGCTTTGAACAGAATTAGGCCATCCGGCCCATCAAATCTACACCACCATTCAATCATGGCTGATCTATCTCTCCCTCCTTAGCCCATTCTCCTTCCTCCCCATAACTCTTGACACCCGTACTAATCAAGAATCTATCGCCGTCTTAAAAATATCCATTGACTTGGCATGCACAGCCTTCTGTGACAAAGAATTCCACAGATTCACTACACTCATACTAAAGAAATTCTTTCTCACATTCCTAAAGGAACTTCTTTTACTTCTGAGGTTATGAACTCTAGTCCTAGACTGTCCCACTAGTTGAAACATCCTCACCCCTTCCCCCCTCCTCTCTCCCCCCTCAAATGAGATGGAGGAACTGAGTGAAATCCAGCTTAGTTGGGACGTGGTGTTAGGTAAATTGAATGGATTAAAGGCCGATAAATCCCCAGGGCCGGATAGTCTGCATCCCAGAGTACTTAAGGAAGTAGCCCCAGAAATAGTGGATGCATTAGTGATAATTTTTCAAAACTCTTTAGATTCTGGAGTAGTTCCTGAAGATTGGAGGGTAGCTAATGTAACCCCACTTTTTAAAAAGGGAGGGAGAGAGAAAACGGGGTATTACAGACCAGTTAGTCTAACATCGGTATTGGGGAAAATGCTAGTCAGTTATTAAAGATGGGATAGCAGCACATTTGGAAAGTGGTGAAATCATTGGACAAAGTCAGCATGGATTTATGAAAGGTAAATCATGTCTGACGAATCTTATAGAATTTTTCGAGGATGTAACTATAGAGTGGATAAGGGAAACCAGTGGATGTGTTATATCTAGACTTTCAGAAGGCTTTCGACAAGGTCCCACACAAGAGATTAGTATGCAAACTTAAACCACACGGTATTGGGGGTTCAGTGTTGATGTGGATAGAGAACTGGCTGGCAGACAGGAAGCAAAGGGTAGGAGTAAACGGGTCCTTTTCAGAATGGCAGGCAGTGACTAGTGCGGTACCGCAATGCTCAGTGCTGGGACCCCAGCTATTTACAATATATATTAATGATTTGGACAAGGGAATTGAATGCAACACCTCCAATTTTGCGGATGACACGAAGCTGGGGGGCAGTGTTAGCTGTGAGGAGGATGCTAGGAGGCTGCAAGGTGACTTGGATAGGTTGGGTGAGTGGGCAAATGCATGGCACATGCAGTATAATGTGGATAAATGTGAGGTTATCCACTTTGGTGGCAAGAACAGGAAAGTAGACTATTATCTGAATGGTGGCCGATTAGGAAAAGGGGAGATGCAACGAGACCTAGGTGTCATGGTACACCAGTCATTGAAAGTAGGCATGCAGGTGCAGCAGGCAGTGAAGAAAGCAAATGGTATGTTAGCATTCATAGCAAAAGGATTTGAGTATAGGAGCAGGGAAGTTCTACTGCAGTTGTACAGGGCCTTGGTGAGACCACACCAGGAGTATTGTGTACAGTTTTGGTCTCCTAATCTGAGGAAAGACATTCTTGCCATAGAGGGAGTACAGAGAAGGTTCACCAGACTGATTCCTGGGATGGCAGGACTTTCATATGAAGAAAGACTGGATAGACTTGGCTTGCACTCGCTAGAATTTAGAAGATTGAGGGGGGATCTTATAGAAAGTTACAAAATTCTTAAGGGGTTGGACAGGCTAGATGCAGGAAGATTGTTCCCGATGGTGGGGAAGGCCAGACAGGGGGCCACACTTTAAGGATAAGGGGGAAATCTTTCAGGACCGAGATGAGAAAAACATTTTTCACACAGAGAGTGGTGAATCTGTGGAATTCTCTGCCACAGAGGGTAGTTGAGGCCAGTTCATTGGCTATATTTAAGAGGGAGTTAGATGTGGCCCTTGTGGCTAAAGGGATCAGGGAGTATGGAGAGTAGGCAGGTACAGGATACTGAGTTGGATGATCAGCCATGATCATATTGAATGGCGGTGCAGGCTCGAAGGGCCGAATGGCCTACTCCTACACCTATTTTCTGTTTCTATGTTTCTATAATGGTGGTGGTTTTAATATAGTTTTATTATTGTCATGTGTAACGAGTTACAGTAAAAAAACTTTGTGTGCAAACGCGGGTGGCATGGTGGCGCTGCGATAGAGTTGCTGCCTTACATCGCTGACGGACCAGTGCCCCAGGTTCGATCCCGACTATGGGTGCTGACTGTAGAGTTTGTATGTTCTTCCCGTGACCACGTGAGTTTTCTCCATGATCTTCGGTTTCCTCGCATACTACAAAGACGTACAGGTTTGTAAGTTAAGTGGCTTGGTATCAATGTAAAATTGCCAATTGTGTGTAGGATAGTGGTAATTTGTGTGGATCGCTGGTCGGTGCGGACTCGGCGAGTCAAAGGGCCATGCTGTATCTCTAAACTAAACTAAACTATTGAGCTGGCTTACTAATTGCCAGGAGTTCTTTCCTATGCTTAATGAGGAAATAAAACCCTTTCAATTGTATTATATGAAAAAAGAAACTGAATTCCTCAGCCCATAGTTAATTAACTTCTCACTCGAGTAAAACAAGAATAAATTGAGTTTGAAAAGCAACACTGACTCGATGGGCATATGACTTGAAATAGAACACAGAACATAGAACTCTTTAGCACAGGAATGGGCCCTTTGGCATCAATGTTTATGCCGAAAATGATGCCTTGCTGAACTGATCTCATCTGCCTGACATGATCCATATTCCTCAATTCCCTGCACTCCATGTGCCTAACTAAAAGCATCTTAAACACCACGTATCTGCCTCCACCAGCACACCTGGCAATGCTTTCCAGGCCCCACCACACTCTGTGTAAAAACCTTACCTTGACCAAACCATTAAACTTTCCCTTTCTCACTTTATTTAGCTATGCCCTTTAGTGTTGGCCTTTTCTACACTGGAAACATTTGTGTATGGCAGTTCTGGGGCAATATTTCCACTGGAGAGCTGATTTTTGCTTAACATAACTTCACGATGTTAGATATCAAGGCCACTGGACAGTTGTCATTGAGGCATAAGATCTTGTTTCTCTTTGGAACCGGGATGATAGTGGTCGTCTTGAAGCAGGCGGGTACCTTGGAACGGAGTAGGGAGAGATTAGAGATGTCCGTGAACACTCCTACTAGTTGATCCACGCTTTTCCTAAGGATGCAGCCAGAGATTCCATTAGTTGCGTTCCGTGGGTTCATGCTCAGGAAGGCCGAACTAACTTCTGCAAAATTATTCTGCAAATACTTTCCCTGCTATCGTCGATAATGTAGTGAATTACATGGCAAAGACAATCACGAAGAGTCTCGACCCGAAACATCACCCATTGAGTTACTCCAGCCTTTTGCGTCCACCATTGATATACCATGGCTTTACAATTCAGGATTATCACAATGACTCAAAAAAGGTATTAAGGCTTCATAATAATTTTGATATTAAGTTAAATTAGAAACGCCACCCAGTGGCACTTCGATGGCAGCCTCGCCAAGAGCTTGTCCTTTTCGTCTTTTTTTTGTTATTTTTAGTGTGTTTCAAAAAGTATGTATTAATGTTCTCTGGTTTGTTTTATGTGGGAGATGGGCGGGGGAAACCTTTTTTCAATCTCTTACTTTGCCGGAGATGCGATTGTTTTATGGATCGTGGAGTTGGAGACCTTACTCGGGACTGACTTTGAGCCCCACCACAGGGCATGGACTTACATCGGAGCCGATTCCTTGCCTAGGATCGATGCTCAACCGCAGCCTGCGGACTTTAACATCAAGGAGCTCAAAGTCTCGGGTAAGAAACCGACGTTGGGAAGCTCTAAAAACCGCATGACGTTCGACTAGCCCGACCCAGGGTAGATCGCCCACCAGTGAGATATCCCCTGATGCAGGACCTTGATCGTCCCGACAAGGAGGCCCGCCGCTGGCTACGGGAGTAACATCGTCCCGTCATCAAACGTTAGAGGCCCCGACCATTGGACAAATAAAGGGAGAGTTTGAACTTTTTATCGCCTTCCATCACAGTGAGGGATGTGGAGGAGTCACTGTGGTGGATGTTTATGTTAAAATGTATTTTGTGTGTTCTGTTGCTTTTTATTGGTATAACTGTATGGCAAATCATATTCCTCATATGTTGCAAAACATACTTGGCTAATAAAGCATGATTATGATTATGAAATGCTCAGAATACATGGATTTTAGAAAACCCTATAAATATGAAAGTACCTATGTAAACTGAGGTTGTAAAGGCCCGATCCTTGTTCTGTCCTGGATCTTCATTGACTGATAGATTGGAGAACATGTTTGGCTGGAAAAGAGAAAGCATATTAAAAATACTGCTATTACATCTATTGGAATCCTTGTTCTTGATCTGTTGTAACATGTGTTTGTTTTTAAACTTAATAACTAAACCATATTTGTGCAAGAAATATTATGTAAGCATCAAGAGGTATTAATTTCCACAACTTTGCCTGGTGTTATTGGACCAATAAGTGAAGCTGTAAGTTTTATTTCCTCATTTGCACAGGTACTGGAAATATGGCAGAAATCAGTTTGAAAAGAGCCTATTGGCTGGATTGTTTAAAAATGTATACCTGCTTTATGCAATCGGCCTTTTTAATTAGAGTGCCTCTAATGCACAATGTGGACCCACTTGAAACCGGGGATGCTGGGGGTTCTTCAAAGGATTCCACCAAGCATGAATCTCGTGCCTCGATGCATTATACTTTCACAGGTGAACCTCAGAATCATGGGTGCAGGGTGCTGATTGTTGAAGAGAGGGTACTTTTCTGTGCATGTAATTTATATATCCCTTTCCAGATAACCAAGGGTTTAAAATAAATTATCAGGGATGGTCACGTTGCAAGAAATAATAAAAATAAGCATTTCAACTTCTGGGTGATTGGGGTTTCAGTATAACCTCAGATTTTACTCCCTGATTGGTGCAAAATTTGAGAAAAGTCTCTTGCATTATAAGAGATTTTTCACCAATCAGGGAGTAAATGAGAGGTTATACTGAAACCCCAATCACACAGAAGTTGAAATCACCCAGAAGCGTGAAGGACGAAGAATCCAGAAGCTCCAATTTTCCTTAGATTGACAAGCCTTCACTGCTCTTTTTCCGTCACCATTGTTGATTCCAGTGTTGAAAGCAGGAGCAGGAGAATTAAAAAGCTAGCTCGTGGATCGGGGTAGTGAGTTAACTTCAGCGTCAGAGCTGGAATGAGAAATATTGAAAAGCTGGCCGTTTAATTGGTTGGGTGATCAAAATTGGCTAATTGAGCAACTAAGAAATTAGCTGAGTGACCTAATGGAAGTAGCCATATTGGGAGAGAGGCTGTGTGGAGGGTAACTTAGCTCAAGATTCATAAGTGCCGTGAGAAGGTCTTGTTAGGGAACTGGTGCAGCAACTGGATGACCTCAGCATCATTGATGAGAATGATAACTTCATAGAAACATAGAAACATAGAAAAATAGGTGCAGGAGTAGGCCATTCGGCCCTTCGAGCCTGAACCGCCATTCAATGTGATCATGGCTGATCATCCAACTCAGTATCCCGTACCTGCCTTCTCTCCATACCCCCTGATCCCTTTAGCCACAAGTGCCACATCTAACGCCCTCTTAAATATAGCCAATGAACTGGCCTCAACTACCTTCTGTGGCAGAGAATTCCAGAGACTCACCACTCTCTGTGTAAAGAATGTTTTCCTCATCTCGGTCCTAAAGGAATTCCCCCTTATCCTTAGACTGTGACCCCTTGTTCTGGACTCCCCCAACATCGGGAACAATCTTCCAGCATCTAGCTTGTCCAACCCCTTAAGAATTTTGTAAGTTTCTATAAGATCCCCCCTCAATCTTCTAAATTCCAGCGAGTACAAGCCGAGTCTATCCAACCTTTCCTCATATGAAAGTCCTGACATCCCAGGAATCAGTCCGGTGAATCTTCTCTGTACCCCCTCTATGGCAAGGATGTCTTTCCTCAGATTTGGAGACCAAAACTGTACGCAATACTCCCGGTGTGGCCTCACCAAAACCCTGTACAACTGCAGTAGAACCTCCCTGCTCCTATACTCAAATCCTTTCGCTATGAATGCTAACATACCATTTGCTTTCTTCACTGCCTGCTGCACCTGCATGCCTACTTTCAATGACTGGTGTACCATGACACCCAGGTCTCATTGCATCTCCCCTTTTCCTAATCTGCCACCATTCAGATAATAGTCTACCCTCATGCTTTTGCCACCAAAGTGGATAACCTCACATTTATCCACATTATACTGCATCTGCCATGCATCTGCCCATTCACTCAGCCTATCCAAATCACCCTGCAGCCTCCAAGCATCCTCCTCACACCTAACTATACCCCCCAGCTTGGTGTCATCTGCAAATTTGGAGATGTTGCATTGAATTCCCTCGTCCAAATCATTAATATATATAGTATATAGCTGGGGTCCCAGCACTGAGCCTTGCGGCACACCACTAGTCACTGCCTGCCATTCTGAAAAGGACCCGTTTACTCCTACCCTTTGCCTCCTGTCTGCTAGCCAGTTCTCTATCCACATCAATACCGAACCCCCAATACCATGTGCTTTAAGTTTGTATGCTAATCTCTTATGCGGGACCTTGTTGAAAGCCTTCTGAAAGTCAAGATATAACACATCCACTGGTTCTCCCTTATCCACTCTACTAGTTACATCCTCGAAAAATTCTATCAGATTTGTCAGACATGACTTACCTTTCGTAAATCCATGCTGACTTTTTCCAATGATTTCACCACTTTCCAAATGCGCTGCTATCCCATCTTTAATAACTGACTCTAGCAGTTTCCCCACTACCGATGTTAGATTAACTGGTCTGTAATTTCCCGCTTTCTCTCTCCCTCCTTTTTTTAAAAAGTGGGATTACATTAGCTACCCTCCAATCCTCAGGAACTACTCCAGAATCTAAGGAATTTTGAAAAATCATCACTAATGCATCCTCTATTTCTGTGGCTACCTCCTTGAGTACTCTGGGATGCAGACTATCTGGCCCTGGGGATTTATTGGCCTTCAATCCGTTCAATTTACCCAACACCACCTCCCGGCTAACCTGGATTTCACTCAGTTCCTCCATCTTATTTGACCCCCGTTCCACTGCTATTTCCGGCAGATTATTTATGTCTTCCTTAGTGAAGACAGAACCAAAGTTGTTATTCAATTGGTCTGCCATGTCCTTGTTCCCCATGATCAATTCACCTGTTTCTGACTGCAAGGGACCAACATTTGTTTTAACTAGTCTCTTTCTCTTCACATATCTTTAAAAACTTTTGCAGTCAGTTTTTATGTTCCCTGCCAGTTTCCTTTCATAATTTATTTTCCCTTTCCTAATTAAGCCCTTTGTCCTCCTCTGCTGGATTCTGAATTTCTCCCAGTCCTCCGGTAGGCTGCTTTTTCTGGCCAATTTGTATGCCTCATCTTTTGTTTTTATACTATCCCTGATTTTCCTTGTTATCCATGGATTCACCACCTTCCCCGATTTATTCTTTTGCCAAACTGGTATGAACAATTTTTGTACTTCATCCATGCAGTCTTTAAATACCTTCCATTGCACATCCACTGTCAACCCTTTAAGAATCACCTGCCAGTCTATCTTGGCCAATTCACATCTCATACCTTCAAAGTTACCTTTGTTCAAGTTCAGAACCCTTGTTGCTGACTTAATTTTGTCACTCTCCATCCTAATGAAGAACTCAACCATATTATGGTCACTCTTGCCCAAGGGTCCACGCACAACAAGACTGCTAACTAACCCTTCCTCATTACTCAATACCCAGTCTAGAATAGCCTGCTCTCTCATTGGTTCCTCCACATGTTGGTTGAGAAAACTATCCCGCATACATTCCAAGAAATCCTCTTCTTCAGCACCCCTGCCAATTTGATTCACCCAATCTACATGCAGATTGAAGTCACCCATTATAACCGTGTTACCCTTGTTGCACGCATTTCTAATTTCCTGTTTGATGCCATCCCCAACTCCAATACTACTGTTAGGTGGCCTGTATACAGCTCCCACTAGCGTTTTCTGCCCCTTAGAGTTTCACAGCTCTACCCATATCGATTCCACATCCTCCACGCTAATGTCCTTCCTTTCTGTTGCATTAATCTCCTCTCTCACCAGCAACGCTACCCCACCTCCTTTTCCTTTTCGTCTATCCCCCCTGAATATTGAATATCCCTGGATGTTCAGCTCCCAGCCTTGGTCACCCTGGAGCCATGTCTCCGTGATCCCAACTATAGCATAGTCATTAATCGCTATCTGCACCTTCAACTCATCCACCTTATTACGAATGCTCCTCGCATTGAGACACAAAGCCTTCAGGCTTGTTTTTACAACACTCTTACTCCTTATACAATTATGTTGACAAGTGGCCCCTTTCACATCGATCCCTATTACACTTGGCCATACTCTCCTATCCCTTTGTGAGCTTTCTTTCCCGTTAATTCTGGGGTCATTAACCATCCCTTTACTCTCTTTCCCTTTACCTCCGTCCTCGACTATCCCATTTGATACCCCACCCCCCTTATTCAGTTTAAAACCATCCATGTAGCAGTGGCAAACCTGCCGGCCAGAATGCTGGTCCCCCACCTGTTAAGATGCAATTCGTCTCTTTTGTACAGTTCCCCCTTACTCCAAAACAGATCCCAGTGATCTAAGAATTTAAATCCCTGCCCCCTGCACCAGTTCCTCAGCCACACATTCAGGTCCCATATCTCCCTGTTCCTGCTTTCGCCAGCACGAGGAACTGGAAGCAAACCGGAGATAACAACCCTGGAAGTCCTGCTTTTCAGCATTTTTCCGAGCTCTCTGAAGTCCCGCTGCAAAATATTAATCCCCTTCTTTCCAGCATCATTTGTGCCAACATGCACGACCACTTCTGGCTGTTCACCTTCGCCCTTGAGGATTGTGAGTTATGGAGAAGTGTTATAGTGAGGTGGTCACAACTAAGGTACTTTAAATGAGTAGATGGGTGACCACAAGGAAAGGGAGTAGACCAAAAATTGAGGTGACCACTCTGACCATTCCCTTCTAAACAGGTATGCACTTTTGACTTGACAGGGGTGAGCAGAAGAAGCATGCAGGGCTGTGAGGCACTGTGGAGAAGAGTAATGTCAGGCAGAGCCATGGTGGTAGTATTTCATTTCGGAGTCACGTGAGTGACTTCGTGAAGAACCCGCCAGCACGCAAGCGACATATCTTCGCAACGCATTGCTGCCGACGGCTGGCGGTGGTGTGCGCTCCCCGCCAGCCCTTCATAAGGAACCACCTGGGTGAGTGATACTAACCTTCAGTTGGTTCGTCCTTGTTGTCTGTTCTCTTTCAGCAAGGACGTGGTTGGGAGTACGAAGAAAATGTCCGGTCGAAGTCGTCGGCCATCTGTCCTGGCGCCCTCATTATCAACTACACCTGGGGCCGGGAGAAAGGCGGGGAAACCGGTGCATCCTGTTTCTACAGGTCGGGACCCGCTAACTCACCACAGCTCCGGGGAGGAGTTCGTGGAGGAGGACAGCGGGGTGCCACCAGAGCAGGTGGACCCTGCTACAGCATTCAGGTCGCCAGCGGGCCCGTTGGCGACCTCGGGGAAGGGGTCGCGTGCAGCTGCATGGCCCCCCTCCTCTAGCCCTCCGAGGAAGGGCAGGGGAGGAGCCCGTAAGCCTAACCCTTCACGGGCTACGGCATCACCTGCCGCCGAGTTGCGGTCTGGTGCAACGGCGGGACCCAGGTCTCTGGTGAGGTCTAGCATCCAACTCCCAAACCCCGACGCCGGGACGGGGGGCTTGGGTACGGTCCCGCCTCGGTCGCCGAGTCCCCCATGGATGGGAGGACGAGACCATGCGTCGGCATCGTCCACGATGTGGGCAGCCGGCAAGCCCGCGCGGGCGTCGGATCTCCAGCCGCTTTTGCCCTTCGTGGCAGCGGCTTCCGCTCCCGCTAAACGGAGGCGGTTGAACACATCTCTCACTTCGGCGGCTGGCAGCGACAACTACCGGCACCGAGATCACCTCGACGAGGTGCGGGCCGATGACAGGAGCCCCGGCAATCTTTCTGAGCCGGAGGACTCCGACCACCCGAGTGTTCAGGGTGGCGGGCGTATTGACCGGATGGAGCGGCTACTGGAGCTTCTGCTGCACAATCAACAGCAGCAAGCGTCGAGCATCGACAGGCACAGGGCCGTCTCACCAGCCTCCATCACCAGTTTCGAACAGCTGGAAGAGGAAGGGTTTGTTGACCCTACACCAGCTCCGTCGGAGCCGCCGCCGGAAGACCTTCTCGATGTGGCGGCGAAGTTCGCTGCCCCACTCACCACTGGGCTTCCTCTAAACCCCAAGCTGGCTGCCATGGTGGACTTCCTCACAAACCATCAGCTCCAGGAGGAAGTCCTCTCTCAGGCTATCCATCGCCACAAACCTCCGTCTAACTGCAATGCCCTTAATGTGCCTGTGGTCAATACGCCCATATGGGGCAACATCGGCGTGGCTATCCGTCATCAGGAGCTGAAGCTCCAGCGGATTCTGAAACTTCTCACGGCCGGTATTACCGCCTTTGCGCGGTCGGTCGATGGGGAAGATCTTAATCTAGACCAGGAGGATGCATTGGCGCTGTTATGTGCCACCCAACATGAGATCAATGCCTTTCGCAAACACAGCATCCGCCCGTCGCTCAACCCAAAGTTTGCTGGGTTGTGCAAACCACCACCGCCACCGCCGCCCCGACAGCTCTTCGGAGAAGACCTCCCGAAGAGGGTCAAAGAGCTCGATGAGGTAGCCAAGACGGTGGGACTCATGCGGTCACAGATCGCCCCCAGGCCGTCGGCCCCGATAGCTCCACCTGCTCGGCCACGAGGCTCGCTACAGCAACCAGACCATATACTGCAGTGCCACATCGCTATCAACAGGGCCAGCAGCAACGGTCTTTTTTGGGGTCAGGACCGCAGCGGCCCCAGTGGAAAATGAAGCCACCCCAATATCAGCCCAACCCAGCACCTCCGCGACCAACCAAACATGTCAAGGACCGCCGGTGACCATGGAGGCGAGGCGGTCTGGTTTTCTTTTCTCTGTTCCTTTAACGTCACATGTTGGTGGGCGACTCCGTTTCTTTTCTGAGGCATGGGGGACTGTTACTTCAGATGAGTTTATTTTGCAAAATATTCGGGGTCATACTATTGAGTTTATTAACGAGGACATTCCTCCATCCCAGCATATGCCTAATCGGAAGTTTACGCTGTCTGCCGTTGAACAGGCAGCAGGCTATGCTGAAATTTTACGATTAGAACAAAAAGGCGTGATAGAAAAAACTATGCACGAGCATATTGAATTTGTCTCCAATATCTTCACTAGACCAAAAAAGGATGGAGGTTGTCGAGTGATTATTGATCTGACCCAGCTGAATACTTTTGTAACATACACCCTTTTTAAAATGGACACTTTTGAGACAGCCAAATCGCTGATTTCGCATGGCTGCTTTATGGCATGCATTGATTTAAAAGATGCGTACTATTCTGTATCCATTCGGAAACATCACCGGAAGTTTTTGAAGTTTGTTTGGATGGGTCAGCTCTGGCAATACAGGGCTTTGCCAAATGGGCTTACTACAGCCCCTAGACTATTTACTAAATTGCTCAAGCCTATTATGGCCCAATTAAGAAAGCAGCAGCATATTGTAATGGCCTATTTGGATGATATCCTGATTATTGGCAAAACCCTGGAGGCAGCTGAACGAGCAGTTTCGGCCACTGTCGCGATTTTTCAGCGGCTGGGGTTTATTGTCCATCCAGACAAGTCAAAGTTCTACCCTTCCCAGGTTATGGATTATCTGGGGTTCACGGTGGATTCCAATCGTATGAGGGCCACCATACCAACTAACAAGGTTGGGGATGTCACCCAAGCATGTCAGGATCTAGCCTGCGCCAGTATACCATCAATTAGGCAAACAGCTAAGGTGATTGGCAAAATCGTAGCATTGTTTCCAGCAGCCCAATACGGGCCTTTGCATGATCAAAATTTGCAAAGAGCCAAGATTGTCGCGTTAAAACAGAACGCCGGTCATTTCGACAGACCAATGCGGCTGCCTCCTAAAGCTAAGGTTGAGTTACAATGGTGGGTGCGCAATATTGGTAGCTCATTCAAACCCATTATTGTGCCCAATCTGATGGTATACTTGCAAACCGACGCAAGCTCCCAGGGCTGGGGAGCTACGGATAACAGCTCTAGTTGTGGGGGCAGGTGGGACACCCTTGAATCTAGCATGTTGCTATCACAAGGGATAAACTATTTGGAGCTGCTTGCAGCATTTCACGGACTTCGGGCTTATTGTTCCAATCTCATTGGGGCTCATGTCTGTATCCAAATAGACAATACCACGGCGGTGGCATATTTAAACCATATGGGCGGTACCAGGTCAATTTCATGTGATAAATTGGCTAATACAATTTGGCTCTGGTGTGTTGATAGGGATATTTGGATTTCAGCTACCTATTTGCCAGGTAGGCTTAATACTGTGGCGGACATCAAGTCACGCAAGTTTAATGACAATATCGAATGGATGTTGCATCCTCAAATTTTTGCCAAAATTGCAGCCAAATTTGGTCAACCGGATATCGACCTTTTTGCATCACGGTTGAACCATCAGGTACCAACATTCGTTTTATGGGAACCAGATCCTGGGGCATTAGCGATGGATGCATTCTCGCTAGACTGGGGGAAGTGGTTTTTCTACGCATTCCCCCCGTTTTGCCTCATCAGTCGGGTATTGCAAAAAATCAAGATGGATGCCGCTCGGGGCATTCTTATTATACCCGACTGGCCCACGCAGCCTTGGTATCCGGTGGTCTTTGACATGATCAGTCAACCCTGGGTCCCTTTAGAGGGTTGCCCGCAATTGGTTACTCACCCTGTGTCAGGGGAGCCACATCCCTGCCATAGCTATTTACATTTACTGGCTTGCAGGTTCTAACCAGGCCATTGCTGCAGTATGGCCTCTCCACCCAAACTATGAACACCATTGGGGCATCATGCCGAGAGTCGACCAGGCGAAGATACCTCTCCCACATCGCCAAATGGGAAGCCTACTGCAGCCGCTCTCGCATCACCTATGACGATGTCTCCATAGCCGACGTCCTGGAATTTCTCGCGGGGTTGCACCACGATGAACACTTAAGTTACAGTGCCATCAACAGCGCCAGGAGTGTGCTGTCATTCTACCTCAAGATTGAGGTAGGATCCAACAGGCTAGTGTCCAGACTTATGCGGGAAATATTCAACATGAATCCGCCTACACCACGGTATAACATCACCTGGGATGTCAGGGATGTACTAACCCTGCTCAGGACGTGGTCACCCATGGAAGGGTTACAGCTGGACAAACTCACCATGAAACTGGTGATGTTACTAGCGCTGACTTCAGCACAGCGGGTGCAGACGCTCCATGAACTCCGTATTGACAGGATGACGTCTACCCCTGGAGAAGTAGTCTTCTTTGTTGATGAGCTACTTAAGCAGCATAGACCTGGGTGCACAGGGCTGCAGCTAAAGTTCCCGGCATACCCCGCAGATGCTCGGCTATGTTTAGCCACTCATATCCGTTACTATGTCAAAGTGACGAGAAGCATCAGAGGAATGGAGCAATACCTGCTTGTCACTCACAAAAGACCTCACCATCGAGTGACAGTCCAGACGATATCCAGGTGGCTCCGGATCGTCTTGGGTAAGTCAGGTATTGACACTAATGTGTTCAAGTCTCACTCCACCAGGGCTGCATCAACGTCGGCGGCGAGGGTCATGGAGGTGCCCATGGACCATATTCTCGCCACAGCAGGATGGGCGAATGAAGCTGTGTTCCAGCGATTCTATAATAAGCCTGTTGCTGCTCCCCTACAGTTCGCGGAGGCCGTGCTGAACGCAGGGCAAGAACGTGGGGATGTCCCCGAATAAGGGGGTTTTGCTGTGTTGTTAATAAATATTCTTTTGTTTTTCAGTATAACCTGGTTCAGCAACTTGTTTACTCCCATCCATCCTTGCTAGTGGTGAGTCAGCATGGACGTGGTCCAGGGCGTGTAATCACAGAAGCTTTGAAGTCTTCACGAAGTCACTCACGTGACTCCGAAATGAAATAGTAGGATTGAACGAGAACTTACCAGTTCGAAGGTTGATCTTTATTTCATGAGGAGTTGCGGTGAGGGATTTTGTGCCCTCCGCTCCCAACCCTCGATCATACTCAACTGGTAATTAGAGTCTCTTCAATCTTACTATGCCAAGTCATTTCTGTTGTTGGTTTCTGTGATTCCACACCGCTACTTTGAAGAATGTCGCGCATGCGTGCTGGCGGGTTCTTCACGAAATCCCTCACCGCAACTCCTCATGAAATAAAGATCAACCTTCGAACTGGTAAGTTCTCGTTCAATCCTACTATTCTCCTTAGTTATGGGCCTGCCCCACTAAGGCGATTTTTCAGGCGACTGCCGGTGACTGTCAAGTTGACGGCAGTCGCCTGAAAAACCGGCAACTGGAACGGCGACTGTCAGAGTGGAACACACACACACACACACACACACACAAACACATTGCTTCCTTCACCAGCCCGTTATGCAGGCGGGGGACAGAGCAAGCGGGGAGAGCGTCGTCTGAGTGAAATTCACAAGGTGCAAAGCCAATGTGATAGACACAGACTGCGATGAACAGGAAGGTTGACGCTGTAATTAAGAAGCTAAAAAGCACAGTGTGCGACACGTCCTTTAAAAGAGGGGAGGAGAGGGGAGGAGAGGGGAAAGAAGGGGGAGAGATGGGGGGGAGGAGGAGTGGAGACAACTTTTAAGCTAGAGATACACGGCTGTGAAGTTCGGCGGACATTAACATTACCGGTCAGTTATCCTTGCTTCTGAAAACTACTGCTTATGTTTGTTTTTCCCAATGAGTCAATGAAATTCACAGGTCAGCACCAGCTACAACCTACGGGAACCTTCGACCTTCTGGCAACCCACTAGGTCCTCCAGGCGACCCACCTATGGCACGAGAATTCTCTCTACTCTCCATGGTTAATTTTTTAACATGTTGAAAAATTTGCGGCGACCATAATGAGGCCGCGACTAGTTCCCAGAATGCGGGAACTCCTCACGACCATGAAGGCGACTCCCCGGAAACCACCCACGAACATGTGGCGACCATGTGGCGACCGCATAGTCTCCTGCAGTCGCCTAAAAAGTCGTCTAAGTGGGACAAGCCCATTAGGACGTAGATAGGATATTCTGTGGGAGCAATCAAGACTGCATGATAGCGTGTTGCCTCCCTGGTCATAGTCATAGAGAGATCGTGTGGAAACAGGCCCTTCGGCCCAACTTGCCCACACTGGTCCATATCCCTCCAAACCTGTCCTATCCATGCACCTGTCGAACTGTTTCTTAAATGTTGGATAGTTCCTGCCTCAACTATCTCCTCTGGCAGCTTCTTCCATACACCCACTACCTTTTGTGTGAAAAAATTACCCTTCAGATTCTTATTAAATCTTTTCCACTTCACCTTAAACCTATGTTCTCTAGCCCTCGATTCACATGCTGAGTGATGAATCTGTGGAACTCTCTGCCACAGAAGGTAGTTGAGGCCAGTTCACTGGCTATATTTAAGAGGGAGTTAGATGTGGCCCTTGTGGCTAAAGGGATCAGGGGGTATGGAGAGAAGACAGGTACAGGATACCGAGTTGGATGATCAGCCATGATCATATTGAATGGAGGTGCAGGATCGAACGGCCGAATGGCCTACTCCTGCCCCTATTTTCGATGCTTCTACTCTCGGCAAGATCTTGACAACATCTTTCCTATAACATGGTGCCTAGAACTGAACACAACATTCTAAATGTAGCCTCACCAACGTCTTATACAACTGAAATATGACCGCTCAATTTCTATACAATACTAATGAAGGCCAATGTGCCAAAAGCCTTTTTGACCACCTTATCTACCTGTGACTCCACCTTCAATGAACAATGCACCTGTACTCCTAGATGCTTCTGCTCTACAACACTCCCTAGAGCCCTACCATTCACTGGTGCCATGGTCCAGGATGTCTCTAAACGGTTGCATGACATTCTCATAGGGGAGGGTAAGTCGTTGTGCATGTTGGCACAAGTGTAGGAAGGACCTGCAGATCTTGGTTTACATTGAAGAGAGTTCTGTCTTCAAAGTACTGGAGTACCTCAGCAGATCAGGTGGCATTTCTGGAGAAAAGGAATAGGTGACATTTTGAATCTGAATCCACTGGAAGGCGGAATGGGGTGGAAACAGGAAGCTATGACGTGGTGGGATCACTAACTTCCATTCTGTCTCCAAATTCACCTGGACTGACTATTAGAAACCTACTGAATTTTGAAAATGTGCTCAGGAAAGTTTCTTCAGACAATATGTGGAGGGCTCCACATGGGAGAGGGCCAAGGTTGACCCTACTCTTCAGATATTGGGAAAGGCACATGACTAAACTATCCTTGCGTGAGCCTTTAGGGACCAGCGATAACTGTTCTATTTGCTTTAACATAGTTATTGATAAAGACAGAGCGGGCATTCAAGTTAAAATTTTGAATTGGGACATGGCAAACTTTGATTGTATTAGACAGGAACTTGATGAAGTAGATTAGAGTTGGTTGTTTGTAGGAAAAGGAACGTCCGGAAAGTGGGATTCTTTTAAAAATGTAATGACAAAAGTTCAGGGCATGCAGAGCATGTTGGAGTGAAGGACAAGGCAGGTGGGCATAAGGAAATCTGGCTGACGAGAGAAATGGAGGCTCTGGTCAGGAAACAGGAGGCATGTGACAGGGGTAGGCAGCTGCAATCAATTGTATCCCCAGGAGTTTTGGGAACTCAGGAAGGAACTCAGGAGTGCAAAAAAGGGCAGGTGATAGCTCTGGCAGCTAATATTGGGGGAAATCCAAAGGGTTTTGATGTACATTAAGGGTAACGAGAGATAGAATAGAGTTCCTCAGAAATCAAACCAGTCATATCTGTGTAGAGCTGCTGGAGCTGGGAAAGATCCTTAATAAATATGTCTCCTCTGATTTTACTTTGAGGAAAGACATGTAGACTGGAGAATTTGGAACAGTTATGCAAGTGTCTTGAGGACTGTCGGTATTATTGTTGATGAGGTGCTTAACATCCAAACCCAAATGAAGGTAGATACATCTCTTGGGCCTGATCAGATATATCTGAGGACACTGTGGCGGAGATAGTGAAGAAATAGCAGGCACTTTGGATGAGATATATGAATCATCATTTGATATGGTTTACTACCAAGAAACTGGAGGGTGGCTAATGTTTAGCCTCTATTTAAGATGGGCTGCCAGGAAAATAGATCAGTGAGCCTAACATCTGCATTGACAAAGTTTTACTGGAGAGTATTCTGAGAGAAAAGATATATATGCATTTGGATAGTCAGCTGATGATTAGGGATAGTCAGCCTGCTTTTGTACGTGGTGAGATCATGTCTCACAAATCCAAATGTTTTGAAGAAGGGTGGTACAATGGTGTAGTGGTAGAGTTGTTACCTTACAACGGCAGAGATTAGGGTTTGATCCTGACTACGGGTGCTGTCAGTACAGAATTTGTATGTTCTCCCTGTGACTGCGTGGGTTACCTTCAGGTACTCTGGTTTCATCCCACATACCAAGAATGTGCAGAATTGCAAGTTAACTGGCTTTAGTAAATTGTCCCTAGTCTGTAGGATAGAACTACTGTATGGGTGACCACTGGTCGACGCAGATGCAGTAGACTGAAGGGCCTGTTTCCACATTTTATTTCTAAACTAAACAAAAATGATTGTGGACGTTATCTATATGAAGTTCAGCAAGTTCAGATAGACTCCTTTGAATGACCAGGTGTCGCCGTCAGCGATGGCAACCTCACCAACAAACAGTCTGTCTGTCTTTTCGTATTTTTTGTTATTTTTATTGTGTTTTAAAAAGTTTGTGTTAATGTTCTCTGGTTTGTTTTATATGGAGAGTGGGGGAGGGGGTCAGGGGAAACCTTTTTTCAATCTCTTACCTTGCCGGGGATGCGATTGTTTTCCGGATCGTATCTCCGGTCGTTCTGCGGCCTAACATCATGGAGTTGGTAGCCTTGCTCGAGACTGACTTCGAGCCCCACCGTAGGGCCGTGGACTTACCATCGGAGCCTGCCATCCCTTGCCTGGGATCGATGCTCCATCCACAGCCTGCAGATTTCAACATTGAGGAGCTCGCAGTCTTGGGTAGAGACTGATGTCGGGAGATTCGACTAGCCCCGACCCGGGTTCCGATCACCAAGCGCGGGGGAGCTTAGATCCCCCCATTGTGGGCTCTTGATCACCCCGACGCAGAGGGCCCCACCGCCGCCTACGAGAGCGAAGATCACCTCGACAACAGAAGGCTCGAGGACCCCGACCGCGGGAGGACAGAGAAGGGAAGAGATTGAACTTTTTTTTTCACCTTTCATCACAGGGAGGGATGTGGAGGAGTCACTGTGGTGGATGTTTATGTCAAATGTATTTTGTGTGTTTTGTTGCTTTGTATGGGTATGACTGTATGGCAAATCTAATTTCTCATATGTTGCAAAACATACTTGGTTATTAAAGTATGATTATGATTAGGTTGCATGGGATCCAGTAAGAGCTAGCTGACTGGATCGAGAAAAGGACACAAAGTGCTAGAGTAAGTGCTGGGATGAGGAATGGAGTTTAAAGCAGATAAATGCAAGATAAGTATTTTGGGAAGCCAAACTGGGCAGGACCTTTACAGTGTTGACAGCCCTGACGAGTGTTGTAGAGCTGAGGGATCTAGGAGTGTTCCTTAAAAGTGGTGTCCGAGGTAAGAAGGCTTTCGGCACATTGACCTACATCAGTCAGGGCATTGAAGATAAATGTTGGGATGTTATGTTACAATGGTACATGATGTTGGTGAAGTCACAGTCTTCTGTTGTGTTCAGTTTTGGTCTCTTGTACAGGATAAGCTAGAAGGAGTACAGAGAAGATTTATGGGGATGTTGCCAGGACTTCAGGGCCTGAGCTATAGGGAGGGGTTGTGCAGGCTATGACTTTATTCCTTGGAGCATGAGAGGATGAGGAGTGATCTTTTAGAGGAGTACACATCATGAGGGGGTAGACAGGCTAGTTTTTTACCCAGGGTAGGGGAATCAAGAATCAGAGGGCATAGGTGAAAGATTTAATAAGAACCTGAGGGGCAACATTTTCACATTGAGGATGGTGGATATATGGAACAAGCTACTAGAGGATGTAGTTGAGACAGGCACTATAACAAAATTTAAAAGTCATATGGACAGGTACATGGATAGGAAAGGCGATGGATATGGCCAAACACAGGCAGATGGGACCTCATAGTGTATATGGGACATCTTGGTTGGCGCAAATAGCAATGTACCCATCACCGCTAGGCATACCACTGGCCATAAGCCTCCAGTCTGATCAAAAACCTTACACCATCACCTCTGCTTCCTTCCATGAAGCCAATTTTCTATCCTGTCTGAAGAAGGGTCTCGGCCCCAAATGCCACCTCATCCATGTTCTCCAAAGATGTTGCCTGGCTCCAGTACTTTGTGTCCTTTTCTCTATCTGGTCAGCTTGCTCTCCCTGAATCCCATATGATTAGAACAGTCTAAAATGTGGAACCTTACCAAATGTCTTGCTGAAGTTCATTCAGACAGCTTTGTCCTCATCAACCTTTTTGGTTACTTCAAAAAAATCAGATTCGTGAGGCACGATCTTCCATGTACAAAACCATGCTGACTGTCCCCAATCAGACACTGTCCATCCAAGTACATGTACTGTATATAATATCCCTCAGAATACTTTTGAGTAACACAGATATTAGGCCCACTGGTCTAAAATTCCCAGGCGTTTCCTAGTAGCCTATCTTAAATAAAGGCACAACATTTGCTATCCCCCAAGGAATAAAGTCCCAGACTAACCAGCCTCTCCTTATAGCTCAGACCCTCAAGTCCTGACAACATCTGTGTAAATCTTCTCTGCACTCCTTCTAGCATAACAGTATCCTTCCTACAGCAGGGTAATCAAAACAGAACAAAATACTCCAAAGGCGGCCTCACCATGTGTTGCAGTTTGGGAAGTTGATTCACGGAGGGACGTTTATAGTGAATAATAGTGTCCTCGGGAACGTTGTAGAGCAGAATGGTCTCAGAAAACGTAGTTCCCTGAAAGTCACTGGTAGATAGGGTGGTGAATAAGGCTTTTGGCACTGGCATTCAACAATCAGGGAATAGAGTATACAGTGCATTCAGAAAGTATTCAGACCCCTTCACTTTTCCCACATTTTGTTACGTTACAGCCTTATTCTAAAATGGATTAAATTCTTTTTTTTTTATCATCAATCTACACACAATACCCTATAATAAAAAAATCAAAAACAGATATTTAGAAATGTATGCAGTCATTCAAAAGAAATAACTGAAATATCACATTTACATAAGTATTCAGACCCTTTACTCAGTACTTTGTTGAGGCACCTTTGGCAGCGATAACAGCCTCAAGGCTTCTTGGGAATGATGCTACTAGCTTGGCACACCTGTATTTGGGTTATTTCTCCCATTCCTCTCTGCAGATCCTCTCAAGCTCTGTCAGGTTGGATGGGGAGCGTCGATGCACAGCTATTTTCAGGTCCCTCCAGAGATGTTTGATCGGGTTCAAGTCCGGGCTCTGGCTGGGCCACTGAAGGACATTCACAGACTTGTCACAAAGCCACTCCTGCATTGCCTTGGCTGTGTGCTTAGGGTCATTGTCCTGTTCGAAGATAAACCTCTGCCCTAGTCTGAGGTCCAGAACACTCTGGAACAGGTTTTCATCAACGATCTCTCTGTACTTTGCTCCGTTCATCTTTTCCACCAACCTGACTAGTCTCCCAGTTCCCGCTGCTGAAAAACATCCCCACAGCATGATACTGCCACCACAATGCTTCACCGTAGGTATGGCAATGGCCAGGTGATGAGCGGTGCCTGGTTTCCTCCAGACGTGACGCTTGGCATTCAGGCCAAAGAGTTCAATCTTGGTTTCATCGGACCAGAGAATCTTGTTTCTCATGGTCTGAGAGTCCTTTAGGTGCCTTTTGGCAAATTCCAAGCAGGCTGTCGTGTGCCTTTTACTGGCCACTCTACCATTAAGGCCTGATTGGTGGAGTGTTGCAGATATAGTTGTCCTTCTGGAAGGTTCTCCTATCGCCACAGAGGAACTCTGGAACTCTGTCAGAGTGACCATCGGGTTCTTGGTCATCTCCCTGACCAAGGCCCTTCTCCCCCAATTGTGCGGCCAGCTCTATGAAGAGTCCTGGTGGTTCCAAAGCTCTTCCATTTAAGAATGACGGAGGCCACTGTGCTCTTCAGGACAATGCTGCAGACATTGTTTTATACCCTCCCCCAGATCTGTGTCTCGACACAATCCTATCTCGGATAATCAATGGAAACAGGATGAACCTCAGCTTAATTTTGAGTGTCATAGCAAAGGTTCTGAATACTTATGTAAATGTGATATTTCAGTTATTTCTTTTCAATTACTTTGCAAAAATATCTAAACACCTGGATTTGCTTCTTCATTCTGGGGTATTGTGTGTAGATTAAGGCTGTAACGTAACAAAATGTGGAAAAGGTGAAGGGGTCTGAATACTTTCTGAATGCACTGTAGGAGTTGGAATATTATGTTGCATTTGTACAAGACTTTGGAGGCTGAACCTGTCGCATTATCTTCATTTTTGGATACCCTGCTTGATGCAGAAAATTCTGAAAATCATAAGAAAGATGAGTAGTTTGTAACATGTTTAACTCATGAACTTATGTACTCAGAAAGCATGATTGGAAAAGATGCCAACATTGTGATGGGAGCTTAAGGATATTAGGAGAAGCGATAAATAGATTTATCAGATGTAAAATCCACATTAAACAGGAAATGAAATTGTCTATTAGACCTATTTGATAGGTAATAGGAAAAATTGTTTTCTCATATAATATAATCATATAACAATTACAGCACGGAAACAGGCCTTCTCGGCCCTTCCAGTCCGTGCCGACCATTTATTTTCCCCTAGTCCCATCTACCTGCACTCAGACCATACCCCTCCATTCCCTTCCCGTCCATATACCTATCCACTTTACTTTTAAATGTTAAAATCGATCCTGCCTCCACCACTTCTGCTGGAAGATCATTCCACACAGCCACCACTCTCTGAGTAAAGAAGTTCCCCCTCATGTTACCCCTAAACTTCTGTCCCTTAATTCTCATGTCATGCCCTCTTGTTTGAACCTTCCCTACCCTCAATGGGAAAAGCTTATCCACGTCAACTCTGTCTATTCATTTCATCATTTTAAAGACCTCAATCAAGTCCCCCCTTAACCTTCAGCGCTCCAAAGAATAAAGACCCAACTTGTTCAACCTTTCTCTGTAACTTAGTTGCTGGAACCCTGTCAACATTCTAGTAAATCTCCTCTGTACTCTCTCCATTTTGTTGACATCCTTTCTATAATTAGGGGACCAAAATTGTACACCATACTCCAGAATTGGTCTCACCAATGCCTTGTACAATTTTAACATTACTTCCCTACTCCTATATTCATAACAGGAAAGAGGCTAAACAATGATCAATGGTGGATTGTTTCAAAGGTGTGTCGTGGAATTTTATAAATGCAACGGATCATGTAAATCTTTGAACACTTTGGGTTTGCTCATAATGTTTCCCAGTGAGTACTGTTGAGGCTTTGAATAGTTGATTTATTTGAGAAACTCACCACGGCTCTGAGATGTTCTTTGTGCCTGTCCTAACTGAGCCATAATTAAGAGGGCAACTGGTCTCCATGTGAAAGTCAGATGCAGGGGCAGGTTATGTACAACATTCCCTCCAACACTGCTAAGATGCCAATAAGCTAGATAGAAGGTAGATAAGATTTAAAAAGATGTTGCCAGGATCTGAGGGTCTGAGCAATAAGGAGAGGTTTGGCAGGATATATTGTCTTTGGAGCACAGGAGGCTGAGAGATGAGAGATAAGAGGAGTATAAAATCATCATAAAATTGTATGCAATAGTAGATTTAGGCCATTCGGCCCATCAAGTCTACTACACCATTCATTCATGGCTGATCTATCTCTCCCTCCTAACCCCATTCTCCTGCTTTCGCCCCATAACCTCTGACATCCGTAATAATCAAGAATCTATCTATCTCGGCCTTAAATATATTATCTGATTCTGCCTCCACAGCCTTCTGTGGCAAAGAATTCCGCAGATTCACCACTGCATGACTAAAGAAATTCCTCCTCATCTCCTTCCTAAAAGAAGATCCTTTAATTCTGAGCTTATGACCTCGACTCTCCCACTAATGGAAAACCTGCTCCACATCCACTCTGTCCAAGCCTTTCACTATTCTGTACGTTTCAATGAGGCCCCCCCTCATTCTTCTGAACTGCAGCGAACATAGGCCCAGTACCATCAAACGATTATCATATGCGGCCTGACCAGCACCTCATAGAGCCTCAGCATTAAATCCTGTTTTTGAATATAAGCCCTGACAAAATAAATGCTAGCATTGCGTTTTGCTTTCTTTACTACTTGTTCAACTTGCAGATCAACATTTTGGGAATCCTGCAGCAGCACTCCAATTTCTGGATTCTCTCCACATCGTGAGTGGTATAGATAGGGTGAATGCACACAGTCTTTTTCACATTTTAGGGCAAGCAAGATCCAGAAGGCATAGAGTAAAGGTGAGAGGGAGAAGATTTCACACAGAAAATATTTGGTACATGTATAGGAAAGATTTAGAGGAATATTGGCCAATAGAGCCAAATGGGATTATCTTGGATGGGGCATCTTGGTTGGCATGGATGAATTAGATCGGACAAAGGACCTGTTTCCATCCTGTATTACTGAATGACTCTGAGATATAAGGGCAAAAAACTTTGTTGGCATGCTATCCAGTTGAAAGATATTCTGCATAAGAACAATAAAGATATACACAAGAGAAAAATACCAGTGTACAGCATTTTATAGCTACAACGTGTGTATAGACCACAATGGGGTAGGTGGGGAGATCAGGACTACACCCGTGGCTTTGATAAGGTCTATTACGTAGTCTGATACAGTAGGGACTAGGGACGAAGCCGTTCCTGAATCTGTGCTACGTGCGCTCAAAGATTTGTTCTCAAAGAAGAGTTAAAATTACCAGGGTGTAAATCATCCTTAATTTTGTTGGCTGATTTTCTGAGGGAGCATGAAGTATAGATGGAGTTGATGGGAGGAAGATTGGTTTGTGCAATAGACTGAGGTACATGCACAAATTTCTGAAATTTCTAGCAGTCTTGGGCAGAGCTGATGCCAAACCAATCGCTTAGAGCAAAAGGTGATACTAACTGTTGCGACAATGTCATTTTTTTCATGTCACACATTTGCCTGTCTACATACTTTAAGGAATACCTGCTAATTTATGCATTCATGGAATTTTAAAAGATGTGGATCAATTTGTATGCTTTTGTCACCTTTTAGAGGAACATTGTCTAAACAACGGTGGAAACCTGACAGGCCCATATTTAAAGAGAATCTTAACCCACAATAGCTGTAAGTAACCCCTGCATTCCCTCTCTCTCCATCCCGTCCCCACCCAAGTCGCACCAGGTTCCCATTCTCATCTAGCAAACAACTAACAATGGCCTATTTATTTTATCATCAAAACTTTTTTGCATTTCTTTCATTTATTTGTTCTATGTCCACAGGACGGCGCCGTCGGTGATGGCAGTCTTACCAACAATCTGTTTGTCTTTTCGTCTTTTTGTTTTTTTAGTGTGTTTTAAACATTTCTGTTAATGTTCTCTGGTTTGGTTTATGTGGGGGGAGGGGGAGGGGGAGGGAGGAGGGGGAAACGTTTTTTCAATCTCTTACCTTGCCAGAGATGCGACTGTTTTCCGGATCGTATCTCCGGTCGCTCTGCGGCCTAACATCATGGAGTTGGCGGCCTTGCTCCGGACTGACCTTGCGCCCCACAGCAGGGACGTGGACTTACCATCGGACCCGATCCCTTGCCTGGGATCGACGCTCCAACCGTGGGCTGCAGATTTCACCATCGACGAGCTCGCAGTCTCGTGTAGAGACCGATGTCGGGAAGCTCCAAAGTCGCAGAAGGTTCGACCAACCCCCGACCCGGGGTCGATCGCCCAGCAGGGGGAGCTGACATCCCCCCAATGCAGGGTCTTGATCACCCCGACGCGGAGGGCCCGACCACCGGCTACGGGAGCCAAGATCGTCCCGTCAACGGAAGGCTCGAGACCCCGTCCGTGGGAGAACAGAGATTGAACTGTTTTTTTTGCCTTCCATCACAGTGGGGAATGTGGAGGAGTCACTGTGGTGGATGTTTATGTTAAAATGTATTTTGTGTGTTTTGTTGCATTTTATTGGTATGACTGTATGGCAAATCAAATTCCTCGTATGTTGCAAAACATACTTGCTGCATAAAGTATGATTATGATGTCTCTCTACATCACTGTACATACCTCTCGTTTCCCTTTCCCCTGACTAGTTTGAAGGGTATCAACCTGAACTGTCACCCATTCCTTCTCTCCAGGGATGCTGCCTGTCATGCTGAGTTACTCCAGGATTTTGAGTCTCTCTCTCACCCACAATAGAGAGTTGGGATAAGGAGAATGTTTAACTCTTAGCTTCCATATTGCATCATCAGATATGTTTTAAATGTCACGTTTTGTGTCCCACTGTTTGATTTCGCTCAATAATACAACTATTTATCAAAAAGCAGGAAATAAAATGATAAAGACAAATGAATGGTGTCACTGAATGTTTCTGCCTACCATACTGTATTACGCTATAACTCAAAATTCACTTACAATACTGCGCTTGTTTCCAGCCGGTACAATTGGCACTGATCCAGGTCGTTGAGGTGGAAGGGGTGGCTGGCTTTCAGATTTTAGAGTGGATCGTTTATCTAAAAGGCAAGAACAAAATTGTATTTTCATATTTATACCTTATACCTTATGAATTAATTTTCAGCTGATTTAGCTGCATCTGAAGCTCCTTTACACAGATACCCATCTACCATCCCATTTACTCTTGAGGTGATCCAACATTCTGCTACTTACTTTTTAACTTGCTCTAAATCCAGGTGCCTCTAATATCTGATCTAAATTGGCCAATGGTTAAACAATGACTCAGTATTTAAATTCTCATCCTTACTCTCAAAATCCCTCTATTCACTTATCGCACCTTCTCTCTGAAATCTTTTCAAACTCCACATGCCTTCAAGATCTCTGAGCTTCTCCATTCAATCTTATGCTTTAACATTTCCTGGAGTTGCATTGTTCCATCATTGGTAGCTGTGCCTTCAGCTGCTAAAACCCTTCAGCTGCATCTCCTCCTTAATATATAGACCTTAAAATCCATTTTTGTAACCAAAATGTCTCATTTTATTAGTATCAGATTTCATATGTGTTTTTTGATGTGTTAAAGGAGCATTCTCACAACCTTTAAAAATGTATTGAAATATTATGGCACAAGGTTATGAGCTGAGTGCTGGAAAATGGGATTAATATAGATAGATGGCATTGGCACGAGGGGCATGTTCTGTTTAAACAGTGGTGGATGCCTGGAATGCTCTGAGGGGTGATGGTGGAGGCAGATATGATAGCGGCATTTAAGAGGTACGTGGATATGGAGGGAATGGAAGGATATGATCATTTGGGACGGATTGCACTTTAACTGAAGGAGTACCAACACCCATGCAGGTAAGTTTGATAGTGCTACTCAGGAGGGTTTAAACTAGAATGACAGGGGGATGGGAAGCTGAGTAGCAGGTTAGAAAATGGAAGGCCTGATGAGAAAGTGAAGTGTATGATAAGTCTCAGTGGAAGGACAGGCAGGGAGGAGATCATGAATATGGGGAAAATGAAGGGCTGAAGTGTGTTTACTTCAGTTCAAGTGCTTGGAATTATGATGTTCTAGCCATTACGGAAATCTGGTTGTGAGAGGGACATGACGGGCAGCTCAGCGTGCCTGGGTTTTGATGTTTCAGATGAGAAGGGGGTGGGGGGTGGAGGAGTTGCTTGGTTAATCAGGGAAAATGTCAGTGGTAGCCAGTGAGAACATACTGGAGCGCACATCCACAGAGGCATTATGGGGAACTCAAAAATAAGAAAGGGGCAATTACTCTAATGGGATTATGGTGTTGGCTACCCAATAGCCAGCGGGAGATAGAGGATCAAATATCACGTTGTTGTAGTGGGTTACTTTAGCTTCCCCAACATTGACTGAGACTTGCTCAGAGAAAAAGGATTAGATGGGACAGAATTTGTTAGGTGAATCGAAGGTTTCTTGAAACTGTATGTGGATAGTTTGACTCGAGAGTGGCCATACTGGATATTGTATTGGGAAATTATCCTGGCCAGGTGACTATTGATGGGGTGGAAGAGGAATTTAGGATAGTGATCACAACTCCATAAGTTTTAACTTTGCTTTGAATAGGGACGAGTCTGGATGTTGTGGAAAGTTACTTGTAGTTAGGGCAAGGCAGAATACAATGTAATTAGGCAGGAGCTAAGGAGGGTAGATTGGGTTCGGTTGTTATTGGGTAAGTCCACAAAGGGCATGTGGGAGCTGTTTAAATGCCATCTGATTAAAGTGTGGCATTAGCATATTCCAGTAAGGGGGAGGGATATGGACGGCAAAGTACAGGAACCGTGGATGACCAAGGAAGTTGTAGATTTGTTCAGGAAGAAAAAAGGAAGTGTATATGTCAGGTTTAAGAAGGTGTCATCAGACTGGGATTATGAGGTATATAAAGTGAGTCTGAAATAACTCAAGCATGCAATTAGATGGCCCAGAAGGGACCATGGAATGTCATTGGCAAAAAAGATTAAGGAAAATCCCAAGGCTTTTCATACAAACATTAAAAATGTAATAGAGGAAAAGTTAAGACTGTTCAAAGATAAAGGTGTGGATCTATGCATGAAATCGGAGGATGGAGGTGAGGTACTAAATGAGTACGGTACTTTGTGTCTGCATTCACCGAGGGGAAAGGCGGAGGGCTGCAGCATCAGTGTGTAGAATACCAATACACTTAGACAGTTTGAGATTGAGAAGGAGGTGGTCCTAAAGCTCTTAAAGAACATTAAGGTGGATAAGTACCCAGAGCCTGATGGAATCTATCCTAGATTATTGAGAAAGACAAGGAAGAAGATTGAGGGGTCTTGATGAGGATTTTTGTTTCTTCTCCAGCCATAGGCAAGGTTCCAAAGGACTTAAGAGTGGCTAATGTTGTTCCTTTGTTTAAGAAAGGAAGTAGAGAGAATCCAGGACATTATAGGCCGATGAGCCTCACATCAGTGGTAGGGAAATGAGCAGAGAGAATTCTTTGAGATAGGATTTACTCCCACTTAGAAGAGAATTGGCTAATTAAAGATAGCAAGCATGGTTTTGTACGCGGCAGGTTATGTCTCATTAACATGGTGGGTTTTTTGACGAGGTGACAAAGGAGATTGAAGAAGGCGTGGCAGTGGATGTTGTATACATGGATCTTAGTAAGGCTTTTGGTAAGATTCCTTATGGATGTATGGGATTCACGATGACTTGGTCATATTAATTTGGCAGGTCTGTAACCAGTGAAGTTCTGCAGAGATCTGGGCTGGGACCTCTACTGTTTGTGATATACATAAATTACATAGAAACATATAAACATAGAAAAATAGGTGCAGGAGTAGGCCATTCGGCCCTTTGAGCCTGCACCGCCATTCAATGTGATCATGGCTGATCATCCAACTCAGTATCCCAGTATGACCTGAAGTAAAAGTTGATGGTTGGTGAGTTAGTTTGCTGACAGCACCAAAATTGGAGTGGTTGACTGTGAGGTAGACTGTCAGAAGATACGGGGGGATATAGATCAGCTGCAGAAATGGGTGGAGAAATGGCAATGGAGTTTATCCGAGCAAGTGTGAGGTGTTGTGCTTTGGGAGGTTGAATGTAAGGAGAGAGTATACAGTTAATTGCAATTATCAGCAATGATGAGCAGAGAGATCTTGGAGTCTAAGCTCATAGCTCACAGGTGGCAGTGCAAGTAGACAGGGTAGTAAAGAAGGCCTAGGCTACGCTTGCATTAATTGCTAGGGGCATTGAACATAAGAGGATGTCATGATGCAGCACTATAGGACTTTGGTAAGGCTGCATTTGGAATGTTACATGCAGTTCTGGTCACCCCATTACAGAAAAGATGCAAAAGCTTTGGAGAGGGTGCAGAGGAGGCTTAGCAGAATGCTGCCTGAATTAGAGGGTTTCAGCTACAGGAAAAGGTTGAATAGACTTTGATTGTTTTCTTTGGAATGTTGGAGGTTGAGGGGACATGATAGAAATATATAAAATTATGAGAGGCATAGATAGGGTAGACAGTCAGAAACATTTTGCCAAGGTGGAAGTGTGCTGTAAGATGAGAAGGGGAAAGGTTAATGGTGATGTGTGGGCCAAATCTTTTGCAGAGGATGGTGGAGGCCTGGAACGCATAGCCGGGGCAGTGGTGGAGGCAGTGGTGTTTAAGAGGCTTTTGGATAGGCACATAGAAGTAGGGAATAGAGGGATATGGATCAAGTGCAGGTAGATGAGATCAGTTCAGCTGCGCATCTTGTTTGTCACAAACATGGGCCGAAGGGCTCATTCCTATGCTGTACGAGTGATCTCATGTGCAGGCAGAGGTTATTAGTTTAACTTGGCATCATGTTCGGCACAGATATTGTAGATTGAGTTCCTGAGCTGTACGGTTTTAAAATGAGATTTGTTTTATGCCATACAAATAAAAAAAAAATAAAAGGTCCTTCTTGCCTTCCATCATGGCGTGAAATATTTACTCCTCTCCACACTTGTTGACTGATATGCTAAATGTTTCCAACAATTTCTATATTTATTTCAGATTTCCAGTACTTGCAATTTTTGAGACAGAATTGCTCCGGTGAAAATCAGGCGCACTGTGCAGCACCCTCTATTCTGGCCAACTGACTTTCCACAGCTTTAGCTCGCAGCAACAATAGTTTGATGTTTCCATTCTCACACCAACCCAGCATTAGATTTGGTTACTTTGGGGGAATTGATATCTGAGTCAAAGGATTATTTTTCTTACACAATACAGCAAATAATCCAGGTGTTAAATAGGGTATAGATAGGGTAGACAGTTAGAAGCTTTTTTCCAGGATAGAAAAATCAAATACAAGAGGGCAGAGCTTTATGATGAGAAGGACAAAGTTTAAAGAAGATGTGCGGGGCAAGTTTCTTTTTTGCAGAGGGTGGTGATTGCCTGGAATGGGCTGCCAGGGATGGTGGTTGAAGCAGATACGTTAGTGATATTTAAAAGACTTCTGGATAAGCATGTGGATATACAGAGAAAGGAGGGATATGGGTTATGTGCCGGTAGATGTGTTAGCACCATGGTCGGCAGAGACATTGTCTATTCTATGTTCAAACGTAACGCAAGATTGTTGTAGACATCATCATTTCATTTAGACTATAAACTGAAGTCACATCAGTTCAATGTTTGTTCATGGTTATAACCTCACAGCTTTGGTTCATTTGCCATGATTTTTACACTAAACCTTCTGATAATATGGAGACCAGACATTACTATAAAAGATGATAGGCGGAAACATAGAAACATAGAAAATAGGTGCAGGAGAAGGACATTCGGCCCTTCGAGCCTGCACCGCCATTCAATATGATCATGGCTGATCATTCAACAGTATCCCGTACCTGCCTTCTCTCCATACCCCCTGATCCCTTTAGCCACAAGGGCCACATCTAACTCCCTCTTAAATATAGCCAATGAACTGGCCTCAACTACCGTCTGTGGCAGAGAATTCCAGAGACTCACCACTCTCTGCGTGAAAAATGTTTTCCTCATCTCGGTCCTAAAGGAATTCCCCCTTATCCTTAAACTGTGACCCCTTATTTTGGACTTCCCCAACATCGGGAACAATCTTCCTGCATCTAGCCTGTCCAACCCCTCAAGAATATTGTACGTTTCTATAAGATCCCCCCTCAATCTTCTAAATTCTAGCAAGTACAAGCCGAGTCTATCCAGTGTTTCCTCATATGAAAGTCCTGACATCCCAGGAATCAGTCTGGTGAACCTTCCCTGTACCCCCTCTATGGCAAAAATGTATTTCCTCAGATTAGGAGATCAAAACTGTACGCAATACTCCAGGTGTGGTCTCACCAAAACCCTGTACAACTGCAGTAGAACCTCCCTGCTCCTATACTCAAATCCTTTTGCTATGATTGCTAACATACCATTTGCTTTCTTCACTGCCTGCTGCACCTGCATGCCTACTTTCAATGACTGGTGTTCCATGACACCCAGGTCTCGTTGCATCTGCCCTTTTCCTAATCGGCCACCATTCAGATAATAGTCTACAAAATTGTTTTTGACACCAAAGTGGATAACGTCATATTTATCCACATTATACTTCATCTGCCATGCATTTGCCCACTCACCCAGCCTATCCAAGTCACCTTGCAGCCTCCAAGCATCCTCCTCATACCTAACACTGCCCCCCCAGCTTTGTGTCATCCGCAAACTTGGAGATGTTGCATTCAATTCCCTCGTCCAAATCATTAATATATATTGTAAATAGCTGGGGACCCAGCACTGAGCCTTGCGGTACCCCACTAGTCACTGCCTGCCATTCTGAAAAGGACCCGTTTACTCCTACCCTTTGCTTCCTATCTGCCCTCCAGTTCTCTATGCACATCAATACTGAACCCCCAATACCATGTGCTTTAAGTTTGTATACTAATCTCTTATGTGGGACCTTGTCAAATGTCTTCTGAAAGTCCAGATATAACACATCCACTGGTTTTCCCTTATCCACTCTACTAGTTACATCCTCAAAACATTCTATAAGATTCGTCAGGCATGATTTACCTTTCGTAAATCCATGCTGACTTTGTCCAATGATTTCACCACGTTCCAAATGTGCTGCTATCCCATCTTTAATAACTGACTCTAGCAGTTTCCCCACTACCAATGTTAGACTAACTGGTCTGTAATTCCCCGTTTTCTCTCTCCCTCCTTTTTTAAAAAATGGGGTTACTGTGGAGACAGGAGGTAGGGCGTAACAAGGGGACACAGCAGGTAACACAGCTGCTTCACTGCTCTAGGATCCTGGATCTGTTAGCAATATAGACTTGTAAGGTATTTGAAAGGTCCTACTTGGCAGGCTGGTCCAGAACGTTAAAACAAGTTGGCTAATAGGATCCAAATTTTACTTTGTAATAGGAGGCAGAGAGCAGTGGTGGAAGGATGTTTTTTTTAATTAAAAATCTATGCCCAGGAATTGGTGATTAAACCATTATTGCGTGTGATGTATATTGACGACCTGGATGTGAATGGAGGGTGTATGATTAGTAACCTTGTGAATTACATGAAAGTTGCAGTTGTGGATAGAGAAGCAGGTTGTCAAAAGCACCTAACAGTGCCCTCCATAATGTTTGGGACAAAGACCCATCATTTATTTATTTGCCTCTCTGCTCCACAATTTGAGATTTGTGATAGAAAAAATCACATGTTGTTAAAGTGCACATTGCCAGATTTTAATAAAGGCCATTTTTATACATTTTGGTTTCACCATGTAGAAATTACAGCAGTGTTTATACATAGTTCCCCCATTTCAGGGCACCACAATGTTTGGGACCCAGCAATGTCATGTAAATGAAAGTAGTCATGTTTAGTATTTTGTTGCACATCCTTTGCATGCAATGACTGCTTGAAGTCTGTGATTCATGGACATCACCAGTTGCTGGGTGTCTTCTCTTGTGGTGCTCTGCCAGGCCTGTATTGCAGCCATCTTTAGCTTATGGTTGTTTTGGGGGCTTTCAGTTTACTCTTTCAGTCCCCTTCAGTTTTCTCTTCAGCATATAAAAGGAATGCTCAATTGGGTTCAGATAGGGTGATTGAGTTGGCCACTCAAGAATTTACCATTTTTTAGCTTTGAAATTTCCTTTGTTGCTTTAGCAGTATGTTTGGGATCATTGTCTTGCTGTAGAATGAACCGCTGGCCAATGAGTTTTGAGGCATTTGTTTGAACTTGAGCAGATAGGATGTGTCCGTACACTTCAGAATTCATTATGCTACTACCATGAGCAGTTGTATCATCAATGAAGATAAGTGAACCAGTACCTTCAGCAGCCATACATGCCCAGGCCATAACACCCCCACCACCATGTTTCACAGATGAGGTGGTATGCTTTGGATCTTGGGCAGTTCCTTCTCTCCTCCATACTTTGCTCTTGCCATCACTCTGATATAAGTTAATCATCATCTCATCTGCCTACAAGACCCATTTCCAGAACTGTGGTTGTTCTTTTAAATACTTCTTGGAAAACTGTAACCTGGCCATCCTATTTTTGCGGCTCTGTATTTCTGTTCATGAAGTCTTCTGCGGACAGTGGTCAATGACAAATCCACACCTGAATCCTGAAGAGTGTTTCTGATCTGTCGGACAGGTGTTTGGGGATGTTTCTTTATTATAGAGCAAATTTGTCTGTCATCAGCTGAGGAGGACTTCCTTGGCCTGCCAGTCCCTTTGCGATTAGTAAGCTCATCAATGCTCTCTTTCTTCTTAATGATGTTCCAAACAGTTGATTTTGGTAAGGCTAAGGTTTGGCTGATGTCTCTGACAGTTTAATTTTTGTTTCTCAGTCTCATAATGGCTTCTTTGACTTTCATTGGCACAACTTTGGTCCTCATGTTGATAAACAGCAATAAAAGTTTCCAAAGGCGATGGAAAGACTGGAGGTAAGACTAGGTGCTGAGAGCTCTCTTATACCTGCATTAAGGAGGCAATTAAACACACCTGAGCATTTACAAACACCTGTGAACCCCATGTGTCCCAAACATTATGGTGCCCTGAAATGGGGGAACTATGTATAAACACTACTGTAATTTCTACATGATGAAACCAAAATGTATAAACATGGCCTTTAATAAAATCTGACATTGTGCACTTTAACCACATGTGAATTTTTCTATTACGAATCTCAAATTGTGGAGTACAGAGGAAAATAAATAAATGATGGGTCTTTGTCCCAAACATTATGGAGGGCACTGTATATTTTGCTTGGGTAGTTTCCTGTGGTATGAACATTCAATTCTTTAATATAAAGTAACTTCTACTTACTCCCCTTCCCTCCCTCTTACCCCCTTCCTCCATCCTAGTTGGTTTACCAGTTCCATACAATGACAGAATGACAGAACAGGCTTAAAGGACTACATGGATTAGTACAGTTCCTGTCTATCTTTATTTCTTTGAAAAGCTTTCACCTAACTTTCTTCAATGTTGTACAGATTAAGTGTCATGATAAATCTTCTGATCCTGTAATCTCACTGAGACTTCAATTCTCTGCTATTTGTGACACATAGTTATGCTAACTTGAAGCCAAGTGCTGATTTTAGAATGTTACCTGCATAATCTGAGTCATTGGAGATGGGTTTTGCTGCAAATATTTTGGACTGATGGGCTTCTTCATTATTTGAAGGCGGCGGTTCATAATCATTGTCACTGTTGTGCCCGTCCCCTTCTTCATTTGGGGATTCATAATCTCCATCATCACCCTCAGATTCCTGTCCTTGGTCTGGATCCTCGTAGTCATCATCATCATCATCCTCTGTCTAAAGCACATCACTTAGGTTTAACATCAAAATAGATTTAACTACAAGAAATATCAATGAAAATATTTCAGTTAATCTTATTATAAAAAGGAATTTATGATGACTTACAAATTCATCTGAATCCCATCCAAGGTCATTTGGTCTGTGATCTATAAAACAGAGTAAAATAAACAAACAAGCAACATGACATCTCAGCTGAAACAAGATTACAGCCCTGGGATGGCTTTTCTAGTACATAGTGCTTTCAACACAGTAAAACTGACTTCATTGGAGTAATAGTTAGATGCTGAGCTGAGTAAAGAGTCACCAGGGCAGATAAGTCACATTTAGCAATGTCTAAGCTAAGGCAGTCCAACAATTAAATGTAGAATCATTTTATGTCACCGATGCTCCATTCTAGTGATTTGCACAAGGCAGTATTTTAGTTTTACACAGCTGCTATCCAGTCAAAATGCTACTCAGAGGTGAAAGTGGCTGGCTTTTTTTGATGGCGAGCCAGTTGTTCCATAGAGAACTGCAGACAAGTTGTAACATCTACATAGGTGCGGTCTATACTTTTGTGCACCACTGAACAAAATCATAGAACATGCTAGAAGTCCAACCTCTTATCCTGTCCCTGGGCACGCCATTGAATCTAGGTTTGTAATCTCATGCCCCGGGCCAAGGCATCAGATAAACTTTAGTGGTCCTGTCAGCTTTACCCCAGCCTTAAATGGCATCTTTCCATGCATCGTGCGTGACTCCATTCAATACAATATGGCTACTGAGTGCAAATTAAAAAGGTAAGTTCAGCTAAATTTATGTTTTCTTTATTTCACATTACATATAGTTTGAAACCGAATTAATTATTGTATTCAAATCAATTTAATATTTAATACTCATTTATTTTTTAAGCCAAGAAAAACAATGAGATAGGCATTGAGCTATCAAAGGTTTTCAGGATAGTGATGAGTGCAGGAAAATGGGATATGATGCCTGGATGTCTGTGTCCACTCTGTTTGCTGCAACAGCGCCTCAAGATTGGTAAAGTCATGTGGCCACAGGTTACCATGAGGCCAGCAGAGGAGCGGAGGGCCAGGAAGGTTGCAGCCCATTGAACAAAAGTCCTCTTGATCCTCCCGGATGGACGAATTTTGTTGTGGGTAAGTTGACAGCTACTATTTTCAAGAGCACTATCTAGCTCTCTCTTGAAAGCATCCAGAGAACCTGCCTCCACCGCCCTCTGAGGCAGAGAATTCCACAGACTCAACACTATCTGTGAGAAAAAATGTTTCCTCGTCTCCATTCTAAATGGCTTACTCAATATTCTGAAACTGTGGCCCCTGGTTCTGGACTCCCCCAACATCAGGAACATGTTTCCTGAGTGTACAAGCCCAGCCGCTCCATTTTCTCAGCATATGACAGTCCCGCCATCCCGGGAATTAACCTTGTAAACCTACGCTGCACTCCCTCAATAGCAAGAATGTCCTCAAATTAGGATCAAAACTGCACACAGTATTCCACGTGTGGTCTCACTAGGGCTCTGTACAACTGCAGAAGGACCTCTTTGCTACTATATTCGATTCCTCTTGTAATAAAGGCCAACATGCCATTCGCTTTCTTCACTGCCTGCTGTACCTGCATGCTTACTTTCATAGACTGATGTACAAGGACCTCCAGATCCCGTTGTACTTCTTCTGTTCCCAACTTGACGCCATTTAGATAGTAATCTGCCTTCCTGTTTTTGCTACCAAAGTGGATAACCTCACATTTATCCACATTAAACTTCATCTGCCATGCATCTGCCCACTCCCCCAACCTGTCCAAGTCACCCTGCATTCTCATAGCATCCTCCTCACAATTCACACTGTAACCCAGCTTTGTGTCATCTGCAAATTTGCTAATGTTACTTTGCATCCCTTCATCCAAATCATTGATGTATATTGTAAATAGCTGCGGTCCCAGCACCGGGCCTTGCAGTACTCCACTAGTCCCTGCCTGCCATTCTGAAAGGGACCCGTTAATCCTTACTCTTTGTTTCCTGTCTACCAACCACTTCTCTATCCATGTCAGTACTCTACCCCCAATACCATGTGCCCTAATTTTGCCCACTAATCTCCTATGTGGGACCTTATCAAATGCTTTCTGAAAGTCCAGGTACACTACATCCAATGACTCTCCCATGTCCATTTTCATAGTTACATCTTCAAAATATTCCATCTATCCAACAATGGTGGTGTCCTCGGCGAACATGAAGATTGAGTTCACACTGTGTCTGACTATACAGTTGTGAATATAGAGCGAGTAGAACAGGGGGCTGAGCACACAGCCTTGATACACTCCCAATCTGATGGTTATTGTTGAAGACATTTTGCTGCCAATTCAAACAGACTGTGGACTGTTGATGAGGATGTCGAGGATCCAGTTGCAGAGGGATGCACAAAGACCTAATTCTGTGAGCTTGATAAGTAGCTTGGAGGGGATGATAGTATTGAATGCTGAGCTGTAGTCTACAAACAACAGCCTGACATATGTGTTTTTATTGTCGAAGTGGTGCAGTGCAGAGAGCCAGTGAGATCACATCCTACGTTGACCTGTTGTGGCAATAGGCAAATTGTAATGGGTCGAGGTTCTTGTTGAAGTTGGAGTTGATATGCACCATAATCAACCTCTCAAAGCACATAATTACCACATTGAGGCAAGTCATCCTACTCTTCTTGGGCACTGGTATTATTGATGCCCTCTTAAAGCAGTGATGTCTTAAAGATGTCCGACAAATCTCCAGCCAGTTGGTCTGCACAGGTTTTAAGAGCATGACCAGGTATACCATCAGACACTTTCCGAGGGCTCAATCCACTGAAGTATCTTTTGACATAGGCCTCTGACTGTGTCTGTAATACCATTGGGGGCTATGGGGGTTCGGGAAGGCATATCAGTGTTCTCCCTATCAAAGTGTCCGTAGTATGCATTGAGCTTGTGCTTTGCTGTCGCTTTGTAGGAAGTGATGGCATCCAAGTCCTGCCACAGTTGCCGGACATCCGCCTCACAATCACAATCAGTTTTATTCGGCACATTGCTCACAAAGTGCAAGTGAAATGAACTTGCCAGCAGCGGTGCAATGATAAAGAACACACAAAAACACACTAAAAATTGTTACACAAATCCACCACAGCATTCATCACTGTAATTCACCACAGCATTCATTCATCCCCGCCGCGCCCGCGGTAAAAGTTGGCCGCGAGCCGGCAGTTGGAGCTCTTCTTTCCCCCGGGTCCCCAACGAGGGATCCCAGGCCCAGGACGCCGCGCCGGCCGGAGCTCTGCAGACCGTGGCCTCAGGCTGCCATGGGCCAGCGAACGGAGCGCTCCCCTCTGGCAAGCCCCAGCGAGGGCTCGCCCGCTCCACACCGAGAGTTTGCGCTGCGCCCGCCGCTGAAGCCCCGGGCGCTTCTCTGGGAAAGGCCGCACTGATCCTCACTGTTAGGCCACGGGGGGAGGCGACCTGTAAAACGTTGCCTCTCCGTGGAGGAGGCGACCTAAGCCGTTTCCCCCTTACCCCCCTCACCACCCCCCACACAAGACACACAAAGAAACATTAAAAACAGACATCAAAACATACTGAAAAACAAAAAAAGTAGAAACAACCGGACACGCTGCTGATAGGGCTGCCGGCTTGCAGTGGCCTCATCCCCCATCTTAGAGCGAAAGTCCCTTTAGGCCATTTTAACCAGTGTACCCGATGTTGTCTCCTGTACATTGATGAGATCAATCATTGACTTGGCAATGATTTTACTGAACATGCGGTTGGTCTGCCAAAACCTCTCGGATCTCCCAGTCACTGTTACTTTTAACTCCTCCTCCCATTCTCCTACTGACCTTTCTGTCCTGGGCCTCCTCCATTGTGAGGCCACATGCAAATTGGAGAAACACCTCATATTTTACTTGGATAGCTTACAATCCAATGGTATGAACATTGAATTTTCCAATTTTAGGTAACTACATACCCCGCCTCTCTCTTCTTCTCCCATATACCCTTCCCCTATGCCCACCTTGTCTCACATCTATTTCTCCCTTTCCCCTCCACTTCCACCTACATTCCTTCCTCTAGTTTCACATTTCATAACTCTTCTATCCCTTTGTCTCACACCTACTGCCTTTTCATTATCTGGCCTGTGTGGAACCATCTGCCTTTCAAATAACCCTCCTCACCCGTGTTGCCCTATTACCTGCCAGGCTTCATCCTACCTGTCCTCTCTTCTAACCCCCCCCCCCAGCTCCTCCCTTCCCCTACAATGAGTCTGGTCACAACCACACACTTCACCTATCCGTGTTCTCCTGAGACGCTGCCTAACCTGCTGAGCCAATCCAGCACACTGTATTTTTCTCTAAACTAGTCCCATCTGTCTGAACATGTTCACATCTCTTCATTCCATACATGTTCATGCTTCTGTCGAAATACCTTTTAAAAATAGTTAAGCAGCATGAAAAGACTCTTTGACCCAACTTGTCCATGGCGACCAAGTTGCCTATTTAAGCTAGTCTCGTTTCTCCACATGTGGCCCATGTCCCGCTAAAGCTTTCCTATCCATGTACCTCTCCATACATATTTAAAATGTTATAATTGTACCTGCCTCTACCACTTCCTTAGGCAATGTGTTCACATACCCACCATCCTCAGTTTTTTTTTTATAAAGTTATCTCTCATACCCCTTTAAATCATTCTCCAATCTTGATGTCATTGCAGGTATCATGAAACACAAGGACTTAGGACATACTCTTGTATGTGTTAATTGCAGTCAGATTCCATTGGTTAGTTAATAAATCAGCTCATTCCTAAGATTATATACATTGACAACAGTTTGTTTTCATCCAATAATAACAGCAGTTAATAGTACGATTAAATGAGAACTTACCAGTTTGAAGTTTGATCTTGATTTTATGAGCAGTTACGTTGGTGATTACGTGACGAAGGCCCGCCAGGCCGCATGCGCAGCAAACTTCAAAGCAGCGGTATGAAATCACAAATAAACAACACCGAAGTAAACAGTAAGATCAGTGACTTGAGAACTACCAGATGATCTTTTATGAGAGAGGGTTGGGCGTGGTGGGCACGTAATCACCAACGTAATTCCTCATAAAATCAAGATCAAACTTCAAACTGGTAAGTTCTCGTTTAATCTTACCATTTTACTTCGGAGTCACGCGAGTGATTCCATGAAGAGATCAAACCTTTGTGATTTCATGCCGCAGATTACAATCTCAGCATCCCAATGCATTTGATTGACTCGAAAGAGAAATAAATGTATTAGTAATAACATTGTATTCAATGTAATGATAGGGTTTATTTAACGATGTAAACAAACAACAGCACCCCTAAAATTTAGGTACTTAAAATGTCATTGGCAAACAGCTCTGGATTGACAATTGGCCGATGATAAAATTCTGTAACATCAGCTCATTTGCCCATCCGACGGTCGCTAAAATTTGGTCGAAGGACACATCCCTTCCTTTGGCTGCCAACATAGCTGCTGCCCTAGTATAATGAGATGTAAACACACTATCTAAATGATATACTGACGTTGATGCTGACCTGGTGGAATGAGACATATAATCGTCAATGTTAATACCTGTTGCAGCCAACTTAAAATAGTCTGAACCGACCTTCTCTTGTGTAATTGTTTATTAACTAATACACATTGCTGAATCCATACTTCTAAGGATTCTGGTGGCCTTGATAACATAAAAATGAGACCATGGGGTATTCGAAATGATCTTAAAAATCATGCCAGCCCTGGTCTGCTCTGCTGGTGTAGACCAGAATGTAAAATGTAATGGCATGAACAGCCAATTCCATCCTGTCCAGCCACAGCGTTTGGAATGTTTTGCCATCGTTGTGCTGATATTAGAGTCATGACTAAGGATGTAGCTGGAACCCCTTGGTGAAGTAATGTTTACACATTTACAATAACCAACTGCATAATGTTGTGATGTGAGTACTTGTATCAAGACCGACAGAGATTCACCTGCACCTCCTCCAACCTCATCTACTGCATCCGTTGCTCCAGATGCCAGTTGATCTATATCGGTGAGAGCAAGCGGAGGCTGGGCAATCGTTTCGCCGATCACCTCTGCTCGGTCCGCAATAACCAACCCGACCTCCCGGTGGCTCAGCACTTCAACTCCCCCTCCCATTCCGTATCCGACCTCTCGGTCCTGGGCCTCCTCCATGGCCAGAGTGAGCAACAGCGCAAGTTGGAGGAACAGCACCTCATATTCCGCTTGGGGAGTCTGCATCCTCTGGGCTTAAACATTGAATTTTCTCAATTCTGTTAACCCAGGCTGCCTCCTCCCCTTCCCACCTCTCCCTCAGCCCTCGGGCCCTGGCATTCCTTCTCTCTCTATCTCTCCCCCACCCAAGTCGCACTAGCTTCTCATTTTCACACTACAAACAGCTTACAATGGCTTGTTTCCTTTATCATCTATAGTTTTTTGCATATCTTGAAATCATTGTTCTTTATCTCTCCACATCACTGTCTATATCTCTCGTTTCCCTGATCCCTGACCAGTTTGAAGAAACGTCGCCTATCTCCTTCGCTCCTTAGATGCTGCTGCACCCACTGAGTTTCACCAGCTTTTTGTGTAACCCTCACTTAAAATGAACTGGAAATGTCAGTAATTTGTATCGTATCAAATGTATCATTAATATTTAACAAACATTTCTGATCCCCAAAATAGAGATGTACTGCTTTTTTGGATGCTATCCATGCATACTGCAGTTAACACCCTCCTGGCTAAATGTGACAACCTGAGGCATAGTTCAATCTATTGAAAATGTGTAAGTCAATAATCCTTTTACTGTGCAAAGACCAGTCTCATGAACCACAGTTTAAAACAGCAAGTTCTTGCTTTTTGGCATAACTGTATACTGTTGTGCCATAATGCCTGATATGCCTGATTTGTAATATCGGACTGACGCTTGGTCAGTCCGATATTACAAATCCAAACGAGGTCTTGCTGACTGTTTTAAGACCCAGCTAATGAGGAAGACATAAAGTCCATTCCTCCTATTGAAGCGAGAATGTATTTCTCCACACTGTTGTGACACATATATTTGCAAACAGTGAAACATGCATAAACATGACGAACATTTGATGAAGTATTGAATCATGCTTTCATCATACTTTGAGATCCAACACTTATTCTGTTTTATCATCAATCTAAACTGGACGATACACCAGTGGCAAGGAGATTAATTACAGGATGTACTTCCTAATTACCATGAGACTAACATATGTCACCATTGTAGAGTAGTAACTTAAATTTGTGCATGAAGAATATGTATATTCACTCAAAACCTTACTCAATGATGCATTTAGTGTATATATTTAGTTGATACCAACAACTGAAGAATTGGTAACTCATGCAATCTCCACTACCTTTGAGTAGGTGATGGTATTTGGAACTTCTCATCAGAGTTCTAAACATTAGTTCATAATAACTGAATTCAACCGACCACACTACTGTAGCGAGTTTGAAATTCAAGTTCAATTAGTTATTGTCATGTTCAGCAATGCTGAATACTGTTACTTCATCATTGTGGCTGAAGTAGCCTCAGCTGACAATAGCACAAGGTTGTTAGCAATGATCTAATTGTTACTTACACAATACCAGTTCCTTGATTTGCTCAGCTGCAACACAGCTGCTATATTGCCAATTACTCTTAATGAAAATAACTCAGTTTTGTAACAGATTGCTATAACCCCAATCTCTTGCCACAAGGCGGAGACAAGACTAATAATAATTAAAGGTAAATCGCAATGACCAAAAAACAGTTTATCCCATACTGCAAAGCTTTACTGTTATAGTACAGTTATATTGTCTTTGATAGCCTTTGTAATGGGATTTGTATAACATCTATCTCTTACCTTATGAATCTGTTGAAGTCAGGAATAAGTTTTACATTCAGAAAGTTCATATGCCCGATACTCTCCATTCCTCATAATAACATGCCAATCCTGCCTTATTGCATGGGTGGTTTGCATGAGAACTTCTGCACAATTTCCAAACCCTGGCCATAATCCAACTTACTTGGAATGCTCCGGCTGTGCCTCAACCAAACATTTTTACCCCTTGTGTGTTGTAAAACAAATGTAAATATTACAACATGTGAACAGTGCACTACCCAAATTTTGGCAGTGCTGGACCCATTTAGTTGAGCATGATTGGAAGGTGCATGGAATTTCTGAGCTATCATGCTACCCGAGCTCCAGTGAACCACTACTGCCGATGAGCACCTGGGGTGCATTCTGAACGATAACTTTTGCCCATTGTTGACCAAATTAATTCATCTTCCAGGCTTCTTCCCCTGTAGAATAGACGTACCTGAATAACCGATTCAGCGGCTGGCTCTCACATCCCCCTGTTGGCGTTGTTCACTGCCGGCACATATGTGCTTGAGTCTGTTCTATTGACATCTTTAGAGCCCGGAGTCATCTTGACCTTTTGCTCTTCCCTCCTCAGAGAGGGTGATTCGTAGGCAACTCTAACATGCGCTGCCGCAGGCCGTAGGATACAAATACTGATACAAACCCATTGGCCTTAACCCAATAGAATATTTTACTGGGATGGTAATTTTATTGTCAGGAAAGGTACCTCTGACATGTGCCCTTCATCCCTTTGGGTATGCCCCACGGCCATACCCTGAGACTCAGTGTCAGCAGGATACTGACCCATCTTGGTCTCTGCCTCCGAGAGGGAGCCCTTTGCAGCACTGTATACAACAGTTGCTGTATTTAGGATAGTCGTTTCAACGCACAATCCAGCCCCGGTGAGGAATTCATCCCCCGACTCCGTGGGCCTTGCTCTCTAGCCCTGGTGGAGAATCATCTCCCGACTCCGTGGGCAAGCAGATATGTGTGAATTTGAGCAACCCTGTCCCAGGCGTTGCTGGCGCCGCCTTTCATAAAGGCCGGCGTTTTTGACATGAACAGCCCTGCTTCAGGCGCTGTTGGCACGGCTCTCCCATAGGCCGGCACTTCATACATGAAGCAGCCCTGTCAGGCGCTGCTGGTACGGCTCTCCCATATGCCGGTAATGTCACAAATGAAACAGCCCTGTATCAGGTGCTGCTGGCACGGCACTCCCGTAGGCCGGCACTTTCATATATGAAGCAGCCCTGTCAGGCGCTGCTGGCGTGGCCTGTACATTTTACACATGAAGCAGCCCTGTCAGGCGCTGCTGGCACGGCCTGTGCCATAGGCCCACGCTATTGCCGTGTAAGCTCACTAAATCAACATTTAGTGCACAGCTTTACCTGTGAAGGGTAAAAATAAATCATAGCAACCTGTGCTTAAACAATTATAACATTGTCAGAACATATAACAATAACCTTTTACTTTGCCTTTAACTTTTACCTAAAGAAAAAACACTATAAAATACTTTTTATTATAAAAAGAACCCTTTATAGCCCGACTCACCCGAGTCCAAATAGGGTTGAATGAGTCCCAGTAATTTCTTGACTGGGGACCAACGTCTGTGAGCCACTGACCCCACTGTCAGTGGCTCCAGCGTTGCTTCCTTTCCGTTTCAACGGCATCCCACAGGCTAGGAGCTGCTGATCCCCCTGTCAGTGCCTGCTTAGATTTCTTGCCGTTCCCACGGCACCCCGCAGGCTGCGGAGCCGCTGACCCCCCTGTCAGTGACTCTGCTTAGATTTCTTGCCGTTCCCACGGCATCCCTGCAGGCTGGGGAGCCGCTGATCCTCCCTGCCAGCGGCTCTGCTTAAATTTCCTGCCGTTTTTACGGCATCCCTGCAGGCTGGGGAGCCGCTAACAGCACTGTTAGCAGCTCCATATCTCGCAACCCGATCAATTTTGCCGATTTATCCGCATTTGCGGTCGGACTGGAATTTCCCCACAAAGCATAACTGGCAACTTGTCAGGCTGCGAAACTGGCAGGAAAAACCTCTGTAAAAAGAGGCTCCTGCCTAAAAACCCCTGGTAAGTAAACAACCAAACTTACCTTTTAAGTTTAACTTACCACGGCAGGAGCTCTGTCCCGCCAGACTGGTGCTTGCGCCAATGTGGCTGACGTAATGCTGCGCATGCGGCCTGGTGGGCCTTCTTCACGGAATCACTCATGTGACTCCGAAGTAAAATTGAGGAGCTAATCAGTGGCCAAGAGCTAATCAGTGGCTTCAATTAATTTAACCCCTTTGCTCCAGCAGAATAAACCCAGTAATTTTACATTATCCAATGGCAAGAGTAAAGCTACAGTCTTTGTCCATGCTACACGCACCATGGCTATCCAAAAATCTTATCCCTTTTCCGGTCTTGGCTTTACCAACTCCCTCCTTAAATTCGACTGCCCATACAAATTCATCTCCATTTCATGTTTGCTCTATAATGGAATTAACCAAAGGGCCTGCAAGAGAAACATTCTCAGTTGAAGTCCTTTTTTCAACCAGGCAGCATTGCCTCAACACTTTTTTCCAGGGAAGGTTCTGGGGAGTTGGTAAATTTTGCCAGGATAAAATGATTCAATCATAAAGAAAATCTGATGAGGTTGAGGTTATTTTCTGTAAACAGGGAAGTCTAGGGTGAGATGCAATTAAGGCAATTAAAATTAAAATTGAAAACTTAGACTGGGTGAACAGGAAGAACCTATTTTTCCTGCCAGAGAAGTCTATGACCGGGAGATAAAGATTTCTGGTAATAAATATGAATTTGAGACCCTTGAAGACTGAAAAGGGTGAATTTATTATGGGGAACAATGAAATGGCAGATGAATTGAACGGGTACTTTGGATCTGTCTTCACCAAGGAGGACACAAACAATTTTCCTGATGTACTAGTGGTCAGAGGATCTGGGATGACGGAAGAACTGAAGGAAATCTACATTAGGCAGGAAATGGTGCTGGGTAGACTGATGGGACCGAAGGGTGATAAATCCCCTGGGCCTGATGGTCTGCATCCCAGGGTACTTAAAGGAAGTGGCTCAAAAAATCGTGGATGCATTAGTGATAATTTAAAAATGATTCAGGATCAGTTCCTGTGGATTGGAGGGTAGCTAATGTTATCACACTTTTTAAGAAAGGCGGGAGAGAGAACACAGGGAATTATAGACCAGTTAGCCTGACATCTGTGGTGGAGAAGATGCTGGAGTCAATTATAAAAGATGAAATAGCAGCACATTTGCATAGCAGTAACAGGATCGGTCTGAGTCAGCATGGACTTACAAAGGGGAAATCATGCTTGACTAATCTTCTGGACTTTTTTGAGGATGTAACTGGGAAAATGGACAAGGGAGAGCCAGTGGATGTAGTGTACCTGGACTCAGAAACCATTTGATAAGGTTCCACATAGGAGATTAGTGGGCAAAATTAGGCACAAGGTATTGGGGGTAGAGTGCTGACAACGATAGAAAATTGTTTGGCAGACAGGAAACAAAAAGTAGGGATTAACGGGTCCCTTTCAGAATGGCAGGCAGTGACTGGTGGGATACCTCAAGGCTTGGTGCAGGGACCGCAGCTATTTACATTATACATCAATAATTTAGATGAAGTGATTCAAAGTAACATTAGCAAATTTGCAGATGGCACGCAGCTGGGTGGCAGTGTGAACTGTGAGGAGGATGCCATGAGTATGCAGGGTGATTGGACAGGTTGGGTGAGTGGGCAGATGCAGTTTAATGTGGATAATTGTGAGGTTATCCACTTTAGTAGCAAAAACAGGAAGACAGATTACTATCTAAATGGGAAAATGGGAAGTACAACGGGATCTGGGGTCCTTGTACATCAGTCTATGAAAGTAAGCATGCAGGTACAGCAGGCAGTGAAGAAAGCGAATGGCATGTTGGCCTTTATAACAAGAGGAGTTGAGCATAGGAGCAAAGAGGTCCTTCTGCAGTTGTACAGGGCCCTAGTGGGACCACACCTGGAATATTGTGTGTAGTTTTGAACTAATTTGAGGAAGGACAGAATTTGAGGAAGTGCAGCGCAGGTTTACAATGTTAATTCCTGGGATGGCAGGACTGTCATATGCTGAGAGAATGGAGTGGGTGGGCTTGTACACTCTGGAGCTTAGAAAGATGATAGGATATCTCATTGAAACATATAAGATTATTAAGGGTTTGGACACGCTAGAGGCAGGAAACATGTTCCCGATGTTGGGGGAGTCCAGAACCAGGGGCCACTGTTTAATAAGAATAAGGGGTAAGCCATTTAGAACGGAGACGAGGAAACACTTTTTCTCACCGAGAGTTGTGAGTCTGTGGAATTCTCTGCCTCAGAGGGTGGTGGAGCCCGGTTCTCTGGATACTTTCAAGAGAGAGGACTCTTAAAGATAGCGGAGTCAGGGGATTATGGGGAGATGACAGGAACGGGGTGCTGATTACGGATGATCAGGCATGATCACATTGAATTGTGGTGCTGGCTCGAAGGGCTGAATGGCCTACTCCTACACCTATTGTCTATTGAGATTAGGCTTTCTCTAGTGAATAGTCATGGAGCATTCACATGTCCCCGTCGGAACTGTGATTGAAATAGAAACACTCATCCTGCATTAATAAACCTGGATGAGCATTGAAATGCAGAAAACTTACAAGGCTGGAAAATAATATTAGTCTGAACTACTTTCTCTTTTCTGACCTCTCTTTCATATACATTTTTGATCCCCCATCAACAGCCACCATCTGCCTAACTGGCCATTCACCACCAAACCTGCTGTAAGAAAAGTGGAATGGCAATGATAGAGAATATATTGATTTATAGCTGAGCAGTGCTACACTGTGTGCTACACAGTGCTTCCTGAAGAAGGGTCTCGACCCGAAACGTCACCTATCTCCTTCGCTCCTTAGATACTGCTGCACCCGCTGAGTTTCTCCAGCTTTTTGTGTAACCCCCCAGTGCTACACATTTCATAGCTTGCACTCTTCATCGCTGTGTTATCCATTCCTCAGCCTGAAGCAATAAAAGCTAATATTCAAAAACAGATCCTTTAGTAATTATCTCATTGCTCTGGACTTTACTATGTATAAAATGGTTGTTGCTTTTGCCTGCGTTACGTAGCCTGCTATTGCATAGAGAATAGACTTATTTGCACCCGTTTTTATGCATTTTGAGCTTGTTTTGAATTGTTTGCAATCAAACTGGATTAGCCACTTCCTGTTGCAATTCGCCCTCATGTGGTTTCATACAATTCTATTTTGCACAGATGTTGGTGTTGTCAGCATGTGCACCTAGTTTTAACTGTTTAATTATGGAAATTGATGAATACATTCTCCCTTATATATAGCCTTCATAAAAAATCTACATCACATTGCAAGTTGTGAAGAATGTATGATATGGTGACCAACCTCCTGGAATCTAGTTTTTACATGAAAATAATCATAAACAGGCTAAATACTCCCTACATTGGTGAGTATTAGGGGGGGGGGGGGGGGGGGGGTGAGAACCACAGTAACAAAATAATATAGAAAGTTCCTATTTCACAATTTATTTTGCGAGTTTCAATTTGGTATTAGCATTTTGCGTAGAACATATATGCAATGCTGAAAAGGTGTAATGTCCAATTTAGAAAATATATTTTAGTATTAGTACATAGATTTGTACATAGTACATAGAAAGCATTTGGCTTGTGTTAATAGCTTGTAAAACAATGTATACATTTCAACTGTTATTAAATATTAAATTCCAAAAAGCTTATCAATATGGAAAATAGAAGAGATTACCCCCTTTATAATATCTTACCTGAAGATTCCTGGATTATAGTATTCTGATTCCTAAACACAAAGAAAAGTTTAAATGATGAAGACACTGATACCAGGGGCACTGGGAGTGATGGACAAATTTGCTGGTGGAGCAAATTGGTGGATTATTTACTGAGCATTTCATTTAGACATGTGTAATTACAAGGCCAAGTGTATCCCTAGTATATCCCTACACAGCATCCCTAATGTTTTCTAGATAAATCACTTTCTTACCATTTCCAAGGCTTTGACATTTTTCTGTGCGATAGAGTCATAGAGTGATGCAACGTGGAAACGGGCCCTTCGGCCCAACTTGCCCCACACTGGCCAACATGTCCCGGCTACAAGAGATTCAAGATTCAAGAGACATTTATTGTCACATACACCAATTGGTACAGTGAAATTTGGGGTCACTAGTCCCAACTGCCAGCATTTGGTCCATATCCCTCCAAACCTGTCCTGCCCATGTACCTGTGTGATTGTTTCTTAAATGTTGGGATAGTCCCTGCCTCAAATACCTCCTCTGGCAGCTTGTTCCATACACCCACCACCCTTTGTGTGAAAAAGTTACCCCTCAGATTCCTATTAAATCTTTTCCCCTTTACCTTAAACTTATGTCTTCTTGTCCTCGATTCACCTCCTCTGGGCAAGAGAGGCTGTGCATCTATCTGATCTATTCCTCTCATGATCTTATACACCTCTCTAAGATCACCCCTCATCCTCTTGTGCTACAAGGAATAGAGTACCAGCCTACACAACCTATCCCTATAGCTCAGGCCCTCTAGTCCTGGCAAGATCCTCGTAAATCTTCTCTGTACCCTTTCCAGCCTGATAACATCTTTTCTATAACACGGTGCCCAGAACTGAACACAATACTCTAAATACGGCCTCACCAACATCTTATACAACTGCAACATGACCTCCCAACTTCTATACTCAATACTCTAGCCAATGAAAGCCAAAGTGCCAAAAGCCTTTTTGACCATGCTATCAACCTGCAACTCCACCTTACGGAACCATGCACCTGCATTCCCAGATCCTTCTGCTCTACAACACTCTCCAGAGTCCTACCATTCACTGTGTAGGTCCTGCCCATGTTAGACTTCCCAAAATGCAACACTTCACATTCCTCTGATGGTTAAACATCCTCTTAGCTATATTAAATTGTAGATGCTACAGCTCTGCTCATTTCACCAGTCTTTCTGCATCCTACCAGATTGTGTTTCCAGCTAACTCTTTGCAAGTTTGTTATCATTCCCAAACTCAAAAAGTGCACTTCCTTTGGCCTGGCCATCTATATAACAAGAGAAAATATATAATTTCAATATTGCAGATCCCACACACTTCCTTACAGTAAGAAAAGTAAGTTTAGTGTTTCAGTGTGATGTCTCATTATAAACCTTAGCTCGGATGTAAAAGCACTGTCTCAATATGTTGGCTGGAGTGCATGCTTAAGGAGTACAATAGACAATAAACAATGGGTGCATGAGCAGGCCATTCGGCCCTTTGAGCCAGCACCGCCATGTTTCCTGCCTCTAGCGTTTCCAAACCCTTAATAATCTTATATGTTTCAATAAGATCCCCTCTCATCCTTCTAAATTCCAGAGTATACAAGCCCAGCCGCTCCATTCTCTCAGCATATGACAGTCCTTCCATCCCGGGATTTAACCTTGTAAACCTACGCTGCACTCCCTCAAAGCGAGGATGTCCTTCCTCAAATTAGGGGACCAAAACTGCACACAATACTCCAGGTGTGGTCTCACTAAGGCCCTGTACAACTGCAGAAGGACCTCTTTGCTCCTATACTCAACTCCTCTTGTTATGAAGTCCAACATGCCATTCGCTTTCTTCACTGCCTGCTGTACCTGCATGCTTACTTTCATTGCAGTACAGATTCAACCCTTGGCCTTCTTACTCAGAGGCGAGAGTGTGACTCCAGAAATGTGTCAGATCTGCTGACTCAACACTTTTGCAAATTCCACTGCATGTAATATAGGTCAATCTGTGTAACCACTTCTGCAGACATGCAAAACAACCACAAAATAGACATTCTTATATGTGAAAAGTGGAATGTTAAAGTCATGCCTGGGAAAACCTGTGGCAATTTTGAGCATAACACTGGTTTCAAAATTGTATTGTGAAGAGGTGCATGATAGGACTGAGCCTGTCGGCATGTCCAATGGGCTTTCTATCTCCAGGTCTATTAGTGTTCATGGAGATACTCGGCCAGGTTATGCATCACAGCCAAGATGGAGGGAAAGGAAAGACCAGAGGTGGAATTGGGAAGGTTTGTGTAGGGAGGAGCGAGATGATGTTCAGTAACATTGTGGGATAGGGTATTATCCATCACTGGCTGTTGAGGAGGGCTAGGGTGGGTATCATTGGATATTAGATCAAGCCATGTTTCTTTAAGGGTAGATAGAACAAGTTGAGTTGAGGCCCAGGAGATGGGGCATCATAAATGGTGGTGAGTGGAAGGTTTGGATGTATAATATAGTCAAGATGTGGGAGGGAGGGTGGCAATGATTAGATACAAGATTAAACTGAGACAGGTGCCAGTCGCAACAATTGCCAAACACTTGCTCCCTGTATGCCAAGGCCTGCTGGAGCTCTCGATTGCTAACCATTTTAACTCCACTTTCCATTCCCGTACTGACTTTTCTGACCTTGGCATCCTCCTTTGCCAGATAGAGGCCACAAACACACTGGAAAAACAGCTCCTCGTGTTTTGCTTGGGCAGTTGACAACACAACAGTATGAATATTTAATTATCAATTTTCAAGTAATAAGCCCTCACCTCCACACCAGTGAGTGGACATCTCTCACCATCCTAGTCACCCTGCTCTGTTCCCCTCCTCTGTATACTAATTTCCTATCCCTAAGTCACATATTGCCCTTTTATCCCCACTTGTCCCTCCCCCTTGCATCCTTCCACCCATATCTTTCCCTTTATCTTTACATTTCACTCATCACCTTCTTTCCTTATCTGACACCCTTTTGTTTCCTTTTCACCTAGAGCCTAGAACTTTCACCTGGAACTTACTCCACCCATCTGCAAATCAAACCCCCTTCACCAGTATCCACCTATCACTTGCCCCACCCATACCTCTCTTTTCCAGCATTCCACCCCAACACCACCCAACTTCTCGAATTAGTCTGAAGAAGGGTCCAGACCAGTAACATCTATTAATTTCCCTCCAGAGACCAGCCCCCGTTCTTCCAGCTCTTTGTATTTTGCCACTCACAAGCTAGGGCATCTGTCAGGATGGCAGGAGGGGATGGGATGTTTCAGAAATACTAACAGGACCGCTAAAAGATTTCAGCAGTGAGGTTAGTGTGAGATTCATCAAGACGGAGCCGAGAATTGAAGGAGAATTGAATAGGCTGGATTTGTTCTCAATGAAACCTAGGCGGTTAAGTGGTGCCCTTACAAAAATGTACAAAATTATGAATTAGTTTAAAAACACAGTATGGAAACAGGGCCTTCAGCCCACCAAGTTCACACAGACCATCAGTCACCCTTTCACATAAGTTCTATGTTATCCCACTTTGACATCCTCTTCTTATACACTAGAGGCAATTTGGAGAGGCCAATTAACCTACAAACTCACACATCTTTGGGATGTGGGAGAAAATGGGAGCTCCTAGAGGAAACCCACACGGTCACAGGGAGAACGTGCAAACCCTGCACAGTCAGCATCCGAGGACAAAATCGAGCCCAGGTCTCAGGCGCTGTGAGCAGTAGCTCTACTAGCTGTGCCACTGTGTCATTGCATGGCATTGATAGGATAGATAGTATTTTCTTCCCTAGAGTAAGGGAGTCTAAAACTAGAGATTTAAGGCAAGACGAGAGAAATTTAAAGGAGAACTTAAGAGAAATGTTTACACATATCTGGATATCTGAATATCTGGAATGAGCTCCCAAGGAAGGTGGAGGAGGCAAATTCAATTCCAATGTTATTATGGAGGAGAGAGATATGGCCCTAATTTAGGCAAATGGGATCAGCATGGCTTGGCATCAGGGTTGGCACGGATGAGTTGGCCCATTGCTGTGCTGAATGGCTTTAAGACTCTATGCCTTTATATTGTTCTGTATTCCAAGCTTGAGTATATATTGAGGCAAGGAGGCTATCACAGAGGCGGGTAAGATTCAGTCTGCCCGTGAGACGATTGATTTAGCTACAGTGACGATGGCAGGAAGGTTGTTGCGGTGTTCCTCCTGCAGGATGTGGGAAGTCAGGGAAACCGCTGGTAACCCTGATGACCACACCTGTGGGAAGTGTGTCCTGGTGCAGCTCCTTAAAGACTGCGTTAAGGAACTGGAGCAGTAGCTCGATTACCTCAGGACCATGCGGGGAAAATAAGAGCTCATTACATGAAAGGTTTAGACGGGTGCAATTTCTCAAAGGTGTTCAGGAGAGTTTCCTCCAGCAATATGTAGAGGGCCCTACATGAGAGAGGGCAATGCTTGATTTAGTCTTGGGAAATTGGGAGTGACAAGTGGATGAGTGTTTGCTTGAGATGTCCTCTGACTGTGACTAAATAAACTGTGCTTCAGACAGCTGGATCATCAGGAGGATCTTGCATATGGCAAGAACTCTGAAGTGAATATAGACACAGATTACTATTTTGGAATGGGATCCTGCTTGCTTATCAACCTACTCTCAAGAAACAGGATAGATCGGTGAAACCAGGAGAGCAAGTGGTGTGCTCCTTCTCCAAGTCTGAAGAAGGGTCTCGACCCGAAACGTCGCCTATCTCCTTCGCTCCTTAGATGCTGCTGCACCCGCTGAGTTTCTCCAGCTTTTTGTGTAACCCCCCTGCTCCAATTATTATCTAGTTCCTGCACTTTCTGAACCTGGATCTAACACCCTGTGTAATTTCATGATTTTCTCTTTTACCATCAAAGATGAGAAATGAAAGCATTGGCAATGGAGATTGTGTAGCTTCATCCGGATTACTATAGATACCACCCTGATCAATCTTTTTTTTTCTGTTACACAGTGCCCAGCAGCTGATTTTGTTTACAGAAGAGATGTAATTCAGTTATGGAGTGGAAAATCAAGCTGGTAGTTCAATGCTCTTAGCATTCTTCTGTACTTTTCAGTGTAATGTCTGAGGCATCATAATTTCAAAGTGCATGGACATAAAAATGACAGTTGACAATGTAAGTTAAAAGCACAAGCTAGAAATTGACATATCAAGAGGGACTCATAATGATTAATGCTTCAGTCAGTATGCCTGAAATCGGAGCCCATCTACCCTGTATTCTTTTCAAATACTTATTAATTTGTTCAGTATTTCAATCTTCCACACATGTTTTTGAGTATTTTCTTTTGTCATATTAGTTTTGTTCCTTTACCTCTTCTGGAAGAAGCTCTTTTTATCATCCCTTTTGTTGATTTCTTGACACAGCTGATAAATCTGTCTATAAAGCAGAAAATGAAACACCACATAAATGAATGAACTGATTCTCAAAGGTTATCATTCCTATTTCAACAAAGCACACAAACTATTCAAATTGCTCTCTTCAATGCTGAAATCATAAGCTTTTTTTAATAGTTAACTTTTTTCTCTAATTTTGGCAGCTACCATCACTATTAAACACAGCTTGATTAGATACAGAATTAGTTAGTGCAAATTATATCTTCTGTACTCAATACGGATTCCAAAATCATGGAACAACAGAACAGTAGGTACAGCACAGGAAAATGCCCTTCAGCAATGGTGTCTATGCCAAACATGAAGCTAAATTAAACTAATCCTTTCCTAGTTTAGAGACACAGTGTGGAAACAGGCCCTTCGGCCCACCAAGTCTATGCCGACCATCAATCACCCATTCACATTAGTTATTCCACATTCTCATCGACTCCCTACAATTTAAATTTCTGTGGGACAGAATTCTACAGAATGATCATTTTCTGAGATTAGAAATTTATTCTTGTCTCAGTCTAGAAAAGCTTACGGCATATCCTTACACTATAACTCTTAGCCTCAGACTTTCCATCATCGAGGGCATCCTTCCCACATCTCTCTAGTCATGATATATTTTGTAGCTTAAAATTATGCCTTTCTAAGCTCTATGTTTTCTAAGCTTGAGTGAATATAAGCATAATTGATTATCATTCCTGAAATCAGTCTAGTGAATCTTCACTGAATTCCCTTCAAAACAAGAACATCCTTCCTCCGATAAAGGAGGTGAACCTGTGAAATTCAATGCTGCAGATAACTGTGGAGGCCAAGTCTGTATTTATAAAGTGGAGATTGATAGGTTCTTGATGTCAAAGGTTTCAGAGAGCAGGAGAATGGGAGTGAGAGGGAAAGATAGATCAGCCTAGGTTGTGTGGAGCAGGCTTGATGGGCTGAATGGCCCAATTCTGCTCCTATGTCATATAAACTTATGACCTTATAAGAAGATCAAACCGGCACACAATATTCAAGGTGTCATCTCAGAGGCCCTGAAAAGAATGACAGCATAATTTAATTACTCCTATTTACTCACTTGAAGGCCAGCATACAACATGCTTTCTTAATGGCCCTGTCTCACGTTGCAAGTCCACCCACGAGTGATCCCGAGTGAAAGAAAAACACCCGTGGTTGTCTACGAGATGCCAAGTTATGTTCACGAGTTTAAATTGTTCCCAGGTGTATGTCTAAGTTTGCCGTTTACTTCTCATTTCTGCGATGTACCAAGTTCCTCTCCCCAGTTACCAAGTTCCTCTCCCGAGATACTGGACAGCATCTCATACAGTAAGTATATTCTGATTCAGTATTGAAAGTTATTCAATTTCAGAACTTAAAAAAACTAGGCAGGATCTCGGCCCCGCACTCGCTGCCATTGTGCAGCAAGGAGGCGGTGGCGGCGAAGCAACAATGTTATAGAAGACAGCTCCATCCTGTGGCTTTGAGTTAAAGATAGAATTCAGCGCGGCCCCATCTATTGATATGACCTACAAAGGGAAAATGCGCACCGTCCAGTGCCAGAGCTAGGCTTGGACAATTCTCTGCTCTCATCTCTCTCTTTCTGTGTGTGCATTAGCAGGGGGAAGTGCGGTCTACCTCGCTGGGGCACAAGACCTCTGCCACCTGCCCCTTGCAGCCATCAACTTGTTTGTTCCTTTGGTGCGCCTCATCTGCCCTGCTCCCATCCCAGCCCTGCCCCATTCTCTTGGAAATGTCGCTTCCGCCGCTGTAACAAGGAGGGGTCCGGCTGGCTGGCTTGGTGGGTGGGTGGGTGGGTGAGCAGGGAGGGGGAGTGGGTACAAACCACCGAATCCATTCTCAAAAATCGGGCAGAGCCGTGTAGAACTCACGTCTCTCTCTGCTTCATAAACGTGGGAATTCCCTCAGTAGGGTCACTCAGCGGACAGGCAGCATCTCTGGAGAGAAGGAATGGGGGACGGGATGACGTTTCCAAAATTCTGCTGCGTCTTTGTGTTACTCCAGCACTGTGTGTTCACTTTTTGTCAATTAGCATCTGCCCTTTCTTCTGTATGACATTATTTGTATCCGTGGCAGTTGATTGTTGCCTCCTTCAGTTTCCCAGGAGGTTGGGATGGGACTGGAGTTGGGCAGGAAAGGTGGGGGGGGGGGGGGGGGAGGGAGTGGGGGGAGGGGGGGGTTGGGGTAACTTAGTATGGGAGACAAGTGTAGGAGAGGTGTACAGACTGTGTGGGCAAACACTTTGGTAGTGATTGCCCACCTGTCTCAAAAGTCGCTGTGTCTCTCTGTCCCTAGGATAGCAGGGGGCGATCAAACAGCACAATACCCCCCTTTCCCCTCTCCACGCCAACACGAAGGGCAACAATCCCAAGGCTTTAGCGTCAGAAACAGCGGGCAGGCGACATCACCCGCCATAACGTGAGAGAGATCATGCACTATTGTAGGTCTCCTTTGCACGTCGGCGTTTCTGTCTTTCTCCATCTCATTGTTGGCCCTGTCTGTCGCCACTGCCACCCCCACCCCCACCCCCACCCCCACCCCTCTGCTTCCCAGCCATGTGTCTGACCCTTCCCTCCCCTCCCCTTCTCCCCGCCCATTGCACCGGGCGCGGGGGCTTTGCACCGTCTTCACATCGGCGATGCCAGCAGGTCAGTGCCAGTCGCCCCGGGGCAGGTGCTCGGGGGGTCCCTCCCAGCATGGACCCGGATGGGGGGGAAGGGGGGGGGGATGTGAGTCAGTGGGCACGCCGGCTCTGCCACCCCATGGGCTGCCGCCAACCAAGCCACCCGTCCACGTCCACACGCTCTGGAGAACAGGAGCTGAGACTGGGAACTGTACCGCCTTTGCCCCCTCCCTCTGCAACTGCAAACAACCCCATTCTCCTGCTCACCTAACCCGCCCATCCCTTCTCTATGGGTATTGAAGGTGCTTCTGGTCTGCAGTGTGCAATAGTCACCAAAATACACTGCATCTTTAGAAAGGAAAAATACAAAATATGTCAATCCCCTGGATAGGCCTTAGTCATGGTGCTGTACAACACAGAAACAGCTCCTTCAGCCCAGCTTGGCCGTGCCGTCCAAGTTGGTGTCTTGGGGTAGTCCTATTTGCCCGCAAGTGGCCCATAGCCCTCTAAGCCCTTCCCATCCATTTATATGTCGTTAATAACCTCAAGAAAATTCCTGCTTCAGTTTCCTGCGTCCAACTCAGAGAGAAGTCTCCCCCCTTCACAGGGTTAATCGCTCCACTGTTTATAATGCTCTCTGCATTACGAAGTTCTCGACAGTGAACCTCATGGGCAATCCCTCACAACTCCAGTCCCGTCCCGACTCTCTGGGAAACTGAAGGGAGTGACAATCAACTGCCACGGATACAAATAATGTCATACACAAGAAAGGACAGATGCTGGTTGACAAAAAGTGAACACACGGTGCTGGAGTTACACAAAGACGCAGCAGAATTTTGGAAATGTCATCCTGTCGCCCATTCCTTCTCTCCAGAGATGCTGCCTGCCAGCTGAGTTAAAGAGTGCCCACGGTAGACTCACGAGTCACTAAGGTAAACTCACGGGCCACTACGTTCTGACAACGAGTTTAAATGTTTCAATTTTTTACTTCAAAGGTCAATTTGACTCGTGGAAAACTTTAAACATGTTTGACATTTTTCAAGAGTTAATAAGTTTTCAACTTAACGAGTCGCTAAGTTGCGTCCACGAGTTCCGACGTTCGCATTACGTTAATTGTACGTGATTACCATAAGTTTAATTTGTTTTAAACTCGGGGTCACTCATGGGTCGACTCGCACCGTGAGACAGGGGTTTAACAGCATACTCAAGTCAAGAGAGCTTAATTGTCATATGTACCGAAACGGAACAATTAAATTTGTACTTGTAACAGTATAACAGATCTGCAAACACTGCACGGAATAGATAATATAACAAAACAAATTTTTAAAAGTGCAATAAATTTTTAAAAATCCAGAGTGCAAAACAAAAGCCAGATGTCCCTAGTGCAACAAAGACAGCTGGTAGTTCAGTTTACCTCGCTTACTTTTAGTGACCTGCAGGCTTACTTTCAGAACCTGGTGCAGAAGGACACTGAGGTTTTGTTGCACCTCGTCCCTTTCCCAATTAATTGCCAATTAATTAATTAATTAAGTGCCCTCCATAATGTTTGGGACAAAGACCCATCATTTATTTATTTACCTCTGTGCTCCACAATTTCAGATTTATAATAGAAAAAATCACATGTGGTTAAAGGCCACATTGTCCGATTTTAATAATGGCCATTTTTATACATTTTGGTTTCCCCATGTAGAAATTACAGCAGTGTTTATACATATTCCCCCCATCTCAAGGGACCATAATGTTTGGGACACAGCAACGTCATGTAAATGAAAGTAGTCATGTTTAGTATTTTGTTGCATATCATTTGCAATCACCAGTTGCTGGGTGTCTTCTCTGATGATGCTCTGCCAGGCCTGTATTGCAGCCATCTTTAGCTTATGCTTGTTTTGGGGGCTATTCCCCTTCAGTTTTCTCTTCAGCATATAAGAGGCATGCTCAATTGGGTTCAGATCGGGTGATTGACTTGGCCACTTAAGAATTGACCATTTTTTAGCTTTGAAAAACTCCTTTGTTGTTTCTGCAGTATGTTTGGGATCATTGTCTTGCTGTAGAATGAACCGTCGGCCAATGAGTTTTGAGGCATTTGGTTGAACTTGAGCAAATAGGATGTGTCTATACACTTCGGAATTCATTATGCTACTACCATCAGCAGTTGTATCATCAATGCAGATAAGTGAGCTCAGCAGCCATACATGCCTAGTACGGGCCTAGTGGACGACAACATCGGAGGCCTGGATCGCCTCAGCGCAGAGGGAGAACAAGGAGGGAAGACTTTAAGACTTTTGCCTTCCATCACACTGAGGAGATGCCTGGTGAACTCACTGTGGTGGATGTTAAATATATGTTTATTGTGTGTTTTGTTTTTTATTATATATATGACTGCAAGGCAACAAAATTTTGTTCAGACCGAAATGTCTGAATGACAATAAAGGATACTTTGACTTTTGATCTTGGGCAGTTCCTTCTCTCCTCCATACTTTGCTCTTGCCATCACTCTGATATAAGTTAATCTTTGTCTCATCTGTCTCGCAGCGTAGCCTCTGTATTTCTGTTCATGAAGTCTTCTGCGGACAGTGGTCTTTGACAACTCCACACCTGACTCCTGAAGAGTGTTTCAGATCTGTCGGACAGGTATTTGGGGATTTTGCTTTATTATAGAGAGAATTCTTCTGTCATCAGCTGCGGAGGGCCTGCCAGTCCCTTTGCGATTAATAAGCTCACCAGTGCTCTCTTTCTTCTTAATGATGTTCCAAACAGACGATTTTGGTAAGCCTAAGGTTTGGCTGATGTCACTGATAGTTATATTCTTTTTTCCGAGTCTCATAATGGCTTCCTTGACTTTCATTGGCACAACTTTGTTGATAAACAGCAATAAAAGTTTCCAAATGTGATGGAAAGACTGGAGGAAGGATTAGGTGTTGAGAGCTCTCTTATGCCTGCATTAAGGAGGCATTTAAACACACCTGAACAATTACAAACACCTGTGAAGCCATGTGTCCCAAACATTATGGTACCATGAAATGGGGGGCTATGTGTGAACACAGCTGTAACCAAAATGTATAAAAAATACCCTTTAATAAAATCTGACAATGTGCACTTTAACCACATGCGATTTTTTTCTATTACAAATCTCAAATTGTGGAGTACAGAGGCAAATAGATAAATGATGGGTCTTAGTTCCAAACATTATGGAGGGCACTGTAATAATCTGCCTTCCTGTTACTGCCACCAAAGTGGATCACCTTCCAATTTTCTGCATTACATTGCAACTGCTGTAACTCTAGAGACACACATCAGAGAAATAGGCCCTTTGATGCATCACATCACAATGACCATCAAGTATCCATCTAAATTAATCTATTTACCAGCCATTGGTCTGCAGCCTTCTGCGCCTTGCCAATTCAAATTGTCCAGATGCTTCTGAAATGTTGTGAGTACTTCTCAGTACTTGCCAAATTCTAGCCATTCTCTGGATGAAAATATTTTCCTAAATCCCCTCTTATTCTTCACCCTAAACCTATGCCCTAACTTAACCCTCTGTAATGTTATATATTTTTATAGGCTGCCATTGCTCTCAAGGAAAATCCAGGCTATCTAGTCTCTCCTCATCACTGAGACATTTCCCTCTTCGGCAACATCCTAGTAAAGTTCTGCATCCTCCTCAATGCATTCTAATATTTTCTGTGGCGTGGTGAATAGAACAGTATGCAATATAATTCTGGAACCTAAAACTATCTTATAAATTCTAAAACTCTTAACTACATGATTGATTTTCATGTAATCTGCAAATGTATTGATTATGCCTCCTCTACATCATATCTAATGTGTTAACGTGCTATATCACTACGGCAGACTTTCAATCACAACCCTCCACCATTATCGTCTTCCTCCTATTCAATTTGCCAAGTTCCTTTAGATCCTATGGGCTCTAACTGTTTGGACAAGCCTTTCATGTGGCACCATGCCAAAGGCCTTACTGAAGTCCATGCAAATAATAACGAGCATGTGGCCCACATCAACACTTTTTTTTAAACTTCTCCAACCAACAAATCAAAACACACTTATCAAACCTTGTCCTTCCAAGTTCAAATAAATTTTGTGCTTCAGATTTTTTTTCCAATAACCTCCCTACCACTGACGGTAGACTCATTGGCCGGTAATTACATATTTTACTTCGGAGTCACGTGAGTGACTACGTGAAGAAGCCCCGCCAGGCGCATGCTCGGCAGTACGTAGACGCATTACGTAGAAACTCCGCATTCATTACGCATTACGTAGAAACTCCGTGACGCTGGCTGGAATAGCCAGGAGGAGTTCAGGAAGTTTTAAAAATGGACACGGTGAAAAAATCAGCACGGGGAAAGCGCGCGTCCCGGGTGGAAACACAGTTAAGATCGGGACCACAGATTAGTACGGAGCCGGTTCCGATACCGGTAGCCGTTGACCCTGCCGTAGTTCAGCCTTTAGACGCTCCACAGCCACAGGCCACGGAGGGTACTACAGTGGAGAGGAAAAATAAAAGGAAGTCGGCTAAGCCAGCATTAGCAGATGAATCTGATGAAGAAGAGGCAGGGCCAGGGAAACGAGCCCTGTGGCTCAGGATGGACCAAATGGAGAAAATGCTTCAAACAATTATTAATTAAGGGTCTAAGGACCCAGAATATTCCCAGACAGCCCCTGAGGGGGTTCCATATCATGAATATGGTGCCTTTACAACAGGGGAATGTGAACCTCCAGAGCCTTGTTTAGGTCTGGAAGAAGTCTCCTTTGAGCAAGTCTCAGGAGTACCAGGGTGGCAGGAGACTGACCCTGAAGGTGGTGTTTCTGGTCTTCAATACCCACCACAACACAAAAGTTAAACTACAGGTGTACCAGATATAGCACAATCCTTTGCTATACCAGAGGGGAGCGGTGAGGTCATGGAAGAAAACCTGGCGGCCAACATTAATTATTTGCTTTCTCACCAGCTTCAGGAGACTGTCATGATTGAGACAGCAGACCTCTATAAAACACCTGTTAATTGTGCATCACTGAGGGTGCCAACGGTGAATCCAGCTATTTGGACACCCATGACTTGAACAATGCGAGGCAGGAGATACAATTCCAGAGGGTCCTCAAGCTCATTGCAGCTGGCATTACTGCTTTTGGGAGGCAGTTGGAAGGGCATGATATGTCCAAAATCCAAAAGACATGTTGGCATTGTTTTGTAACTCTTATTTTGAGATTCATTGTATGAGAAAAATCGCCATTCGGAACATCCTGCACCCAAGATTTGCTGGTTTGTGTAAATCAAACAATGTTCAAGCTCCAGATTATTTATTCGGAGAAAACCTGCCTAAACAAATTAAAGATATCGATGAAGAGGCAAAGACTATCAACCTCATAAAACCTTTTATATTCGGACAAAGGAAACAATCTGGCTGGATGAGAAGGGGGTTTGATTCAGGAGCAGGAACAAGCAGAGGCAGGGGTATGGTGAGAAGGTATTATCACCCATCACAGCCCAATGAAATTTCATTTATTGGGAGAAGGAGACCGTAACTGTCATTTGCTGGGGTACAAAAACTTTATTCTATCACAGAGGAAACTGTTGTAGAACCTCTGGTTGGTGGTAGATTGCAATTGTTTTATGATGAATGGTACTGTATAACATCTGATCGGTTTATATTAGATACTGTGTCATGTGCTATTATAGAATTTATGGAAGGAGTGGATCCACCTGTACAGGACAAACCTAATCGGGTTTTGGTGTTTTCTGCATCTGAAAATTATCAGGTAAAAGAAGAAGTAAAAAATGTATTTAAAAAAGGGGTCATTGAAAGTACAGAGAATCATCCGCAACAATTTGTGTCAAATATTTTCCCCAGGGCAAAGAAAGATGGGGGTTGGGGGAATATGTTTTTCTATGCTTTTCCCCCATTTTGCCTGATTAGGCAATGTCTCAGTAAAATAGAGCAAGACTCTGCCACAGGTGCTTTGGTGGTTCCAAACTGGCCTACACAGCCATGATTCCCATTGATGCTTAGAATGATAATTGAACCATTTATGACGATTCCCAGCTCCAGGGATTTGTTGGTACAACCAGTGACAGAACAAATTCATCCATTGCATGATCATAGGAATTTGTTAATCTGCAGGTTCTGACCAGACCATTACAAGGGCTTGGACTGTCGGATAGGACCATGGATGTCATAATGTCAGCTTGGAGAGATAGCACTAAGAAACAATATATGTCTCGCATAAAGAAATGGGAAGCTTTTTGTATTCAGTCAGATATATCTTATCATACTGCGAACATATCGGATGTATTGGAGTTCCTTGCTATGTTGCATTTTGATCAGCACCTTAGTTATAGTGCCATTAATAGTGCTCGTAGTGCTTTGTCTTCCTATTCACGACAATTTTCAGAACATCTATCTATCGGGTCTCATCCATTAATATCCCGATGTATGAGAGGGATTTTAATAAAAATCCTCCCAAACCCAGATATACAGAAATTTGGGATTAGTATAGTTCTCAAATTGCTCCGGCAATGGGCTCCAATTATGTCACTGTCTTTTCAGAAATTAACATTTAAAGTAGTAATGTTTATGGCATTAGTGTCAGCACAAAGAGTACAGACATTGCAAATGTTACGTTTAGATTGTATACATTTGTCTGCAGATAACATTACTTTTTATGTTTATGATCTAATCAAACAAAGCAGACTGGGGAAGTCTGGAACCAAGGTATCAAGAACTCCAGGTATCCAGGTCTGGAACCAAGGATATCTTTAGAGCATATCCTGTCGACCAAACATTGTGCGTAGTTAAGCATTTGACTCAATATATTGAAGTAACCAGGAGTGTCCGAGGTTGTGAGACAACAATGCTTTGCCCATAAGAAACCATACAAAAAAATGTCAGTACAGACTATTTCTGGATGATTAAAACAGATTTTGGATTTAGCTGGAGTAGGCACTGATGTGTTTAGATCTCACTCCACCAGGGCAGCGTCCACGGCGATGGCACAGGACGTGCTGCTTGACCAAATTTTAGAGGCCGCAGGATGGTGTAATGAAGAAACCTTTTCCAAGTTTTATAACAGAACCTATTATCACGGTGCCAGAGTTTGGACATGCAGTGTTGGGTTCTGTTTGATTATTTGCTTTCTTTTATGTAATGATTCATATCTTTTGTTGTAATTTCCCTTATGATAGAAGGGTATTACTTTTCTTTCTTTTATTATTATTAAAATACTTATTGCATTATTCAAGCAATGTTTAATAATATTATTTACTCACTACTGTGTCAATTGAAGCAGTGTGTCGTATGGAATGAATCTACGGCATGAAAATCACAGAGTTTCAAAATCTTCATGTAGTCACTCACGTGACTCTGAAGTAAAATGGTGAGATTAAACGAGAACTTACCTGTTCGAAGTTACATCTTTAATTTATGAGGAGTTATGATGAGGGATTACGTGCCCTCTGCTCCCGACCCTCATAATCTAAAAGATCATCTGGTAATTCTAGTCTTGTGTGAGCCTTACTATCTTACTTCGGCTATTGGTTCTGTGATTTTCACGCCGCTGCTATGAAGTATGCCGAGCATGCGCCTGGCGGGGCTTCTTCACGTAATCCCTCGATGTAACTCCTCATAAAATAAAGATCAAACTTTGAACAGGTAAATTCTCATTTAATCTCACTATTTTCCTCTGCTGCCCCTCTTGAATAAAGCTACCACATTTGCTGTCCTCCAGTCATCTGATATCTTACCTATGGCCAGTCAAGATTTAAGCTGCATCAGGACTCCAGCAGCCTTCTCCTTTGCATCCTATGCCAGCTAGGCATAGAATTCATCAGCCCTTGGGGATTGATCCACCTTTTTATAGCTGGTTAAGACATCTAATAGCTCATCTCTTTTGATAATAAGATTCTTTGGAATATTCCCACACCCATGCATGAAGTCTGCAATGACAATCTTTATCTCCTTAGTGAATACAATGAATTGGTCGTAAGATAAAATGAATCACTTTATAACACCCATTTTCAGAATCAAAGGGGAAGTGGATTTTAGGCAAAGGAAGAAAATTCCCAGCTCTCGGACAGAATCAAGGAATATAAAGGAAAAACGGATTGCTGGTGAATTATTGTAAACATGTAAAATCTTCAACATAACCATTATAATGCAAAACTCTAAACTGCTGTAACTGTTTTGAATCAGCGAGGCACTTTGAGCCCTGTCTTGAAGTGCTTCTTAGTACATACTGTCAAGGTCTGAATAAACCCACTAGTTTGAGAAACTCCCGCTGCTGTATAAGGTTTTTTTTGTGCTATCCCGATCTGAGCCATAATTAACAGGCCGACTGGGCCCATGTGAAAGCTAGACTAAGGGTGCAGGTCAAATACACAAATCCTTCCTCTCATCATAGAGGCACCACACTCTGTCTCTTGGGGTGGGACAGTGGTGCAGCAGTAGAGTTGCTGCTATACAACAAACCTGGGTTCAATCCGGACTATGGGTGCTGCCTGTACGGAGTTTGTACATTATCCCTATGACCCCGTGGGTTTTCTCTGGGTGCTCCAGTTTCCTCCCACACTCCAAAGTCATACAGGATTGTAGATTAATTGACTTTTGTAAATTATCCCTCTGGTGTGGGATAGTGTTAGTGTACGGGCTGATCGATAGTTGGCATGGACTCAGTGGTCCAAAGGGCCTGTATCCAAGCTGTATCTCTAAAGTGTAAAGTCATGATACCATTTCTACACTTCAGAAATGTTACCATAACCTGTGCGTCAAAATCAGGTGATAGAATGCTAATCCTATTCACCATTCCAAAACCCTTGAATGTGTTTCACTCTCAAATGTGAGCCCACCTTTCCAAGTATAGTGTTGAATCAATCCAAGTAGGTTTCTGACTTTGAAATACTCGAATCAATGTCATGAATGATATCCTTTCTGATTATGATTGTAGCAAAGTTAATCTACATCTCTTTCAACCCTTTTTTTTTCAAGATGGCGGCGCCCTGTGCGGCTGCGGCTGCATTGGCTCCCGACAGAAACAGAATTTTAAGGGTAAAAAACCACAAACTTACGTGCTCAGTTCAGAATCTGATGGTCGCTTTTCGGTGCGACTGTCAGTCCGGGTTGAAACTGCATGCGTCCAGCAGTTCCCCGGCCGTTGATCGGGTTACTCTGGAGACTCTACGGAGTCTCGGACTGCTGCGTCGGCTGGAGCCAGCGGCCTACGAAGCCGCAGAGTCTCCTACCAGCACTGGCCGCACTCGGAGGAGGAGGGAACGGTGCAACAGGAAGCAGAAGCGCGGTACTCGCGGGGGACTAACGGCGAAACTGAAGGCTAACCCCTGCAGAACACCGCTTCCGTCTATTCTGCTTGCTAACGTCCGCTCCCTGGAGAATAAACGGGACTACCTGAGGCTGGACCTGGTAACCAAACGGGAGGTGAGGGAGTGCTGCGCCCTGATCCTAACAGAGACGTGGTTAAACTCCTCTGTTCCCGACGGCACCATTAGCGTGGAGGGGTTAACAGCATTCAGGTTGGACAGAAGCTACGCTCTCAGTGGGAAATCCCGGGGTGGTGGTGTGTGCATTTACACTAATAACAGCTGGTGTAATAATGCCACAGTGGTGTCAAACTATTGCTCCCCAGACATTGAGTTTTTGACAATAAAATGCAGACCCTTCTATATGCCCAGGGAATTCACCATTATAACCATCACAGCTGTGTACATCCCACCCAGTGCAAACACTAAGGAGGCCCTGAATGCTCTTTATTGTTCCATTAGTGACCTACAATCTACACATCCAGATGGTGTCTTCATTGTTGCTGGGGATTTTAACCAGGCCAACATGAAGACTGTTCTCCCACATTACTAGCAGCATGTAGACTTTGCAACCAGGGGAATCAATACACTGGACCTAGCCTACACTAACATCAAGAAGGCATTCAAGGCAGTCCCCCGCCCCCACCTTGGCTCCTCAGACCATATCTCTGTGATGCTAATTCCTGCATACAGGCCCCTGCTGACCCGAGAAAAACCTACGGTGAAGCAGGTCAGGGTCTGGCCAGAGGGAGCTATGACAACACTACAGGACTGTTTTGAATGCACGGACTGGGACATGTTCAAGAAGGCTGCAACTGTCAGCCAACACATCAACCTGGAGGAGTATGCTGCGTCCGTGTCTGCTTACATGGAGAAGTGCATTGAGGATGTCTGTGTCACCAAGACCATCACTGTACGGGCCAACCAGAAACCCTGGATGACCACAGAGGTACGTGGAATGCTGAGAGCACTTAATACCGCGTTTAAATCCGGCGACGTGTTGGCACTCAGATCCGCAAGAGCCAACCTGAACCAAGTCATCAGGCTGGCCAAGCGTGCCCATGGTCAGAAAATCCACAGCTTCTTCCATGACCCCAAGAACACCAGGCGCATGTGGCAGGGAATCAAATCAACCACGGACTATAAGACTGCTTCACCACCCTGTGATGACAACATTGAGTTCCTCAATGAACTCAACAACTATTTTGGTCAGTTCGAGGCATTAAATAACACACCTGCAAGCAAAGGTATTCCTCATTGTGAGGAAAAGGCACTCAGTCTTGACATAGTGGATGTTCGGAGGACCTTAAAAGGAGTGAACGTACGAAAGGCGGCAGGCCCTGATAACATACCAGGGCGGGTGCTCAGGGAATGTGCTGATCAGCTGGCACATGTACTTACGGACTTATTTAACATCTCGCTGAACCAGGCTGTCGTCCCATTATGTTTCAAGACTGCCACCATCATACCAGTGCCAAAAAAAACCAACATACAATGTCTCAATGACTACCGCCCTGTAGCACTCACCCCCATAATGATGAAGTGCTTCGAGAGGCTGGTCAGGGACCACATTACCCCCAGACTCCCCTCCACACTCGACCCATACCAGTTTGCTTACAGGCCAAACCGCTCCACAGAGGACGCTATATCCTCCGTGCTCCATCTGAGCCTGGAACATTTAGAGGAGAAAAACACCTATGTGCGAATGCTGTTCGTGGATTTCAGTTCAGCATTCAACACCATTATCCCCCAGCACCTGATAAGCAAACTGGTTCCATTGGGCCTCGGCACCCCCATGTGTAACTGGCTACTGGACTTCCTCACTGACAGACCCCAGTCTGTGAGGGTTGGAAATAACACCTCCAACACCATCTCTCTGAGCCCCGGCTCCCCTCAGGGCTGTGTCCTGAGTCCACTGCTGTTCACCCTGATGACTCACGACTGTTGTGCCAGGTTTAGTACAAACCACATCATGAAGTACGCAGATGACACAACAGTGGTGGGCCTCATCAGGGACGACAATGAGCTGGCTTACAGGGAGGAGGTGAAACAACTGGTGGACTGGTGCAATACTGATGCAATATTTAAGAGGGCGTTAGATGTGGCACTTGTGGCTAAAGGGATCAGGGGGTATGGAGAGAAGGCAGGTACGGGATACTGAGTTGGATGATCAGCCATGATCACATTGAATGGCGGTGCAGGCTCGAAGGGCCGAATGGCCTACTCCTGCACCTATTTTCTATGTTTCTATGTTTCTATGAACAACCTGATCCTGAATGTCGAAAAAACAAAGGAGGTTATCGTCGACTTCAGGAAAACCCGGCACAGACCCACACTACTTCACATCAATGACAGCGATGTGGAGGTGGTCAGTAGCACAAAGTTCCTGGGGGTGCAGATCACTAACAGTCTGACCTGGTCGAATAACATCTCATCAACTGTTAAAAGAGCGGAGCAGCGGTTGCACTTTCTGCGCCGGATGAGAAGAGCTCATCTCCCCCATCCCATCCTCACTACTTTCTACAGGGGCACCATAGAGAGTATTCTGACCAGCTGTATCTCTGTCTGGTTTGGGGACTGTAGAGCCTCCGACTGGAAGTCTGTGCAGAGAGTGGTGAGGACAGCGGAAAAAATCATCGGAACCTCTCTCCCCTCAATCGGGGATATTGCGACCAAACGCTGCGTGTCTAAGGCCAGCAGTATTATAAAAGACCCCACACATCTCCATCACGGACTGTTCACTCTGCTGCCCTCGGGAAAAAGATATCGCAGCATAAGGAGCAGAACATCAAGGTTCTGCAACAGCTTCTTCCCACGAGCCATCAGACTCCTGAATGCCATGTAATGGGCTACCACCATTGTCTATTTATCCTTTTCATCCATTCCTATCCTTCGGTTAATTTATTGTGTTGCACAGGGAGCCAAATGCAACGTAATTTCGTTTGGAACTGCATATATCAATGTATTTCTAAATGACAATAAAGTTTGTTTGACTTGACTTTTGACTCTACATATCGAAAAGACAGACAGGTGGGCAGAGGGGGTGGGGTGGCTCTGCTGGTGAGGAATTAAATTCAGTCCCTTGCAAGCGGTGACATTAAAACATGAGATGTGGAGCCAGTATGGATAGAACTAAGGAATTGTAAGGGTAAAAAGACCCTAATGGAACTAATCTACAGGCCCCCAAACAGTAGCCTGGACATGGGGCACAAGTTGAATCAGGAGTTAAAATTAGCATGTAGCAAAAGTAATGCTGTGGTTGTTATGGGAGATTTCAACATGCAGGTAGGATGGGAAAATCAGATTGGTACTGGACCCCAAGAAAGGGACTTGGTAGAGTGCCTTCATGGTAGATTTTTAAAACAGCTTGTATTGTAGCCTACCAGGGAGAAGGCAATTCTGGATTTAGTGTTATGTAATGAACCGGATTTGATAAAGGACCTTGAGGTTAATGAGCCATTAGAAGGTAATGACCATTAACATGTCAGGTTTAATCTACAATTGGAGAGGGAGAAGGGTAGATCGGAGGTGTCGGTGTTACAGTTGAATAAAGGGGACTATGGGGCCATGGGGGAGGAGTTGGCCAGGGTTGACTGGAAAGATACACTAGCAGGGATGACAGTGGAACAACAATGGCAGGTATTTCTAGTAAATTATACAGAAGGTGCAGGATCAGTTCATTCCTAGGAGGAAGAAAGATTCCAAGGGGTGAAAGGGGTGACCATGGTTGACAAGGAACGTCAGGGACAGTATAAAAATTAAAGTGAAGAAGTACAACGTGGCAAAGATGAGCAGGAAGCAAGAGGGTTGGGTAATGTTTAAAGAACAACAGAAGATAACAAAAAAGACAATACGAGGAGAAAAGATGAGGTACGAAGATAAGCTAGCCAAGAATATAAAATGAGGATAGTAAAAGCTTCTTTAGGTATGTGAAGAGGAAAAAATTAGTTAAGACCAAAGTTGGACCTTGGAAGACTGAAAAAGGTGAATTTATTATGGGGAACAAGGAAATGGCAGATAAGTTGAACAGGAACTTTGGATCTATCTTCACTGAGAAGGATACAAACAATCTTCCTGATATAGTAGTGGCCAGAGGATCTGGAGTGACGGAGGATCTGAAGGAAATCCACATTAGGCAGGAAATGGTGATGAGACTGAAGGCTGATAAATCCCCAGGGCCTGATGGTCTGCATACCATGGTACTGGTGGAAGTGGCTCTAGAAATTGTGGATGCATTGGTGATAATTTTCCAATGTTCTATAGACTCAGTATCAGTTCATGTGGATTGGAGGGTAGCTAACATTATCCCACTTTTTAAGAAAGACGGGAGACAGAAAACATGGAAAACAGGGAATTATAGACCAGTTAGCCTGACAGTGGGGAAGATGCTGGAGTCAATTATAAAAGATGAAATAGCCGAACATTTGGACAGCAGTAACAGGATCGGTCCGAGTCAGCATGGATTTACGAAGGGGAAATCATGCTTGACTAATCTTCTGGAATTTTTTAAAGATGTGACTAGGAAAATGGACAAGGGAGAGCCAGTGGATGTCGTGTACCTGGACTTCAGAAAGCATTTGATAAGGCTTGTACACTCAGGAAACGTTACTGATGTTGGGGGAGTCCAGAACCAGGGGCCACAGTTTCAGAATATGGAGTAAGCCATTTAGAATGGATACGAGGAAACACTTTTTCTCGCAGAGAGTGGTGAGTCTGTGGACTTCTCTGCCTCAGAGGGCGGTGGAGGCAGGTTCTTTGGATGCTTTCAAGAGAGAGCTAGATAGTGCTCTTAAAAACAGCGGAGTCAGGGGATATGGGGAGAAGGCAGGAATGGGGTACTGATTGGGGATGATCAGGCATGATCATATTGAATGGCGGTGCTGGCTCAAAGGGCCGAATGGCCTACTCCTGCACCTATTGTCTATTGTCTACTTGACTTCTCTGCTACTTTAGATTGGTTAACCACACTACATTATTCGAATACTTCTCCAGTGTTGTTCACCTGCACAGGATAGCTTGTGCCTGATGCCATTCTTATTCTTCTTGGAGCCAAGAACCACTAGTCCCAAATCGTATAAACATTCTGATTGGTATCCAATTGGCTACTTTAATCTGGATCTGGATCCCTTGAGATCTAACCTTCTAAACCAGCCTACCATGCATGGACTTGTAAAAATATATGCTAAAGTTTACATAAACAATATTTTGCTGCGTTGTTTTGTTAATCCTCTTGCTCACCTCGAAAAATTCAATTACATTTTTGAGACATAATTTTACATGAGCGAAGCCATGCTGACTATCCCTAATTAATCCTCACTTTTATGAAATGTTAATAAATCCTTTTCCTCACAATCCTTTCCAGTAACTTCCTCATGATCCCAGATGTAAGTTCCTTCGCTTATCCCAGCACATCTTCTTAAATAAAGGCTCTGCATAAACCACCCTCTACTCTTCTGTACCTCACCTTTGGCTAACTAAGATCCCAAAAAAGACACAAACTGCTGAAGTAAGTCAACAGGTCAAGCAGAATCTCTTGAGAACGTAGAAAGGCATTGTTTTGGGTTGGGACCTTACTTCAGGCTTAGTAGGGATAGAGAAAGCAGGAAGAGAGGTGGGGATGGAACAAAGTTATTCAAGTGATAGATGGATAAAGGTGAGGGTTTTTTTTATTGACAAGTCATTCGAGCTGAAAAGAGCTGTAAAGACCAAAAGTGTAGGACACAACATTAGAAGAGGTGCAAAATGTGAATCCGAAGAAAGGAATATAGGTGGAGGGGGCTAGAGGTGAAGGGCTAAGGGACAAAATGGGAAGAGAGGGGGAAAAGAGGGAGGAATAGAGACGGATTATAGGTTGAAGGAAAGGAAGGTGAAGCATAGGAGGCAGGGAAACAAGAGAGGTTGAGGTTGCAGATGGGAACAGTGAGGGGCAAGCCGACACAGTGCGAGGAGTATCTCTCCTCTACTCTTTTAATCCAGATGAAATGTCTCGACCGAATACATTGTAGGTTAATTTCCCTCTGCACATGCTGCTTGAGTACAACCAGCACAGTCATGCAGTGTGGAAACACGCCCTTTGACCCAACTTGCCCACACTGACCAACACTACACTAATCTTACTTGCCTGCGTTTGGCCCATATCCTTCTAAATCTATCCTATCAACTTAACTACCCAAATGCCTTTGCAACATTATGATAGTAGCTGCCACACCTACCTCCTCTGGCAGCTCATTATACCCACCACCCTCTGTGTAAACAAGTTGTCCCTCAGGTTCCTATAAAATCTTTCTCACCTTAAACCTATGCTGTCTGGTTCTGTGCATTTACCCTAACTATTCCCCTCATGATTTTATACACCACTATAAGATCACTCCTCATCCTCCTGTGCTCCAAGGAATAAAGTAATAAACTGCTCAATCTCTCCCTATAGCTCAGGACCTCAAGTCCAGGTAAGATCCTTGTAAATCTTCTCTGCACCCTTTCCATCTTTCCTATAACAGGGTGAGCAAAACTGAACACAATACTCCAAAAGTGGCCTTACCAATGTCTTGTACAACTGTACATCACCTCAAAGGATCTCAACCCAAAACATCACCCATTCCTTCTCTCCAGCATTTTGTGTCTACTCTCAATACTCTGACTGATGAAGGCCTATGTGCCAAAAGTCTTCTATTCTTTACGACCCTATCTACCTGTGACGCCAGTGTTAAGGAATTATGTACCTGTACTCCAGATCCCTTCGTGTCATCTGCAAGCTTACTAAACATGTCTTGTATGTTCTCATCCACATTGTTGATATAGATGACAAACAACAATGGGCCCAGCACAAAACCTTCAAGCACACTACTAGTCACAGTCCTCCAGTCTGGAAAAATATCCTTACACCATCAACCTCTGCTACCTTCCATGAAGCCAATTTTCTATCCAGTCAGCTAGCTCCCCTTGGGTCCCATACAATCTCACCTTCCAGAGCAGCATACCATGCGGAACTTTGCCAAATACCTTGCTGAAATCTGTAAATGCAAATTCTACAGTTCTGCCCTCATCAACCCTTTTGGTCACATCTTCAAAAAACTCAGATTCATGAGACATGTTCTCCCATGTACAAAATGGTGCTGATCATCCATAATTAGCCCCTGTCCATCTAAATGCATGTATATCCTATCCCTCAGCATACTCTCTAGTAACTTTCCATCCACAGATGTTAGACGCATTGGCCTATAGTTCCCAGGCTTTTCCTTGCAGCCTTTCTTAAATAGAGGCACAACATTTGTCAGCCTCCAGTCTTCACCCATAGTTGATGATGACACATAAATCTCAGCCAGAGCACCTACAATTTCCTCTCTAACTTCCAACAGTGTCTTTGAATATATCTGGTCTGGTCCAGGTGATTTGTCTACCTCCATACGCATTAGGACATTGAGCACCTCCTTGACCGTAATACAAATGGCCCGCAAGACACTTCCATTGACTGCCCCAAGTTCCCCAGTCTTCATATCTTTCTTCATGGTAAAAATAGGCAATATACTCATTGAGGTTCATGCCCATCTCCTGTGGCTCCACAAAGAGATGGCTGCTTTGAGTCTCCTGATAATTGAATATTATCTGCCAGAGCTATCTCCTGCCCCCTTTTCCCCTCCTGATTTTCTCCTTTAGCGTGCTCCTCAGCTCCCGAAACTCCGCCAGGGATACTTTCGATCCCAGTTGCCTGTACCTGTGCATGTCTCATTCTTATTCTTGACCAGAGCCTACATTTTTCTAATCATCCACCTGCCAATCTAGTTTAAACCTATGCATGAGTACTAGCGAACCTGCTTACCAAAATGTCAGCTCCCCACAAGTTCAGACGCAACCCATACCTCTTGTATAGGTCACCTCTGCCCCAGAAGAGATCCCAATGGTCTAAATATCTGAATCCTTGCCCCCTGCACCAACTCCGCAGCCACACATTCATCTGCCCTATCTTCCTGTCTGGGCCATGGGCGGAAATCCTGGAGGTGGGGACAGAGGGGTGAGAGGTGGGGGACAATCCCCCCCTTGTTTTGTTATCCGGACTTGATCAGATGCTTTCTAAGGGCTGAATCGGCCTATTCACGGGGCCTTTCAGCACCCGCCGCGGCTTAAAAACAAACTGCTGCATCGAGGTGATCGAGGCTCCTGATGTTGAAACCCCCACTGGCCTATGACAGACAAGAAAAATTTTACACCTATCATTAAAAGTACTAAATTCTGACAATGTTTGACAGGCTTGAAGCAGGGAAGTTGTATGCCCGGCTGGGGTCTGAAGCTAGGCGTTAATCTGAATGCGGGACAACACATTTAGGACCTTTACACATCGAGATGAGGAGACGTTTATTCACACAGAGGGTGGTGAACTTGTGAATTCTTTGTCATATCAAATCATTGGGCTGAATGTCTCCTCCTATTTTAATTTGTCCATGATTTTTATGATTCTAATATAGTTCAGAACATTGAATTGTTAATATTTGAACACAATAGGATCCTGGACGCCACCAATGGAGGACAGGAACATTATTACCAAAGAGGGGTCAAACCCTGCCACCATCAGCACCTCAAGACACTGGAGAGATAGCACCAATACTGTTTCTACTGGACCATTACCATTCCTGATCAGAGAAACAACAAATGGTCAGATCTAGAAGTAAGTCTATTGACAGGTATCAGGAAAATTTCCCATGTTACAAATGGATAGACATTCTAGATGTCTGTTTTCTTCCTTTTTATGCTTGTTATGTAATTTTTGATTATTGGCTATTTTGTTGTCCTGTGTTGTATTGTGGTTCTGCAATGTTTTTAAACTATGTTATTCTTTTCTTTCTTTTGTAAAGCACTGTGAATTGCAGCTTGTACGAATGGTGCTATATAAATAAATTTGCCTTGCCTTGCCTGTTTGTCTTATTTTTTAAATTAAGGAAAGTTGGTAAAGTAGTTCAGTTTTAGTTTAGAATCACAGCGTGGAGATAGGCCTTTCGACCCACTGAGTCCCTGCCGACCGTTGATCACCCACACACTAGTTCTATGTTATCCACCTTTCATATCCTACACATTAAGGGCAATATACAGAAGCCAATTAACCTACAAACTTGCACATCTTTGGACTGTGTGAGGAAACCAGAGAAAACTCAGAGCACCCAGAGAAAACTCATGCATTCACAGGGAGAACGTACAAACTCTGCACAGGCAGCACCCATAGTTACGATCAAACTCGGGTCTTCAGCATTGTGAGGCAGCAACTCTACCACTGCGCCACTGTGCAGCAAGTATGTTGCTTACTTAATATTGGCTGTGTACTCCTTTATGGATAATCTTCTTTTTATTCTTCTTTGTCTTCATCGTCTTATTTCTAGGCAATTCCTTGGGATTAAGGATGATTTGCTCTCTCCAGTTTTGAGTCTCTCTCTGTGGTGAATGATGAGGCCAATATCAGAACTGCATAATCTTCCAAGAGTGGGCCAGGCGCTGGGTGGGTGAATTTGTAGAATTGGACTTCTATTAGAATTCATGCTTCAAAATGTTCAATACCAATTCACAGCAATGGTCATGGCTAGATGTTCCCAGGGGTCAATGGGGAGGTTGCAGATTTTCAAGGAACCTTTATTAACATGCTTTAAATGTTTTTCTCTGTCTGTTTGGCAATCTCTTTCCATCGTAAAGCTCAAATAAAATGTAATTACATGACTAAATAACCTCAGCACATATTCAAAGAACGTTGAGATCTGTTTCCAGAAAGTGCCACTGTATAAAATCAGCCTGCTTATCTCTGACACATAGCAGATGCATATCTATCAATAAAGTTATTTTGTTTGATAAACATGTTCTTCTTTTAAGTCACTGCTGTCCTTCAGCTTCTGATTTTTCATGTGCGTCATCCAAAAACGTAACACTATTTTCCAAGTGTAGCCAGCTTTCTATCACTGCCGTCAGCAAATTATTTTACCAACACTGGAAAAGCAGAAGCTATCTCCAGCTAGACCTTAAAATGACAGAGACCATTCTTTGTGTCACATGGTCCTGTCACAACCACACTCCACACTCACTGGTACCACCCTGAATTTGACAATATTCTGAACCACAGTGTTCACAGTCTTAGGATTACATCTCTTTGAGAGATGAGCTTTATGCTATATATGTGCACCATTACTCAGATCAGCCATTTCAAATTCTGCAATACATCCCTCATTCTCCTGGTCTCCAAGAAATAAAGTCCCAGCCTGCTCAACCTCTTCCTATAGCTCAGGCCCTCAAGTCCCGGCAACATCCTTGTGAATCCTCTGCACCCTTTTCAACATCTTTCCTATAACAGGGTGACTAAAACTTAAAACAATACTCGAAATGTGGCCTCACCAATGTCTTGTACAACTGTACAACCTCCCAACTTCTATCCTCAATACTCTGATTGATGACAGCCAATGAGGCAAGCCCTCTTGCCCACCCTATCTACCTATGATGCCGCTTTCAAGGAACTATGTATTTGTACTCCTTGATCCATCTGCTCTACTGAGCCCTGTTCTCACTGCCCAGAGCCCTACCATTGTGTAGATCCCGCCCATGTTAGACTTTTCATAAGGCAACACCTCACATTTCTCTGTATTAAATGCCATCAACCATTCCTCAGCGCACCTGGCCAACCGATCAAAATCCTGCTCCAATTTTTGACAGCCATCTTCACTATCTACAATGGGGTGGAAGATCGCAATCTTCACATGGTCCGCCCATTTCGACGAATGCAATCAACCCGGCGTGCACAATCAAATAAGATCAAATAGCACAAGTTGTCCTACAACTTTAGCTTCTTCTTCGAGTCCGTTGCAATCTCAGATGTCATTCTGCCAGTATCTGACGCAGGTCACAGCTGGTCGGGTCGGGTCGGTTCAGCAAGGTCCTGGGGGCTGTACTGGGAGGCGTCGTCACACTCCAGTAGGTGGGACATTGTCTGTACTGCTCCACAGCTGCATGTGTCTTCTGCCTGGTAGTTCCATGCTTTCATAAGTGCTTTGCACCTCCGCTGCTCCACTCGTAATCTGTTGAGGGTCTTTCAGGTTGGCCATGGGAGGTCGTGCCCGCTGGCGAGGCATTCAGTCAGAGTGATTCCTCTCTCCATCCAGTCGTGGGCTCGTGTGTTGAGCTGGTTCCATTCATCTTTCCAGATGTTGGTCCTTGCTGTTTCTTTGGTTGTCTGGAGAGGTGGGACTGTTTGCAAGAAACTGGCTCTGGATTTCAGTCGGGGTGGAGGTGCTGTGTGTCCGTGCAGGGGGTGCCTGGTATCGATCTCCTGTGCTCTCCGCTCGTATTGGGCGACGATGGATCATCTGATATGGGGAGGGGGGGGCGGCAATACCAGCTAGGGCGTAGAGGCACAGGACTGCCGTTGTCGTTATGCATCCCGTGATAATGCGGCAGGTATCGTTGAGGGCTGTGTCAACCAGTTTGGTGTGGTGGGAGCGGCTCCAGCTTAAGCACGCGTATTCAGCTGTGGAGAAGCACAGGGCTAGGGCAGTTGCATGGATGGTTGGTGGATCAGCGCCCCACTTTGAGTTTACCAGTTTGTGCAGGATGGTGTTGCGAGTGTTGACCTTGGCTTTGGTGTTCTGAAGGTGGGTTTTGAAAGAGAGTGTCCTGATGAGTGTGACTCCGAGGTACACGGGGTGGAAGTAGTTGGGGAGTTTGTGGCCATCCCATGAGACGCTCAGTTGTTTTCCTGCATCTCGATTTTTAAGATGGAAGCTGCATAATAGGGTTTTTGATGGGTTGGGTTTCAGGTGGTTGTTATTGTAGTAGGTTGTCATCTCTTGGCGGGCGCTTTCCAGGACAGACTCGATCTTCTGGAAGTTCTCCTGTTGGGTGGTGATGCAGAGGTCATCAGCATAAATGAAGCGGCGGCATTGTGGAGGAAGTGGTTGGTCGTTGTTGTAGATGTTGAAGAGGAGGGGGGCCAGTACGCTGCCTTGTGGTAGGCCATTCTTTTGGGCTTTCCATTTGCTCTTCTTGTCGTTTAGTTGAATGAAGAAGCGCCTAATGATGAGAAGGCTTTTGATGACTTGGCACAGGTCAAGGTCACCAGTCATGTCAAAAAGCTTCCTGATCATGGTGCAGTGCTGGACAGTGTCGTAGGCAGCGGTGAGGTCTATGAAAGCTGCTCCGGTGATGAGTTTGCACACAAAACCGTCCTCAATGTGTTGGGTGAGGTTCAGTAGCTGCCCGGCACAGGAGCGGCCAGGGCGGAAGCCAGCTTGATCTTTAGTAAGCTTGGAGTCTATAAGTGGCATAAGGCATTGGAGTAGTAGCCTCTCGTAGAGCTTGTAGGTGATGCAGAGGAGGGAAATGGGTCTGTAGCTCTTTGCGGATGATGGGTCCTTTCCAGGTTTGGGAATTGCGACAGTCTTGGCCTTTCTCCATACAGGTGGGATTGTTTTCTGTGCCATGCATGAGTTCAGCATTGCTAGGAGCCGGGTCTTTGCTTTCGGTCCCAGGTGCTGTATCATTTCCATCAGTACATCATCGATTCCTGCTGCTTTCCCAGGTTTCAGCATGCTCATTGCAGCTTCGAGTTCTTCTAGGTCGAAGGGCTTGGTGAGAGCGCTGGTTGGTTGTAGGCGGTCTGTTACCGCTGTCCGGCGGTATTCTCCTGTGGGTCTGCGCCGGTTTTGGCTACGACCGTTTGCCACCAGCTGTGCTGCAACTGAGTAGGTATGTTACAAAACCTACCTTTAGCGGTGCTGCAGTTCTGCCGCTGGCAGTGTGCGCGACTTTGGCGCCTTTAAGGGGGGGGGGTTAAAATGCGGTTTTCCCCTTGCCATCCGGAGCTTTCTGTTGTCGGAGTGCGATCTATTTCTGGAGATGCGTTGAGTAGGTATGTTACAAAACCTACCTTTAGCGGTGCTGCAGTTCTGCCGCTGGCAGTGTGCGCGACTTTGGCGCCTTTACATAGAACATAGAAACATAGAAAATAGGTGCAGGAGTAGGCCATTCGGCCCTTCGAGCCTGCACCGCCATTCAATGTGATCATGGCTGATCATCCAACTCACTATCCCGTACCTGCCTTCTCTCCATACCCCCTGATCCCTTTAGCCACAAGTGCCACATCTAACGCCCTCTTAAATATAGCCAATGAACTGGCCTCAACTACCTTCTGTGGCAGAGAATTCCAGAGACTCACCACTCTCTGTGTAAAGAATGTTTTCCTCATTTCGGTCCTAAAGGAATTCCCCCTTATCCTTAGACTGTGACCCCTTGTTCTGGACTCCCCCAACATCGGGAACAATCTTCCAGCATATAGCTTGTCCAACCCCTTAAGAATTTTGTAGGTTTCTATAAGATCCCCCCTCAATCTTCTAAATTCCATCGAGTACAAACCGAGTCTATCCAATCTTTCCTCATATGAAAGTCCTGACATCCCAGGAATCAGTCTGGTGAATCTTCTCTGTACCCCCTCTATGGCAAGGATGTCTTTCCTCAGATTTGGAGACCAAAACTGTACGCAGTACTCCAGGTGTGGCCTCACCAAAACCCTGTACAACTGCAGTAGAACCTCCCTGCTCCTATACTCAAATCCTTTCGCTATGAATGCTAACATACAATTTGCTTTCTTCACTGCCTGCTGCACCTGCATGCCTACTTTCAATGACTGGTGTACCATGACACCCAGGTCTCGTTGCATCTCCCCCTTACCTAATCTGCCACCATTCAGATAATAGTCTACCCTCATGTTTTTGCCACCAAAGTGGATAACCTCACATTTATCCACATTGTACTGCATCTGCCATGCATCTGCCCATTCACTCAGCCTATCCAAATCACCCTGCAGCCTCCAAGCATCCTCCTCACACCTAACTATACCCCCCAGCTTGGTATCATCTGCAAATTTGGAAATGTTGCATTGAATTCCCTCGTCCAAATCATTAATATATATTGTAAATAGCTGGGGTCCCAGCACTGAGCCTTGCGGCACCCCACTAGTCACTGCCTGCCATTCTGAAAAGGACCCGTTTACTCCTACCCTTTGCCTCCTGTCTGCTAGCCAGTTCTCTATCCACATCAATACTGAACCCCCAATACCGTGTGCTTTAAGTTTGTATGCTAATCTCTTATGCGGGACCTTGTCGAAAGCCTTCTGAAAGTCTAGATATAATACATCCACTGGTTCTCCCTTATCCACTCTACTAGTTACATCCTCGAAAAATTCTATCAGATTTGTCAGACATGATTTACCTTTCGTAAATCCATGCTGACTTTGTCCAATGATTTCACCACTTTCCAAATGCGCTGCTATCCCATCTTTAATAACTGACTCTAGCAGTTTCCCCACTACCGATGTTAGACTAACTGGTCTGTAATTCCCCGCTTTCTCTCTCCCTCCTTTTTTAAAAAGTGGGGTTACATTAGCTACCCTCCAATCCTCAGGAACTACTCCAGAATCTAAGGAATTTTGAAAAATTATCACTAATGCATCCACTATTTCTGTGGCTACCTCCTCGAGTACTCTGGGATGCAGACTATCTGGCCCTGGGGATTTATCGGCCTTCAATCCGTTCAATTTACCCAACACCACCTCCCGGCTAACCTGGATTTCACTCAGTTCCTCCATCTTATTTGACCCCCGTTCCACTGCTATTTCCGGCAGATTATTTATGTCTTCCTTAGTGAAGACAGAACCAAAGTAGTTATTCAATTGGTCTGCCATGTCCTTGTTCCCCATGATCAATTCACCTGTTTCTGACTGCAAGGGACCAACATTTGTTTTAACTAGTCTCTTTCTCTTTACATATCTATAAAAACTTTTGCAGTCAGTTTTTATGTTCCCTGCCAGTTTCCTTTCATAATCTATTTTCCCTTTCCTAATTAAGCCCTTTGTCCTCCTCTGCTGGATTCTGAATTTCTCCCAGTCCTCCGGTAGGCTGCTTTTTCTGGCAAATTTGTATGCCTCATCTTTTGTTTTTATACTATCCCTGATTTCCCTTGTTATCCATGGATGCACCACCTTCCCCGATTTATTCTTTTGCCAAACTGGTATGAACAACTTTTGTACTTCATCCATGCAGTCTTTAAATACCTTCCATTGCACATCCACTGTCAACCCTTTAAGAATCACCTGCCAGTCTATCTTGGCCAATTCACATCTCATACCTTCAAAGTTACCTTTGTTCAAGTTCAGAGCCCTTGTTTCTGACTTAATTTTGTCACTCTCCATCCTAATGAAGAACTCAACCATATTATGGTCACTCTTGCCCAAGGGGCCACGCACAACAAGACTGCTAACTAACCCTTCCTCATTACTCAATACCCAGTCTAGAATAGCCTGCTCTCTCGTTGGTTCCTCCACATGTTGGTTGAGAAAACTATCCCGCATACATTCCAGGAAATCCTCTTCCTCAGCACCCCTGCCAATTTGATTCACCCAATCTACATGCAGATTGAAGTCACCCATTATAACCGTGTTACCCTTGTTGCACGCATTTCTAATTTCCTGTTTGATGCCATCCCCAACTCCAATACTACTGTTAGGTGGCCTGTACACAGTTCCCACTAGCGTTTTCTGCCCCTTAGAGTTTCGCAGCTCTACCCATATCGATTCCACATCCTCCACGCTAATGTCCTTCCTTTCTATTGCATTAATCTCCTCTCTCACCAGCAACGCTACCCCACCTCCTTTTCCTTTTCGTCTGTCCCTCCTGAATATTGAATATCCCTGGATGTTCAGCTCCCAGCCTTGGTCATCCTGGAGCCAAGTCTCCGTGATTCCAACTATAGCATAGTCATTAATCGCTATCTGCACCTTCAACTCATCCACCTTATTACGAATGCTCCTCGCATTGAGACACAAAGCCTTCAGGCTTGTTTTTACAACACTCTTACTCCTTATACAATTATGTTGACAAGTGGCCCCTTTCACATCGATCCCTATTACACTTGACCATACTCTCCTATCCCTTTGTGAGCTTTCTTCCCCGTTAATTCTGGGGTCATTAACCATCGCTTTACTCTCTTTCCCTCTAACTCCGTCCTCGACTATCCCATTTGATACCCCACCCCCCTTATTCAGTTTAAAACCATCCGTGTAGCAGTGGCAAACCTGCCGGCCAGAATGCTGGTCCCCCACCTGTTAAGATGCAATCCGTCCCTTTTGTACAGTTCCCCCTTACTATAAAAAAAATCCCAGTGATCTAAGAATCTAAATCCCTGCCCCCTGCACCAGTTCCTCAGCCACACATTCAGGTCCCATATCTCCCTGTTCCTGCTCTCGCCAGCACGAGGAACTGGAAGCAAACCGGAGATAACAACCCTGGAAGTCCTGCTTTTCAGCATTTTTCCGAGCTCTCTGAAGTCCCGCTGCAAAAAATTCATCTCCTTCTTTCCAACATCATTTGTGCCAACATGCACGACCACTTCCGGCTGGTCACCTTCGCCCTTGAGGATTGTCTGCACTCTGTCCGTAACATCCTGGATCCTGGCACCAGGAAGGCAGCACACCATCCTGGAATCCCGTCTGTTGCCGCAAAAACCCCTGTCCGTACCTCTCACAATGGAGTCTCCAACTACAATGGCGTTGCCCGACTTTGGCCTCTGTGGGTTTGGCTCATCAGCCCTTTTTGTTTGGCAAGCCAGTCCGCCGCTCAGTGGGATACCGTCTTCTGTCCCGGCAGCTTCCACGTGGGTGAACCTGTTCACAAGAGGTACAACACCCGGGGACCTTTGCATCCCATGTTTTCCTCCCTTTCTCACCGTCACCCAGCTTCTCTCTTCTAGTGCCTTGGGTGTAACAATCTCACTGAAGGACTTGTCGAGAAACGACTCAGTTTCTCGAATGAACCTGAGGTCATCCACTTGTTTCTCCAGTTCCCCAACACGGTCCTTCAGGAGCTGTACCTGGATGCACTTCTCACATTTGTAGCATCCAGAGGCACCAGCAGTGTCCTTGACCTCCCACATACTGCAAGCATCACACTGCATCAGCTTGCTTGACATCTTCTTTTGCCTCGGTCTCGCCCTATCCAGTATTTTGCGCAGCCTCCTCGCCGAAGACTCTCGAGCCAAAGACTCACACTTTACTCACAGGGCACTTCCCTCACAAGGCCGCTCCCCAAGAGCTGCCTTGCTTATATTGACTGTTCAATTGCCTAATTTACAAACCAAATTCCTCAGTTTTGAGGAACTGCTTTCCCCCTCTGACTCACTGAGAACTCTCCTCCCACTTGGGCTAGAGCCAATCAGTGCTTTCTCCTGCTTCTCTTTGTTGCTGTTGCTTCAAAATCCACGGGAAGACTGAGTGAAGTCTGCCTGTGCTTTGCCTCTCCTTTTTAACTGCTCTCCCCCTCTGACTCACTGAGAACTCTCCTCCCACTTGGGCTAGAGCCAATCAGTGCTTTCTCCTGCTTCTCTTTGTTGCTGTTGCTTCAAAATCCATGGGAAGACTGAGTGAAGTCTGCCTGTGCTTTGCCTCTCCTTTTTAACTGCTCTCCCCCTCTGACTCACTGAGAACTCTCCTCCCACTTGGGCTAGAGCCAATCAGTGCTTTCTCCTGCTTCTCTTTGTTGCTGTTGCTTCAAAATCCACGGGAAGACTGAGTGAAGTCTGCCTGTGGTTTGCCTCTCCTTTTTAACTGCTCTCCCCCTCTGACTCACTGAGAACTCTCCTCCCACTTGGGCTAGAGCCAATCAGTGCTTTCTCCTGCTTCTCTTTGTTGCTGTTGCTTCAAAATCCACGGGAAGACTGAGTGAAGTCTGCCTGTGCTTTGCCTCTCCTTTTTAACTGCTCTCCCCCTCTGACTCACTGAGAACTCTCCTCCCACTTGGGCTAGAGCCAATCAGTGCTTTCTCCTGCTTCTCTTTGTTGCTGTTGCTTCAAAATCCACGGGAAGACTGAGTGAAGTCTGCCTGTGCTTTGCCTCTCCTTTTTAACTGCTCTCCCCCTCTGACTCACTGCGAACTCTTCTCCCACTTGGGCTAGAGCCAATCAGTGCTTTCTCCTGCTTCTCTTTGTTGCTGTTGCTTCAAAATCCACGGGAAGACTGAGTGAAGTCTGCCTGTGCTTTGCCTCTCCTTTTTAACTGCTCTCCCCCTCTGACTCACTGAGAACTCTCCTCCCACTTGGGCTAGAGCCAATCAGTGCTTTCTCCTGCTTCTCTTTGTTGCTGTTGCTTCAAAATCCACGGGAAGACTGAGGGGGGGGGGGGTTAAAATGCGGTTTTCCCCTTGCCATCCGGAGCTTTCTGTTGTCGGAGTGCGATCTATTTCTGGAGATGCGTTCCGACTGCCGGTAAGTCCATTTTTAAAAAATAAATAGCCCGACTACTTCATCACTGCAGTAAAATAAAAATTAGCTCCTAATGCCGTGAACGCCAACAACGGGGACCGATTTTATGTAGGGGACAGGTAAGTGAAAGGTGTTTATTTTTACATGTAAACTTGCTTTTTTAGGGGACTTTAATCAATATTTCATGTTGCGAAACGGTGATTTAGCCCCCATATGAACCGGCAGAATTTTCCTGCCGATATTGGGTTTAAATTCACCGCAACCGCAACGTTCCAATCCATCGCATTCCAGAAAATCCCACTCGCAAGCTGTTTAAGATGCCCATTAATTTACAGGCATTAAACACTGAATTCCTTCAATTTGGCCAATAAATTAATGAAAATTAGATTTAAAAATCATGTTATATTGTGAATTATTGTGTGACTGTTAATTGGACACTTAGGCTTTAAATGTTTTTTAAATTTTTTCTTAAGAAATGGATAGATGTTTAGATCTAGTAATTGAATTTTGTAATTGGCTACAATTGGGTAACTAACTAATTATATGCTTTAATTTCAGGTCATCCAAGTAAGATTGTTTCATATTTGTTTCAGAATACTTCAATCTATAATAACTGAAAATTTCTTTCAGTTCTCTTAATTTTTAAGGAAGTTATGGGCTTTTGACTGTCCTCGATCTCAACATTTGTGTTAAGTCAATAGAAAAGCAATAGGAAGCAAGTTGCTAATTTCCGAGTATGAAAATGTCCCTAACTTTTTTAATACTGAAGATATGAAAGTGAATTAGGTGTCAAATTAAACTTATTTTAATGCTTTATCTGATGGGATAAATTGCAGACTTGATTTTTAAAATCTCAGAATTTTGTAACATTGCTAAACTGAGTTTGCTGTGACTGTTGTGAGCGTGGGCGGTGTGGTATGGTCTTCACCGAGGCGGCGGATTGTGGCCCATGCCTTCCTGCTGTTATTGGTCATATTGGTGTTTTCCATCAAATCCTTCCAGACTTGCCTTCGGTCCTCCCCGACTGTGTTCAACAGGACTAAAGTGTTCAACAACGGAAGAAGAAGACTATCTACAATACCACCCACATCTTCAAACATTCTGATCATGCCTTGTGCGTTCTCATCCAAATAGATGACAAACAGCAATAGGCCCAACACCGAACCCTAAGGCACACCACTAGTCACAGGCATCTAGCTGAACATCAAACACGATCACCCTCTGCTTGCTTCCATTAAGTCAATTCTCTGTCCAGTCAGCTATCTCCCCTTGGATCCCGTGCAATCGAACCTTCCCGAGCAACCTACCATGCGGAACCTTGTCAAACGCCATGCTGAAGGCCATATGAAGAACGTCTACAGCTCTGCCCTCATCAACCTTTTTGGTCACTTCTTCAAAAATCTCAGTCAGATTCGTGAGACACGTTCTCCTACATACAAAACTGTGTTGACTATCTCTAAATAGCTCTTGCCCATCTAAATGCATGTATATCTTATCCTTCAGAATATGCTCTAGTAACATTCCAACCACAAATGTTACACTCCCTGTAGTTCCCAGGCTTTTCCCTGCAACCCTTCTTAAATAGAGGCACAACATTTGCCATGCTCTGGTCTTGTGGCATCTCACCCTCTTGGTCTGCCATATGGTTGCAGGTTGGGAGGTCCTGCCAATAAATATTAAATAGGCTGGATAAAGACTTTGTTTTGAATGATTTGTGAGACAAGAATGATCTATTCCGAGTGTTTGCAAAAATCTGTTGATGATTGTGCAGAAGATGGTTGGCTTCCTTTTATGACTGAAAGCTGCAGTCAGTGAATTTATTTTTATGACTTTCGAAGTTTCAATAATAAGCTACAGAAAATATAGAAACTACAACATAGCAGATCTGACATCCGATACAGCACATGGTCTTCCTGAGAGCTATTGTGAGGGTTTTTGTCGATCTGGAACCTAACTGCCTGAATCAGAGAACCCAGATAGCTGACAAGAACCAGTTTGAGAACAAAGGAGCTTGCCAAATTTTCATAAAAGGATAACAATAGGAGAAAATAATGCCTCTGAATCTGTCTTAGATCTTACCATTGATACAGGTGGCATTTATAATTGAGACAAGCAACTGGTAAAACCTAGAAATAAGAGAATGCAGATGATGTTTTACAAAAAATGACACAAAGTGCTGGAGTAACTCAGCAGGTCAGGGAGCAATTCTAGAGAACATGAATCGGTGACATTTTGGAGCTGGGCCTATATTCAGACTGGGCACCTCAGATCAGGAACCTTCTTCAGAGTCAAGAGAAGGGTCCTGACCCAAAATGTCACCTATTTATGTTCTCCACAGATGCTGTTTGACCTGCTGAATGAGTCCAACACATTGTGTTCTTAACTGGCGAAAAATGTCTACTGAAACAGACTATGAGTAAATTGGTGAAACAGGTAATGGGTAAAAAAATGATGATACAGACAATGGAGGAAAGAACACTGGTCAGAAAAGATCAGGTGAAAGGTCCTGAGAGAACCAAGCACAGTGAAGGGCAATAGAAAGTGCAGGTGCAGATAATGGTTAACAAAAAGAATGCAAAGTGCTGGGGTAACTCAGCGAGTCAGACAGCACCTCTGGAATGCAAAGATAGGCGGCATTTTGAGTCCGGACCCTTCTTCAGACTGACTGTATTGGGGAGAAAAAGCTGGACAAGAGTTGGGGTGGAAAGTGATAAAGCCTGACAAGTGATAAATAGATACAGGTGAGGAGGTAGATGGAGGTAGGAGGTAGGAGGTAGGAGGTTGATTGGTAAATGTTTGGACAAATGCTAGAGATGAAAAGGAGACCAAAGGGTGAAAGATAAGGAGAGGAGAGGAGCAAAAAGTAAAGCGAGGGGAGAAATGGGTGTGCACCCAGGTTGGGTACAGAGAATGGGAGAGGGGAATAAAAGGGCGTGGCGGTGTGTTACTTGAAATTGAAAAACAGTGTTCATACCATTGGGTTGCAGGCTACCAAGCAGAATATGAGGTATTGTTCCTCCTGATTGTGTGTGGCCTCAGCGTGACAATGATGGGAGTCAAGAACAGAAAGGCTTGGGAAAAGGAAGGAGAGTTAAAATAATTAGCAACTGGGAATCCAGCAGGCCTAGGTGGACCAAGCATAGTGTTCAACAAAATGCTTGCACTAGTCTCACCAATGTAAAGGAGGCCACATTGGGAGCACCAAATGCAGTCTATGAGGTTGGAGGTGGTGCATGTGTACCACTGTCTCACCTGGTAGGGCTGCTAGGGTTCCTCAATGGATATGAGGGCAGAGGTGTTGAGCATGTATTACATCTCCTGCTGTGGCAGGGGAAAGTACCTGGAGAAAGAATCTTTGGGTGGGAAAGGATGCGTGAAGCAAGGAGTTGCAAAGGGAGTGATTTCTTCAGAAAGCGGAAAGGGATAGGGATAGGAAGATGTGACTGGTGATGGGGCCATGGTGAAATACTGGAGAATGACGTGTTGGATGCAGAGGCTGGTGAGGTTAAGGAAAGGACCAGGAGAACGCTATGTCTGTCTGAGGGAAGGGAGTAAGTGAGGGAGGGGGGTAAGTGATATAAAAAATGAGAAGGGTCTGAGGAAGGGTCTCGACCCAAAACATTATTTACTGTGATCATGGCTGATCATCCACAATTAGTACCCCATTCCGGCCTTCACCCCATATTCCTTGACTACGCTATCTTTAAGAGCTCTATCTAACCATCTCTTGAAAGCATCCAGAGATTCGGCCTCCACTGCCTTCTGAGGCATAGATTTCCAGATTCACAACTCTCTGAGTGAAAAAGATTTTCCTCATCTCCATTCTAAATGGCCTACCCCTTATTCTAAATTCTAGTGTGTAGAAGCCTAGTCGCTCCCGTCATCCCGTGAATTAACCTTGTGAACCTACGCTGCACTCCCTCAATAGCAAGAATGTCACTCCTAAAATATGGAGACCAAAACTGCACACAATACACCAGGGGTGGTTTCACCAGGGCTCTGTACTTGAAATTGAAAAAAATACTAGACCGTGCTAAAGACATCCATCTCAAGCTCAATGCAGATTTCGTGTCAAGGAGGTCAACTGTGTCTGACAAGTATTCACCAGTGATGGCCTCAGACCGGACCCATCCAAGACCACTGCCATCAATGAGATGCCAGCTTCCACTGACGTTGCGAGTTTACAGAGATTCCTGGGAATGGTCAACTACTTGGAGAAATTCACTCCCAACCTCAGCGAAATATCTGCTCCCCCGCGAGAACTGAGTCACAAGGACACTGCCTGGTCCTGGTACCCACAACACCAGAGAGCTTTTGAAATCCTCAAATTCCATTTGTCCATTGCTCCAACCCTTGCCCACTTTGCTTTGAAGTTACCGTTGACGCTCATGTGTGATGCATCCGAATATGGACTTGGAGCAGCTTGCCTACAGACTTCCACCGAAGGCGACTGCAGACCTGTTGCTTATGGCTCCCGCACCCTGTCTGAGACTGAACAACGTCATGCACAGATCAGAAAGGAATTACTTGCTGTGGTTTTTGTCTGCACGGAATTCAAGGACTTTATTTTTAGCAAGTCCGTGACTGTTGAAACAGACCACCAGCCGCTGGTCACCATTCTGAACAAACCCATTCATGCTGCTCTGACTCGCCTGCAACGGATGAGGATGCACTTACAGTGTTCTGATTTCATCATAGTCTACAAAAGGGGCAAGGACATGCATATAGCTGACACGCTATCAAGAGCCCCAAGTAAAACCTGCAAACAACAGCCATCAGAACAAGACCAGTTCACAGTAATGATGGTGTCGTACGTACCTACTGAATGCCCAAGCAGCCTGGCAGAGCACATGGCTGCTTGGGCATTCAGTGGCTGGCCGGATAAACAACATAGTGCCCCACTTGCGATTCACCCATACTACCTGGTTCGTGACGAACTGGTGCAGCAGGATGGGGTCATAATCAAGGGTCACAAAGCAGTGATCCCAGCTGTTTTACAGGACAAGTACTTTGATGACGTCCACAGGGGCACCCCGGTGTGGAAGCGACCTTACAACGAGCAAAGAGCATGTTTTACTGGCCCGGGATGACCGAGTATGTGCGCGAGAAAGTTGAAGCCTGCGCTGTCTACAACAGCCTAACACCACACTAACAAAAGCAGCCCTTGCTCTCACACCCTGTTCCTCCTCTGCCGTGGTCCACAGTCGCTACTGACATATTCGCGTGCCGTGGAAAACACTCTCTGGTTCTTGTTGACTCGCATTCAAGTTGGTTCGAAATTGACCTACTCCAAAATATCACATCCGATACAGTCATCCAAAAGCTGTCACGCCACTTCTCCGTACATGGCGCCCCTGCACGCCTCCTGTCTGATAACGGCAGTCAGTTTACTAGCCAGTGTTTTAAAAACTTTGCTCAAAGATGGGATTTTACGCCATGTCACCAGCTGTCCTGAATTTCCACAGTCCAATGGACTCGCAGATCGGGCGGTCCATAGCGCCAAACAATTAATGTAGCACTCACACCTTGCTAATCCGATGTGTTCTTGGACCTGCTCAACTTAAGGAACATCGCCCGTGACCCAATACTCAGGTCTCCAGCCCAATGCCCGATGTCTCAGCATGACCTTGCTGCCATGCCTGTGCCCCAGCAGCTGCTGCAGCCACAGGTACGTTCACCTCCTGTTGTTCAGAAACAACTGAAATGCGATGCACAGAAACAATTTTTCGATAGGTCCAGCAAACCATTTAAACCTTTCTCCAGTGGACAAGTTGTCCGCCTTCAGACCGACAAGGGCTATGGCCGTTTGGGTCACATCCACAGCCCTGCAAAAGAGCCGCGCTCGTACCTGGTAAGCGCCGATGGAGGAATTTACAGAGACGCAACCGTCAACATCTCCTTCCTGTGAAGGAAGCATGTCCTGCGGTCTCGTATCCAGAGGCCACATGTCCGATCTACCCTTCTACTGTTGGACCGTCTCTTCCCTCGTACTCTGCTGCTGCAGACCAACCATTGGCTATGCCTCCTACGCCCTCACCACAATGTTCGGTGCCTTGCTCGCCGGCTTCGCGGTGTTCACCCCCAAGATCTGTACTGTATTATTCAGTCATCACAAAGTAGTGTGTTTATTCTCAGAGGTCACCTATATATAGATGTGCTTCACTTTTATTTCTACAAGGAAAGTCATAGATTGGTTACTTCACTTACTAACCAATGCAGTGCTTTATTATTAGAACATTGTTCTAATAACAAGCCAACTCGTGCTGGCAGTCTACGCTGTTACTCAGCTGAAAAAACATGCTCTTGTGTGTTATAGTGCCTTTTAATAAACACTGTTGTACCATGTTCGTGAGTATGACTGGGTCATTTGACAGGGGAGCCCAGGACCAGGGGTCACAGTTTAAGAATATGGGGTAGGCCACTTAGGACTGAGTTGAGGAAAAACTTTTTTACCCAGAGAATTGTGAATCTGTGGAATTATCTGCCACGGAAGGCAGTGGAGGTCAATTCACCAGATTTATTCTAGAGAGAGATGGGTATAGCTCTTAGGGCTAACGTAATTAAGGAATTTGGGAAGAAAGCAGGAACAGGTTACTGATTCTGGATGACCAGTCATGATCATATTGAATGGTGGTGTTCCCTCGAAGGGCCGCATGGCCTACTGCACCTATTTTCTATGTTTCTATGTTTCCTAACTGTAGTGATTGTGGGTTCTAAATACCAACTATGCTTTGGACTACACAAATCCATTTTAAAAGCCTTCTTCTCAACTTAAACATATGCCCTCTAGTTTTTGAGCCTGCAGCCGGAACCGCCGAAGTTTCCCTGCAGTGTGACTCTCTGATTTCTCAACTGTGTCATCTCACATTTGTTGTGATTAAATTCCATCAGCCATTGCTCCACCCAACCTCCCACCTGATCTATATCCTGCTGCAGCCTTAGCTAACCTTCCTCACTATCCACAACATCAGCAACGTTTGTGTCATCCAGACTTACTGATCATACCATTGGCACATTCACATCCAAATCATAAATATACATCACAAACAACAATGTCCCAGCACATTTGTACAAGATATTGATGAAGCCGCATTTGGATTACTGTGTTTCGTTTTGGTCACCCTGCTATAGGAATGATATCATTAAGAGCCTGTCCCACTATACGAGTTTACCCAAGAGCTCTCCCGAGTTAAAAAAAATCAAACACGTGGTAAGTACGTAGAATGTACATAGTGGGTATGTCGGAGCTCGGGACGTCTCTTAGCGGCTCGTTACGCCAACGGCAGGTACTCGGAAAACGCGGTAAGCTCGTGAAGATTTTTCAACATGTTGAAAAATGTCCATGAGAGCCCCAAGTACCTACGAGCGGCTATTGCCATAATTCCCCAAGTTCGAATCAGGGGAAACTCGGGAGAACTCTTGAATTACCTCGTACCTCGACAGGCCCTTTAAGCTAGAAAAAGTACAGAGATTTATGAGGATGATGCAAGGACTTGAGGGTCTGAGGTGAAGGGAAATGTTGGACAGGCTAGGTCTTTATTCCTTGGCGTGCAGGAGGCTGAGGAGTGGACTTTATTGAGATGTATAACATTATGAGGGAAATATATAGGGTGAATACTAGAGTCTTTTACCAAGGGTAAGTGAATCAGGAACTAGACTTCGATTTCGGAGCTTCGGAGGCTTCGGCTGCAGGCCTGGTGGACAGGAACATCGGGAGCTCACAAGTCCCTGTTGGGAGACCGCTTTTCCGAGCTCCTGCAATGGCAACTTCTCCCGCTGGAATTGCGCGGTTTATAGGACTTGGAGCGGGGCCTAACATCGCCCCGCGTGGCTTAAACGGCCACAGGACTTACCATCGTCCGCCGGGGGCTTTAACATCGGAGTCCCAGTTCGCCACGACGCTGCAGTTAGACTGCCTTCAATCTCAGTGAGGAGATGTTGGAGATCCACTGTGATGGATGTTTATGTAAACTGTGTTAAGTGTGGGTTAGGTTTTTTTGTAATGTAAAACTGTAGAAAATGCAATTCATTCAAACCAAGTTGTTTGAATGACAATAAAAGGCATTCCATTCTATTCTAGACCGTATAGGTTTACGGTGAGAGGGAGGCAGTGCAATGCAGTCATCGATGTGGAGGTGGTATTGACTGATGCCAGGATATGTTAGAAACAAAGATTGTTCAATGTATCCATAGAGTCATAGAGACTTACAGCATGGAAACAGACCTTCAGCTCAACTTGCCCACACCAGCCAACATCTCCCAGCTACATTAGTCCCACCTGCCTGCATTTGGTGCATATCCCATTTACCTTGCCTGTGGTTTGTAAAATCTGACCAACTGGCTGTGCTCATTCTTCTTGACTACAGATAGAGACTGAACATAGCACTGGGGAGAAGACTGTGAAGTGATGGCCAGGGGAGGCTGAGGAGAGGATACTGGAATAATTTAAATCGGTGGACTGGGCCATGTTCAAGAATTCATCCGCAGATGTTAATGAATATGTGACAGTCGTCATCCACTTCGTCAAGAATTGCAGGGTCAGTCTGTACCAACAAAAACATATAAGTCTTCCACAACCAGAAGTCCTGGATGAAGCAGAAGATTTGCTATCTGCTGAAGACTAGATCTGTGACATCCCACACTGACAGCCCAGGTTCACAGAAGAAGTCTGAGTACAACCTCCTGAAGGCTACCACAAGCCCACAGACTGTGACCAGTGTCATGGTTACTGTGAAGTTGATTAGTCATTTTCTCCAGAGATGCTGTCTGACCCACTGAGTTATTCCAGCATTTTGTGTCCATCTTCGGTGTAAACCAGCATCTGTGGTTCCTTCCTACACATCTTATAACTGAAGACTGTGTGCCAAGTGAGCAAGGATATGCTGAGGTTTGCTACACTACACAGATCAGATACAATGCGTACCAACAATAACTTATGTTTATGCAACATTATCTATTAAAAGTCTCATCTCGTTTCTATTGGGGGGGGGGGGGGGGGTGTCTGTGTGTGCGTATGTCTGTGAATGAGATTGTGTCTATGCCAAAACGGTACACGGTAGCGCAAAAATGTTTGCAGAACCTTACTCAGCTTTTTCCCATTGTTGATCTTGTCCACTTTCCTTGGAATTGGAATTGGAAGTGCTGGGGGAGGCAGGGGAAGTGCAATTGGATTTTTTTTTAAAGTCCAGTGCTGGGGAAGGCAGGGGAATGGTGGAATCTTACGTTGGGGAATGGGTTGCATTGGGGGACCAGCCCTCCCATGGGGGTTATGGGTGAGTGGTGGAATATTGTGTTGGGGGAACAGGTTGCGTTGGGGGACCAGGCCTCCCTTCTGACAGGGACCCAATGGGTCCCACTTGGTCTAGTTAACAATAAAATGTCCCAAGTCGCATTGCAAGAGAGTAAATAAAACAAAAAATAATATCATTCGTTCTAAGTTATCTTGTTTCTGATGAAAGACCATGAGTCTGAAATGTTAACTATGTGTTCCACCTCACAGAAGCTGCTACACCTGACGAGTATGGTGATAGTGAGGAAAATTCTAGGATATTGAGGGAATATGTTATGCCATTATGTTCTTTAACTAGTCTTTCGGATATAGTAGTTTGTCCAATTATACGTACAAGTCTTCAGATGTTAACAATTAACAATTTACAGCTCACTGGCCTGACTATCTGGGGCAAGTCTAATGCTGAAATGACTTGTTAGATTCTCACTGTGCTTTGCGTTCGTGATGTTAGACACCTGAGAGTTTGCTCTGCCATTTCACAGTGATTTCATTTCGGAGTCACGTGAGTGACTTCGTGAAGAACCCGCCAGCACGCATGCGCGACATATCGTCGCTCGCATTTGCAGTCGACGGCTGGAGGAGGAGCGCGGCTCACCACCAGCCCTCAAAAGGACCAACTCAGGTAAGTATAACCAACCTTGAGCTGGTTGGGTTTGTCTGTTTGTGTATTTTTCCCTACAGAAAACCATGGACAAAAGGAGTAAGAGCCGCAGGACATCCGCTAGGACCTGTCGGCCACCGAGCCCGGAGCTCCCTTCTACAGCACCTGCTGGAAGGACCGGGAAAAAGGCGCGAAAATCGGGGAGCCCTATAGTCACAGGACCCGAATTACCGACACAGTTGAGCTCTAGCAGAGTTCCCGCAGAGCAAGAAGTCGGAACAGCGCCGGAGCAGGTGGACCCTGACTCCATTTCTCTCTCGCCAACTGGATCATTGGCAGAGGTGAGCAAAAAGGGTTTACGTGCTGCTGCACGGCCCTTCTCCCTGAGCCCTCATAGCAGAGCCAGGGATAGAGCTCGAGAACCCAGCCCTTTACGGGCAGAGGGTTCACCAGGAGCCGCTAGATTGCGGCCTGGTGCATCAATGAGACCCGAGTCCACTGGCAGACCAAGGAGGGCCAGTAGAGACTCACCACCTAGTTGGGCCAGGAGCAGTCACACAGGTGGAGTCTCGCCACGGTCACCGCTTCCCCCGCTGGGGGCTGGACGGGACCGTACGCCATCTGGGTCCAGGAAAAGGACAGTCGGCAAGCCCGCGCGGATGTCGGGTCACCACGCCGAGGCGTTGGGTGCCGACTTTTCGCCGCCTATGCCCTCAGAGGCAGCCGGATACAGCTCAGCCAAAAGAAGGTGTATGAGCAGATCCGCGCGGGAGTCGTTCAGTTTCGCTGAGGCGGCTGGTAGCGACTTATCGTCACGGCACCGACATTACCTCGACGAGGTACGGGCCGATGATAGGAGCCTCAGAAGTTCCTTCGGGCATGAGGACTCTAACCGCCCATTCACGCACGATGAAGGGCGCATAGACCGGATGGAGAGGATTATGGAACAACTCCTGCTCAATCAAAGACAGGAAACTCACAGTTCCAGGGGACTCATGAACATATCCCCATCATCTATGGGTAGCATGAGGCCAGAAGAGGAGGAAATCTTGGTACATGCCCCAGTTGCACCTGAAGTTCCCCAGGAAGAACTCCTGGACGTGGCAGCCAAGTTTGGATTACCCATATCAACGGGACAACCCCTCGACTCCAAGCTGGCTGCTACCATAGATTTCCTCACGAACCATCAGCTACAGGAGGAGGTCCTTGCAAAGGCCATGGATAGACACAAGGCGCCGGGCAATTGCAATTCGCTCAATGTGCCTATAGTCAACATGCCTATTTGGGGCAATATCAGCTCAGGCATTCGAACTCAGGAAGTGAAATTACAAAGAATCCTGAAGTTGCTTACATCTGGGATAACCGCGTTTGCAAGGTCGGTGGATGGAGTGGATCTAAACACCGAACAGGAGGATGCCCTGGCTCTACTTTGCAACACGCAATACGAAATTAATGCTTTTAGAAAAAGCATTATTAAGCCAACATTAAACCCCAAATTTGCGGGAATATGTAGAGCACCTCCAACACCACCACCCAGATAGCTATTCGGAGAAGACCTCCCGAAGCAGGTCAAAGATCTAGATGACCATGCAAAAACAGTGGGTCTGATGAGGTCACACACCATGACCAGACAGACGGCCAAGAAAACACCTTTTTTCAGGCCACGAGGTCATACCGAAAGGCCAGCAAGGACCTACGTTCCGGCGCCTCCTATGCACCAACAGCCTCAACAGCGCAGGCCTTTTTTAGGGCTAGGCCCTCAACGGCCAGCATGGAAAATGCGGTTTCCTTACTACCAGCGCAACCCAGCACCTCCACGTCCCACCATACACACCAGGGACCACCGATAACCATGAAGGTAAGGCGGTCTGGGTTTCATGCACTGGCATGTCTAACCTCACATGTTGGGGGTAGGCTACGGGGGTTCAAGGAGGCATGGGAAAACATCACCTCGGATGAGTTTATTTTACAAAGTATTCAGGGTTATGAGATTGAGTTCACAAATGGCCAAATTCCTCCACCTCAGCATATGCCGAATCGCAGATTTGCACTTTCCAGGAAGGAAACAGCAGTAGGCTATGCTGAAATATTAAGGCTACTAGAGAAAGGTGTGATAGAAAGAACCACACATGAGCCGATTGAGTTTGTTTCCAATATATTTACTAAAACCAAAAAAGATGGTGGATGTCGAGTCATTATAGATCTAACCCATTTGAATATCTTTGTACAATATACCCATTTCAAAATGGACACGTTTGAAACAGCCAAATCTTTGATTTCTGAGGGCTGCTTCATGGCATGCATTGACTTGAAAGATGCATACTATTCAGTATCCGTTCAGAAACATCACAGGAAGTTCTTGAAATTCATCTGGATGGATCAACTTTGGCAATATAAAGCTTTGCCCAATGGGCTTACCACAGCCCCTAGATTGTTTACCAAATTACTTAAACCAGTGTTAGCCACACTGAGGAGGGCAAATCACACGGTCATGGCTTATCTAGATGATATCCTCATTATTGGGCACACATTGGAATCAGCAAAATTGGCAGTTTCAGCCACCGTGGAAATATTCCAAAAAATGGGATTTATTATCCATCCAGATAAATCAAAGTTCTGTCCTTCACAGATCATGGACTATCTGGGGTTCACGATAGATTCCAATCACATGATTGCCACCATACCAACTAACAAGGTTGGGGATGTCATTCTAACATGCAAGAACCTGGTCTGCGCCAGTATACCATCAATCAGACAAACTGCTAAGGTAATTGGGAAAATTGTAGCAGTTTTTCCAGCTGCTCAATTCGGACCTTTACATTATCCAAATTTACAAAGATCCAAGATTTCAGCATTGAAATTGAATGCTGGACATTTTGATAGACCTATGCAGCTGCCACTAAAGGCAAAAATTGAGTTACAATGGTGGATTGACAATATCCATAACTCATTTAAACCCATCGTTGTGCCTCGTCCGGTGGTATACTTACAAACAGACGCAAGCTCCCATGGCTGGGGAGCTACGGACAACAACACTAGTTGTGGGGGCAGATGGGACTCACTAGAATCTACCCTTTTGTTAACACAAGGGATAAATTATTTGGAGATGCTTGGGGCATTCCACGGACTTAGAGCTTATTGTTCAAACTTTACTGACACTCATGTCCGTCTCCAAATAGACAACACCACTGCGGTGGCATATCTAAATCATATGGGTGGTACCAGGTCAATTTCATGTGATGAATTGGCTAATACAATTTGGCTCTGGTGTATTTAAAGGAATATTTGGATTTCAGCTACCTATTTACCAGGTAAGCTCAACACAGTGGCGGACACCAGGTCACGGAAATTCAATGACAACATCGAGTGGATGTTGAATTCCCAAATATTCGAACAAATTACAGCCAAATTTGGTAAGCCGGATATTGACCTTTTTGCGTCACGGTTAAACCATCAAGTACCAACATATGTATCATGGGAGCCAGATCCTGGGGCAATGGCGATGGACGCATTCTCGCTAGACTGGGGGAAATGGTTTTTCTATGCATTTCCCCCATTTTGCCTCATCAGTCGGGTATTGTGGAAAATCCAGCTAGATGCTGCTAATGGCATTCTTATCATACCCGACTGGCCTATTCAGTCATGGTATCCGGTGGTCCTTGGCATGATCAGTCAACCATGGGTCCTCTTAGAGGGTTGCCCACAATTGGTGACGAACCCCGTTTCAGGGGAACCACACCCCTGCCATAGTCATTTGAATTTATTGGCTTGCAGGATTTGAACAGACCATTACTGAAGTATGGCCTATCATCAAGGACCATGGATACCATGGGAGCATCATGCAGGGATTCCACAAGACGGCAATATTTATCGCACATCAGGAAATGGGAAATCTACTGCGGCCGCTTGGACATTGCATATGACTCCGTTTCAATCACAGATGTGCTGGAGTTCCTTGCGGGGTTACATCATGACGAACACCTCAGCTATAGTGCCATCAACAGCACCAGGAGCGCACTATCATACTACCTCAATTTGGAGGTAGGATCCAATAAACTGGTGTCCAAACTGATGCGGGGAATATTCAATTCCAACCCGCCTAGACCGCGTTACAACGTCACCTGGGATATTGGGAATGTACTGACCCTGCTCAGGACGTGGTCGCCCATGATTGGGCTTGAATTGGACAAACTCACCCTGAAGTTGGTGATGTTATTGGCACTTACTTCGGCACAAAGGGTACAGACTCTTCACAAGATCAAGATTGATAGAATGATCTCTACCCCTGAAAAGGTTATTTTCTTTATTGATGAATTGCTTAAACAGCACAGGCCCGGATTCACAGGGCTGCAGCTGGTGTTTCCAGCATACCCCGCTGATGCCAGGCTATGTTTAGCCACCCACATCCGCCACTATATTAAAGTGACGTGGAAATTAAGGGGAATGGAGCAATACTTGCTAATCAGCCATAAGAGACCTCACCATAGAGTGACGGTACAGACTATCTCCAGATGGCTCAGAATCATCTTGAACGAAGCAGGTATAGATACTAATGTATTTAAATCCCATTCCACCAGGGCTGCATCAACGTCGGCGGCAAAGGTCATGGAGGTGCCCATGGACCATATACTAGCCACAGCGGGATGGGCCAGTGAAGCCACTTTTCAGCGGTTTTATAATAAACCTATTACCGCTCCTGGAATGTTCGCAGAAGCTGTACTGAATGCAGGCCGAGAACATTCGACTATTCCCCAGTGAGGGGTTTTTTCTTTTGTTATTATTAATAAATATTATTATTTTTCAGAACAGCAGTCTGAAAATTTTGATTACTCCTGTCCATCCTTATCGTGGCGTGTGTGATAGCATGGACGTTGTCCAGGGCGTGTAATCACAGAGCTTTGAAGTCTTCACGAAGTCACTCACGTGACTCCGAAATGAAATAGTAAGATTAAACGAGAACTTACCAGTTTGAAGTTTGATCTTTATTTTATGAGGCGTTGCGATGAGGGATTTCGTGCCCTCCGCTCCCAACCCTCGATCATAAAGTCAACTGGTAACTAGAGTCTCTTCAATCTTACTATCACAAGTCATTTCTTTGGTTTGTTGGTTCTGTGATTCCACCGCTGCTTTGAAGAGATGTCGCGCATGCGTGCTGGCGGGTTCTTCACGAAATCCCTCATCGCAACTCCTCATAAAATAAAGATCAAGCTTCAAACTGGTAAGTTCTCGTTTAATCTTACTATTAATTTACAACTCTAATAAGATTGCAATTTGATAGTTGTAATTGTGAGGATTGCTGACGGAGATATTTACGTCTTTCTTGACCAGAGGTGAAACGCCAGATGTCTAGTGGACAGCAAATGTCACACTTTTATACAGGAAGGGCAGCAGGGATAAGCTATGTCTTCCTAATACTATCAAAGTTGGCCTTGCCCCAATGTAGAACTTTAACTTGTGGACCAGCCCTGTACTTATCCATAACTATTTTAAAGCTAATATTACTATGGTCTCTGGTTTTAAAAGGCCCATCCACTGACAATTCAGTTACTTCTCCTGCCTAATTTACTAAGAGTATTTCAAGCTTTACCTTCTCCCTTGTATGGCCCTCCACATATTGTCCGAGGAAACTTTCCTGAACATACTTGATAACTTATACACAATCCAGGCCTTTGGCATGATGGCAGATCCAGTCTATATTGCAAAAATTAAAATTTGCCAACTATGATGGTATTATTTTGCAAGGCAGGAACTTGCAAGATTGTTTGGAGTGGGTTGTTTGCAGGCAAAGGGACAAAGTTGGATCCTTTCAAAAGTGAGAGTTCAAAGTATGCATGTTCCTTTAGCGTAAAGGGCAAGGCACGTAGGAGTGAACAACCCTAGAAATGAGAGAAAATTAGACTCTTGTCAGGAAAATGAAGGATCGGGTACAGGCTGCTGGGATCAAGTGTACCCCTGGAGGAGTATAGGGAATTGAGGAGCATATTTAAGAAATAAATCAGGAGAGCAAAAATGGAGCATGAGATAGCTCTGGCAGACAAGATTGATAATTCAAAGACATTTTATGTAGATTAAGGGAAAAAGGGTATTTAAAGAGAGAATAAGACCCCACCAAAACCAAAGTGATCATTTATATGTGGAGCTGCAGAAGATCGGCAAGGTCCACAATTAATATTTTTCCTTTGATTTTTATCATGGAGCAAAACTTGAGAAAACTAACGAACTTGAACTTGAGAAAACTAATGGCAATGTGTTGTGGACAATTCATACTACAATCCAGGAGTGAATGCCGAAAATGTATGGTAAATAAACTTCCCAGGCCTGATCAGATATATCCAAGGACACTGTGAGAAGCTAGAGAAGATGTGGAAGAACACGAAGGTGCCGGAGCATGGCGGCTCCTAGCAAGCTGATCCTAGAGGAGGATCTACTATCATCCAATACCATTGCTCTACTCTTTGAAATGTCTTTTCTACCTGTAAATCTGGTACCATTTTTTGTTGTTTTAATGATATTCTCTGAAACTGTTCTGCTGTAATATTGAGAACTATATATTTTTTTCAAGGACTTTAGTGTCATTCAAAAATACACCAACAAATGCAAGTCTGAACGAAATTTTGTTGCATCTGGCTCGCCGTGCAACATAAAACAACAAAAGGATTAAATGGATAAAAAGATAAATAGATAAACAGATAAAATAGATAATAGTGGCGGCACATTATGTGGAATTCAAGAGTCTGATGGCTCGGGGGAAGAAGCTGTTGCAAAACCTGGCCGTTCTGCTCCTTGTACTGCGATACCTTTTGCCCGAGGGTAGCAGAGTGAACAGTCCATGATGGAGATGTGTGGGGTCTTTTATAATACTGTTGGCCTTGGACAAGCAATGTTTGCATGCAATGTCCCAGATTGAAGGAAGAGAAGTCCCGATGATTTTTTCAGCCGTCCTCACCACTCTCTGCATGGACTTCCAGTCGGAGGCTTTGCAGTCCCCTAACCAGACAAAGATGCAGCTGGTCAAAATGCTCTCTATGGTGCCCCTGTAGAAAGTGGTGAGGACGGGATATTCTGCATTCTGCGTCTTTTCCTTCCCTCTACCTATTGTACTTGTGTTTAACTTGATCGTATCTGATTTGATTGGATAGCATGCAAAACAAAGTTTTTCTCTGTACCTTGACAATGATAAACCTACAATTAAAACTAAACCTAAAGAAATTGCAGGAGTGCTGGCTGAGATATATGAATCATTGTTGGACATGGCTGAGGAGCAGGAAGAATTGAGCTTTGCTACTATTGTGAAGCTTTTCAAGTGAACCTCTGCCTAACCTGAAAGGACTTTTGACGACCCTGGACATAGTCGAGGGAGGGGGTATAGCGACAGGTATTGCATCCCTTGCAGTTGCAGGGGGAACGAACGGTGTGGGAAGCGATGTTAACCGGGGAATTGTGGAGGGAACGGTCTCTGCGGATGGCAGAAAGGGTTGGAGATGGAAGGCTAGTGTTGGGATCCCGTTGACGGTGGCAAAAATGTTGGAGGATTATGTGTTGTATGTGATGGCTGATGGGGTGAAAGGTAAGGACTAGGAGTACTCTGTCCCTGTTGCGATTAGGGGGAGCAAGGGCAGAGCTGTGGAGTACAGAGGAGACACATGTGAAGGCCTCATCAATAATGGAAGAGGTGAACCCCGTTCCCTAAACAATGAGGACATCTCGGATGTCCTGGTATGCAACACCTCATCTTGGGCACAGATGCGGCGTACACAGAGAAATTCAGTGTAGGGGATAGAGTCTTTGCAGGAAGCAGGGTGGGAAGAAGTATGGTCGAGATAGTTGTGGGAATCAGTGGGTTTGTAATAGACGTCAGTCGATAGTCTATCTCCTGTGCTGGAGACAGTGAGATCAAGAAAGGGGAAGGAACTGTCGGAGATGATCCAAGTGAATTTGCGTGCAAGATGGAAATTGGTGGTGAAGTTAATGAAGTCCATGAATTCTGCATGGGTGCAGGAGATAGCACCGATGCAGTAGTCAATGTAATGGAGATAGAGTTTAGGGATAGGGCCAGTGTACGCCCAGAACTGGGATTGTTCAACGTACCCGACAAAGAGGCAGGCATAATTATGGCTCATGCAAGTGCCCATAGCTACACCTTTGATTTGGAAGTCGAAGGTTTTGAAATCATAGTGTGTAGCAGTGTTAAAAGGATGACTCTCCATCTATTAAATAGTAGTTGTAATGTCACACAGCAGGCAGCCAATTTATATAAATGGTTTCAAAAATGATTACTGCATTTAAAGGATAAAATGTGTGATTCAGCAAAGTTTACGTGTACATAGATTTAGAGTCATAGAGTCATAGAATGATGCATTCCCTACACCGGGCAACATGTCTCAGCTACACTGGTTCCACCTGCCCACATTAAGTTCATATCCCTCCAAACCTGTCCAATCCTTTACCTGTCTGACTGTTTCTTAAATGTTGAGATAGTACCTGCCTGAACTACCTCCTAGTTCCATACACCCACCACCCTTTGTGCGAAAAAGTTACTCTTAGATTCCTATTAAATCTTTTTCCCATTTCCTTAAAACTATGTCTTCTGGTCCTCGATTCACCTACTCTTGGCAAGAGATTCTGTGCATCTATCTGATCTATTCCTCTCATGATTTTGTACACCTCAATAAGATTACTCCTCATCCTCCTGTGCTCCAAGGAATAGGCCCAGCCTACTCAACCTCTCCCTGTAACTCAGATCCTCTAGCCCTGGCAACACCGTTGTAAATCTTCTCTGTACCCTTTCCAGTTTGACATCTTTCCTAAAGCATGGTGTCCAGAACTGAACACATTACTCTAAATGTCTTGTACAACTGCAACATGACTTCCTAACTTCTATACTCAGTATGACTGATGAAGGCCAATGCGCCAAACTCCTTTTTAACCACCCTATCTCACTGCGAATCCACCTGCAAGGAACAATGCACCTGCACTCCTAGATCCCTCTGCTCTACAACACTACTCAGAGCCCTATCATTTACTGTGTAGGCCCTGCCCATGTTAAACTTCCCAAAATGCAACACCTCACATTTCTCTATATTAAATTCCATCAACCATTCCTCAGCCCACTTGACCACTCGATCAAGATCCTGCTGCAATACAAACCACCAACTTTTGTATCATCTTCAAACTTGCTAATCTTGCCCTGTATGTTCTCATCCAAATCATTGATGTAGATGACAAACAGTAACAGGCCCAGCACGGAACCCCAAGGCGCACTACTAGTCACAGGCTTCCAGTCCGAGAAGCAACCTTCCACCATCACCCTCTGCTTCCTGCCATGAAGCAAATTTTCTATCCATTCTGCTATCTCTCCTTGGATCCTATGCAATCTAACCTTCCAGAACAGCCTACCACGAGGAACCTTATCGAATGCTTTGCTGAAGTCCATATACACAACATCTACAGCCCTGCCCTCATCGACCTTTTTGCTCACGTCTTTAAAAAATGAATTCAGATTTGTAAGACATGATCTCCCACGTTCAAATCCATGCTGACTATCCCTGCGGTCACAGTGGCGCAGTGGTAGAGTTGCTGCCTTAGTGCGAATGCAGCGCTGGAGACCCGGGTTCAATCCCGACTACGGGTTCTGTCTGTACGGAGTTTGTACGTTCTCCCCGTGACCTGCGTGTGTTTTCTCCAAGATCTTTGGTTTCCTCCCACACTCCAAAGACGTACAGGTTTGTAGGTTAATTGGCTTGGTAAATGTAAAAAATGTCCCTTGTGGGTATAGGATGGTGTTAATGTGCAGGGATCACTGGTCGGCGTGGACCCGGTGGGCCAAAGGGCCTGTTTCCGCGCTGTATCTCTAAACTGAACTAAACTAAATTAGTTTAAACTAAATCACCCCATGTCCATCTAAATGTGTGTATATCCTATCACTCAGAATAGCCTCTAGTAACTTTTCAATTACAGATGTTAAGCTCACTGGCCATAGTTCCCAGCATTTTCCCTGCAGCCCTTCTTGAATAGAGGCACAACATTTGCCACCCTCCAGTCTTTCGGCACCTCTCCTGGATTTAAAGAAGTCACATAGTATTTTTTCAATATTTTGACAAGCAAATGCGATATGCCTTTGAATTGGGCTACTTTAATATAGCTGAAAGGATTGCTTATGAAGCACATCAGAACTCCATGCTGGACACACTGATGAGTTTAGGATTAAGAGCTTAACAGAATCCATAATAATGCAAATTAATTGTATCAAGCATACACTCGAATATAACAAGTAAATATACATGTCAGGGCTACCTTTTATTCATTCATATTGCAGCATTATGTCTCAAGTACATTATATGTCCATCACGGCTCTTTATGAAATGTTTGAGATGATTGGCACGGAATCGACCAGATACAGACAGTTGCCAAGATTTTTTATACTCAAAAACACAGCTGATTATGGCCTCGATTAACTTTGGTCTTTCCTTGATAAATGACCATAAATTCTTAATCAAATTCAGGTCAGGCAAGTTAGCAGACCAGTCCATATATCCCCTTCTGTTGGAAAAATTTGGTCTCCATCTTTGATGTGTGGCATGGTGCAGAGTCTTGCTGCAATATCCCAGATCCATTGGGAAAAGTCTTCGCCACCACCGTCACCACTCATCTCTGCAATATATTGATATATTGTGGCAATCTCGTCATTCCGTCAACTGGGTGCAGCGTAATCCCTTCCAAACTATCAAGTGTATGTGCTTATACTGAATTAAAATTTGTTAACCCTACAGTTCTGCTTTTGGAACCTGAATGACATCATATACAGCTCATCAGCATGAAAAGTTGAAATCACCATCAGAGATATTCCCTTTGGTTTATTATTTCCCTTCCCATTCTCTCTGATATTAATTGGCCTTTCCCACTTGGACGATTTTTCAGCTGACTGCTGGCGACTGTCAAGTTGCTAGCAGTCGCCTGAAAAACTGTCAACTGGAACGGCGACTGTTAGAGTGGAACACACAAACACATCGCTTCCTTCACAAGCCCGTTATGCAGGCGGGGGACAGGGCAAGCGGGGGGAGCGATGTCTAAAAAATTCACACGGTGCAAAGCCAAGGTGAAACAGACACACACCATGATGAACAGGAAGGTTGGCGCTTTAAAAAGATGGCTAAAGCACAGTGTACAGTAAGTCCTTTAAAAGAGGGGGGGAGAGGGGGGGAGAAGGGTGGAGAAAGAGTAGAGACAACTTTTAATAAGCCAAGGATACTCGGCTGTGAAGCTTGGCGGACATTTAACATTAGCTGTCGGTTACCCTTCGTTCTGAAAACTACTGCTTACCTTTTTTTTCCCTAAGAGCAAATGAAAGTCACCGGTCAGCACTGGCTACAACCTACGAGAAGCTCCGAGAACCTTGCTCCTAGCAACCCACGAGGACCTCCAGGCGACCCACCTACAGCTCGAGAATTCTCGCTACCCTCCATGGCGGCTTCATTCTAGTCACCGCTAACTTTTCGACATGTTGAAAAACTCACGCCGACAATAATGAGGCCGCAACTAGTTCCCAGAATGCGGGAAGTCCTCATGACCATGAAGGCGACTCCCCGGCAACCACCCGCGAACATGTGGCAACCATGTGGCCACTGCATAGTCTCCTGCAGTCACCTAAAAAGTCGCCTAAGTGGGACAGGCCCATATTTCTCTTGCTCCCAGCTGATATTTATAGTTTCAGTTTTGTGGACATAAAGTCAATTCCTACAGGAATGTTACCTGGGTAAGCTTTACAATGCAGCCTGTTGAGGTAAACACTCACACCACAATCTCATGAAGGCTTCTAAAATATATTCTCAAGCTTTAAAATGGAAATCCATATAATTAAGCACCATCGTGATTTTTGAAATGCACTGCAGGTATTCTTGCTTCACAGCACACTTCAATTCCCCTGTCAATAAATCAAAATGTTGTTAGCTTTCCTATTTATTTGCTGAACCTTCATTTTTGGGAATGATGCACTGGGAAACTAGAAAGTAGTTGTAGGTAAATTATTGGAAAACAGTTATTGGTGAGAGATTGTATACAACCAATTGTGTGGGACAGGCAGCATCTCTGGAGAGAAAGAATGGGTGATGTTTCGGGTAGAGACCATTCTTCAGACCCAAAACATCACCCATTCCTTCTCTCCAGAGATGCCGCCTGTCCCGCTGAGTTACTCCAGCATTTTGTGTCTACCAGCATCTGCAGTTCTTTCCTACACACCAATGTAATAGAATTGTATTGAAGAAGTACGAGTTATCATTAAATACAGGCGAGGTGCCGGAAGACTGGAGTGTGGCAAATGTTGTGCCTCTATTCAAGAAGGGATGCAGGGAAAAGGCAGGGAACTACAGGCCAATGACATTAACATCAGTGATCAGAAAGTAACTAGAGAGTATTCTGAGGGATAGTTTTTGGGCCATTGCTGTTTGTCATCTACAGTGACTTGCAAAAGTTTTCATACCCCTTGAACTTTTCCACATTTTGTCACGTTACAATCACAAACGTAAATGTATTTTATTGGGATTTTATATGAGAGACCAACACAAAGTGGTGCATAATTGTGAAGTGGAAGGAAAATGATACATGGTTTTCAAATTTCTTTACAAATAAAAAACTGAAAAGTGTGGCGTGCAAAAGTATTCAGCCCCCTTTACTCTGATACCCCTTAATAAAATCCAGTGCAACCAATTGCCTTCAGAAGTCACATAATTAGTAAATAGAGTCCACTTGTGTGTAATCTAATCTCAGTATAAATACAGCTGTTCTGTGAAGGCCTCAGAGGTTTGTTAGAAAACATTAGTGAACAAACAGCATCACGAAGCCCAAGGAACACACCGGACAGGTCAGGGATGAAGTTGTGGGGAAGTTTAAAGCAGGGTTAGGTTATAAAAAAAATCCCAAACTGTGAACATCTCACGGAGCACTGTTCAATCCATTATCCGAAAATGGAAAGAGTATGGCACAACTGCAAACCTACCAAGACATGGCCGTCCATCTAAACTGACAGGCCGGGCAAGGAGAGCATTGATCAGAGAAGCAGCCAAGAGGCCCATGGTAACTCTGGAGGAGCTGCAGAGATCCACAGCTCAGGTGGGAGAATCTGTCCACAGGACAACTATTAGTCGTGCACTCCACAAATCGGGCCTTTATGGAAGAGTGGCAAGAAGAAAGCCATTGTTGAAACAAAGCCATAAGAAGTCCCATTTGCAGTTTGCCACAAGCCATGTGGAGGAAGGTGCTCTGGTCTGATGAGACCAAAATTGAAGTTTTTGGCCTAAATGCAAAATGCTATGTGTGGCGGAAAACTAACACTGCACATCACCCTGAACACACCATCCCCACTGTGAAACATGGTGGTGGCAGCATCATGCTGTGGGGATGCTTTTCTTCAGCAGGGACAGGGAAGCTGGTCAGAGTTGATGGGAAGGTGGATGGAGCCAAATACAGGGCAATCTTGGAAGAAAACCTGTTGCCAGTCTGCAAAAGACTTGAGACTGGGGCGGAGGTTCACCTTCCAGCAGGACAATGACCCTAAACTTACAGCCAGAGCTTCAATGGAATGGTTTAGATCAAAGCATATTCATGTGTTAGAATGGCCCAGTCAAAGTCCAGACCTAAATCCAATTGAGAATCTCTGGCAAGACTTGAAAATTGCTGTTCACAGACGCTTCTGACTGAGCTTGAGCTATTTTGCAAAGAACAATGGGCACAAATTTCAGTCTCTAGATGTCCAAAGCTGGTAGAGACATACCATATAACCATATAACCATATAACAATTACAGCACGGAAACAGGCCTTCTCGGCCCTTCCAGTCCGTGCCGACCATTTATTTTCCCCTAGTCCCATCTAGTCCCATCTATCTGCACACAGACCATACCCCTCTATTCCCTTCCCGTCCATATACCCCAAAAGACTCGCAGCTGTAATTGCAGCGAAAAGTGGTTCTACAAAGTATTGACTCAGGGGGGGCTGAATACTTTTGCACGCCACACTTTTCAGTTTTTTATATGTAATAAAATTTGGAAACCATGTGTCATTTTCCTTCTGCTTCACAATTATGCACCACTTTGTGTTGGTCTATCACATAAAATCCCAATAAAATACATTTACGTTTGTGGTGGTAACGTGACAAAATGTGGAAAAGTTCAAGGGGTATGAAACCTTTTGCAAGCCACTGTATATCAATGATTTGGATGAGAATGTATATGGCATGATTAGCAAGTTTGCAGATGACATTAAAGTGGGTGGTGTTATAGATAGTGAAGATGGATATCGAAAATTACAGCAGTCAGGCTGAGGAATAATTAATGGAATTTAATACAGACTAATGTGAGGTGTTGCATTTTGGGAAGACTCACATGGGCCGGACCTACACAGTCAATGGAAGGTCTCTGGGGAGTGATAGTAGATAGGGTGGTCAAAAAGGCATTTGAAGATGTTGGAGAAGCTGCATTTAGAGTATTGTGTTCTACTCTTGGCACCATGTTATAGGAAAGATGTTGCCAAGCTGGAAAACGTGCAGAGATTTATGAACAAGTAGCCAGGACTCGACGGTCTGGGCTATAGAGAGAGGTTAAGCAGGGTGTGACTCTAGGATGAGGAGTGATCTTCTAGAGGTATCTAAAATCATGATATAGATGACAAACAGTAACAGGCCCAGCACCGAACCTTGAGGCACAGGCCTCCAGCCTGAGAGGCAACCTTCCACCATCACCGTGCTTCCTTCCATGAAGCCAATTTTCTATCCATTCAGCAATCTCTCCTTGGATCCCATACAATCTAACCTTCCAGAGCAGCCTACCATGTGGAACCTTGTCCATAAATACAACATCTACAGCTCTGCCCTCATCAATCCTCATCAACCAATCCAGGATAGTCATGGAGTCATACAGTAAAGTCAAACAGACGTTATGGCCCAACTTGATGCTCCATTTAAGCTCGTCCCATGTGCCCGTGTTTGGCCCAGTCACAATGAACTTTTCTGATCTCCTTTGGTCTTTCAGTAAAATTCTACCAAACATCTTTATCACATTTCAATCTGACACAGAAGGAGGCTATTTGACCCACAAGTCCATGCCAGCTGTCATACCAATCGGATCGAACCCATTTTCCCAATTATTTCCATTGTACTATCTCTCCCATATTGACATGTTAATCTATTAACTTCTGATTCTCCCAACAACTGCTGAAACAAGTGATTATTTGCAGTCGCCAATAACTTTGCAACATTATGTTATGATGTAGTGTTTCCAAGATTTCTGTTCCATTTTTAACACAATTAGGTCAGTGAATGGGCAACACTCATTGACTTACTGCACAAATAAGATTTGACTTCTACGGTTGCCCAATGAGCACAAACTGATATATTGTACAGACCACGGTGGTAAATATAGCTATCCTGACAGTTACTTGTAAGACTTGTAAGCGTACAAATTAGCCAGATAAAGCAGCCTACCAGAGGACTGGGAGAAATTCAGAGTCCAGCAGAGGAGGACAAAGGGCTTAATTAGGAAAGGGAAAATAGATTAAGAAAGAAAACTTGCAGGGAACATAAAAACTGACTGCAAATTTTTTTATAGATATGTGAAGAGAAAAAGATTAGTTAAAACAAATGTAGGTCCCCTGCAGTCAGAAACAGGGGAATTGATCATGGGGAACAAGGACATGGCAGACCAACTGAATAACTACTTTGGTTCTGTCTTCACTAAGGAAGACATAGATAATCTGCTGGAAATAGCAGGCGGCCGGGGGTCAAATGAGATGGAGGAACTGAGTGAAATCCAGGTTAGCCGGGAAGTGATGTTGGGTAAATTGAATGGATTCGAGGCTGATAAATCCCCAGCGACAGATAGGCTGCATTCCAGAGTACTTAAGGAAGTAGCCCCAGAAATAGTGGATGCATTAGTGATAATTTTTCAAAACTCTTTAGATTCTGGAGCAGTTCCTGAGGATTGGAGTGTAGCTAATGAAACCCCATTTTTTTAAAAGGGAGGGAGAGAGAAAAATAATTAGAGACCAGTTAGTCTAACATCAGTAGTGGGGAAAATGCTAGAGTCAGTTATTAAATATGGGATAGCAGCACATTTGGAAAGTGGTGAAATCATTGGACAAAGTCAGCATGGATTTATGAAAGGTAAATCAGGTCTGATGAATCATAGAACTTTTCGAGGATGTAACTAGTAGAGTGGATAAGGGAGAACCAGTGGGTGTGTTATATCTGGACTTTCAGAAGGATTTCAACAAGGTCCCACATAAGAGATTAGTATGCAAACTTAAAGCACATGGTATTGGGGGTTCAGTATTGATGTGGATAGAGAACTGGTTGGTAGACAGGAAGGAAAGAGTAGGAGTAAATGGGTCCTTTTCAGAATGGCAGGCAGTGACTAGTGGGGTACCGCAAGGCTCAGTGCTGGGATCCCAGCTATTTACAATATATATTAATGATCTGGACGAACGAATTGAATGCAACATCTCCAAATTTGCGGATGACACAAAGCTGGAGGGCAGTGTTAGCTGTGAGGAGGATGCTAGGAGGGTGCAAGGTGCCCTGGATAGGTTGGGTGAGTGGGCAAATGCATGGCAGATGCAGTATAATGTGGATAAATGTGAGGTTATCTACTTTGGTGGCATAAACAGGAAAGTAGACTATTATCTGAATGGTGGCCGATTAGGAAAAGGGGAGATGCAACGAGACCTGGGTGTCATGGTACACCAGTCATTGAAAGTAGGCATGCAAGTGCAGCAGGCAGTGAAGAAAGCGAATGGTATGTTAGCATTCATAGCAAAAGGATTTGAGTATAGGAGCAGGGAGGTTCTACTGCACTTGTACAGGGTCTTGGTGAGACCACACATGGAGTATTGCGTACAGTCTCTTAATCTGAGGAACAACATTCTTGCCAGAGAGGGAGTACAGAGAAGGTTCACCAGACTGATTCCTGGGATGTCAGGACTTTCACATGAAGAAAGACTGGATAGACTAGGTTTTTACTCGCTAGAATTTAGAAGATTGAGGGGGGATCTTATAGAAACTTACAAAATTCTTAAGGGGTTAGACAGGCTAGATGCAGGAAGTTTGTTCCCGATGTTGGGGAAGTCCAGGACAAGCGGTCACAGTTTAAGGATAAGGGGGAAGTCTTTTAGGACCGAGATGAGAAAAACATTTTTCACACAGAGAGTGGTGAATCTCTGGAATTTTACTTCGGAGTCACGTTAGTGACTATGTGAAGAAGTCCCGCCAGGCGCATGCGTGTCATTACGTCCACGGATGTCGCACTGAATGGGCTGGAGGGCACAGCTCCACCAGCAGTAAGTAGAAAACTCACAAGTAAGTGGTTTTGAAAACTTTGCCTGTGAGTATTTAACTCCGTAAAGCTGGCTCGAGAAGTCAGTAGGAGTTGGTGGTATGGAGCGGTCAGGTAGGAGAGTTCGTTCTAAGCGTGGGTCCACGGATTCACTTAATCGTTTTGGTTGGGAGATGAGTGAGGCAACGCCGGTTCCGATACCAGGTGCCATTTTACCGACAGCAGTTTCATTAGAAAGTGAACTTTCCACGGCAGCCGACAGCCATAGAAAGGCTAAAAGAAAATCTAATAGACCTGTGTTATCAGACGAGTCTGAAGAAGAAGAATGGGACTCTCCTCCAGATAATAAAAGAATGTGGGGGAAGATGCAGAATATGGAGAAGATGCTCCAAACTCTGATAAAACAAGGGGCTAAGGGCCCAGTGATTCCCCAGGCAGCTGTTCAACAAGGCCCATATCAAGAGGAATATGTGGAATGGCAGCAAGGGGTTTTCCTTCCAGCGCCTTGTTTAGGACTGGACGATGCCTCCCTAATATATGATTTTGGAGAAGCGGGGCAGGATGCAGCTGACCCCATGTCTGGTGTCCCTGCTTATGTGCAAACACCAGAGCACAAGAGCCACGTTCCAGGTGTCCCGGATATTGCAATTAGTTTTGCTATTCCGGAGGGGACTGGTGAGGCAATGGACGAGTACTTTGCAAACAACATTAGTTATTTAGTGTCTCACCAGGTCCAGCAAGCTATAATACAAGAGACTAGCAACAAGTACAAAACACCTGTCAATTGTGCAGCATTGAAAGTGCCTACGGTGAACCCAGCTCTTTGGGCACCCATGAGTCCAACAGGCGGTTCGTCATCAACACGTCCTCCAACTGGTGGCTGCAGCAATTACTGCATTTGGCACTATGGTCAAAGGAACCATGATAAACACAAAACACAAAAAGACATGTTGGCTCTGTTATGCAATGCAAGTTAATTGCATTAGGAAAATCGCCATCAGACCAACCCTTAATCAAAAACTTGCTGCATTGTGTAAGACACCTGAGTTCCTGTTTGGAACGGACCTTGTCAAACAGATACGAGATATTGATGACGAGGCAAAAACAATTGGTTTGATGAAGCCAAATACATCACGGCCACCTTTTCGCAAACCTGGGTTTGTGTTTCGAAGATCGGATCCAGGTGCTGGACCGAGCAGGGAGAGGCCAGTGGGGCAACGAGGTTACCCACCAAGACAAAGTGGCTTCTACCCCAATGTGAGCAGACAGCAGGCTTTCAGGCCAACTGCAGAGGTACAGGGAACGTTTGTTAAAGGTTCTGGTGCACAACCTCCTATTGGAGGTAGATTACAATTGTTTTACAATGAATGGTGCTGTATTACATGTGATATGTTTATACTAAATACTGTGTCAGGTTGTACCATTGAGTTTATCTCTGGGATAGATCCACCTCAGCAGAAGCCAAATAAAATGTTGGTGTTTTCTGCTCCGGAAACCGAACAGGTTAACGAAGAGATTAAGAATTTGTGTAAAAAAGGAGTGATTGAAAAATCCATTACTCATTCACAACAATTTGTGTCTAATATTTTCCCCAGACCTAAGAAAGATGGGGGTTGTAGAGTAATTTTGGATCTCACTCATTTAAATTGTTCAGTACTCTATAGACATTTCAAAATGGACACCTTCGTTACTGCAAAACAGCTGGTCTCACAAGGTTGTTATATAGCAACCATTGATTTGTAAGATGCGTATTATTCAGTACCAATTCATGCTCATTATCGCAGGTACTTGAAATTTAATTGGATGGGACAGCTGTGGCAATACAAAGCATTGCCTAATGAATTAAGCTCAGCACCTAGGCTATTTACTAAATTGCTAAAAACTGTGCTGGGGCTGTTAAGGGCCCGTAATCACATTGTCATGGCTTACTTAGATGATGTCTTAATTATCAGCAGCACTAAAGAGTCAGCTGAGGAATCGGTTGCAGTAACCAAAAATGTGTTTGAATCATTAGGGTTTTTGGTGCATCCAACTAAGTCCAAATTACAGCCAACCCAAAATATTTAGTATTTGGGATTTCTTATTGATTCAGTTCATATGACAGTAAGATTACCAGCAGTCAAGGTTGTGGATATTGCTGAGGTCTGTACTTGTCTCACACAAAAGCTTAATCCCTCCATCCGAGAAGTTGCTAAGGTCATTGGGAAATTGGTAGCAACTTTCCCTGCAGTAAAGTTCGGGCCTTTGCATTATCAGCATTTGCAAAGAGGAAGAGAACAAGCACTAAAAGAGCATGCAGGTCATTTTGATCGGGTTATGCAATTACCAGCCACAGCTCTAGCAGAGTTGCAGTGGTGAATTGTTAATGTCAGTCAAGCTACCAATAACATTTTGGTGCAGGAACCTTCAATGATTTTACAAACTGATGTGAGCGCTCTCGGATGGGGGGCTACGGACATTGAATCCAGTTGCGGAAGTAGATGGAATGAACAAGAAAGTTTGATTCTTCACACACAAGGAATAGATTATTTGGAATTACTGGGGGCATTTTATGGATTAAAGGCATATTGCTCCACAATGAATAATTTACACGTTCAACTCCAGATTGATAACACTACGGCAGTGGCATATATCAATCATATGGGAGGAGCGAGATCAGTTTCATGTGACAGCATGGCTAATCTCATATGGCATTGGTGTATTTCAAGAAACATTTGGGTTTCGGCCATCCATCAGCCAGGGGTAGACAATGTGGTGGCAGACCAAAGGTCACGAAAATTCAATGATAATATAGAATGGATGTTGAATTCTAAAGTTTTTCAAACAATTTTCACTCGATTTGTATTGCCAGATATTGATCTGTTTGCATCCAGACTGAATCACCAGTTGCCTAAATATGTTTCATGGGAACCAGATCCAGGAGCAGTAGCTGTGGATGCTTTTTCATTACATTGGGGACAATCATTCTTTTATGCTTTCCCTCCATTTTGTCTGATAACGAAATGTTTAACCAAAATAGAGCGTGACTCCGCCACAGGCATTTTGGTGGTCCCAGATTGGCCAACACAACCATGGTTCCCATTGGTACTCAGAATGATGGTTCAGCCATTCATGATGGTTCCTAGCTGCATCCGGTTACAGGAGAAAGTCACCCATTACATGACCGTATCAATTTGTTGGTCTGCAGGTTCTGAACAGACCATTCCAAGGCCTTGGATTGTCGGACAGGACCATGGAGGTTATCACTGCAGCCTGGAGGAATAGTACTAAAAAACAATATATGGTTCATATAAAGAAATGGGAGATGTTTTGTGTACAGTCAAATTTATCTTATCATACTGCAAGCATAAGTGTGTTGGAGTTCCTTACTAAGTTGCATTTTGATGAGCATTTGAGTTATAGTGCTAGTAACAGTGCTAGGAGTGCTTTGTCCTCTTATTTAGGGCAGTCCGCAACAGCCTATCGGGGCTCATCCGTTAGTATCCCGATTTATGAGAGGAATTTTTAACAAAAACCCTCCTAAACCCAGGTATACAGAAATCTGGGATATCAGTGTAGTTCTCACACTGCTTCGGCAATGGGCTCCAATTACGTCGTTGTCTATGCAGAGGTTAACTCTGAAAGTGGTTATGCTTATGGCGCTGGTTTCAGCACAACGTGTACAAACATTACAATTGTTACGAATAGATTGTATGCATTTGTCTGTAGATGACATAACTTTTTATGTCTAGGATTTAATCAACAAAGCAGGCCAGGTATGGCAGGAACCAAGGTGACGTTTAAAGCATATCCTGTTGACCAAATGTTATGTGTAGTTAAACACTTAAGCCAATATCTTGAGTTAACAGGGAGTCGCAGGAGTTCTGAGACAGGACTGCTTATTAGTCACAAAAAGCCATATAAAAGAGTGTCAGTACAAACTATTTCTAGATGGTTGAAACAGGTACTCAACTGTGCTGGAGTTGACACTCATGTGTTTAAATCTCACTCCACCAGGGAGGCTTCCACATCCACGGCGAAGGCTCAGGACGTGCCACTAGACCAAATCCTCGCGGCCGCAGGATGGTCTAGAGAAGCAACTTTCTCACAGTTTTATGATAAACCTGTATAGACAGTGCCACGGTTTGGGCATGCTGTTTTGGGTTCCGTTTAATTCATTTGCTTTGTTTATATCATTGTTTGTAATTTCCTCCTGGGATAGAGAGGTTATTACTGGGTTTTGTTATTATTGTTATTAAAAATAGTTATTGAATAATTTGAAGCAATGTTCAATATATTATTTGTTACTACTGTGTCAACCAAAGCAGTTGTCGTATGGAGTGCATCTACGGAATGTAAACACAGAGCTTTGAAATCTTCACGCAGTCACTCACGTGACTCCGAAGTAAAATAGTGAGATTAAACGAGAACTTACCCGTTCGAAGTTTGATCCTTATTTTATGAGTAGTTACGTTGAGGGATTACGTGCCCTCCGCTCCCACCCTCATAATCTAAGAGATCATCTGGTAGTTCTAGTCTTCTTAAAGCCTTAATATGTTACTTCGGCTATATGTGTTTTCTGTGTTTCCACGCCGCTGCTTTGAAGTATGACGTGCATGCGCCTGACGGGACTTCTTCACATAATCCCTCAACGTAACTCCTCATAAAATAAGGATCAAACTTCGAACTGGTAAGTTCTTGTTTAATCTTACTATTCTCTGCCACAGAAGGTAGTTGAGGCCAGTTCATTGGCTATATTTAAGAGGGAGTTGGAGAGAAGGCAGGTACAGGATACTGAGTTGGATGATCAGCCATGATCATATTGAATGGCGGTGCAGGCTTGAAGGGCCGAATGGCCTACTCCTGCACCTATTTTCTATGTTTCTATGTTTCTATGTTTCATTCATACTCAGTCATAGACTCATAAAGCACGGACACAGGCTGTTAACCCAACTTCCCCAGGATGACCAAATTTCCCATCCATGCTCACATTTTGCCCATACCCTTCTCAACTTTTCCTATCCATGTTCCTTTCCAAATGTCTTAGAAATGACTGGCCTCCGCTACCTCCTCTGATAGCTCATTGCACCACCCTCTGTGTGAAAATGTTGTAACTCAGGTTCCTATTAAATCTTTCCCTCCCACCTTAAACGTATGTCCACTGGTTCTTGATACCCTTACTTTAGGTAAAAGACTGAGCATTCAACCAATCTACCCCCCTCATGATTTTATGCACCTCCATAAGATCACCCCTCAGATTCCTGTGCTCCAAGGAATAAATTCCTAGCCTGCCCTACCTCTGCATATAGCTCCTGCCCTCGTCTTGGTAATTTCCTCATAAATCAACTCTTAATTCTTTCCAGGTTAACAATATCCTTTCTATAACAGTGACCAAAACTGAACACAATATTCCAAATGTGGCCTCACCAATGTCATGTACAAATGGGACATAACGTCCCAACTCCTAAAATCAATACCCTGACTGGAGTATGAAGGCCAATGTACCGAAAGCCTTCTTAACCACCCTAGCTACATGTGACGCCACTTTGAAGGAACTATGTACATACGCTCCTAGATACCTCTGCTCTACAACATTCCCCGATGCCCTGCCATTCACTGTCAATGTCCCGCCCTGGTTTGACCACAAGTGTGACATCTTGTACTTATCCGCATTGAACTCCATCAATTATTCCTTTAAACTCCTTAGCCATTCTTCAGCTCCGTTGCCTAACTGATCAAGATGCTGCTGTAACTTTTGATAACCATCTTTGCTATCTACAATACCACCTACTTTAAACTTACTAATCATATCTTGCGCATACTCATCCAAATTATTGATATAAACTACAAACACCAATGGGCTCAGCACCGGTCCCTCAGGCACACCACTTGTCACAGGCCTCCAAATGGAAAAGTCACCTCTACCATCACCTTCTGGTTCCTTTCATGAAGCCAATTCTCTCCCCAGTTGACTAGCTCTCGCCAGATTCCATGTGATTTAACCTTCCCGAGCAGCCTATCATGCAGTACTTTATTAAATGCCTTGCTGGAGACTAGAAAGACAACATCTACAGCTTTGCCCTTGTCAACCTTTTGGGAGACCTCTTCAGAAAACTCAACCAGATTTGCAAGATACAATCTACATACAAAACCATGCTGACTATACCGAATCAGCCCCTGTCCATCCAAATACATATATATCCAATCCTTCAGAATCCTCTCAAGTAACTTGCCCATCACAAATGTTTAGGCTATAGTTCTCATGCTTTTCCTTGCAGCTCTTCTTAAATTGAGGCACACCATTAGCCACCCTCCTGTCCTCCAAAACCTCACCCGTGCAGAAAGATGATTCATATATCTCCTGTAATTTCTTCTCTATCCTGCGATTGTGGCCTCGGATATATCTGATCAACCCCTGGATATTTATCCACCTTCATACGCCTTAGGATGTCCAGCACCTCCTCAACTGTAATACGGACTGTCATCAAGACACCTCCCTTAACTGTCCCAAATTCTCCAATCTGCATGTCGTTCTCCACAGTAAAAACAGAGGAGAAATATTAATTGAGGGCCTTATACTTCTACTGCGTCTCCAATGGAGAAAACCACTTTGGTTTCTGTGACCTTTTTTCTTTCTAGTTACCCTCTTTCCCTTAATGGACATAAAATCTATTTGGATTTTCCTTATTATTATCTATTAGAGCTATCATTTGCTCCCCTTTTGCACTATTAATTTTCTTTTTAAATGTACTCCCCAGTTCCCTAAACTCCTCCAGGGATAGACTTGATCCCAACTATCTATAACTGTTCCATGTCCTTCTTTTTCCTGACATTCTGTTTGCAGGAACATGCATGCCCTGATGGACCATTTCTGACATCTCCCTACCATTTCTAGATCTCACCGATCACAGGAAACAGACTATTGACCGACAACTACTACAAACCGACTGACTCCCATAGCTATCTGGACTACACTTCTTCCCATCCTGCTTCTTGTAAAGACTCTATCCCCTACTTCCAATTTCTCCGTCTACACCGCATCTGCGCCCAGGATGAGGTTTTCCATACCAGGGCATCGGAGATGTCCTCATTCTTTAGGGAACGGGGGTTCCCCTCTTCCATTATAGATGAGGCTCTCACTAGGGTCTCCTCGATACCCCACAGCTCCGCTCTTACTCCCCCTCCCCCCCCTCATAACAAGGACAGAGTCCCCCTTGTCCTCGCCTTCCACCCATCAGCCGCCGGATACAACATATAATCCTCCAACATTTTTGCCACCTCCAAAGGGATGTCACTAATGGCCACATCTTCCCATCTCCACACCTTTCTGCTTTCCGCAGAGACCGTTCCCTCCATAACTCCCTGGTCAACTCGTCACTTCCCACCCAAACCACCCCCTCCCCGGGTACTTTTCCCTGCAACCAGAGGAGATGCAACACCTGCCCCTTTACCTCCCCCCTCGACTACATCCAAGGACCCAAACTGTCTTTCCAGGTAAGGTAGAGGTTCACTTGCACCTCCTCCAACTTCATCTACTGCATCTGCTGTTCCAGGTGTCAACTTCTCTACATTGGCGAGACCAAGCACAGGCTCGGCGATCGTTTCACTGAACACCTCCATTCAGTCCACATTAACCAAGCTGATCTCCCGGTTGCTCAGCACTTTAACTCCCCCTCCCATTCCCAATCTGACCTTTCTGTCTTGGGCCACCTTCATTGTCAGAGTGAGGCCCAATGCAAATTGGAGGAACAGCACCTCATACTTTGCTTGGGTAGTTTACACCCCAGCGGTATGAACATTGACTTCTCTAACTTCAGACAGCCCTTGCTTTCTTTCTCCATCCCCTCCCCCTTCCCAGTACTCCCACCAGTCTTACTGTCTCCACCTACATTCTTTCTCTGTCCTTCCCCCTCCCCTGACACCAGTCTGAAGAAGGGTTTCGACCCAAAACATCGCCAATTCCTTCTCTCCATAGATGCTGCCTGTCCTGCTGAGTTACTCCAGCATTTTGTGTCTGCCTTTGATTTTACCAGCATCTGCAGTTCTTTCTTAAACAAGGTGATATCCCACTTTTATTCCTCAGCTCCACTCATATGGCCTCACTGGATGAACCATCAGTAATGTCATCTTGGACTACTGTAATGACATTCTCCTTGATCAATAAAGCAACAGCCCCTCTATAGTTTACCTCAACCTCTATCTTGCCTGTAGCAATTGTACCCTGGAACATTAAGCTTCCAGTCCTGTCTCTCCCTTAGCCAGTTTTCCGTAACAGCTATTCATAATACCTGAGTTCATCTGCTTTACCCATAAAGCCATTCACATAAAAATAAATGCAATTCATTCTAACAGTCCACCTTCGCTCCCTGCTAACCTCCTGCCTATCTTGTTCATCACCTCCCATTCCAACTACCAGCCTCTCACCTGCCTCACTATTACATTGGATCCTGTCCCCCTGACAGTCTACTTTAAACCCACCCGTGTAGCACTTGCAAACTTTCTTGCCAGGATATTGTTTCCCCTTCGGTGTAACCCACCTCTCGTACAGATTACCCCCCAGAAGAGATCCCAATGATCCAAAAATCTAAATCCCTGCCCTTGCCATACATTAATCTCTCATATCTTCTTGTTCCTAGCCTGACTAGCACAAGGCACTGGAAGTAATCCAGGGATCGCTACCTGGGCTTTAGTGTAACTCCCTATATTCACTTTACAGGATCTTTTCTTTTTTCCCACCCATCTCATTTGTGCCAACATGCACAACTACTTCTGGCTGCTCACCCTCCTCCTTGTGAATGTCATACAGCCACACTGAGACCTCCTGAAACTTGGCACCAAGGAGTCTCGAGTGTCACAGAATTGCCTGTCTATCCCCTATATAATGACCAAAGGACTTCAGTTCATTGAATAACACTGAACTCTGTTATCCCAAAGGTTCTTGGAATAAGGCGATTCCACTTTTGAAAAACCATGGATAATAATAATCTCAGCTGTACATCTGCTGCCTGAGATTGCTCAGATTTCTTCGAAAATAAATGAAATACGAAGCATTGTAAGTAAAGCATCAGTATTATGCTTATAATATTTTGCCATTACTTAGAGTTATTAAAATGAATGCAAAATGTCCTTAGAAATTGTATTTTACCATGGTCACCATTCTGAATTTGGCAAAATCTTTCTTCTTATCCTGACCCAGGATGGAAAAAAGCATTATAAAAACCACTATGTACGGTCGCATATGAAATGAGATGCCTACTGCTACCATTGGGCAGGAGGAACAATGGCCTGAAGGAACACACCATCAGGTTCAGGCATCTTCCAACAACTATAGGTTCAAGACAACTCTAATCCTACTGTGACCTTGGAACACTCTGTCCACCTCTTGTACTACTATGGACTTAATTTATTTCTAATCATGATTTTGCACAAATGTCTTGGTTTTTTGCACATTCTTTCTTTTGAAATTTTACGTGTAATTTAAGTATAATTGACGTATCATTTGTTTCATGTATTTTTTGCCAATGATGGTGCTGTAGCAGGATTTTTAAAATTATATCTGTAGCTCACGGTGACAATAAACTAAAAAACGAATTGAGATTTAATTTGTGCAATTGTGAAATTGGACAATATTGGATTGTTGTCATATATTATTTATATATTTTATATATTTCCACTTAATTTATTTTGTCAATGTGTTGCATCTGAAATGGGCGCTTTATTATAACTTTGTTTTGGCAACTACAATAACTTTATCATCCAAGGCTTGGTGTCTCATAAAGAATGATAGCGTTATTGATACATGTGGTGATTTTTAAAATTCAATGCTCTTTAAAGCAACATAAAGTACACACTGGACTGAAAATATGACCTGCATGAATTATACTCCCTCCCATGCTGTTCGTTTCACACATTACAACTTTCTGCAGAACTACTTACGGCACCCGAAGAGTAGGAAACCTTTGCATGTCATTTTCTGACATGTTCTGTAAAGCAAAAGAAAAAGTCGGTTTAGTTTAGATGTAATTAGTTCGAGTTCAAGTTCAAGTTTGCATTTATTGTCACTTAACCAAATAAGGTACCGTTAAATTTGAGGTACCACACAGCCAGACTAAGTGAAAAGATCACAATGCACACATAAAATAAATTAAACATCCACCACAGCGGAATAAACATTCCTTACTGTGATGGAAGGCAATAAAGTTCAGTCATCTTCCTCTTTGTTCACCCGTAGTCGGGGCCTTGAACCCTCCGCACTTGTGGTTGCCGATTAGTATTTAGATTTATAAGTAACCAATTGTAATCAAACAAACAAATCAAATGCATACACATAGATAATGCATTCTTTGCAACTGAAACTAGTATCATTCATGTATAATTTACAATTAAATGACAACCTGGAAAAGTTGCCTGCTCCATTAAATAATACCTGAACCATTTCTTCCTTAAACCTGAACCATTGTTCAGTTCGAGGATTGCCTGTTAAATTGTGGATCCAATTTACTTAAGCACTCTTGTTCTTTTGAAACTGGCCTTCTTCAACATAGAACAAAGAGCAGTAAAGCACAGGAACGAGCTCTTTGGCCCACAAAGTCCGTGCAGAAAATGATGTAAAATTAGTGGCAAAGTAGCACCGCTGCCTTACCATTCCAGAGCCCCGGTTCAATCCTGACTACGGTGGTTTGTATGTTTTCCTGTGACTCTGACCATGGGTTTTGTCTGAGTGCTCTGGTTTCCTCCCACATTCCAAAGATGTACAGGTTTGTAAGTTAATTGGCTTCTGTAAATTGCCCGAGTGTGGAGAATGGAACTAGTGTATGATCATTGGTCAGTGCAGACTCAGTGGGCCGTAGTGCTGGTTTCCAGGCTGTATCTCTAAACTAGATTAATCTCCGCTTTCTGTAGGTAATCAATATCCCTCCATTCCCTGCTTATCCAAGTGCCTATCTAAAAGCCTCTTAAATTCCACTGTTTTGTCTGCCCCTGGCAGCATGATCCAGGCACCCACCACTTTTTGTATAAAATACTTGCCCCACACGTTTTCATTAAACTGTGCTCCTCTCACCTTAAAGCTATACCCTCTAATTTTTGACTTGTCCATGCTGAGAAAAAGGTTCTGACTCTCTACCTTATCAATGCCTCTCAAAATTTTATATATTTCTATCGGGACTCCCTCAGACTCTGATGTTCCAGATAAAACAATCTAAATTTGTCCAAACTCTCCTTGTAGCTAATACCCTCTAATCCAGGCAGCATTCTGGTGAACATCTTCTACACGCTCTACAAAGCCTCTACATCCTTCCTGTGATGAGGTGAGTAGAACTGCACACTATAGTCCAAATGTGGTCAAACCAAAGTCCTACTTCCTCATTCACAGACCACAGTCTGTTCGCATTGGTGGAAATGTGCCAGCCTCGATAACAATCAGCACGGGAGCACCTCAAGGCTGCGTGCTCAGCCCCCTGCTGTACTCACTCTATACTCACGACTGCGTAGCCGGGCACTGTGCGAACTCCATCATCAAGTTCGCTGACGACACCACGGTTGTGGGGTGTATCACTGATGGGGATGAGTCAGAGTATAGAAGAGAGATCGAGCAACTGTCCATATGGTGCCAGCACAATATCCTGGCCCTCAACACCAGCAAAACCAAGGAACTGATTGAGGACTTTGGAAGCAGGATGGGGACCCACAGTCCCGTTTATATCAACGGGTCGATGGTTGAAAGGGTCAAGAGCTTCAAATTCCTGGGCGTGCACATCTCTGAAGATCTTTCCTGGTCCGAGAACACTAATGCAATTATCAAGAAAGCACATCAGCGCCTCTACTTCCTGAGATGATTACAGAGAGTCGGTTTGTCAAGGAGAACTCTCTCTAACTTCTACAGGTGCACAGTAGAGAGCATGCTGACCGGTTGCATCGTGGCTTGGTTCGGCAACTTGAGCGCCCTGGAGAGGAAAAGACTACAAAAAGTAGTAAACACTGCCCAGTCCATCATCGGCTCTGACCTTCCTTCCATCGAGGGGATTTATCGGTCGCTGCCTCAAAAAGGTTGGCAGCATCATCAAAGACCCACACCATCCTGGCCACACACTCATCTCCCTGCTACCTTCAGGTAGAAGATACAGGAACCTGAAGACTGCAACAACCAGGTTCAGGAATAGCTACTTCCCCATAGCCATCAGGCTCGGACAAAACTCTGATTTTTAATAACCCATTATCTGTTATTTGCACTTTATCAGTTTATTTATTCATGTGTGTATATATTTATATTATGGTATATGGACACACTGATCTGTTTTGTAGTAAATGCCTACTATGTTCTGTGTGCTGAAGCAAAGCAAGAATTTCATCGTCCTATCAGATACACATGACAATAAACTCACTTGAACTTGAAGGTGCAATATAGCTTCCTGACTCTTGTACTCCATGCCCCAACCAATGAAGACAAGAAGACACTTTCTTTACCACTCTAGCTATTTGTCTTGCCTTTTTCAGGGAGCTATGGGCTTGGACTCCAAAATCTCTCTGAACATCAATGCTGTTGAGGGATTTGCCATTAACTATATACTTGTCTCTTGCATAGAACCTCCCTAAATGCAACACCTTGCACTGCTCGAATTAAACTCTATCTGCCATTTTTCTCCCATTTCTGCAGTTGATCTGTCTCCCACAGCATACTTTGACAACCTTTCTCACTTTCCGAAGCACCACCAATTTTGTCTGTAAACTTACTAATCAAACCATCTGGATAGGTGAGTGTGAATAGGCAGGAGAATGGTGGAGAGTGAGAAGGAAGGTTGGTTTAAACTGCACAGGTAAGGCAGATGAGCTCAGGACATGGATAGATACGTGAGACTGGGACATTGTAGCCATAACTGAAACCTGGTTAAGAGAGCGGCAGGGCTGGCAGCTCAATGTTCTGGTGGGGTTGCATTAATGGTTAAGGAGGATGTCAAGGCAATAGCCGAAGGTGACATTACGGACTGTTCGTCTAGTGAGGCTATATGGGTGCAGCTGACGAACAAGAAAGGGATAGTCACCTTGTTGGGGGTGCACTACAGACCCCCAAATAGTCAATGGGAATTAGAAGAATTGGGCACCGTGGCGCAACGGTAGCGTTGCTGCCTTACAGCAAATGCAGCGCCGTAGACCCGGATTCCATCCCGACTACGGGTGATGTCTGTACGGTGTTTGTATGTTCCTGCGTGCGTTTTCTCCGAGATCTTCTGTTTCCTCCAACACTCAGACATACAGGTATGTAGATTAATTGACTAGGTAAATGTATAAATTGGCCCTAGTGTGTGTAGGATAGTGTTAATATGTGGGGATCGCTAGTCGGCACGAACCCAGTGGGCCGAAGGGCCTGTTTCCACGGCGTGTATCTCTAAACTAAACTAAACTTAAAAAAAAGAACAAATATGCCATGAGATTGCAAACAGCTGAAAGTCAAATAATGTTGTTATCGTAGGGGATATTAAAGTTCCTATCATTGACTTGGAAAATTACAGAGGTTTAGATGAGGTGCAATTTCTCAAAGGTGTTCAGGACCGTTTTCTCCAGCAATATGTTGAGGTCACCACACATGAGAGGGCAACACTTGATCTAGTCTTTGGAAATTGGGAAGGGCAAGTGAACGAAGTGTACGTGGAGGAGCCTTTGGGACCAGTGACTACTCTTTGATTAGGTTTAAGATGGTTATGGATAAGGACAGAGACGGCCCACGTGTTAAAATGCTAAATTGGGGTAAGGGCAACTTTGAGGGCATGGGAGAAAGTCTAGCTTTCTCTTGGCTGACGAGATAAATTGAAGCATTGGTCAAGAATCAGAAGGATGCATGGGACAGGTATAGGCAACTAGGATCAAGTGTATCCCTGGAGGAGTTTCGGACACTAAGGAGCAAAGTAAAAAATGAAATCAGAAGGGCTAAAAGGGGTCAGGAGATAGCTCTGGCAGATAGAATTAAGGACAATCTTAAGAGATTTTATAAATACAAATGTGAAAAAGGGTAACTAGAGAGTGGGACCTCTCATGAATCAAAGCGGGCAACTATGTGGAGCCACATGAGATGGGCATGATCCTCAATGAAAAAAAAGACAGGACGGAGGAACTTGGGGCAGTCAATGGAAGTGTCTTGAGAGCAGTCAGTGTCAACATCGAAGAGGTGCTGAACGTACTATCGTGTATGAAGGTAGACAAATCACCAGGACCAGATCGGATATATCTCAGAACATTGTGGGAAACCAGAGAGGAAATTGCAGGAGCCCTGGTTGAAATTTACAAGGCGTCTTGAAATACAGGAGAGATGCCGGAAGACTGGAGGGCGGCAAATGTCGTGCCTCTATTCAAGAAGGGCTGCAGGAAAATTGGTGGGAACTATAGGCCAGTGTTATTAACATCTGTATTTGGAAAGTCACTAGAGTATACTCTGAGGGAAAAGATATTCAGGCAATTAGACAGACAAGCGCTGATTAGGGATAGTCAGCATGGTTTTGTACGTGGGAGGTCGTGTCTCACAAATCTGATTGAGATTTTTGAAGACATGACCGAAAAGGTCGATGAGGGCAGAGCTGTAGATGTTGTATATGTGGACTTCAACAAAGCATTTGACAAGGTTTATTTCACATGGTGGGCTGCTCTGGGAGGTTAGATCGCATAGGATCCAAGAAGATATAGCTCAATGGATAGAAATTGGCATCATGGAACGAAGGAGAGGGTGATGGTTAGATTTTAGATTTAGATTTAGATTTAGATTTTATTACTTGTTATTCGAACCTCAGAGATGCTCAAACGAAACTCCGTTTCCACAGCCATACAAACAAAACAATTCCTACACGACACACAAACAATTCAATTTGCAGAAAACATCCATCACAGTGAATCTCCTCCTCACTGTGATGGAAGGCAAAGTCTTTCCTCTCCCCTGCACCATTTTTCTCGCCGATGTTGAAGCCCCCGGCGGGCGCTGGAATGTCCCGCGGCCATTAAAGCTGCGCCGGGCGATGTACAGCCCCGCTCCGGGTCGTTCAAACCCCGCGACACGAGCGGGATAAGTTGCGTTACGGGAACTCCGGAAAGTGGTCTCTCACCCGGACCCGCGAGATCCCGATATCCCGACAGTCCACCGGTCTGCAGCTGGAGCTCCGGAGTCGGGCCGCAGCAGCAAGCCACCACCGCTCCCCATGCTCCGAGACCGGCCAGCCCCACGATGGTGAGTAGTCTGCAGCTCTGCAGGCTCCGTGACTGGAGCCCCCAGGTCGTCCCGGTCGGAGGCCACTCCACGGCACTAGGCCCCAACGACAATGGAGACCCGACACAGAAAAAGTCGGGTCTCCCGTGCAGGGAAGAGATTTTTAAAGTTTCCCCACCCCCCACATATACACAGTTAGAAACAGTACAAAAAAAACACGAATAACTACATTTAACTAGACAAAAAAAAAAAGACAGACAGGCTGTTGGGGCCGCTGCAACGTAAGTCGCGCCGCACGTGGATGGTGGAAGGTTGCTTCTTTGACTGGAGGCCTGTGACTAGTGGTGTGCCTCAGGATTCGGTGCAGGACCCTGTTACTGTTTGTCATCGATTTCAATGATTTGGATGAGAACATACAATGCAAGATTAGTAAGTTTGCTGATGATACAAAGGTGGGTGGTTTTGCTGATAGTGAAGATGGTTGTAAAAAATGCAGCAGGATCTTCATTGATTGACCAGGAATGGTTAATGGAATTTAATGCAGAGAAATGTGAGGTGTTGCATTTTGGGAAGTCTAACATGGGCAGTACCTACACAGTGAAATGTAGTGCTGGGTAGTGTTGTAGAGCAGGGGGATCCAGGAGTGCAGGTGCATGGTTCATTGAAAGTGGATTCACCAGTAGATTGGGTGGTTAAAAAGGCTTTTGGCACATTGGCCTTCATCAGCCAGAGTTTTGAGTATAGAGGTTGGGAGGTCATGTTGCAGTTGTATAAGACGTTGGTGAGGCCACATTTAGAGTATTGTGTTCAATTCTGGGCATCATGTTCTTGAAACGATGTTGTCTGAAGACTGGACCCTTTCCCACCCCAACCAACACTTCACACCCACTCACAGCCTGACCTCAGTCTGCAAAGACTGCGCCATTCTACACCCACTCCTCCCCATTCACCCCTCACACATACTTAAAGCAAGATTCCATCCTTTCCCACCCACCTCTCCCCAATCAACACTTCACAGGATTGATCAGCTGCAACCTTCCCTCTGTTGACGAACTGTACACTGCAAGGGCCAGGAAGCGAGCGGGTAAGATCATCTCTGACCCCTCTCACCCTGGCCACAAACTCTTTGAATCACTTCCCTCTGGAAGGCGACTCCGGACTGTCAAAGCTGCCACAGCCAGACATAAAAACAGCTTTTTTCCACGAGTAGTAGCTCCACTGAATAACCAAAAATCTGAAGCCTACTTTTGCTCTGGTGTTTCTTTTAATTCACATGTTTAATCAATAATGTTTTATTATTAATGTTTATTGTTTTATGTATCATTCTTAAATGTTTCATCACTGTATGTCATGTTGTCACTTGCGGGCAGAGCACCAAGGCAAATTCCTTGTATGTGAAAAAACGGCGACTGGACAAATGGGCCTGCCCCTCTAGGCGATTTTTTAGGCGACTGCCGGCAAATACGACAATGGAATTCAATGAAGCGACAACCTACGACATTCTGGCGACAAGCTACGTTAACCTGGTGACAAGCTATGACAGCACCTACGTCAAGCTATGCTCATTGGCGCCACACCCACTGTCGCCAAAAAATGTTCAACATGTTGAAAATCCAGTGGCGACCAGAAAGACGCTACGACTCTTTGGGCGACTGAGAAGATGACTCACGACGATACAGGCGACACCCCGGCAATCACCAGCGACCATGTGGGGACAACCTAGTCGCCTGTAGTCGCCTAAAAAATCGCCTAAGTGGGACAGGCCCATTAGGTAGAACCAAACTCAGTCTAGTTCCAAGCCTTCTTTTCATGAGAAGTTCAGCTGGCGTATACCCTGTTGTAGATTGTGGCGTGGTATGATATTTCAGTAAGAAACTAGCTAGCTGCTGTGACATACTGAATTTTGAATTCCCTTCAAGAACTTGTTTCTTGAGAGCTCCTTTGACTATCCTGTGTGTGGACGTGGCGCCGACGGACGAGAATCCGAAGCCAAATAACCTAATGGAAACAAAGCCGAAACACCAAATAACCGAATGGAAACAAAGCCGAAACGCCAACTAACCGAAAGGGTGGGACGTCTAAATGCAAACTAAGCGAAAGGGCAGGACGCCTAAAAGCCAACTAACCGAAAGGCTGCTTCTCCAATAAGCAAACTCACCAAATGGCCGCTCTGCCGAAATGCCACCTACCCGAAAGGCGGCGTCGCCAACAAGCCAACGGACCGAATGCTGCTCAACAGAAAAGTCAAATAACGCACATGACGTTGCCGGGGGGCGGGACTTGTCAGCGATTGGTCCAGACCCCCGCGTCCATCACATCACTGTGGAGGGATGAACATTGTCCCACACCTCGGTGGAGACTGGAGGGTGGGGATCATTTTCCCCAAAGCCATAGGTGACTGGGCAATCTGAACCCAAGCACCAAGTTGCAAGCAGCAGAAGGAGCGCAACCTTCGGGACAGCCCCCACTCTCCCACAGCCACGGCCGCCCTCCGTCTCATCTCCCCATGCGGCCGCCCTGTGAAGGGCTGTGGGTCTGTGGAGCAGAGGTGTAGGACAGGCTGATCCCTCCACCCACCCAGAGTCACTGACCGCGATGCACCCCCATCAGACCCCAACCCCCACATTAGGGCGATTCCCCCCCCCCGACCCAAGGCCCTGGCACCCACACCGGGTGATTCACCCCCATTCCGGCCGCGGGGACAGACGGCTCGGGGCATAGTAAATCGCTTTTAAAACACAGGGACACACACACATTCCCTGGCAGGCCGACGACAAGTGTGCATGACAACGAACAAGTTTATCTCCTCTCACTATGCCCCCCCCACCCCCCGAGGGTTGCGCTCCTTCAGCCGCTTACGTCTGGGTACCGACTATCCTGACTGACCTTTCAGCTGCGCCGTTAAATGCCGGATGTTAAGTTGGCACTAAAGTATCTTGATACCATTTAGCCCCATGAAGGTTTGGAACAGTGCAGCACGAAATTGGAGGTTGTTGTCAGAGACAAGCTTTTCTGGTAATTCATGACACACAAAGTTAGACTGCAATGTGTTTATTGTTCTTTCTATTCTTGTATTTGCATCCATTTGTACCACCACAATCCACTTTGAGTGGCTATCTGCCAAAACAAGAAAATTATTATTCCGTGTTCACAAAAATCTACATGAACCCTCTGAAAAGGTCCAGTAGACCAAGACCATGTTTGCAAAGAGGTTTGTGCAGTCCTACTTCTACAACTCTGACAGGTGCTATATTTGCTTGCCATTGCTTCTGTGTCATTGTCCAATCCTGGCCAATAAATGCAACCTCTGGCTGTTGACTTCATTCTCACAATACCTGTGTGTTCACTATAGAGTTCTTTAAGTAATCTTTGTCTTAAACAATTGGGTACTACAACTCTGTGACTCCATTTAATACACCCGTGCTCACATGACAGTTTATGTCGTCTATAGTGATAAGGTTTTAGTTCATTAGTACATGGTTTATTTTTGACAATCCATACAAAGTTTGTTGGTATACTTGTTTTAGCACTGACAATGCATCAGCGATAGCACTTTTTTTTTAGCTGTGGTACTCAATGCTGTGGTCATACTGTGACAGGAGAACTGCCCAGCGCTGCATCCTCGAGGCTGCCATTGTAGATATTGCTGACCGAGGACCAAGAATAGCGGGAAGTGGCTTATGATCAGTAACCAGGGTGAATTTCTTACCCGACAGATACTGAAATTTCTTGATCGCAAAGAAGATATTAAGGGCTTCTTTCTCAATTGTTGCATAATTACGCTCACTCTTGGCTAATTCCCGTCCATATACCTATCCACTTTACTTTTAAACGTTACAATCGATCCTGCCTCCACCACTTCTGCTGGAAGATCATTCCACACAGCCACCACTCTCTGAGTAAAGAAGTTCCCCCTCATGTTACCCCTAAACTTCTGTCCCTTAATTCTCATGTCATGCCCTCTTGTTTGAATCTTCCCTACCCTCAATGGGAAAAGCTTATCCACGTCAACTCTGTCTATACCTTTCATCATTTTGAAGACCTCAATCAAGTCCCCCCTTAACCTTCTGTGCTCCAAAGAATAAAGACCCAACTTGTTCAACCTTTCTCTGTAACTTAGTTGCTGGAACCCAGGCAATATTCTAGTAAACCTCCTCTGTACTCTCTCTATTTTGTTGACATCCTTCCTATAATTAATTGACCAAAATTGTACACCATACTCCAGAATTGGTCTCACCAATGCCTTGTACAATTTTAACATGACTTCCCTACTCCTATATTCAATACTCTAATTTATAAAGGCCAGCACACCAAAAGCTTTCTTTACCACCCCATCTACATGCGATTCCACCTTCAGGGAACTATGCACAGTTATTCCTAGATCCCTCTGTTCCACAGCATTCCTCAATTCCCTACCATTTACCATGTACGTCCTATTTTGATTTGTCCTGCCAAGATGTGGCACCTCACACTTATCAGCATTAAACTCCATCTGCCATCTTTCTGCCCACTCTTCCAAATGGCCCAAATCTCTCTGTAGACTTTGAAAATCTACTTCATTATCCACAGCACCACCTATCTTAGTATCATCTGCATACTTACTTATCCAATTTCCCAGCCCATCATCTCGATCATTGATGTACATGACAAACAACAGTGGACCCAACACAGATCCCTGAGGCACCCCACTGGTCACCGCTTCCAACCTGACAAACAGCCATCCACCATTACTCTCTGGCATCTCCCATTCAGCCACTGTTGAATCCATCTTGCTACTCCGCCATTAACACCCAAAGATTGAAACTTCTTAACCAACCTTCCATGAGGAACCTTGTCAAAGGCCTTACTGAAATCCATATAGACAACATCCACTTCTTTACCCTCATCAATTTCCCTAGTAACCTCTTCAAAAAATTCAAGAAGGTTTGTCAAACATGACCTTCCAGGCACAAATCCATGTTGACTGTTCTTGATCAGACCCTGTTTATCCAGATGCTTATATATATTATCTCTAAGTATCCTTTCCATTAATTTCGCCACCACTGACGTCAAACTAACAGGTCTATAATTGCTAGGTTTATTCTTTGAACCCTTTTTAAACAATGGAACAACATGCGCAGTACGCCAATCCTCCGGCACTATTCCCGTTTCTTTTCGGTGAATATGGCACTGGTCGTGGTCTACAGTAGACAGATTCCACATCGGGTCCTGTTGTGTGCTTGCTCACTCTTTATGCCATAGTAGCTGTCATTGAACATAGCAAGATGTTTCTGCACAACTGATCCAGTTGTGTTTGCCCTTCGACTTGGAATACAGATTTCCAGTCCAGTTTCAGTAAGAGGAGCCAATTTCTGCCCATCAACGTTGGCCTGTTGACATGACTTGCAACAACTATTGGCAACTACAAAGTCTTGCCTTTGTGTTGTACATCACAAACTATCTCTCCACATGTCTCCAACACTTCTCCAGAGTACGTTTTTAGCTGAACGTTTGTTTCTGTGATAGGCATAGAATCCAAGACACTTGGATTCATAGATGTCTTTGCTTATAATTGTGCTTAATCTTCAGCGCTATCAATACACACAGTAATGTATTGATTGTTCACTTTGATCCTTGTCTGAAAGTCTTCCTTTCTGGACCAATCGTTCGTAATATAGATGCCGTACACTCCAAGTTCATTACTCTCTGACTGTTCTTCAAGATTGTGAATCCCACGCATTTAGTTTTGTTGAGCCTTTTTTTTTGCTTTGTCCTGTGATGGTGCTCTACATGCTGATGCAATATAGCCTTTTTTTGGCAGTTGTAACATTTAGAGTCCTTGAACTGACACTTATTTGCTTTGTGTTGACCATTGCATCGATAGCACATATCTGCGCTTTTCCCAGAACTTTGCTGTGAAGGCCTTTTCCCTGTCCTGTCACACTTGTGTTTTGGAACTGCCTTTTACTGTGCCAGCACGTGTTGGTCGAAACTCATGTGCACTTTGACATGCCATCTCCATGACCAAAGCAGTTTTACATGCCAAATCAAAGGTAAGGGCTGGTGTGTTCAGTAAAGCTCATCCGGCATCCCACATACAAATCTATCACGCAAAGCTCGATCCAGAAATGTTGCAAAATTGCAGTGTAGAGACAACTTCTTCAATGAGATAATGTACTCACCCACAGTCTCACCAGACTTCTGGTTTCTTGTGTGAAATCTGTAACTTCCTGCAATATCTATGGATTTAGGGTTGAAGTGAGCATTTTAAAAGAACAGTCTCAAATGAAACATTCCTTGCTTTCTCGGGGCTAAGATGTTGGTGAGAGTTTTATGAACTTCAGGACCAATTTCAGTTCATAGAATGGCTTTCTTTCATTCCTGGATGGCCTTATTTTGAACTCTTACCTGCATTTGATCATCATCCTCTGTTTCTTCAGTTTCAATAATGTAACTCGCAATAAAAAGCATTTCCATTCGCTCATAGTATGATGTAAAGGTTTCACGGTTCTTGTCGAAAGCCGCTAGTCAGCCTATGTATCCTAAGGATGCCATCTTGCCCCAAAGACACAACACAAAGATAACCTGACAAACTCTAGACGATTTGTACAGCTGCTGTTTTAAACTACAGTCCCATGCATTGAAGGATCTGCGGCCTATCGTGTCCAGTTCGCAAACAACTGCGACACAGCTCCGTATTTGTACAGAGCCCTAGTGAGACCAAACCAGGAGTATTGTGTGCAGTTTTGGTCTCCAAATTTGAGGAAGGACATTCTTGCTATTGAGGGAGTGCAGTGTAGGTCCACCAGGTTAATTCCGGTGGTGGCGGGATTGTCATATGTTGATAGAATGGAGCGGCTGGGCTTGTATACTCTGGAATTTAGAAAGGAGGAGGACTTCCACTGGCATTCTGCATCCCAGTGGCCTGAACATTGACTTCTCCAATTTCCGGTAGCCCTTGCTGTCTCCTCCCCTTCGCAACTCTCCCTCAGCCCTCTGGCTCTTCCTCTTCCTTTCTTCTTCCCGCCCCCCCCCACCCTGCATCAGTCGGAAGAAGGGTTTCGGCCAGGAACATTGCCTATTTCCTTCGCTCCATTGATGCTGAGTTTCTCCAGCATTTTTGTCTACCTGGAATTTAGAAGGATGAGAGGGAATCTTATTGAAACATTTAAGATTATTCAGGGTTTGGACATGCTAGAGGTAGGAAACATGTTCCCGATGTTGGGTAGTCCAGAACCAGGGGGCACAGTTTAAGAATAAGGGGTGAGCCATATCGAATGGAGATGAGGAAAAACTTTTTCACACAGAGAGTTGTGAGTCTCTGCCTCAGGCGATGGAGGCCGGTTCTCTGGATGCGTTCAGGAGAGCGATAGATAGAGCACTTAAAGATAGCGGAGTCAGGGGATATGGGGAGAAGGCAGGAACGGGGTACTGATTGTGGATGATCAGCCATGATCACATTGAATGGTGCTGCAGGCTCGAAGGGCCGAATGGCCTACTCTTGCACCTATTGTCTATTTACTATTACTGTTTAAAATGTCAAACAATACTGCATGTTGCAAAACTGTCCTGCATAAACTCTATCTGACCCTCGTCGCCATTGTAAGATATCACTGTGAAAGTTAGTGTGGTTATCCTCCATCTTATTGAGCTTATATTTGCTATTAACCTCCATCTTGTACACAGCATGCTGGTAACAGTTTAAAATATTGGCCAATTTAGAAGGCTGCAAGAGCCTGTGAATCCTGAACAGAGCTTGTAATAAAACGACCTTCGCTGTCTCAATGAGAATAGAGATAAAGGATGTTCCCGGGCGTCTGGAACTCCAATATTGATACCAGCAAGCTGTAAGAAGAACAATAGGCCTGTTATTCCTTTGCAGCTGTTCTATTTCGCAGACTAATAGTTATACTTTGTTTCTTCCCCAATGTAGCTGAGGGGATCCATCGTGTTTAACTGAAGCTCCTTTGTTATTAACCGTGTGCTTATGGCTGTTTTATGAGTATAAAGATGTGTGTAAAATGCTCTGTATCGCCAGTCTGAACAGCGCCAGCCTTTGGTGTGCACGCTCTGTAAACATCACTGGCTGTTTTTCTATTTCACTTTGGTGACATAGTAAAGTCTTTCTGCAGAGATTTTTGACTCTTTGATTTATTCTACCATCCGAGTGAAGTGAACTTTAACATCACAGCTTCAGCATGTAGATAGAAACAAGCACAGGTTTTCAGTACATGCTGTTGCCAGTGTGGGTCTTCTTTATTTTGCAAATGTACACTGCGCATACACACGCATTCATGAGACTGATAAGATATTGAATATATCACACAACACAAATCATACCATTCTGGTACTCAGTTCTTAAAGTTATAGTTACTATTATATACACTACGGTACTCTATTTCTTGGAGTGCAGGAGGATGAGGGGTGATTTTATAGAGGTGTATGAGATCATGAGAGGAATAGATTGGGTAGATGCACAGCGTCTCTTGCTCAGAGTAGGTGAATCGAGGATCAGAGGACATAGGTTTAAGGTGAAGGGGAAAAGATGGAATGTGTGGGAAAACTTTTTCACATAAGTGTGGTGGGTGGATGGCACAAGCTGCCAGATGAGGTGGTTGAGGCGGGGACTATCCCAACATTTAAGAAACAATTAGGCAGATACACGGATACGACAGGTTTGGAGGGTTTGTGGACTAAATGCGGGTTGGTGCACTCGTGTAGCTGGGTAATGTTGGCCGGTGTGGGCAAGTTGGGCAAAAGGGACTGTTTCCACGCTCCATCACTCTATGACTCTATCTGCATTTAAGTCATGTACATATATATCACGCACAATGAATGCATTTTTATTTTGTAATATTCCTTTTCTATGGCAAACAGAAATGTAACGTTAAGATCACCATCTCCTTAAGGTTCCCCTCTAAAAATTTGGTTCATTTGAACCACCACATTCCTCGGAACTAAATCCAATAATGCCTAATTTTTCTTTGGGTCAGAGAAACACAATTGGTGAAAATGATCCTGGACACATTTAAAAACTCTTCACCCTATCCTCTCTTAACCATTTTAACTACCACAGGTTACAATGAGGCAATTAAAATACCCAGTTAGAACTACAGCATAGTTTTGCACATTCTTGCATTGTCTCTGCATATTTGCTTCTTTGGTTTGAAATAAGGATTATGGATCAGGTTTTAGTTTTGTAATGTATTTTTGGCAGCATTACGTTCCTGTATGAATATGTGGCTTTGAATCTTTATACAAAATGCCTTCATCAACACTAATTCATAGTCAAATTGCATGGAACTTGCCAACACCAACCAAGATGCCCCATCTAAACTAGTCCCACCTACCTGCGTTTGGTCCTTATCCATCTCAAACTTTCATATGCATGTACCTGTCTAAAATGTGTAAGAAAGAACTGCAGATGCTGATTTAAATCAAAGGTAGACATAAAATGCTTGAGTAACTCAGCGGGTGAGGCAGCATCTCTGGAGACAAGGAAAGGTTGACGTTTCGGGTCGAGACCCTTCTTCAGACGAATGTCAGCGGAGGGGGCGGGACAAATATAGAATGTAGTCGGAGACAGTAAGACTAGTGGGAGAACTGGTAAGGGGATGGAGAGAGAAAGCAAGGACTATCTGAAGTTAGAGAAGTCAATGGTGTGTGTACTGGAGTGTAAACTACCCAAGCGAAATATGAGGTGCTGTTCCTCCAATTTGTGCTTGGCCTTATGGAGGCAATGGAGGAGGCCCAGGACAGAAAGGTCAGATTGGGAATGGGAGGGGGAGTTCAAGTGCTGAGCCACCGGGATATCAGGTAGGTTAAGACGGACTGAGCGGGGGTGTTCAGTGAAATGATCGCCGAGGCTGCGCTTGGTCTCGCCGATGTAGAGAAGTTGGAACCTGGAGACACCTGGAACAACGGATACAGTAGATGAGATTGGAGGAGCTGCAAGTGAACCTCTGACTCGCCTATAAAGACTGTTTGGGTCCTTGGAGTCAAGGGGGGAGGTAAAGAGACAAGTGTTGCATCTCCTGCGATTGCAGGGGAAAGTACCTGGGGAGGGGGTGGTTTGGGTGGGAAGAGATGAGTTGACCTGTCTAATGTGGATGAAATGTGTGTACACCTTCAAATATAGTGACATAACCACCTCTAACCACTTATCATTCAGTATAATTGTGACCTTCCCACCCTTGGCTCTCTCTCTAGCATCCGTGACAGACCACGTACAGCTAGGGCAGTGATGCATGTGTTTACTGAATAAAGTAGTAGTAAAGACTCCTTGTGTAAGGGGCAATACTTTACATGGCGTCAGAAGTTTCTTGCCTTGCGCATCCTGTTTACCGGTTTTTGTTTCTTTAGTCCCAGTACCCCCCTCCCTGTGCCACGATGGCATCTGCTTGCCGCAAACCTGACATTTTGATTTTTGATTCTGACATCGCTCACCGCTGGAGCGTGTTCAGATGCGACTTTGAACATTACGTTACGATCGAGCACCCTGCAGTCGCCCCTGCGGTCAAAGCCTCTCTCCTGCTCAACTTGGCCGGTCCAGAAGCCCTGGAATGCTCGGAGTCGTTCGTCTACGGTGACAACGAAGACGCTCAGGACCCGGTATGTCTACTTGCCAAGTTTACTGCGTTATGTGACATCCCTACCAACTGCATATTGGAGCGGTTCAAACTATTCGGTCGCCGCCAAAACCCGGGTGAGTCGGTCGACAATTTCGTCGCCGCGCTGCGGCACCTGGCTCGGCGCTGCAGCCTAAATGCACTGACTCCTGAAACTTTAACCCGGGACATTCTAGTCTATGGCCTCCAGGATGAGAAGCTAAGGGCTGAGCTTCTCCACAAGCCAGATTTGACTTTTGACGAGGCGCTGCATGCCTCTCGCCTGGCAGAGGCTGTCTCCTCTGCGGTATCGCCTCCCGATCATGACGTTCGCGCGGCTAGCTTCACCAGCCGCCAGTACTCACGCAGCAGCGACAACAGGGAAACCCAGCACCCGGGACCAGACCCCCACAACGCTGCCCGAAAGTAACTTTGCTTCCCATCGTTTTAATGTGTGCCCTGCTCTGGGCAAGACCACTTCTCAGCGGCGTGTCGTTCCCATGGGAAGCCTGTACAGCCATAGCAGAGACTCTCTAACTACCTGATGTGCTGATACAGCGTCTGGTTCACATCACCAGCAAGAAGAACTCCCCCTGTCTGACTCCAGCTCTTCCCAAAGCGAGCTCAGCGTGTTTTCGCTGAAAAATGCAACTGCACTGATAACGGATCCAACCGTGCAAGTCAAAGTCAATGGCACGACCTTCTCTGCTAAAGTCGACATGGGGGCTGCTGCTAACGTTATGTCAACAAGCTTGTTCAAGAAGATTAGAAATAATGAGCTCGTTACCACTGACCGCTCTGTTCTGCGCGCCTATGGGGGAGACGTGCTTGTTCCAATGGGAAAGGCCACTCTCCACTGCAAGGTACTGAAGGCCTCTCGGCCCCTCTCATTCTTTCTGCTAGACAGCAAATGTGCGCCCCTGCTGGGCATCCGGGCCTGCCAGGACCTCGGGTTGGTCAACTTCCACCGTGACATTCGCCTGGTGCAGTCGCCCCTGGACCCGCTGGCCGAGTACCCGGACTGTTTCAACGATGAGCTAGGCAGGCTCCCCTGCAGCTACAAGATCGCCCTCGATTTGGACATCGAGCCCGTTATCCGCCCACCCCATCGGGTTTCCTTCGCGATGAAGGACAAAGTCGAGTCTACCCTCCGCGAGATGGTGACCATGGGCATCCTGAAAGAGGTGAGCGAGCCCACCCGGTGCGTCTACACTATGGTTGTTGCAGCAAAGAAGGATAAGAGCGAATTACGGATCTGCATCAACCCAAAGGACCTGAACTTGGCCATCAAACGCCCGCATTACCCCATGCAAACCGTTGAAGACGTTGCTGCACAAGTCGGCCCGGCCACTGTGTTTTCGGTTCTCGATGCCAAGAGCTTGTTCTGGCAGATACCACTCGACGAGCAGTCTTCATACCTGACAACTTTCAGCACGCCCTTTGGCAGGTTCCGCTTTCTCCGCATGCCATTCGGGATCAACTCTGCCAGCGAGGTATTCCAAAGGACAATGGAACAACTGTTTGCCGGGCTCCCGTGTGCCATCATAGTTGACGACATCCTGGTCTACGAGAAGGATGTCGCCGAGCACGATTTCAACCTCCGCCGAGTTCTGTAACGGGCACGGGAAATCAACCTGAAGCTGAACCCGAAAAAATGCCGTTTCCGTGTCCCAGAGGTCACCTATGTGGGGCACGTCTTCCCAGCATCGGGGCTGAAGCCCGACCCACAGAAAACGTCCGCTATCTCCGAGATGTCAGCGCCGACTGACGTACCTGGCCCACAACGTTTCCTGGGCATGGTCAATTACCTGGGGAAATTCATCCCAGACCTAAGCGAGCTGAGCGCACCCTTAAGAGACCTGGTCAAAAAAGACACTGCCTGGGCCTGGTTCCCGCAACACCAAAGGCTTTTGACATTCTTAAATCCAGGTTAGTCAGCACCCCGACGTTGAAGTATTTCGACCTCAAGCGCCCCATTGTTCTCACTTGCGTTGCTTCCAAGTTCGGCCTAGGGGCCGCCTGTCTGCAGCTACACAACGGCCTGCAAATGCCCGTGTCTTACGCATCCCGAACGATGACACCCGCTCAACAGCGTTATGCCCAGATCGACAAGGAGCTGCTGGCGGTCGTCTTTGCCTGCTCGAAGTTCAAAGACTATATTTTGGGCACCTGCTTTTCCATTGAGACGGACCACCAGCCTCTGGTTACTATCCTCAACAAGCCCATACACGTCGCCTCTTCCAGACTACAGCGCATGATGCTTCAGCTCCAACGATTCACTTTTACTGTGGTTTATCGCAAAGGCAAAGACATGTTTGTTGCCGACACGCTGTCACGGGCGCCACTCGCATCCACTAAACGTCACCCCTACGAGGCGTCCGACCTGAAGGTTCTCAATGTTAATTTCGTGCCTTCTAAACCGATGAAGTCCCTGGTCCAGCACACGGCTGAAGACGCTTCACTGCAACAACTTGCCACTGTGATCAAGCGGGGCTGGCCAGACTGTCGTTCTTCCCTGCCGGCCGCGGCGGTGCCTTACTTTCTGGTTCGCGACGAGCTCGTACTACATGATGTCATAATTGTGAAGGGGCACAAGGTGGTGGTGCCCGCTGCGCTGCACGACCAATACTTCCAAACCGCACATCGTGGCCTCCCGGGGCCGAGGCCACTCTGTCCAACGCTCAAAGCCAGTTCTACTGGTCTGACATGGCTCAATATATCCGGAAGAGGGTTTCCTCCTGTCCGACTTGCAACAGCCTCGCTCCGCAACAGCAGCGGCAGCCTCTCATGCAGCAGCCTGCTCCTGAGCTCCCGTGGTCTGCAGTAGCAACTGACATTTTCAAGTGGCGTGGAAAACACTTCCTGGTGCTTGTCGACTCCTACTCCAGCTGGTTCGAGGTTGACCAGCTTCACTCGCTCTCATCGTCTGCTGTCATCGAGAAGCTGCGCCGCCACTTCGCTACCTTCGGATCCCCAGCCAGCCTGCAGTCGGACAATGGCAGTCAGTTCACCAGTGCTGAGTTCCGAGATTTTGCCGATAGCTGGAATTTCCGTCACTACACAAGCAGCCCGGAATACCCACAGAGCAACGGCCTGGCTGAGCGCGCGGTCCGCAGTGCAAAGGGATTGCTGGAACGTTGTCGTTTGTCTCGCTCTGACATTTACCTTGCCCTCCTGAATCTCTGCAACAGCTCCCGCGACCATGCCATGGGTTCCCCGGTGCAGCGCCTTATGTCCCGTGTCACGAGGCCTTCGATCCCAGTGACCCAGCAGTCGCTCGAACCCTCCATCCTTAAACCTGCCACGGTCCGTAAGCGCATTGCCCATAAACATGGTATCCACAAGCGCTCCCATGACAAGTCCTGCCGTGCCCTCTCACCTCTCTTCCCTGGCCAGATCATCCGCATGTGCTCCACCTCTGGCCACTCCAGGCTCGCCACTGTCGTAGGCTCTGCTGGCTCCCCTCGTTCGTACCTGGTTGACCACGATGGCACGATCTATCGGAGGTCCCGTCAACACCTCCGGCTTGTGAACGAACCTTGTCCCCCTCCCGCTGCCCCGTATGCCCCCCCCCCCCCCCGTGACGACTATGCTGCCTCGATCAGTGCCTGCACGTCCCTCCCAGCCTTGTTCACCAAAGGCTCATCCGCCCTCCCCTGTGCGTCTGCCCGCTGCGCCCCCTGTTTCTACGCCCTCTCCATCCTCTCCGTCCCCCCCGTGGTTCCCCTGTCGGGGGTCTTCCTCCTGCCCCGGCGCCGGCCCCTTTCGTTCCCGTTGAGGGGGGAAGTGGCGAGGTACGGACCCGGTCAAGCCACCTTGTCAAGCCGCCCAACCGTTATGGTGATTTTGTGTGAATAATGCTTCCTGTATAACTGCTGTTTATTTTCCCTTAGTGTATGAGACGTGGTCGCCCTGTCACAACCTTATTGTTTTTTTGTAGATGAAGGATGTAGATGAAATGTGTGTACACCTTTCAATATAGTGACGTAAGCACCTCTAACCACTCCCCTTATCATTAAGTATAATTGTGACCTTCCCACCCTTGGCTCTCTCTCTAGCGTCCGTGACAGACCACGTACAGCTAGGGCAGTGATGTATGTGTTTACTGAATAAAGTAGTAGTAAAGACTTCATGTGTAAGGGGCAATTCTTTAGAAGTTGGAATCTGGAGACACCTGGAACAACGGATACAGTAGATGAGATTGGAGGAACTGCAAGTGAACCTCTGACTCACCTACAAAGCCTGTTTGGGTCCTTGGAGTCAAGGGAGGAGGTAAAGAGACAAGTGTTGCATCTCCTGCGATTGCAGGGGAAAGTACCTGGGGAGGGGGTGGTTTGAGTGGGAAGGGATGAGTTGACCTGTCTAACATAATGGCTCATGCAAAGCGAGCTATGTGATTTAACTTCAAAGCGCAAATCCAATATTTTGGTGGCAACTTCTGTCCCTTGGGAGATATTGTGGTCAACTCTACGTCGAGCATCACCCGTTGTAGTTAAAAAGCACTGCTCCAAGCTGAATTTCTCTCCATGCTTGCAGCAGATAATGTAAGAATGGAGGATAATTGCTTGCACTGCTTTCTCTGAGCCCTTTTTCTGTTAGACTTTATTGTGCGCAAGACTCAATGCATTCAGTCTTTCATTAAGGGCCTTCTTCAAGGCTATTCCATTACATTTTGGCCTTGAACCAAACAACTTTTTAAATGTTCGTATATTCATTCCAGTATTGATAGTGCAGTATTGAGAATGGTGTATTGCTAGTGCAGCAATGACAGTGATGTCCTGTATTATATTCTAACTGATTTCTCGATGCTTTCCAACTCACTTCTTGCATTCTGTATTTGAATACTGGAGAATGCTTGTGGAGTGGAATTGAGAGATGGATGGTTTTAATCTACTGTAGTTGTTGACGTAAGCATAGCCTCCAACTCAATGGAAATCTTCACTGACCTGGTACACACCAGTCAGTTATCTTTGTCACAGGTTACGCTGATGTCGTGAGGATGCTACCAAAGGTCATGTTCAGTCTGGGGCTTTCCCCCCTGACAAAATTAATTTTGCACTTAAAATTTCCATTTGCTCTAAAAGTTAAGTGGTACTTACCAAAAATCTCTGCCCATTGATGTTGTTCTTTTTTATAACCTTTTCACAGTCTTTCCATTCCAGCTATTGAACACAAACAATAATAAAATTAGCTTTCAGGCATTTCAATGTATTGAAAACATTGCATCAGCTGGATGACTCACAGCAATCTATTATGCAGCAAAGATAATTTGTTCACAAGGCAAAGCATCTTTAAAGAGCAGAGAAACTGCACCAATCTCTCTCTCAATAAAGGCAGTATATAGTAATTATCCAAGAAAATGCAATGAATGGTGGATAGTTATGCACTAATTAAGTGAAGAAAATCAATCTCTATCACTTTTTACAAAGTTGTCAAGATTGATTAATAGGTGAATTTATAATGAAGGATGCAATAAAAACATATGTTAAAAATAATATTTGAATTGAGCAGAGTCAGCATGGAATTATGAAAGGAAATTCCTGTTTGACGAACTTGTAGAATTTATTTAAGGATGCAGCCAGTGGACGAGGGAAAATCAATGAATGTGGCATATTTGGATTGCTGGAAGGCTTTCAATAATGTTCCAAAAAGGAGGTTGGGTAATAATGTTAGTGCAAATGGAATGGGGGCTAATATACTAGCATAAACTGAAAATTGTTATTGAAAGCAGAATAAAAGGCTTGTTCACAAATTGGCAGGATGTGATGAGTGGGATGCTGCATAACTAATACTTTTGCTCCAATCTCAATCAATGATTTACTAAGGTTATGAACTATCATAGTCATGCAGCATGGAAACAGACCATTCCATTCAGCATGCATAGTAGGTGCTCATCCGTATTAATTCTACTTTCCAACATATAAAACACATACAATTCTTGAGGGACTGGACAGATTAGATGCAGGAAAAATGTTCCTGATGTTGGGAGAGTCCAGAACCAGGGGTCACAGTTTAAGAATAAGGGGTAGGCCATTTATGGCTGAGATGAGGAAAAACTGCCAAAGAAGGCAGTGGCAGCCAATTCACTAAATATATTCAAGAGAGAGTTAGATATAGCTCTTGGGCCTAACAGAATCAAGGGACATGGGGAGAAAGCAGGAATGGGGTACTGATTTTGAATGGCGTTGCTGACTCGAAGGGCCGATTGGCCTACTCTTGCACCTATTTTCTATGTTTCTATTTGGTCCACAGCCTTCAAGTTTTGGTCTTCTTACCAATGCCGAGGCAATTCACATCTGCAGCCACACGCTTCTCAACACTGCTTCCGCCATTCTTTCAGGTGGTGTATTCTGAGAGTCCCCTCAGATCTCCTCTAAATCTCTTACTCCTCATCTTCAACCATTGACCTCTCGTCTTCTAGTTTTATCTATCTTGAGTAGAGGGAAATGCAGTGACCACTAGGAGTATCTCATAATTTTATGCACCTCAATCGTGTCCACGCTTAACGTCCTCCACTCCTGGGAAAACAGGCCTAACATCTCCAGTCTCTCCTCATAAATTAAACACTCAATCCCAGGCAACATCCCGGTGAATCTCCATTCCACCCTCTCCAATGTTATCACGTCTTTCCTTTGTTGGAGATTAGAAATGCATGCACTATTCCAGATGAGATCTGATCACTGTTTTAAAAAGTTGGAGCATAAACTCCTGCTTTTGTCTATCTGCGCTACCACCTTCAAGAATCTATGAATTTGTACATTAAGGCTCCTCTATTGTTCAATACTTCCGAGGACGATACCATTTATGATGGATGTCCTAGCCTCATTAGTAAGAAAATGCATCACGGGGATATATTTCCAGGTTTTCATCTGATACTAATCTAGGTGGTATTATTGTGGTGAAGAATCAAGAGAATGTAAAGATTATTTAAGGGGATCGGGGAATGCTGAGTAGGACATGTCAGGTGGAATATAATGTGGAAAGATGTGTGCTTATTTACTTTGGTGTACATAATAGAAATTGAAGTATTTGTCAAATAATGAGGGATTGGGTAGTGTTAATGTTGAAAGGGATCTAGGTGCATGGGTGCACAAGACACTGAAGAACAGCATGCAGAGATAGATGGAGATTAGGAGAGGAAATGGTTAGTAAGTCTTATTTTGAGAGGTCTTCATTATAAAAGTTCGGAAGTTTGAGACCACACAAAGAGTATTGTGTACAGTTTTGGTCTTCTTACCTAAAAAATTAGAACATTAAACATTGGAACTTTGAACAATACTGCAATGTTCCAGTATGCCCTTCGGCCCACATTGTCTGTGCTGAAAATGATGCCAAGTTAAACTTCATGCCAAGGGATCCATGTGCCTCCATTCCCTGTATATTCATGTAGCCCCTTGAATGCCACCATCGAATCTGCCTCCACTATCACACCTAGCAACGTGTTCCAGTCACCCACCTCCGTTTAAAAATCTTGCCCCTCTCACCTTAGCGGTATACCCTCAAACCTTTGACATTTCTACCCTGGGAAAAAGTTTCTGACTGTTTAGCTGAACATAAAGTCATAGGATCATAGAGTCCTTCATGCCCTTCAGTCCTAGTCATCCATGCCGACCAAGATGTCCCATCTCAGCTAGTCCCATTTGCCTGTATTTGCCCCATTACCCTCTAAACCATCCCGATCCATGTACCTGTCCAAATGTATTTTAAATGCCTTTATAGTAACTGTCTGAACTACCTTCTCAGGTATCTACAACTCATCTTCTTCCTGTCGTGGGGTAGACTGACTCCCCTCCCTTTCTGCCTCGAGCACTGGCTGGTTTATAATAGAGCCTGTGTTAGGCCTGGTCCAAACAATTTTAAGAGCTGAATCTTTGACCTAGTCCATTTGTTAGAAATAAGTTGCGCAGAAGTCAGATTTTTCTATATCTAAGTTTATATGAAAGGTATCAATGTAAGTTCCCTAAAAATTATTTATGGTAATTGCCTGACAAGTAGTATTTAAATGTTTACGGGGGTTTAGTCTCCATTTTCTGATTCTGTCAACCTTTCGAATATATATTATACATTTACAAGGCTGTTGCCAGGACTCGAGGGCCTGAATGAGAGGGTGAAGATGAGCAGGCTAGGACTTTATTCCTTGGAGTGCTGAAGGATGAGGGGTGATCTTATAGAGCTGTATAAGATCATGAAGGGATTAGATAAGATAAACTCACAGAGTCTTTTACCCAGAGTAGGGGAATCATGAACCAGAAGTCATAGATTTAAGGTGAGGGGGAGCAAGATTTAATAGGGACCTGAGGGGCAACATTTTTATACAGAGGGTGTGGTTGAGGCAGGCACTATCACGTTTAAAATACATTTAAAGGCAAATAAAGTCGGTTTTTTCTGGTTGGCTGCCTGTGAGTAGAGGGGTTTTACAGGGGTCGGTGCTGGGGCCGCTACTCTTCAGTGTATAATAATGAAGGAGATGAGGGGATTGAAGGCTTTATGGCCAAGTTTGCAGATGATACAAAAATAGGTGGTGGGAAGATAGTGTAGAAGAAGCAGGGACTCTGCAGAGGGATTTGGACAGGTTGGGAGAGTGGGCAGAGAATGGAATATAGTGTAGCAAAGTGCGGAGTCATACATTTTGGTAGTCGGAATAAAGGCATAGACTATTTTCTAAATGGGGAGAGAATCCAGAATTCGGAGGTACAATGGGTCTTGGGAGTGCTGGTGCAGGTTCCCAAAAAGTTAATTTGCAAATTGAATCGGTAGTAAGGAAGGCAAATGCAATGCTAGCATTTATTTCAAGAGGGCTAAAATACAAAAACAGGGATGTAATGCTGCGGCTCTGGTCAGGCCGCATTTAGAGTATTGTGAGCAATTTTGGGCACCATATCTGAGGAAGGATGTGCCGGCTCTGGAGAGGGTCCAGAGGAGGTTTACAGGAATGATCCCAGGAATGAGTGGGTTGACATATGATGAGCGTTTGACGACACTGGGCCTGTGCACGCTGGAATTTATAAGGATGAGGGGGGATTTCATTGAAACTTACCGAATAGTGAAAGGCTTGGATAGAGTGGATGAGGAGAATGTTTCGACTCGTGGAAGAGTCTAGGACTAGAGGTCATAGCCTCAGATTTAAATGCTGTTCCTTTAGGAAGGAGATGAGGAGGACTTTCTTTAGTCAGAGGGTGGTGAACCTGTGGAATTCTTTGCCACAGAAGGCTATGGAGGCCAAGTCAATGGATATTTTTAAGGCAGAGATAGATACATTCTTGATTAGTATGGGTTTCAGGGGAATGGGGAGAAGGCAGGAAATGGGGTTAGGAGGGAGAGATACATCAGCCATTATTGAATGGCGGGGTAGACTTGATGGACCGAATGGCCTAATTCTGCTCCTAACACTTATGACCTTATGTGTCTTTTAAATATTTTAATTGCATCTGCCTCTACCACTTCCTCTGGCAGCACATTCCACGTATATACCATCCTTTGTGTGAAAAAGGATTATGTCCCTTTTAAATTTTCCTTCTCTCACTTTAAACCTTCTAGCTTTAGACTGCCGACCCTTGGGTAAACACTGTGGCTATTCACCTCATCTGCACATATACCACTATATGGTCATCCTTCACCCCATGGCGCTCTAGGAAAAATTAACCCAGCATATCGATCCTCTCGTTATAACTTAAATCTTCCGGACCATTAATCCCTTTATAACTCAAACCATCTAAAATATCCTTGTACATCTAATGCATTCCTTCCATTTTTTACATCCTTCCTGTAGTAGGGCGACCAGAACAGTACATAGTACTCTAATTGTGTAATTACCAATGCCCTGCACAGTTGCAACATGACATTCTAACTTCTCTACTCAAATAATTAACCATTTAGTTAATCTGACATAATTGTTGGATCAAAATCTTGGGGTTTTTGACCCAACAGTCCTGTGCATTCTTCTAAGACAAGGACCGTAGCAGGAGGTCCCACCATCTTCTCAAAGGAAATGGATTATGAGTATCAATGCCGCTCTTCACAAATACTTTTTACAAAAGATATAGAAGGTATTTACATAAAATTTGTAGATAACCACAATACATTATACTGGGGGCAATATTGTTTAAATTAAGTTGTAAGGAACTGACTCCACATGGTTAAATAATATTCATTTTGACATTACTTTTTAGCTAGATATCTGGTCTAAAATTCTGAAAGCAGATTGTTACACGGAGATTGACAAAGCAAGAGGCAGGTAGAGAACGTTAAATACAGAGAGAAGAAAATCTTTTGTTTGGTTCTACATACCATTCTGAAGTAATTAACCAAATTAGCTGAGGACCATTGAAGTACATCGTTACGATTTGGAACTTTCCTTAAAGCCATTTTTGCTGGTTATTTTTTGCTTGATTTCATATTGTAGCATACAGCTGAGAAAAATAGTTGGCCTTTTCTCTTCCTGTCACACACCACAACCTTCACAGAATCTAGAACGGAAGTGCGTAGGGTGTCAATAGATGAAGAAACCAAATAGCTCTCTCAGTATGGTAAACGTTTGCTTCTCTTTAAAATAATAAGATAAGCAAAAAAAAAAATTTCAGTGGGACTATACGCTGTCCTCTGTCAAGTTATTTAAAAATCGTATTTATAGAAATGGATGACTAATTTCCTTTGTTACTTCCTCTTCATATTCTATGGAAATCATGAGGAAGTTTATCAGAAACTGTCCTTTTTTCATTTTGTTCAAAAGCAGTGCCCTTGCTTTGATAAACGGATTTATCGAAACATAGAAAATAGGTGCAGGAGGGGGCCATTCGGCCCTTCGAGCCAGCACCGCCATTCATTGTGATCATGGCTGATCGTCCCTTATCAATAACTCGTGCCTGCCTTCTCCACATATCCCTTGACTCCACTAGCCCCTAGCGCTCTATCTAACTCTCTCTTAAATCGATCCAGTGACTTGGCCTCCACTGCCCTCTGTGGCAGGGAATTCCATAAATTCACAATTCTCTGGGTGAAAACATTTTTTCTCACCTCAGTCTTAAATTCATTCAGCAGTTATTGATTCTGAACTGAATATATTTGGCTGAACACCATGTTGTAGTGGTACATTTCAACCACTTGCACAAAATATAAGCGTCCAGCAAGAATGAATACAAGGCATTATTAACAAATGATTAAATTTAAAAGTAAAATACTGCAGATGCTGGAAATTTAAAATTAAAACAAAATTTGCTGGATATACTGGGGAAATCAGGAAATTAGTCAGAAGCTGTGGAGAGAGAAACAAGGGTAAACATTTCAGGTCAATGAGCTATCATTGGAACTGGGGAAATTAAGAAATTGATTTCCAACTTTTATATTTTATGCCTTCACCTATGAGGGCAAGCAAGCACATGCTGTACTTTCTTCGCCATCCTATCGATTTGTTTTGTCCCTTTCAGCTTACTAATGGACTTGAACCCCTAGGTCTCTTGTTTCAACATTCCATAATGTCCTGTTTATTTTATTTACTGAGAGGTCCCAAACTGAAATGTAGCCAATGCATGTCCTCCAGAGATGCTACCTGATCCTCTGAGTTACTCCAGCACTTTTTGTCTTTTTTCTGTAAACCAGCATCTGCAGTTCTTTGTGTCTACATATTATTTACTTATACAGTATGTCCTATCCCTATTTGATCTCCCAAAATGCATCACATCGTACTTGTTGTAATTAAATTCTACCTGCCTTTCTATCTAATCAAAATCCTGCGGTAGGCTTGGGTAACTTTCCTATCTATAACACACCAATTTACATACCACCCACAAGCTCACTGATCATGTCTCATAATTCCAAGTTGTCAATATATGTATATATATATATATATATCACAGACGACAAAGGGATTGATCTGTGTGGTATTCCAGCACTCTAACGTCTAGACAGAAGAGTTAAAGAAGGAACTGCAGATGCTGGAGAATCGAGGGTTACACAAAAAGCTGGAGAAACTCAGCGGGTGCAGCAGCATCTAAGGAGCGAAGGAGATAGGCGACGTTTCGGGTCGAGACCCTTCTTCTAGACAGAAGACATCTCTTCACCACACCATGCCACTGTACTCATCCAATCTTCATACTTCTAACCTGTTATATGACTCTATAAGGACAGGAAACAACAACTGTATTCAATTGTGATGGGCAGTAAGTTCAAAACAATTAGTGATCTCCACATCCAAAGCCAAATTACTTAAAATGTCACAGGTCTCTGGATATATAACAGGAATATGATACAAATGAACTTCCATTTGAAGAATTCGTCTTGTTTCTTTTAGAATGCACTAGGCATTGCTTGTGCAGAACATAAAGTGCTGATGGAACTCAGCGGGTCAGGCACTAACCCTGGAGGAGATGGATAGGTGACATTTTGGGTCAAGACCTTTCTTCAAATTTTTCTTTATTTCTGAGGAAGGGTTCCGACCCAAAACATTGCCTATCCATGTCCTCTGGAGATGTTTCCTGACTCGCTGAGTCACTCCACCATTTTGCGTTCTGCGCAAGAATCTAGCATCTGCCCTGTATCCACAGTAATTCTTTATGGCTTTGCAGTTGAGATTTAAGTAGTGTAGTTTTCAGCTTAGAAATGAGTGAATGGCATGAAACAATTTAATTTGACAAACATTATTCAGCCATTATTTTAAACTAATTTAAGATATCATTACAGTATTTTTAAAAGCAACCCTGTAGTTCTTGCATCCTTCCATAATGTCTATGTTCTGATCAGAAAAGTGTTGCTGCTGTTTTTTTCAGCACTTGAAAATGTTACGCTGGTTACAAGAATCCTTCACATAATGGGTAATTTTGTCCCTATAATGTTATAATTTCATCCCTACATTAATGTTCCTTATTCACAGCAACCTGCACTTACTCCATAAGGGAGTTGCATTGCCCGTCCAGTCATCAATTCATAGGGACTAAGAACCAAGATGTGCTTTATGGTCTCTCACAATTTCATCAGGATTGCTGGCAGTAAATAATCAATGATAGGACCTTTTCACTTGCACCTCCACCAACCTCATCTACTGTATTGGTTTTCCTCTCTCCATTCCCTCCCCCTTCCCAGTTCTCCCAACAGTCTTATTGTCTCTGACTACATTCTATCTCTGTCCCGCCCACTCCTCTGACATCAATGTGAAGAAGGGTATCGACCTGAAACGTCAACCATTCCTTCTCTCCAGAGATGTTCCCTGTCCCGCTGCTACTCCAGCATTTTGTGCCTACATTAGCTAATGTTGTTTTGATTGCTTGTTCCATTCTCATTGAGCTCAGGAGTGGTATGATATGTAGTATCACTGTCGGGTCTCTAGCAGTTTGCATGTTTTCTTTATCACTGTCTCTGTGAATCTGTCTGTGGAAGGTTTCCTGAGCTAAATTCTGTTCCACCATGTTGATATTACAGTTTTGTCAGCAAAACCAAAGTCCATTGTGTAACCAAAGACACAGTTCACAGAAGATCACAGGCCTGATGTAGTGGTTAGTGTTGTGTAATGATCCTCCTGTTGGTTGATGGAATAAGCTTAGTTTAGTTTAGTTTAGAGATGCAGAAAGGAAACAGGTGCAATTAGGTGCATGGTTCCTTGAAGGCCGAGTCGCAGGTAGATAAAGTGGTCAAAAAGGCTTTTGGCACTTTGGGCTTCATCAGTCAGAGTATTGAATATAGAAGATGGGAGGTCATGTTGCAGTTGTATAAGATGTTGGTGAGACCGCATTTAGAGTATTGTGTTCAGTTCTGGGCACAATGTTATAGGAAAGATATTGTCAAGCCTGAAAGGGTTCAGAAAAGATTTATGAGGATGTTGCCAGGACCAAAGGGTGTGAGCTATTGGGAGAAGTTGAGTAGGCTGGGTTTCTATTCCATGGAGCGTAGGAGGATAAGGGGAGATCTTATAAGAGGTGTGCAAAATCATGAGAGGAATAGATCAGGTAGATGCACAGTCTTTTACCCACAGTAGGCGAATCGAGGACCAGAGGACATAGTTTCAAGGTGAAGAGGAAAAGATTTAATAGGAATCTGAGGGGTAACTTTTTCACACAAGGGGTGGTGGGTGTATGGATCAAGCTGCCAGAGGAGGTAGTTGAGGCTGGGACTATCCCATCATTTAAGAAACAGTTAGATAGGTAGATGAATAGGACAGGTTTGGAGAGATATGGACCAAGCACCGGCAAGTGGGACTAGTGTAGCTGGGACATTGTTGGCCGGTGTGTGCGAGTTAGGCTGCAGGGCATGTTTCCACACTGTATTACTCTATGACTCTAACAGGCCCTTCGTCCCACGGAGTCTATGCCGACAATTAATCACCCATTCATAAAAATTCTATCTTACACACAGGACAATTACAGAAGCTAATTAACCTACAAAATTGCATGTCTTTGGAAAGTGGGAGGAAACTGGAGCACCTGGAGAAAACCCACGTGGTCACAGGGAGAATGTACAAACTCCCAACAGACAGCACCCATAGTCAGGTTCGAACCCTGGGTCTCTGTCTCTGTAAGGCAGCAACTCTACCACAGTGCCACTGTACTGCAAGCTACTCTCGAACCTGGTGGTCACAGCTTCAATACCTACATCCCGATAATTGTTGCACAATGACAGTGTGGCCAGGAGATTGCCTTTTTGAGACACTCCTCCTATATGTTCCTAGTGTGTAGGAAAGAACTGCAGAAGCTCATTCAAATCGAAGGTAGACGCAAAATGCTGGAGTAACTCAGCAAGACAGGCAGCTTCTGGAGAAAAGGTATGGGTGACGTTTTGGGTCAAGACCCTTCTTCAGACTGATCACAAATATACATTCCTATATGTTCCCTTTGGTGGTGGGGTGGTCAGTACCTTGGATGGACTGGGCAATGTCTACCACTCCTGGTATCCTCATAGAACATAGAACAGGGAACAGTACAGCAAAAGAATAGGCCCTTCAGCCCACAATGTCTGTGCCAAACATGATGCCAAAACATTGTGCAAAAACATTATGTCAATATGCATGTCCTGTTGATTTTTTCAATAAGTTCCAATGTGCACATTTAAGGCAGAAACACGTTACACCGTAATCACATCTCCTTCCGGTGGTGGCCTTTCAAAACCTTTTCTGGAAAGGATTATAATTTTACTTCGGAGTCACGTGAGTGACTACGTGAAGAAGGCCATCAGCCCACACGCGCGTCGATGGCGGTGGATGTATTCCCGCTACAGTGGGGACGGATGTGCTTATGCGTTTCCCCCACTCTGCCTCATGGTCTATATTTGCGGAAGATCAAGCTAGACTCTGCCACAGGCTCCTGGTTATACCAGTTTGGCCTACATAACTGTGATTCGCATATCTCACTGGGGATGTTCAGCCTTTATGGCCATTCCCAAGGCAGCATCTACAGTCCGCCCTGATCAAAGGGGGGTGAGGGAAACATCCTCTCCATGACCAAATTAATTTATTGGTTCACAGAGTCTGAGAAGACCTTTCCTGGGGCTCAGATTGTCTGACCGCACGATGATGTACTTGCTGCAGCTGGAACCCAGTACGAAGAAACAATACATCTCCTACAGTAGGACGCGGGAAGTGTACTGTTCACAAACCAATATATCATATCTCAATAACCGATGTGGTAGAGTTTCTCTCAAGTCTATTCCTTGACGAGAAGCTGAGTTATAGTGCTATCAATTGTGCCAGAAGTGCACTTTCCGTGTATTTGTGGCAGGGATCTTGACACCACCCTGTTGGGTCTCATCCTCTAGTGTGCAGGCTCTTGAAGGGAATCTTCAACACAAACCCTCCCAGGCCCAGATATACAGAAATATGGGATGTAGGCACAGTGTTAACTCTGCTCCGCCAGTGAGCTCCGGCAACATCCCTGTCCCTGGTCCAACTCGCGTACAAAGTAGTGATGCTCATGGCGCTGGTGTCAGCTCAACGGGCACAGTTGTTACACAAACTCCAACTGGATAGGATGGTCATGTCTGCCAATAGTATCACGTTTTACGTGCATGACCTAGTCAAGCAAAGCAGACCAGGTACATCTGGCCTAAAACTTCATTTTGCGGCTTACCCTTTGGACCTCCGGCTATGTGTGGTAACACACCCCCAGTTATATATCAAGGTCACTAAGAGCCTCAGGGGCTCGGAACCAGCAGTATTTGTTAGTTTTATGAAACCTCACAAAAAGGTCTCAGTACAGACCATTTCGAGGTGGCTAAAAGGTACTGACATATGCAGGAGTGAATACTGTTTATTTCAAATCTCACTCCACCAGGGCTGCATCCACGTCAGCAGCGAGGACTATGGATGTCTCGATAGACCAGATCCTAGCGACTGCAGGATGGTCTAGAGAACGCACATTTCAGACATTCTATCATAAACCTTTTGCCGACACCATTTTAAGTTCTGTTATGTAGTATCCCTAGATAAGAGGATCTACTGTTATTATGATTTGTCCATTAAAGGCATCAGCATGTTTTAAAAAATTGACATGTCTGATTGTATTTATCTCTCATCCTTGGTCAACCAATACAGTGTGTGGCTTGGACCTCCGCCCACAGCATGAAATTACAGAGTTTCAAAGTCTTCACGTAGTCACTCACGTGACTCCGAAGTAAAATAGTAAAATTAAATGAGAACTTACCAGTTTGAAGTTTGATCTTTATTTTACGAGGAGTTACGATGAGCGATTACGTGCCCACCGCTCTCAACCCTCATAAAGATCAGCTGGTATTCTAGTCTCTCGTATCTTACTATGTAGTCAGTTCAACAACTGTTATTCTGTGCTTTCACACCGCTGCTTTGAAGGTTGACGCGCATGCACCGCTGACGGCCTTCTTCATGTAATCGCTCATCGTAACTCTTCATAAAATAAAGATCAAACTTCAAACTGGTAAGTTCTCATTTAATCTTACTATTCATCTTGTCAAATTTGCAAGATCTCTTCTGTTAGAGCTGCATACATCGATGTGTAGAAATTGGATTTTCAAATTTTTGATGCATAAACAGCTATTGGGTTTGCTGTAAAAGCCAAACTTCAGATTGAATGTTAACACTATTAAACTGTATTCTCTGTGATGGCATCACAAATGATGAGAGAAATTGGAGTGAGCAGGGATATCATGAGGAAAACATAGTGATTGACACGGTATTGTGTGAAGAAGCTCGCATGGCACAAGGCAGGGCCAGCAGGTTGACTGCTGACTGCAGAGCAATCACAGATTAAACATTACCTCACAGTGAGGGACATAGATATCAGTGTTGCCTGCTGCAGTCTGGGTGGGTCAGTCTTCATGCAAAAGATAACTCAGTGGACATTACTTTAAATCATGAATTATCTGGTTACTATCTAGTTTGCTCCTTGCTCTATGAAGTAATCCATGAGGTCATGGGTGATGATTTTCAGATCCAATTTCTGATAGCAAATTGGTAAAACATTAATAGCATCATCACGTGCATCAAATATAATGGAGAAAATACATCTATGCTGAAGTAAATCATGCCAGTAAGAATTTCTCAATAGCAGATACTTTTTCTAGAAATGGGGGCTGAAAAACATTGTTTTTCAATGAGAATCATAGAATTCTCGGATTTGGGAGATGGTGTCAAAGAAACATTGGGAACCCTTCTCATTCCTACACTAACTCTTTTCTCCTGGGCCTCATGAGCTATTTCTCCTATTCAAAGGTATGTTACAATACTCACCTTCAGCGGCGCTGCAGTTCTGCCACTGGCCGTGTGCGCAGCTTTGGCGCCTTTGAGAAGGGGGCGGGATTAAAATGCCGTTTTTTCCAGCCTGTCGGAGTCGATCTTTCTCAGGCTGTTCAGCTGCTGCAGAAAAATAGCTCCGACATCCGTTCTCTGAAGTTTATTAAAAACATCATTGGATAATTTAATCGCAGGAGTAAAATAAAAATTGACTTCTAACGCTGTCAACGCCGACAACGGGACGGATCTCCCGTACGGGACAAAACATAAGGTAAGCCATTTATGTTACATATGAACTTGCTTCTTAGGATTACTTTAATCCAAATTTTATCGGCGAAAAGGTGATTTAGGCCCCATACGAACCGGCAGTATTTTTCCTGCCGATATGGGGTTTAAATTCACCGCAAATCGTAACGTTCCTATCGATCGTGTTCCACAAAATCCCACTCGCAAGATGATTTAAATGGCCATTAATTTATGGGAATTAAACATTAAATTCCTTCCATTTTGCCTATAAATTCATGACAATGAGATTTAAAAATCATGTTATATTGTGAATTCTTGTGTGAATGTTATTTGGACACTTAGGCTATTTAAAAAGTTAATCTTTTCTTAAGAAATGGATAGATGTTTAGATCTAGTAATTGAATTTTGTAATTAGCTACAATTAGGTAACTAACTACTTTTACTTCGGAGTCACGTGAGTGACTACGTGAAGAAGCCCCGCCAGGCGCATGCGCGTCATTACGTCCGCACATGTCGCACTGAACGGGCTGGAGGGCGCAGCTCCACCAGCGGTAAGTAGTAACTTCGCAGGTAAGTGGTTTTGAAAACTTTGCCTGCGAGTATTTAACTCCGTCAAGCTGGCTCAAGCAGTCAGTAGGAGTCGGTGGTATGGAGCGGTCAGTTAGGAGAGTTCGCAGCAAGCGTGGGTCCAGTGATGCGGATTCACAAATTAGATCGGGTCGGGAGATTAGCGTGGCAACGCCGGTTCCGATACCGGGTGCCGTTTTACCGACAGCCGTTATATTAGAGAGTGAACTTTCTACACCAGCTCCAGGGACTCAGGAGCCTGAGGCCACTGATAGCCATAGAAAGGCAAAAAGAAAGTCTATCAGACCGATTTTGTCAGATGAGTCTGAAGAAGAAGGAGACTCCCCTCCAGATAATAAAGGAATGTGGGGGAGGATGCAAAATATGGAGAAGATGCTCCAAACTTTGATAAATCAAGCGTCTAAGGCCCCAGTGATTCCCCAGACAGCTGTTCAAGAAGGCCCATATCAAGAAGAATATGTGGAGTATCAGCAAGGGGATTTCCTTCCAGCGCCTTGTTTAGGACTGGAGGATGCCTCCCTACAGTATGACTTGGGAGAAGCAGGGCAGGATGAAGCTGACCCTGATCTGGTGTCCCTGCTTATGTGCAAACACCAGAGCACAAGAGCCACGCTCCGGGTGTCCCGGATATTGCAATGAGTTTTGCTATTCCGGAGGGGACTGGTGAGGCAATGGAGGAGTACCTTGCCAACAATATCAATTATTTAGTGTCTCACCAGCTCCAGCAATCTATGATGCAAGAGACTACCAACAAGTATAAGACACCTGTCAATTATGCATCACTGAAAGTGCCCACGGTGAACCCAGCAATTTGGGCACCCATGAGTCCTTCTGTGAGGGGACAGGAGGTTCAGCATCAACACGTCCTCCAACTGGTGGCTGCTGCAATTACTGCATTTGGCACTATGGTCAAAGGGACCATGATTACTCAAACTCAAAAAGATATGTTGGCTCTCTTATGCAATGCATTTTTTGAGGTAAATTGCATTAGAAAAATCACCATCAGGCCAACTCTCAATCAAGATTTGCTGCTCCATGTTAGGCGACTAATGTACAAACGCCTGAATTCCTGTTTGGAACGGACCTTGTCAAGCAAATACGTGAAATTGATGATGAGGCAAAAACAATTGGCTTGATGAAGCCAAGCATATCACGGCCACCTATTCGAAAGCCTGAGTTTATGTACCGAAGGTCGGATCCAGGTGCTGGGCCCAGCAGGGGGAGGCCAGTGGGGCAACGAGGTTACCCACCAAGACCGAGCGGCTTCAACCCCAATATGTGCAGACAACAGACTTACAGGCCAACTGTGTAGGTGTAGAGAAAATTGTTGTTAACGATAAAGTTTCTGGTGGAGGCAGATTACAATTGCTTTGTCATGAATGGTGCTGTACAACATCTGATATGTTTATACTGTGTCAGGTTCTACCATTGAGTTTATCTCAGGGATAGATCCACCTCAACAGCACAAGCCAAATAAAATGTTGGTGTTTTCTGCTCCAGAGACTGAACAGGTTAACGATAAGATTAAGAATTTATGTCAAAAAGAAGTGATTGAGAAAGCCATTAATCATCCTCAACAATTTGTGTCTAATATATTCCCCAGACCTAAAAAAGATGGGGGTTGTAGAGTAATTCTGGACCTCACTCACTTAAATTCTTCAGTTCTCTATAGGCATTATAAAATGGACACCTTCATTACTGCTAAACAGCTGGTATCACAGGGTTGTTATATGGCAACTTTTGATTTGCAATATTCAGTGCCAATTCATGCTCATTATCGCAGGTACTTGAAATTTAATTGGATGGGACACCTGTGGCAATACAAAGCATTGCCTAATGGTTTAACTTCAGCACCTAGGCTATTTACTAAATTGTTAAAACCTGTGCTGGGGCTATTGAGGGCCCATAATCACATTGTCATGGCTTATTTAGATGATATCTTAATTATCAGCAACACTAAAGAGTCAGCTGAGGAGTCAGTTGCAGTAACCAAAAATGTGTTTGAAACATTAGGGTTTTTGGTCGATCCAACTAAGTCCAAATTACAGCCAACCCAAAATATTGAGTATTTGGGATTTCTTATTGATTCAGTTGATATGACAGTAACATTACCAACAGCCAAGGTTGTGGATATGGCTGATGTCTGTACTTGCCTCACACAAAAACTTTATCCCTCCATCTGAGAAGTTGCTAAGGTCATTGGGAAAATGGTAGCAACTTTCCCTGCAGTACAGTTCGGACCTTTGCATTATCAACATTTGCAAAGAGCAAGAGAATAAGCACTAAAAGAGCATGCAGGCCATTTTGATCGGGTTATGCAGTTACCAACCACAGCTCTAGCAGAATTGCAGTGGTGGATTGTTAATGTTAGTCAAGCTACCAATGACATTTTGGTGCAAGAACCTTCAGTGATTTTACAGACTGATGTAAGCGCTCTCAGATGGGGGACTACGGACACCGAGTCTAGCTGTGGGGGTAGATGGAATGAACAAGAAGGTTTGATTCTCCACACACAAGGGATTAATTATTTGGAATTATTGGGGGCATTTTATGGGTTAAAGGCATATTGCTCCACAATGAATAATTTACACGTTCAACTCCAGATTGATAACACCACAGCAGTGGCATATATTAATCATATGGGAGGAGCAAGATCAGTTTCATGTGATAACTTGGCTAACCTCATGTGGCATTGGTGTATTTCAAGGAACATCTGGGTTTCAGCCATCTATCTACCAGGTGTAGACAATGTGGTGGCAGACCATAGGTCACGAAAGTTTAATGACAATATAGAATGGATGTTGAATTCTAAAATTTTTCAAACAATTGTCACTCGATTTGGGTTGCTAGATATTGATCTATTTGCATCAAGATTGAATGACCAGTTGCCTAAATATGTTTCATGGGAGCCAGATCCAGGAGCAGTAGCTGTGGATGCATTCTCGTTACACTGGGGGCACACATTCTTTTATGCATTTCCTCCATTTTGTCTGATCACGAAATGTCTCACCAAAATAGAGCGTGACTCCGCCACAGGCGTTTTGGTGGTCCCAGATTGGCCAACACAACCATGGTTCCCATTAGTACTCAGAATGATGGCTCAGCCATTCATGATGATTCCCAGCTGCAGTAATTTGTTGGTGCATCCGGTTACAGGAGAAAGTCACCCGTTACATGATCGTATCAATTTGTTGGTCTGCAGGTTCTGAACAGACCATTCCAAGGCCTTGCATTGTCGAACAGGGCCATGGAGGTTATCACTGCAGCCTGGAGGAATAGCACGTAAAAACAATATGTGGTTCACATAAAGAAATGGGAGATGTTCTGTGTACAATCAAATATATCTTATCATACTGCAAGCATATGTGATGTGTTGGAGTTCCTTGCTAAGTTGCATTTTGATGAGCACTTGAGTTATAGTGCTATTAACAGTGCTCGGAGTGCTTTGTCCTCCTATTTAGGGCAGTCTTCAGAACAACAACCTATCGGGTCTCATCCGTTAGTATCCCGATTTATGAGAGGAATTTTTAACAAAAACCCTCCTAAACCTAGATATACAGGAATCTGGAATATCAGTATAGTTCTCACACTGCTTCGGCAATGGGCTCCAATTACGTCATTATCTATGCAGAAATTAACTCTTAAAGTGGTTACGCTAATGGCGCTGGCTTCAGCACAACGTGTACAAATATTACAATTGTTACGAATAGATTGTATGCATTTGTCTGTAGATGACATTACATTTTATGTCTACGATTTAATCAAACAAATCAGGTATGGCAGGAACCAAGGTGATGTTTAAAGCATATCCTGTTGACCAAATGTTATGTGTAGTTAAACACTTAAGGCAATATCTTGAGTTTACAAGGTGTCTCAGAGGTTCTGAGACAGGACTGCTCATTAGTCACAAAAAGCCATATAAAAGATTGTCAGTACAAACTATTTCTAGATGGTTGAAACAGGTTCTCAATTATGCTGGAGTCGACACTCATCTATTTAAATCTCACTCCAACAGGGCGGCTTCAACATCCGCGGCGAAGGCTCAGGACGTGCCGCTAGACCAAATCCTCGCGGCCGCAGGATGGTCTAGAGAATCAACATTCTCACAATTCTGTGACAAACCTGTACAGACAGTGCCACGGTTTGGGCATGCTGTTTTGGGTTCCATTTAATTTGTTTGCTTTGTTTTATATCATTGTTTGTAATTTCCCCCTGGGACAGAGGGGTTATTACTGTTTTTTTGTTATTATTATTAAAAATAGTTATTGAATAATTTGAAACAATGTTCAATATATTATTTATTCACTACTGTGTCAACCGAAGCAGATTGTCATATGGAGTGCATCTACGGCATGAAAACACAGAGCTTTGAAATCTTCACGTGACTCCGAAGTAAAATAGTAAGATTAATCGAGAAATTACCAGTTCGAAGTTTGATCCTTATTTTATGAGGAGTTACTTTGAGGGATTACGTGCCCTCCGCTCCCACCCTCATAATCTAAGAGATCATCTGGTAGTTCTAGTCTTCTTAAAGCCTTACTATGTTACTTCGGCTATATGTTTTCTGTGTTTTCACGCCGCTGCTTTGAAGTATGACGCGCATGCGCCTGGCGGGGCTTCTTCACATAATCCCTCAACGTAACTCCTCATAAAATAAGGATCAAACTTCGAACTGGTAAGTTCTCATTTAATCTTACTATTATATGCTTTAATTTCATGTCATCCAAGTAAGATTGTTTCATATTTGTTTCAGAATGCTTCAATCTATAATAACTGAACATTTCTTTCAGTTCTCTTAATTTTTAAGACAGTTATGGGCTTTTGACTGTCCTCGATCACAGCTTTTGTGTTAAGCTAATGGAAAAGCAATAGGGAACAAGATGCTAATTTCAAAGTATGAAAATCGGCATAACATTTTTAATACTGAAGATATGAAAGTGAATTAGGTGTCAATTTAAACTTATTTTTATGCTTTATCTGATGGAATAAATTGCAGACTTGATTTTTTAAATCTCAAAATTTTGTAACATTGCTACTATTCACTCACCCCCCCCCCCCCCCCCACACACACCCCCACTTTCCTCTCTTTAGCTTCACATGCCATAACTCTTCAAAATCTTCACCTTGCCTATGTCGATCTATTACCTGCCACGTTTTGTCCTGCTTCTCCGCTTTTTCCTCTCCACATTCATTTTGAAGAATGGTTTTGACCTGAAACGTCAGTTGTCCATGTTCCCCAGGTATGCTGTCTGACCCACTGATTTTTTCCAGCACTATGAGTCCTTTTGTGTATTAACCAGTATCTGCAGTTCTTTATTTCAACATCATTAAACAGGTAGAGTGTAGAGAGTTAATGAGGAAAACCAAACTTGAGAAGGATTCTCCATACTCCCTCTCAAGTTAATGGAGTTGATGACTGTATCAGAAGTCACAAAGGCCATGCATAATGGTTTGTGGTGTTTTCAACACCTTACTGGGATATATCACATGGTGGTGATCACACCCACTTTGCCTTCTGAAACATAAAATTTCCTGGAAAGATTACTTAGCCCCTGGGACAGGGAGGTGAGGGGTACTCTCGCATGACTTTCTTGTAGCAAGCAGTCAGGGGCTTCCACCATAACTACTGTAAAATGGACTATTCACCATTCTTGAATATGGTGCCAATTATAACATCTGAGATCCACTGGCATGCTGTTCCTAGATTCAGGAGGGGGAAGTCATGATTTTAAACAGGGTGTGTTTTGGTCATGTTTTAGTATTTTAGCAAGCAGTTTGTCATGCCCATAGGCTTGTTGTTCTACAGTAATTTAACATTTTATTGGGCTGCAGGTTGCTGACAGAACAGCAAATAGTGTGCTGTGGGATGCAGTAAAGAACACACATCTGAGACTGAACCTTGGTTGAGTAGATCGTTAAGTTGCTTGCTCCAGTGGGTGTTGAAAGTATTTCTGTCCCTGGTAAGTTCTCTTTCGTTCTTGGCTCTCAGCAGGGTGGATTGTTGCTCATGCATGGCATAGATGAACCTAACAGCACTGAAGAATTCATGATTGTTATTATTATTGGCCAACTGCTAGGTGTCTTGTACTTATTTCAACCACAATCTGGAATTACTTTAATCCTTCATGTCGAGGCTTAGTCTTCAAATGCCTATTGATTTTTAATCTTTGAGATTTTGTGTCTATGTGTTTACTGATATAAAAACCAAAGGTCTCTTCATAGATGCAAATTATGATGTTTTACAGAAGCCCACACGTCATTAGGAAGTTGGAGGAAACCAGAACACCTGGAGAAACCCCATGCAGTTACAGGGAGAAAATACAACACACTCCAGGGCCATCATGTAATTCACTGTGTAGCCCCTGCAGGCACTATCATATCTGCCTCCACCACTACTCCTGGCAGTGCCCCCATCACCCTCTGTGTATAAAATCTGTCCCACACAACTCCATTACATTTTCCCTCTCTCATCTTATAGCTATATCTTCATGGTGGATAATTCCACCATTGGATAAAGGGTCTGACTGTCTACTCTATCCATGCCTCTCGTAAATTTATATATTTCTATCAAATTTCCCCTCAATGCCCTGCATTCCAGAGAAACAATCCAAATCTATCTGACCTCTCCCTGCAGCTGAAACCCTCTAATCCTGGCAGCATTCTGTTAAACCTCCAAAGCCTCCATATCTTTCCTGTAATGGGGTGATCAGAACTGCACACAATCCTCCTAATGCAGTCTAATCAAAGTTTTATAGAGCTGCATCACGACTTCCTGATTCTTATATTTAATATGCCTAGCAATGAAAGCAAGCATACCATATGCCTTCTTAACCACCCTATCGACTTCTGCCGTCAATTTCAGTGAGCTATGAACGAGGAATCCAAGATCCCACTGCACATCAATGCTTTTAAGGGTTTTACCGTTAACTGTATACTCTCTCCTGATATTCAACCTCCCAAAGTGCATCATGTCACACTTGCTTGGGTTAAACTCCATCGTCCACTTCTCCGGCCATTTCTGCAGCTGATCTATATCCCGCTGTATTTTCTGACAGCCTTCCTCGCTGTCTGCAACTCTCCAATTTTGGTGTCATCAACAAACTAGCTCACAAACTATGTGAGCAATTTTGGGCACCATATCTGTGGAAGGACATTGCCTCTGGAGAGGGTCCTGTTATTCATGGCTCTTGTGATAATAAAGACCTCATGCCATGTCAGGTTAAACACTGTTTATTCAAGACAAACAAGTGCAAGCTCTCACTTGGGAGTGTACTGCAAACTGCGGAGCATAGCGGAGTGTGACACTAATAAACTAGTAGGCGTAACTACAAAGCATGACATAACATGAGCCTCTAATCTACATCCCCCCTTCCATCCTTGGCCCCATTCTCTTCTCCCTGTATATGCTCCCCTTAGGCCAAGTCATTGAAAGGCACGGCATTTCCTTCCATTGCTACGCAGATGATACACAACGGTACCTCCCCCTGAAGCCCAAAAAACAATCAAATCTGCTTAACCTTACCCATTGCCTCGAGGATATAAAGTGCTGGATGGCCCAGAACTTCCTCCAACTAAACGAGAGTAAGTCTGAGGTCATCCTTCTCGGCCCCTCAATCAAAATGATAGCAGGCAGCCTTGGAAGCCTTATCTCAAACCTCACGTCAAGAATCTTGGCATGATATTTGACAACACTGAAGTTTGACAAACAAGTCAACGCCACAGTAAAAGCTAGCCTATTCCAGCTTCGGACGATAGCTAAAATAAAACAATTCCTCCAGTTTGATGACCTCGAAAAGATCATCCATACATTTATCTCGTCTCGCCTAGATTACTGCAACTCCCTTTACACTGGCATCAGCCAATCTTCCCTGTCCCGCCTTCAACTTGTCAAAACGCCGCAGCGAGACTCCTGACAGGCACCTGAAAAAGGGACCACATCACCCCGATCCTGGCCTCTCTTCACTGGCTCACAGAGTGGTTCAGAATAAGTTTCAAGACCCTCCTCTTTGTCTACAAAGCCCTCAATGGGCTTGCACCCAACTACATTAAAAGTCTTCTCACCCACTACACCACCTCCAGGTCCAGATCGGCCGACTTGGGGTTGCTGAATGTCCCGCAGTCTAGGCATAAGCTCAGGGGCGACCGCGCCTTTGCGGTCGCAGCTCCTAGACTGTGGAACAGCATCCCCCTCCCCGTTAGAACTGCCCCCTCCATCGACTCCTTTAAGTCTAGTCTAAAAACGTATCTGTTCTCCCAAGCCTTTCCTGATGTCCTCTGAGTAAGGGCTATTTGTATATATGTATGTAGCCTGCTTGTGTATACTACTCTTATAACAAATGTAAGCACTTTGGTCAACGAGAGTTGTTTTTAAAATGTGTTATATAAATAAATGGGACGACTTGACTTGACTAAAGAATTAACAACACTGCATACCCATAACTAAGCAAAGCAAATATCACAACCGATGACAAACATATAAAGTCAAACATAGTCCGGATACTTCACGACCGGCCTGCAAACACGACCGGAGCGTGTACAATAAATGCCATCTCCTTTCTTTTTCTGCGGAGACAGAGCTGGTGATATCACCGCCATGGGGGAATGGACCAACGTCAGAGGTCGAATTAGGAGACGGTGGCGCAGGCGAAGATGGGACAGACAAATCCAGGAGCCGTCACAGGCATGGACTGTTGCGTCGGCAAGAGCATGTGAGGGTCACCAGATGCAGATTGAAATGAACTTGTACGGTCAGGATAGTAAGGGGGAGGGATTGGCTCCTTCACAGGCAGGAGATGTTGTCTGTTTCCTCGGTAGGTGCCGCCATCGGCTCTAACAATGTACGAGCATGGTTCTGAAGCCAGACCAGAAATTATCCCAATACGATCGTGGCCTTTGTCAGTCTGTAAGCGGACCACCTGTCCTTTGGTCAACAGTGGCAGAGGCCTGTTCGTCTTGTCCAACCATTTTTTTTGAATGTCTCATTTCTGTTGCAACCTGGATTAAATCTCCTCAGGTGGGAAGACATGCGGGATTAACATTTGTTCCGCAATGGGCAACGGGGTACAGGTCTGCCTTGGCAATATTCGTTGAGCAGGTGAACCCAAGGTAGAGTCATGGGAAATGTTGCGCAAGTTGAGCAAATCCAGAAAAACGTCAGGTTTGGCCAAGTGAGAGCTCTCCATGAGTTGTTTTGCACTCCGGACAGCCCGTTCAGCCACCCGTTAAGACTGTGGATACTCAGGGCTGCTGGTAATGTGGTGAAAATTCCATCGTCTTGCGAACTCTCTGAATTGTTGACTGGTGAACTGGCTGCCATTGTCGGTCAACAGCTTGCCTGGAGATCCATGGATTGAAAAATGATGAGATAATTTCGAAATCACACTACTGGAAGTGGGGCTGCTGAGAAAATCAATGTCGAACCACCCTGAATACGAATCCACTAGCACCAGGTAGTGCTTGCCGTGCCACTCAAATAAATCAGCTGCTACTGTAGATCATGGTACAGGATGTGGCAGAAGTGGTTGCTTTTGTTGATAAGGCGCCAGGCTATTGCACACCGCACAAGCTGCCACATTGTCGTTGATGTATTCAGCCACACCAGGCCAGTAAAACATGCTTTTCGCCCATGAAGCAGTGGCTTCAGCGCTTGGGTGTCCTGTGTGGACAGCGTCAAAATACCGGTGGTATAGTGAGGCAGGAACCACAGCCTTGTGTCCTTTTAAAACAATACCGTCTTGTTGCACTAATTCGTCCCAAACAGGAAAAAAAGGTCGGACTGGCAAAGGAACGTTGTGGTGCTTGTCTGGCCAGCCTTGCTTAATGACAGAAGTTAGCGACTGTAGGGTCCTGTTGGTGGCAGTGTGGGGAACCAAGTCCTCCATCCATGATGAAGAATACGGACATCACAATAAAGTCATCGTCCTGCGAGGGTAGATCTTCGCAGGTCTTCCGAGGTGCTCGTGAAAGAGTGTCTGCCAGGTGCATATCCTTTCCCCGCTTGCAGGTGAGGCCGATGTCATATTTCTGGAGTTGCAGTAACATTTGTTGTAGACGTGCTGGAGAATTGTGAATTGATTTATTGAAAATGCTGATAAGAGGCTAGTGGTCGGTCTCCACTGTAACTGTGCGACCAATGGTGAAAGTGTTGAACCTTTTGCAGACAAAAACAACCGCTAGTAATTCCTTTTTGATTTGGGCGTATCGTTGTTCTGTGTCAGACATGGTGCGCGAGGCATAGGCGACAGGCCTATTGCCATGGCCGTCATTTTGAAGGCACGCAGCGCCCAGGCCATGCTGTGAGGCGTCACATGTAATTGTGATAGGTAGTCTGTGATCGAAGTACGCTAGAGTTGGGGTGGTTGACATCTGCCGTTTAAGAGTGTCAAATGCCATCTGCTGTTGTTCATGCCAGGTCCAAGCCGTGTCTTTGCGTGTGAGCAGGCGTAACGGGGCTGACGTTTCGCAGAAATTGGGTATGAATTTCCTCAAATAGTTCGCCATGCCTAGGATCTCTGCAGGCTGGGCACGTCAGTGGGTGCTGGGAACTCATTAATGGCACTAGTTTTCGCTGGATCAGTTTTCAGGCCATCCTTGGTAAATATATGGTCTGGGTAATTTACTTCACTCTGAATCTGCATTTGTTTGGGTTAAGTTTGAGATGGATGGCCTTGGCACGCTTCAACACTTTTGTCAGATTGGCGTTGTGTTCCTCAATCGTTTTCCCAGCAATTATGATGTCGTCCCCTACGATGGAGCAAGGGTGTCCGGAAAACAATTGCTCCGTGGATTGTTGAAACACTTCACTGGCTGGACTTATACCGAAGGGCATTCGCAAAAATCTATATCATCCAAACAGTGTACTGAAAGTTGTCAGCTTGGAGGATTTATAGAAACATAGAAAATAGGTGCAAGCGTAGGCCATTCGGCCCTTCAAGCCTGCACCGCCATTCAATATGATCTTCGCTGATCATCCAACTCAGTATGCCGTACCTGCCTTCTCTCCATACCCCCTGATCCCTTTAGCCACAAGGGCCACATCTAACTCCCTCTTAAATATAGCCAATGAACTGGCCTCAACTACCTTCTGTGGCAGAGAATTCCAGAAATTCACCACTCTCTGTGTGAAAAATGTTTTTCTCATCTCGGTCCTAAAAGACTTCCCCCTTATCCTTAAACAGTGACCCCTTGTTCTGGACTTCCCCAACATCGGGAACAATCTTCCTGCATCTAGCCTGTCCAACTCCTTAGGAATTTTGTAAGTTTCTATAAGATCTCCCCTCAATCTTCTAAATTCTTGCGAGTACAAGCTGAGTCTATCCAGTCTTTCTTCATATGAAAGTCCTGACATCCCAGGAATCAGTCTGGTGAACCTTCTCTGTACTCCCTCTATGGCAAGAATGTCTTTCCTCAGATTAGGAGACCAAAACTGTATGCAATACTCCATGTGTGGTCTCACCAAGAACCTGTACAATTGCAGTAGAACCTCCCTGCTCCTATACTCAAATCCTTTTGCTATGAATGCCAACATACCATTCGCTTTCTTCACTGCCTGCTGCACCTGCATGCCTACTTTCAATGACTGGTGTACCATGACACCCAGGTCTCGTTGTATCTCCCCTTTTCAAAATTGGCTACCATTCAGATGATTCAGATAGTCTACTTTCCAGTTTTTGCCACCAAAGTGGATAACCTCACATTTATCCACATTATACTGCATCTGCCATGCATTTGCCCACTCACCCAACCTATCCAAGTCGCCTTGCAGCCTCCTAGCATCCTCACAGCTAACACTGCCCCCCAGCTTCGTGTCATCCGCAAACCTGGAGATGTTGCATTCAATTCCCTCGTCCAAATCATTAATATATATTGTAAATAGCTGGAGTCCCAGCACTGAGCCTTCCGGTACCCCACTAGTCACTGCCTGCCATTCTGAAAAGGACCCATTTATTCCTACTCTTTGCTTCCTGTTTGCAAGCCAGTTCGCTATCCACATCAATACTGAACCCCCAATACCATGTGGTTTCAGTTTGCATACTAATCTCTTATGTGGGACCTTGTCGAAAGCCTTCTGAAATTCCAGATATAACACATCCACTGGTTCTCCCTTACCACTCTACTAGTTACATCCTCGAAAAATTCTATAAGGTTCATCAGACATGATTAACCTTTCATAAATCCACGCTGACTTCGTCCAATGATTTCACCACTTTCCAAATGTGCTGCTATCCCATCTTTAATAACTGACTCTAGCAGTTTCCCCACTACCGATGTTAGACAAACTGGTTTGTAATTCCCAGTTTTCTCTCTCCCTCCCTTTTTAAAAAGTGGGGTCACATTAGCTACCCTCCAATCCTCAGGAACTACTACAGAATCTAAATTTTTAGTGTTTTGAAAAATTATCACTAATGCATCCACTATTTATGGGGCTACTTCCGTAAGTACTCTGGGATGCAGCCTATCTGGCGCTGGGGATTTATCAGCCTTTAATCCATTCAATTTACCTAACACCACTTCCCGGCTAACCTGGATTTCACTCAGTTCCTCCATCTCATTTGACCCCCAGTCTCCTGCTATTTCCGGCAGATTATTTATGTCTTCCTTAGTGAAGACAGAACCAATGTAGTTATTCAATTGGTCTGCCATGTCCATGTTCCCCATGATCAATTCACCTGTTTCTGACTGCAAGTGACCTACATTTGTTTTAACTCATCTTTTTCTCTTCACATATCTATAAAAACTTTTTCAGTCAGCTTTTATGTTCCCTGCCAGTTTTCTTTCATAATGTATTTTCCCTTTCCTAATTATGTTCTTTGTCCTCCTCTGCTGGACTCTGAATCTCTCCCAGTCCTCTGGTAGGCTGCTTTATCTGGCTAATTTGTATGCTTCATCTTTTGTTTTGATAATATCCCTTATTTCCCTTGTTATCCATGGATGCACTACCTTCCCTGATTTATTCTTTTGCCAAACTGGGATGAACAATTGTTATAGTTCATCCATGCAGTCTTTAAATGCCTTCCATTGCCTATCCACCATCAACCCTTTAAGAATCAATTGCCAGTCTATCTTGGCCAATTCACGTCTCATACCCTCAAAGTTACCTTTAAGTTCAGATCCCTTGTTTCTGAATTAATTATGTCACTCTCCATCCTAATGAAGAACTCAACCATATTATGGTCACTCTTGCCCAAGGGGCCACGTACAAGAAGACTGCTAACTAACCCTTCCTCATTACTCAATACCCAGTCTAGAATAGCCTGCTCTCTCGTTGGTTCCTCGTATGTTCCAGTGGAATCTGCCAGAATGAATTCTTGGCATCTAGCACTGTGAATACAGTTGTATCAGCCATCTGTGCCGCAATCTCGTCCACTGAACGCATTGGATAATGTTGTCTCTTAATTGGTGCATTTAAATCCTTGGGGTTATTGCAAATCCTTATCTCGTCTTTATTTGTTTTAATAGTTGCAACCATTAAGGAGACCCAGTTTGAGGGTTCAGTTACAGGAGTAATCACACCAAGAGCCACCATTCTGTTATGTTCACTTTGTACACGATCCCGCATAGCACACGGAATCCTGTGGGGTGGACGAACAACTGGGATTGCCTCAGGGTCAATAATAATCGTGCATCTGACAGGCAACCTGCCCAGTTCGTCGTTAAACAATTCCTTGTATTGTGTTAAAATGTGATGTGTAAAATCACAGTCTACAGCCACTGGACAGACGGAAGGGCTGAAGGAAATCAAACCCATGTCATGACATGCGTCGGCACCCAATATGGATGGTACCATCTCGCGTACCACGTAGAAATCCAGGATGTGATCACACGCATGGAGACGACAGCGTAACTTTACTTGACCGATATGGTGCAGTGCTGCTCCATTAAAAGAGATAAGTGAAACTGATGTCTTATGCCCCTGTCTCACTTAGGAAACCTGAACGGGAACCTTTCCATGAGTTGCGAGAGGTTTTGGTCACTCGCCTGGAAAGCCTCCACCGAAGCTTGAGCTGCACCTACAGACCAAAGATCCTACAGGATCTTTGCTGCCAACCTCACACACACAAATACATTGCGAAGGTGGGGGCCAGGGACAGCGGAGGAGCGTTGTCTGCGCAATGAAGAGGAAGGGAAACAGCTGCCACAGACCATGGTAAGTCCTTTGGAAAGCGCGGGAGGGAGGGAGAGAAGGGGAAAGAAGGGGAAAGAAGGGGAGAGAAGGACAGAAAAGGGGAGAGAGAAGGGGAGAGAAGGGGAGAGCGAAGGAAAGCGAAGGAGAGCGAAGGGGAGAGAAGGGGAGAGAAGGGGAACAGAAGGGGGGGAGAAGGAGTGGAGACAGTTTTAAGAAGTTTAATAAAGTTAGCCGGCATTTTACCTTCCGGCGGATCTTCTAGGTCCTGAAAACCAAAGATCCTATAGGATCGTTGCTGAAAACTCCAATGAGCCAATCAAAATGGCCGGTCAGCGAAGGAGATTGCCTTCGGCTGCCTGTAAGTAAATAGCAACCGCACTCCACTGGCTTTGACCAAACGGCAACCTATTTTTAGTCGAGGCCGGTCTTGAATTTGTTGAAATAATCGCAGGAACATAGAAAAAGCCTCGACTACAGCAAACCACTTTCGACCATTAGGGAGAGTGACCAAAACCTCCGGGAACCTCACGGAAAACTTGGGTGGGGCACAAGGACACCAGAGGTTTCCGTTCAGGTTTCCTAAGTGGGACAAGGGCTTAAGTTAGAGTTTCTGTGATTGGTAGCTGTTGGAAGACAGCCAACTAGATTGCGTTGCACCTGGCCCCCAAATCTACTTTGAAATAAAGGGTTTTGCCGTTAATGAGCAGTTTGACCTTGGAATCGAGCTTGGACGCTGTACCAGACAAAGGATCCACATTAATCTCTGTGCTGTCCTCATCTGTTTGTGGGAACTGGGAGCTAGGATATTCATCCTGGTTTAATAAGCTGATGGACTGTTTCATTTGAGATCTGTTATTTCCTGATTTACAGCATTTCGCGATTTATTTTATTACAGAGCCTGCAGGTCTTACACTGAACATGAACCTGCAACGTGTGAACTTACGCAATTAAAAGCAATTAGTAATCCATCTTGGGCTGTTAACTGGCCCCTGAAAACCGTCGAGTAGTAATTTAATTAGACACGCATGAGCCTCTAATCTACAGGTCCAGAGAAGGTTTACAAGAATGTTCCTAGGAATGAGCAAGTTAACATATGACGAGCGTTTGACGGCACTGGGTCTATACGCGCTGGAGATTAGAAGAATGAGGGGGGACTTCATTGAAACGTACAGAATAGTGAAAGGCTTGGAAAAGGTGGATGTGGAGAGGATGTTTCCACTGTGGGAGAGTCTAGAACGAGAGGTCATCACCTTAGAAATAAAGGATGTTCTTTTAGGAAGGAGATAAGGAGGAACTTCTTTAGTCAGTAGGTGGTGAATCTGTGGAATTCTTTGCCACAGAAGGCTGTGGAGGCCAAGTCAATAGATATACAGGATTTAAGGTAGAGATAGATAGATTCTTGAGTAGTACAAGTGTCGAAGGTTACTCAAGGTAAAGGAACCATTAGGAGGTAGTGACCTTAATATGGTAAGTTTTAAACTACCTTTAGGAGTGGTGACCAAAATATGGTACGTTTTAATCTGCAAATTGAGAGGTAGAAGATAAAATCAGAAGAGTCAGTATTGCAGTTGAACAAAGGGGACTGTTGAGGCATGAGGAAGGAGCTAGCCAAAGTTGACTGGAAAGGGACCCTAGCAGGGATGACAGTGGAACAGCAATGGCAGGAATTTCTGGGAATAATCCAGAAGACGCAGGATCATTTCATTTCAAAGAGGAAGAAAGATTCTAAAGGGCCTGTCTCATTTAGGCAATTTTTTAGGCAACTGCAGGCGACTAGGCCAGGGTGTCACCTGTATGGTTGTGAGTTGTCTCCTCAGTTGCCTGTATGTTCGTGAGTAGTCAAGTCAAAGTCAAGTCAAAAGAGTTTGTCATGTGTCCCTGACAGGACAATGAAATTATTTATTTGCTTAGCACAACAGAACATAGTACGCATTGACTACAAAACAGATCATTGTGTCCATATACCATTATATACGTAACTACACACATGAATGAATAAATTGATAAAGTGCAAATAACAGATAAAGGGGTATTAATGTTCAGAGTTTTGTCCAGCCAAGTTTAATAGCCTGATGGCTGTGGGGAAGTAGCTAATCCTGAGCCTGGTTGTTGCAGTCCTCAGGCTCCTGTACCTTCTACCCGAAGGTAACAGGGAGATGAGTGTGTGGCCAGGATGGTGTGGGTCCTTGATGATGCTGCCAGCTGTTTTGAGGCAGCGACTGTGATAGACCCCCTCGATGGAAGGAAGGTCAGAGCCGATGATGGACTGGGCAGTGTTTACTACTTTTTATAGTCTTTTCCTCTCCAGGGCGCTCACGTTGCCGGACCAAGCCACGATGCAACTGGTCAGAATGCTCTCTACTGTGCACCTGTAGAAGTTAGAGAGAGTCCTCCTTTACAAACCGACTCTCCGTAATCTTCCCAGGAAGTAGAGGCGCTGATGAGCTTTCTTAATAATTGCATCTGTGTTCTCGGACCAGGAAAGATCTTCAGAGATGTGCATGCCCAGGAATTTGAAGCTTTTGACCCTTTCAACCACGTTGATATAAACGTGACTGTGGGTCCCCATCCTACTCCTTCCAAAGTCCACAATCAGTTCCTTGGTTTTGCTGGTGTTGAGGGCCAGGTTGTTGTGCTGGCACCATATGGACAGTTGCTCGATCTCTCTTCTATACTCGGACTCATCCCCATCAGTGATACGTCCCACAACAGTGGTGTCGTCAGCGAACATGATGATGGAGTTCGCACGATGACCGGCTACGTAGTGAGTACAGCATGGGGCTGAGCACGCAGCCTTTAGGTGCTCCCATGCTGACTGTTATCGAGTCTGACACATTACCTGAGGAGTAGTCTCCTCAGTAGCGTCTCCCTGGTCGCCGCTGGATTTTCAACATGTTCCAAATTTTTCGCCGACAGTGGGCCAATGAAGGTAGCTTGACTTCTTCTGTCGTAGGTTGTCGCCAGGATGACGTAGGTTGTCGCCAGGTGGGGTAGGTTGTCACCGGTGCTGACGTCGGTGATTTCCATTAGCAACTACCTACGTCAACCCACGTCAACCGGCGACAGATACTGGCAACTGAATTGTCTTCAGTTGTCTTTAGTTGTCGCCGACAGGGTCGTAGCTTGTTGCAGGTTGACTTCGGTTGTCGTAGGTTGTCGCCTGTATGGTCATAGGTTGTCGTAGGTGTGGTTGTAGGTGGATATCCTAATGGTTCGCCGGTTATCGGTAGCTTACCGTAGCGTGACGTCGACTAGGTGATAGGTTATTGTAGCTTGTTGTAGACATTGTCATAGACATTGTCGTAGGGAGTACCATTCACCGGTTGTTCGGCGACCTGCTACGACTCTGGCAGACGGGAAACAAAGGGTAGGAATTAACGGGTCCCTTTCAGAATGGCAGGCAGTGACTAGTGGAGTGCCGCAAGGCTCGGTGCTGGGACAACGTCTATTTACAATATATATTAATGATTTAGATGAAGGAATTGAAAGTAACTTCAGCAAATTTGTAGATGACACAAAGCTGGGTGGCATTGTGAACTGTGAAGAGGATGCTATGAGGATGCAGGGTGACTTGGATAGGTTGGGTGAGTGGGCAGATGCATGGCAGGTGCAGTATAATGTGGATAAATGTGAGGTCATCCACTTTGGTGGCAAGAACAAGATGGCAGATCGTTATCTGAATGGTGTCAGATTAGGAAAAGAGGAAGTGCAATGAGACCTGGGTGGCCTTGTACATCTGTCACTGAAAGTAAGCGTGCAGGTACAGCAGGCAGTGAAGAAAGCTAATAGCATGTTGGCCTTCATAACAAGAGGATTTGAGTATAGGAGCAAACTGCCTTCTGCAGTTGTACAGGGACTTGGTGAGACCACACCGGAGTATTGTGTGCAGTTTTGGTCTCCTAATTTGAGGAAGAACATTCTTGGTATTGAGGGAGTGCAGTGTAGGTTCACAAGGTTAATTCCCGGTATGGCGGAACTGTCATATGATGAAAGAATAGAATGGCTGGGCTTGTATTCACTGGAATTTAGAAGGATGAGAGGGAATTCTCCAGCTCAAGATGGCGCCTGCCTGCGGCGACTTTTGCGGAGCACCAGAACAGAAAAGATTTACCTACAACTTCTATCAACTTACCTGCATCAGGGAAACGGCAGTAATCGGTGCGGTTTCTGACAGGCTGCTTGTGCAGCTGAAAGCGCTGGCAATTTTGCAATCTCCCGCAGCTGCGGGAGCACCGGACTTTAAACTTTCCCACGCTGGCTGTGAAACTCCCGACCCGACTGAGGAACCCAGGTACGGCACCTGGAAACCCCGGGATGACCTCCAGAGCTGCCGGGCTGGATATCCCAAAAGAAATGAAGCTGGAGCAGTTGATTCTGAGGGAACCCCCGTTCATTACGGAGCTGGAGCTGCCATCTGTGAGGGAATTCCCGTTCCAGCGCTGGTCCGCAGAAACAGCAGGTACAGGAAACACAGTGCCTGGAAACAAAGGGGAAGCCTCCATTGTGTCCGGAAACGTGGCCGACGGGCAGGACTTCAGGTCAGAATGAAGCGCAGGGGACTTCGGCCCTCTCTCCCTACTATCCTACTGGCCAATGTACAGTCCCTTGAAAATAAAGTGGAGGACTTAAGGGCAAGGCTGCTTTATCAAAGGGAGCTGAGGGAATGCTCTGTGTTCTGTTTCACAGAGACATGGCTCACCCCCAGCTCCCCAGACTCAGCAGTCCAGCCTGAAGGGTTCTCCATCCACCGTATGGACCGTACACTGGCATCGGGGAAAGGGAGAGGAGGGGGTGTCTGCCTCATGGTCAACTCTGCGTGGTGCTCAGACGTGGCAGTCCTGTCCAACTCCTGCTCTCCATACTTCGAACATCTGGCGGTGAAGTGCCGTCCCTTCTACCTACCGAGGGAATTCACCTCCATCATCCTGACCGCGGTCTACATCCCACTCCAGGCAGACGTCCGTCTGGCACTGGAGGAGCTGCACGCCGTGGTCAACAAACACCAGACGTCTTACCCCGAGGCATTTACCACCATTGCTGGGGACTTCAATAACGCAAACCTAAAGAAATCACTCCCCAACTTCCACCAACATGTGTCCTGCTGCACTAGAGGACCAAACACCCTCGACCACTGCTACACCACCATCAAGAATGCCTACCGCTCTATCCCTCACCCTCACTTCGGTAAATCCGACCATACCGCGGTGCTGCTTCTTCCTGCCTACAGGCAGCAATTAAAGAGCGCACCCCCAGAGGTGAGGACAGTACAGAGCTGGTCAGTGGGGGCAGAAGAACAACTACAAGACTGTTTGGAGTCTGTAGACTGGGCTATGTTCAAGGACTCGGCAACGGACTTGACTGAATACGCCACAGTCGTTACATACTTCATAAAGAAATGTATGGAGGACTGCATCCCTACAAAAACCTTCCGAGTGTTTCCCAATCAGAAACCTTGGATGAAGTGTGAGATCCGCACTCTTCTGAAGACCAGACACCGGGCATTCATGTCTGATGACACAGTGGTCTACAAGAAGTCCAGATACGACCTTGGTAAGGCCATCGAAAAGGCCAAAGGGGAGTTCTGCTCCAAGCTGGAGGATGAGACAGATGTTCGGCAGCTGTGGCGGGGACTGAATGCAATCACCTCTTACAAGGCGAAACTGGGAGGCAGCTCGGATGTCGGCGATACATCACTCCCTGATGAGCTCAATGCATTTTACGCACGCTTTGATAGGGAGAACACCGATGTGCCTTCCCAAGACCCTATTCGCTGTGATGGTATTTCAGTCTCAGTCACAGAGGCCGACGTCAGGAAATCCTTCAGAGGGGTGAACCCTCAAAAAGCGTCTGGACCTGATGGCATACCTGATCGTGTCCTAAAAACCTGTGCGCATCAACTGGCTGGAGTTTTTACGGACATTTTCAATCTGTCACTTCTGAGGTCTGAGGTTCCCACCTGCTTCAAAAGGGCATCAATAATACCGGTGCCCAAGAAGAGCAAGGTGACGTCCCTCAATGACTATCGACCTGTGGCACTAACGCCTGTGGTGATGAAGTGCTTCGAGAGGTTGATCATGGCGCAAAACAACTCCTACCTGCGTGCTCAGCCCCCTGCTGTACTCACTCTATACTCATGACTGCGTAGCCGGTCATAGCGCGAACCCCATCATCATGTTCGCATTATACTGCACCTGCCATGCATCTGCCCACTCACCCAACCTATCCAAGTCACCCTGCATCCTCATAGCATCCTCTTCACAGTTCACAATGCCACCCAGCTTTGTGTCATCTACAAATTTGCTGAAGTTACTTTCAATTCCTTCATCTAAATCATTAATATATATTGTAAATAGACGTTGTCCCAGCACCGAGCCTTGCGGCACTCCACTAGTCACTGCCTGCCATTCTGAAAGGGACCCGTTAATTCCTACCCTTTGTTTCCCGTCTGCCAGAGTCGTAGCAGGTCGCCGAACAACCGGTGAATGGTACTCCCTACGACAATGTCTACGACAATGTCTACAACAAGCTACAATAACCTATCACCTAGTCGACGTCACGCTACGGTAAGCTACCGATAACCGGCGAACCATTAGGATATCCACCTACAACCACACCTACGACAACCTATGACCATACAGGCGACAACCTACGACAACCGAAGTCAACCTGCAACAAGCTACGACCCTGTCGGCGACAACTAAAGACAACTGAAGACAATTCAGTTGCCAGTATCTGTCGCCGGTTGACGTGGGTTGACGTAGGTAGTTGCTAATGGAAATCACCGACGTCAGCACCGGTGACAACCTACCCCACCTGGCGACAACCTACGTCATCCTGGCGACAACCTACGACAGAAGAAGTCAAGCTACCTTCATTGGCCCACTGTCGGCGAAAAATTTGGAACATGTTGAAAATCCAGCGGCGACCAGGGAGACGCTACTGAGGAGACTACTCCTCAGGTAATGTGTCAGACTCGATAACAGTCAGCATGGGAGCACCTAAAGGCTGCGTGCTCAGCCCCATGCTGTACTCACTACGTAGCCGGTCATCGTGCGAACTCCATCATCATGTTCGCTGACGACACCACTGTTGTGGGACGTATCACTGATGGGGATGAGTCCGAGTATAGAAGAGAGATCGAGCAACTGTCCATATGGTGCCAGCACAACAACCTGGCCCTCAACACCAGCAAAACCAAGGAACTGATTGTGGACTTTGGAAGGAGTAGGATGGGGACCCACAGTCCTGTTTATATCAACGGGTCGATGGTTGAAAGGGTCAAGAGCTTCAAATTCCTGGGCGTGCACATCTGTGAAGATCTTTCCTGGTCCGAGAACACAGATGCAATTATTAAGAAAGCTCATCAGCGCCTCTACTTCCTGAGATTACGGAGAGTTGGTCTGTCAAGGAGGACTCTCTCTAACTTCTACAGGTGTACAGTAGAGAGCTTGCTGACTGGTTGCATCGTGGCTTGGTTCGGCAACTTGAGCGCACTGGAGAGGAAAAGACTACAAAAAGTAGTAAACACTGCCCAGTCCATCATCGGCTCTGACCTTCCTTCCATCGAGGGGATTTATCACAGTCGCTGCCTCAAAAAAGGCTGGCAGCATCATCAAGGACCCACACCACCCTGGCCACACACTCATCTCCCTGCTACCTTCGGGTAGAAGGTACAGGAGCCTGAAGACTGCAACAATCCGGTTTAGGAATAGCTACTTCCCCACAGCCATCAGGCTATTAAACCTGGCTCGGAATTCTGAACATTAATATCCCTCCATCTGTTATTTGCACTTTATTAATTCATGGGTGTATTTATGTATAGAATTGTAGTCAATGCCTTCTATGTTCTGTTGTGCTATGCAAAGAAAGATTTTCATTGTCCTGCCAGGAACACATGACAATAAACTCTTTTGACTTTTGACTTTGACTTGACTTTGAATCTTATAGAAACATATAAAATGATTAAGGGATTGGACAAGCGAGATGCAGGAATCATGTTCCCAATGTTGGGGAAGTCCAGAATCAGGGCTAACAGTTTAAGAATAAGGGGTAGGCCATTTAGAAATGAGGAAAAACTTTTTTACCCAGAGAGTTGAGAATTTGTGGAATTCTCTGCCTCAGAAGGCAGTGGAGGCCGATTCACTGGATGCATTCAGTAGAGAATTAGGTCAAGAGCAGGGTTCTCCAAACTATGGCCCTCGGGCCACATCCGGCCCACCACGCGATTTTATGCTGCCCGCAGCAAGCTTTGAGCTCCGGGCTACCCCGGGTCCTAAAGTCCGGCGACTCAGAGTATTTGTATCATGTCTGCAGCATTTGCTCCCCACACAAGAGATTTGTTTTCTTTGGAACGGATCTTTGGAAGAATGGGTTGAAACCGAATTCCTGGTTCCAGGTGGGAGCCCGTTGTGCTCAGGCTCTGTCTCTCTCCCTGTAGAATACGTAGATCATTCCTTGTTTCAGTCTCCGCCAGATCGTTCCCTCACCGCTCTCAGGTACATCATGTCTGTATCGGTACTGCTTCCTGCTTTCGTTCACCGCTTTAATTCTTCATCTCCCTCACTGCTAGTTTCCAACCAGATCCCACTTTTCTCTGCTCGAGCCCCGACTCTTCCCTTCGTGTGTAACCAAAGTCCATTCCAAGCCTGCGGACCCCATCTGCTACCTTGTCTATCCACTACCCGTGTTTACGCATTGGAACTGGAATATTCCCTCCAAGTTCGTACAGCAAAACTGACATTTCTTTATTTTTTCCTACGGCCTGCAAAAATGTGCCAAATATATAATGTGACCCTCATGCTGAAAGGCTTGGAGGCCCCTGTGCTAGAGAAATCAAGGGAAATGGAGAGATGTTAGGAACAGGGTACTGATTGTGGATGATCAACCGTGATCACATTGAATGGCGGTGCTGGCTCGAAAGGCTATATGGCCTTCTCCTGCAACTATTTTTCATGCTTCTATGTAATGGGGAGAAGATAGGAGAATTGGGTTAGGATGTAGAGATAGATCAGCCATGATTGAATGACGGAGTAGACTTGATGGGCAGAATAGCCTAATTAGAAACATAGAAACAAAGAAAATAGGAGCAGGAGGTGGCCATTCGGCCCTTCGAGCCAGCACCGCCATTCATTGTGATCATGGCTGATCGTCCCCTATCAATAATCCGTGCCTGCCTTCTCCCCATATCCCTTGACTCCACTAGCCCCTAGAGCTCTATCCAACTCTCTCTTAAATCCATCCAGTGATTTGGCCTCCACTGCCCTCTGTGGCAGGGAATTCCATAAATTCACAACTCTCTGGGTACAAAAGTTTTTTTCTCACCTCAGTCTTAAATAACCCCTTTATTCTAAGACTGTGGCCCCTGGTTCTGGACACACCCAACATTGCGAACATTTTTCCTGCATCTAGCTTGCCCAGTACTTTTATAATTTTATATGTTTCTGTAATATGCCCCCTCATCCTTCTAAACTCCAGTGAATACAAGCCTAGTCTTTTCAATCTTTCCTCATATGACAGTCCCGCCATCCCAGGGATCAATCTTGTGAACCTACGCTGCACTGCCTCAATCACAAGGATGTCCTTCCTCAAATTAGGAGACCAAAACTGTACACAATACTCCAGATGTGGTCTCACCAGAGCCCTAGACAACTGCAGAAGAACCTCTCTGCTCCTGTACTGAAATCCTTTTGTTATGAAAGCCAACATTCCATTCGCTTTCTCAGTGCCTGCTGTACCTGCACGCCAACTTTCAGTGACCGGTGTAGAAGGACACCCAGATCTCGCTGTACCTCCCCCTTACCTAACCTAACCCCATTGAGATAATAATCTGCCCCCTTATTTTTGCCGCCAAAGTGGATAACCTCACATTTATCTATATTATATACTGCACGCATCTATATTATATATCTGACACGCATCTGCCCACTCACTCAATCTGTCCAGGTCCCCCTGCAACCTCCTAACATCCTCTTCACAATTCACACTGCCACCCAGCTTTGTATCACTGAGTATATATGGTAAACAATTACGGCCCCAACACCAAGCCTTGCGGCACTCCACTCGCCACTGCCTGCCATTCTAAAAAGGACCCGTTCACTCCTACTCTTTGCTTCCGGTCTGCCAACCAATTTTCTATCCATGTCAACACCCTACCCCCAATACCATGTGCTTTAATTTTAGTCACCAGTCTCCCGTGCGGGACCTTATCAAAGACTTTCTGAAAGTTTAGGTACAGTACATCCACTGGCACCCCTTCATCCATTTTATTTGTCACATCCTCAAAAAAATCCAGAAGATTAGTCAAGCATGATTTCCCTTTCATAAATCCATGTTGACTTGGACTAATCCTTTTACTGCTATCCAAATGCCCCATTATTACCTAATAATTAACTCCAGCATCTTTCCCACCACCGAAGTCAGGCTAACTGGACTGTAATTCCCTGTTTTCTCTTTCGCTCCTTTCTTGAAAAGTGGGATAACATTAGCTATCCTCCAATCCACAGGAACTGATCCTGAATCTATTGAACATTAGAAAATGCGTCCACTATTTCTAGAGCCATGTCCCTGAGAGCCCTGGGATGCAGACCATCAGGCTCAGGGGATTTATCATCCTTCAGTCCCATTAGCCTTCAGTCCCATAATTCTGTTCCTATCACATATGATCAACATACCTCATTCCTATATATCACAAATAGCAGATGTACCAGCACAGATCCCTGCAGAACTCCACTGGTCACAGGCCTCCAGCCAGAATATTAACCTTCCACCAGAACCCTCTGTCTTCTATGAATAAGCCAGTTCTGGATCCTCACGACAAAGTCATCATGAATCCCATACATCTTAGTCATCTGGATCAGCCCACCATGAGGATGTTTATCAAAAGCCTTACTGAAATCCATGTATTCAACATCCACCCCCCTACCATCAATAATCTACTACATCACTTCCACAAAAGAATCAATTAAATTAGTGAAACATGACCTACCGTGACAAAGCTGTGCTGGCTGTCCCTAATTAGCCGTCTCTTCCAAATGGGAGTAAATTCTGTCTCGAAGAATTCTTTCAAATAGTTTCCCTATCATTGATGTGAGGCTCTATGGTCTATAGTTCCATGGATTCTCTCCACTTCCTTTCTTAAACAAAGGATCAACATTGACCACTCTCCAGTCCTGTAAGACCTCGCCTATGGCTAGAGTTGAAACAAAAATGTTTGTCAAAGCCCCCGTAATCTCCTCTCTTGCCTCCCTCAATAACCTGGGATAGATCCCATCAGGATCTGGACATTTATCCACCTTAATGTTCTTGGAGCCACAGCAGCACCTCCTTCTCGATCTCAAACTGCCCTGGCATATTTGTATTCTATACACTGTCCATGTCTGCCATATATTGTACTTGTCTCCATCTGCGTCTCATATACAAATCTTCTTTCACAAAGAGTCCATGTGGTAGTATTGGATTGGTCTTCAACAGGAGATTATGATTTGGTGTAAGCGCTTCTAGGTCGTTCGGATCATCAGAACTCTTAGTCGATCATTTAAAATTGCTTCAACTTCACAGAATAAAGTTTGCAATCCTTCATCGTCCAGAACTTGTTGGTTAAGAACAGAGCATATCACTTTTCGCAACATGCAGATCAACCGTTCCCTGATGAGAACCCGCTGAAGGATTAAAGTTCGACCTTATCCCTTGTTGAAGCACAGCATTCTGGATCTTATCCTGAATGGATCCTCATGGTGGGCTGATCCAGAAGTCTTTAAGTGCTTCTTTTAATTCTCTTTCCGCTCCAAAAAAATTCGTACCATTGTCCAATCTTAATGATAGAACTGGACCTCTTCGACAAATAAATCTCCGTTATGCATGATTACAAGAATCCGTATCGAGTGCAGATGCAACTTCAGGATGCACTGCCTTGCTTGCCATGTAAGTGATGACATCATACCTCTTTATCATACTTCATCCTCTCTTAACCTCTATAGGACCGAAATAATCCACCCCCACACCTGTAAATGGAGACTTATCAGGTAGCATCCTCTCCATTCTTCTGTTCTCCAACTTTTCCACACTGTCGCCTACAAACAACACAGTTTTTTATTATCTTTTTTGCAGTGGAGTTAGCCTTGAAAATCCAATATCTTTTGCGAAGCTGGGACAGCATATAATAGTAAGATTAATCGAGAACTTACCAGTTTGAAGTTTATTCGTTATTTTATGAGGCGTTACAATGAGGGATTATGTGAAGAAGGCCGTCCGCACGCATGCGTGTCAATCTTCAAAGCAACGGTGTGAAGTCACAGATAACAGTTGTTGAACTAACATAGTAAGATTATATAAGATCATTGTTACGAGGGTAGGGAGCGGAGGGCACGTAATCCCTCATCGTAACTCCTCATAAAATAACGATCAAACTTCAAACTGGTAAGTTCTCGTTTAATCTTAATATTTTACTTCGGCGTCACGTGAGTGACTACGTGAAGACTTTGAAGGTCTGTGATTTCATGCTGATGAACTAGTCCACGCGTCACAGCTGCATCAATTGACATGGGCGAGTGAGAAAAATTAATGCATTCAAACATTTTAACAATAGTAGTGGTTTAATAACACAAAAGAAAAACAAACAGTGACCCCTATCACCCAGGGGGAAACTGTGAAACAGAACTTAAAACAGAGTCAGCAAAACCCCCGGATCTGGCGACCGGCTTATTATAAAACCTCTGGTACGTCCTCTCATTCGACCACTCCGCAGCCACCAGAATTTGGTCAAGAGGAACGTCCATGTCCCTTGCTGCTGACATCGATGCAGCCCTGGTGGAATGAGGTTTAAAAATGTCAGTGTCCACTCCTGCACACGCCAGAACCTGTTTGATCCATCTAGAGATGGTCTGCACCGTAACCTGTTTGTGAGGTTTGGTGTAGCTGACAAAAAAGGAGAGTTCCGAGCCTCTCAAGCTCCTAGTGACCTTAATGTAATGGGTTATGAACAATACAACACACACTCATGGATCTGAGGGATATGCCATGAAACTCAACTTGATCCCAAGTACCCCTGGCCTGCTCTGTTTGACGAGATCCCGAACGAAAAAGGTGACATTATTGCCGGACGAACTCATACTGTCCAGTCTGAGTTTATATAGTGTTTGGACCCGTTGTGCTGAGGCCTGGGCCATGAGCATAACTACTTTCAATGTCAGATGGTGTAGGGACAGAGATGAAACTGGTGCCCACTGACGGAGCAGCGTGAGGACCACGCTGACATCCCATATATGAGTGTACTTGGGTCTAGGTGGAGTGGAATTAAAGACCCCCTTCATAAATTTAGTTATTAAAGGGTGGGACCCTATCGTGTGATGTGCTGACCCCAGCTGCAAATAATTGGACAAAGCACTGTTAACGGCACTATAACTCAGTTTGCAATCGTGATAGAGTGATGATAGAAACTCTACGACATCAGTGATTGTAGCTGTGTGGTATGAAATGTGAGAGCGGGAACAGTACATCTCCTATTTTCTTATGTGAGAAATGTACTGTTTCTGAGTGCTCTTCCTCCAGGCCGCAGTGATGACATCAAACGGTACGCTCTGAAAGCCCGAGCCCCAGGAACAGTCTCCTCAGAAAATGCAAACCAACAAATTTATACGGTCATGAAGAGGGTGGCTTTCCCCTGTCACTGGGTGTACCAGCAGATTTCTGCTCTTGGGCACTACCATAAAAGGCTGTGTGATTAAGGCTAGCACCAGAGGTAACCAATACGGATTAGGCCAGTCTGGCACTACCAGAATACCAGTGGCAGAATCTTGCTGGATCTTTGCCACACATTGGGTAATGAGGCAGAACACATATGTGCAATACATACACAAATTTACCAGCCCAATGTAGCGAGAATGCATCCACCGCTACTGCCCCTGGGTCTGGCTCCCATGACACATAAATTGGTAACTAATGATTAAGCTGGGAAGCAAACAAATCAATATCCGGCACACCATAATGAAGGACAATATCATTGAACACTTTGTGATTTAACATCCATTCTTTGTTATCATTGAACTCTCGTGACCTGGTGTCTGCCACTGTGTTATACCTTCCTGGTAAATAGATAGCTGAAACCCAGATGTTTCTTGTAATACACCAGTGCCAGAGGAGATTGGACAACCTATCACAGGATACAGACTTACTGCCACCCATGTGATTAATGTACGCTACCGCGGTAGTATTGTCAATCTGAAGTTGGACATGCACGTGATGCCTGTTGGTACAAAAAGCCTTTAACCCATAGTGTGCACCCAACAACTCTAAATAGTTAAAGCCATGTGATTGAAGCATGGATGCTTCCTGCAGATCCCATCTGCCACCGCAGCTTGAGACAGTATCAGTGGCACCCCAACCTAGTGCACTGACATCAGTCTGCAGGATAATTGATGGTGTATTGACTGGAATAGTACCAGAGCAGCACTGAATATTGGCTATCCACCATTGTAACTCAGTTAGAGCGCCAGCTGATAGCTGCATGGGTCTATCGAATGACCTCTCTGAAGTTTAAGCGCCTGTGCCTTTGCATGCTGTAAATTTTGGTAGTGCAAAGGCCCGAATTGAGCAGCTGGGAATGCTGCCACTAATTTTCCAATTCCCCGAGCCACATGTCTAATAGAGGGTGATTATCAACAATGAGTTTCCTGCAGGCTTCAATTAAGTGTAATTGCTTGCTCTGTGGCAGAGTCACTGACATGTGTACTGAGTTAATGGTGAACCCCAAATAGTCAATTATCTTAGATGACACCAATTTAGATTTAACTAGATGGATAATGAATCCAATCTTTTCAAAAATGAGTTTGTAGCTGACAGATAATTCAGCTAATTCAAAAGTCCTCCCAATGACTAAAATGTCGTCCAAATATGCCATGACAATATGATTTTGTGCTCTGAGTAACCTCAGAACTGGTTTGAGCAATTTTGTGAATAGTCTGGGAGCTGAAGTTAATCCGTTAGGCAAAGTTTTAAATTGCCATAACTGATCCATCCAGTTAAACTTCAAAAAATGTTTGTGCTGCTCATGAATAGTAAGTATCTTTGAGGTCAATGCTTGCCATATAACATCCCCTGGAAAGCAGTTGTTTAGCTGTAACAAACATTTCCATTTTGAAATGTTTATATTGCACAAAAGTGTTAAGCTCTGTCAAATCTAGAATAATTCTACATCCTCCATCCTTTTTTGGCCTCGTAAAGATATTGGACACAAATTGATAAGACTAGCGCCTTGCCCTTTCAATTACACCTTTTTGTGCACTAATAAACTCCTGTTGTGAGAACACAAACTTACGGTCAGGTGTGTGCTGAGTAGGTGGAGGCAAGTCGGAAATGAACTCAATTTGAAAACCTTGAATACTATGCAGTATAAACGGGTTAGATGTTATCCACTGCCATTCATGTAAGAAAAATTGCAATCTCCCCCCAATTTGTAATGTATCCATTGCAGTCGCACCTACCTTAGGATTTACCGGCGGCAACGTCGCTGCTTCTGCCCCCGAGGTCTGGTGGGTAGGACTGCTGGAGAGCGGCGCATCTTGAACATGGCCCGGCTAGGGCCCTGCCCTAAAAAAGGCCTCTGTGTAGTTTGCTCCACACTACGTCCACCATAGCCAGTGAACCGTTTGGCATGCACCTGAGGGTAGGGCTACAGTCTGCGGAAAGATGACCCCTTTGGAGGCACCTTCATGAGCCCAACAGTCTTAGACACTTCGTCCAATTCTTTCACCTGATTACTCAGGTTTTCTCCAAATAGGTCTGGGGGTTGAACAGTCCCCGGTTTGCAAAGTCCAGCAAATTTAGGGTTAATGGCAGGATGGATGGCATTTTTCCTGATACAATTAATTTCTAATTTGTGCATTGCACATTAATACCATCGTATCCTCCTGAGTCTCTGAGAGAGGCGCCCCCTCCACTGACCTTGCAAAGGCCGTGATGCCCGAGGTGAGTAGCCGGAGTACTTTTTGCTATTTTACCTCCTGGGCTCCGACGCACCCTCCAATGTGCCCCCAAATATATTGGTTTACTATGGGGACACTCAGTGAGGCACAATTCTGTGGAGTATTGTACCTGGCAGTGGTCTCCTCCATTGTCTGTTCTTGCAGAGGATGGGAAGCCATATAATTTATATTTTCGGCGAGATCTGTATCCAATGGCTCGCCGGTGAGGGCTGGGACCGCAAGTCTGGATGCAATGAACAATACACCCAATGGTCCCTCTAGCCCAACTGTGCCTTCGTACTCTGGTTCAGCATAGCACTGACCTCGTACGCTCCCGTCATCTGACAGGGAGCTATCACGCAGCCCTGACACAGGCGCTGCTGCCTCAGGTTCAATAAACTCCCCGGGCTCCGATAGCTCCTTGCTCTGGAGTATATCGTGGTGGAGAGTAACCTCTCCACAAGGCTCTCCAGCTGGGCCAGCCTGTCGGTAACACTGCCCTTAGGAGGGAACTCGTCCACCTCCTGGCCCGACTCCTCAGAGTCCAGGGCCCTTACAGACTTTTTGTGGCTTTTCTCCCCCATGGAATAGCCAAGGTGCCTTCTGGCCGCACCATGTCTGTGGTTGCTGGCTGTTCTGCCAGCGGTTCAATAGGTGAATTAGGTGGTCGCACGCTGCCTGCAGGCGCTTAGTCTTCCGCAGCCGGTTTGGTCGCAGCGCGCCTCTTCACCTTGGACATATTTGCACACAATCCGAAGTTAAAGTATTCTTGAATAAACGCACTCCGGACCGGGAGCAACGATTTCAGCCAAAGCAGTTTGAAAAAACACTTATCTGGATCTTTTAAACTTACCCGCTGGAAGGAGCGACGCGCCTGCCAGTCAGTCGTTGCGCAATGCGTGGGGACGGCCTTCTTCACGTAGTCACTCACGTGACTCCGAAGTAAAATTTCTTCCTCCATGTCCGATCAATTCATGGATATGTCGTAACAGTAATGTTGAAAAATGACAGTCCTTCGAGAGAATAATAGGATGCTTAGCCTCTTCAGGCATTGCCAGTCTATTCAGGCGTCCGCCAACTCTCAGAAGTCCTTCTTCCAATACCGGATCCAGCTTATACGGTTGACTGTCTCTTTTGACACCATGTACTCCAGCTTCCAACCTCGATATTTCCTCTTTGTATTTCTGTCTTTGACAGAAAGAAATAATCGCGTTTTCCGCTTTGAGGAGATCGTCAAGATGTAAACCCTGTACGTTTTATAATTCCTTAAAAACTTGCATCTTCTGCTCAACCTTTTCCTTCAGCATTTCAGGATCTCCTTCAAGGATACCTTCAGCAATCTCTTTCCTTTTTCGAGCAATCAGCTTTAAGAAACCAAGCCACCACATTCACCAGCTTCTTCCATGATGAAAAGTGGGTAATTAAATCATTTGTTGTGTTTGATGAATCTAGCAATAACGTTCACTGTGATATTTTGTTTAATTTCCGGAACATTAGCAGAGATTTCAAATCCCAGCTCAAGTTTTGGCCATTCCCTGTCTGGCCTACAGAGAAAATCTGGTCCATTGATCCATCTCTTATTGCTTAAGAAGTGGTCTGCTGTTAGTCCTCTAGAAGCTTCATCCGCAGGATTTTCCTTTGTGTTAAAATATTTCCATTGTGATACATTAGTAGCACCCATTACAAAAGAGATTCTGTTTGTTACAAATGTCAAAAAACGTTTGTTCTCTTTGTTTAAGTATTTAAGCACCGTAGTACTATCAGTCCAGAAGATAGGTTCTTCCAGTTGAAGCTGCAGTTCTTTTTGCAGCATTCTGTCAACTTTAACTTTAACAGCAGTGTTCCATTCTGGGATTTGTCATTTGCTTCAATGGTGCCACTCTGGCCTTTCCCGTTAAGAATGCAACATGTACTTTATTGTCATCATTTTCCAGTCTTAGAAATGAAATGGTACCACAGCCACTTTCACTGGCATCTGAGAAATGATGCAACTGTGCACATCTGATCATACCAAAGTTTGTAGGCTTCATACACCGGTCAACTTTAAACTCCAAGATCTTGTCATGATCCGTTAAACATTCTGTCCACCGCTGAGAAGAGGTTTGCGTTATACTCTCATCCCATCCAAGTTTTTTTCTTTCAGAGATCCTGCAAAATTAACCCGGCTGGCAGTGTAAATGGTGTAAGAAATCCCAAAGGGTTGTAAACGGAACAAATCACAGAAAGGATGCCCCTTCTAGTACATGGTCGCTCTTGAATTGAGGTTCTGAGCTTGAACACGTCTGATTCGACACACCAGTTCAGCTCCAGTGCACTTTCAATTGGCAGATTGTCTTTATCCAAATCCAACTTCCTGGTCTCCTTGGCTCTGTCATCTCGTGGAATTATTTCCAATACAACACGGCTGTTGCTGATCCACTTGGAAAGCATGAATCCTCCCTTATTGCAGAGGGAAGTCAGATGTTTTACCATTTGCTTCCTGCTCCGTAGACATGGATTTTAAACAATCATCCACATAGAAATTATTCTTCACAGCATTAAGCACTTCTTCTGGAAAGTCAGCTTTATTGTCCTCAGCGGTCTTCCTTAATGCAAAGTTCGCGTAACGGTGATGACACTGCTCCAAAGAGATGTACCTTCATCTGGTATTCAACGAGATCTTGTTGTGCATCATCATCAAGCCACCATAGGAATCGCAAATAGTCAATGTGTTCTTATGATACTTTGACTTGATGAAACATCACTTTAATGTCAGCCATCAAAGGAATTGGTTCTTGTCTGAATTTAATAAGAACTGCAATGAGTGAGTTGGTAAGGTTCGGACCCTGCAGTAGCTGACAGTTGATTGATGTTCCTTTGAAGACTGCAGCACAGTCATAGATCACCCTCAGGGTCCCTTTCCTTAAGTGATACACCCCATGGTGCAGAATATACCAAAGCTCTCCGTCACTTCGATTTAGCTGGTTTGTTGGTACCATTTTGGAACAATCATTGTCAATCATGTCCTTTAGGAAAGACGTATATTCCTCATGAAATTTCGGATTCTTGCCAAACTTGTGTTTCAGATTCTGGGTGTGTTGCTCTGCCATACGACGATTATTTGGCAGACTAACGTTTTCTTGCTTTAAAGGTAAGTCTAGACAATCGTGTCCTTCTATCATCTTTACTGAGTGGTTCATAATATCCAAAAACTCGGATTCTTCTCTGGACATTTCTTCCGATTCCTTACCAGTACTTTCACTGAAATCTTGATTGTATTGCTTCATTAACAACTCTTCTAATTTAACAGTAGGTATTTGATTAACATCAGCAGCAGGGTGCTTCTTCTGGTATCTGCTTTGGTTGTTCCTTCTCAAGGAGCCGTAGGAAAGCCATCTGAGTAGGGTTTTCACAGCCAACGGTCCATCTCCTTGGCTCCTCACAGTCTTTATAGGTTCCAATGCCTTCAAAGCATTCGTAACGATAAGTAGGTCGATACCAGAATTTATTTTAGGTATCTTGTCATCCTTCAAGTAAGGACATTGTTTCGTCCTCATGTCTGGGTATATTCTGATGACAAACAGGCATGGACTCATGTGTAAACACATCAGATATTTGTAAAAAATTGGCTGCATCCAGACTAGATATTTCCATACTTGTAATGTGATGACTAACGCAATCTTTCTCTTCATTCATGGTACGCAATAGAATCTTAATCTTTCATCCTGTAATGTCCAGCCTTCTCATCAAGCTTTCTGTGCAAAAGGTAGTTGAGCCCCATGATCCAAAAATGCATATGTTTGCAACACTGTATTTGTCTTGTTATTCCTTAAGGGCCTGTCTCACGGTGCGAGTCCACCCACGAGTGACCCCAAGTGAAAGAAAAAAAAGACTCGTGGTTGTGTACGAGATTTCAAGTTTATGATCAAATGCTTAACCGAGTTCCCACGGGTATGTCATATCTGCGATGTTCCAAGTTCCTCTCCCAAGTTAGCAAGTTCCTCTCCCGTTACTCTTGAGCCAACCGTGAATGAAGGTATGTTTTAATAACTGTTCTTTCACATCAGATTGTTGGGAAACAGAGCTCAGGGTTCGCCTCCTGAGCTGCTTTGGTGCCCAGGCGTGAGTTAAGAAGGAGGGAGGTTGGGGGGCGTCATTAAACTGTCTGGGGTGACAAGGCTCTTGGGTTAGGAGTGGGTGCGAGGGAGGGTTAATTCTCTCCAATCTCTCTCAAGCCCCGGACGAGAACAAAGGAAAACCTCTCTTGCCACCGTGTACAAGCCCGTTGTATATAACTTTGCTGCTGACGCGCACACGCACTCTCTCTCCCTCGCTCTCTCTCTCTCTCTGCTCTCTCTCACTGCAGCTCAGAGCCCAACCTCGCCATCCTATAATGGTAACATTCACATTGGGTCCCGTCCACACCCACAAGGCAACAGGCAGCGTGAGAGACAGAGAGTTTGTAGGGTGTTGGTTTTGTATAAGGTTTTCTTTTTAAATTATTAGCCAAGGTCGCATTTACGTATTTTAAACGAAGTTTGGAGTGCTTGACAATACTTTTTTTTTTTCTTTGCGCTTGTTTTCAGAAAGGGTTCAGACCACGCCCCGCTTGGCTCGTTGCCCCCTTTGAACCAAGCCCTGCGAGTGGGAGGGAGGGAGGGAAGGTGTGAGTGAACAAGAGCGCCGAGGAGGAGAGGGAAATAGGGGGGGTGTGGGGGGGTGAGTGGAGGAGAAATAGGGAAGAAGTTAGTTGTTCAGATCAGAAACCTGTAGGCTGGGAGCCATAATGGTGAAGAGCGCACCCAGTTCTTCTGAGGAGTGCATAAGAGACATCGATCAGAAGCAATGTTCCTCTAGAACTATAACTGAAACAGTGTCCACATCACCTCCTCTTGGCCGGACCGCAAGACCCAGGGTTACTGGTCAGCGATCTCCACCACAAAGGAATCTCAAGAGGGCAATGCCAATGTAAACCGCGGCATCTCCTAAAATATGCCTATTCATACACACATTAATTCTCTCTCTCTCTCTCTCTCACACAACACACAATATCATCCAAGACTGTTCGTGTAGAAGGCAACATTTGCCCAGAAGTCGCCAAGAAAGGAATAAAGTGTAGGATAGGAACTGCCTGCAGATGCTGGTTTAAAACAAAGATAGACACAAAAAGCTGGAGCTGACAGGGGGCGATCAAACAGCACAATGTCACCCCGTCACCAATATCTTCTCTCCAGCGATGCTGCCTGCCCGCTGAGTAAAAAAAGAGCAAGAATGTGATCTGAGAGGAAAGATAGTGGAGAGAAGTGAATCGTCAACTGATGGAAGGGGAGGAAAGGCGCCTGAGCGAAAGATAGAGCAGAGAAAACCCAGCAATCGATTTATAGAATGTACTTGGAAGAGGAAACAAAAATCCCTTTATGAATACTCTATTCATGCTGATGATGTTAGGTCGGACTGATCAATGTGGGCTGTGACCGGGCGATGGTTGTGATCGTTTACAGGCTGTAAATCAGGAAACTTGTCATCTTGTAATCGCTATTGGTTGTAAATCTACACGTCAGGAAAACCCAACGTTCATTGATTCATCTCAGAAAGCAGCGACGCATGGCCCGTTGCTGTCCGGAAGTTCGGACACCCTTCCTGAAGTCTGATTCGGATGCAATGCGCTATATCAGTGCTTCTTAAACTGGTGAATGATTCACCCAAGCGCGAATGAAATTATTTTATGGAGTGAATGAAACTGGAGGGGTAGGTGAAGGGTGAATGACATAATTTATCGCAATTTTGTTTTCTAATGTCTTTCTAAAAAAAGACATTACCATTAAAGTGGTTAGTAAGCTCATTGGTTTTAATGGCAGTGGAGCTGGAACTTTGATATGTTTTTTTATCTATACCTAAGGTTTTCTAATTTCAAAGTAACAGGACATTTCCCAAATTTACTGTAATATAACCGTTTAGGGAAGACCAGACGAGCTAGTGTGATCATACATTTATAAAGGCAATACTGGGGGATCGCCGTATGCAACTGTTGAACTGTAACTTTATTTTGTGTAGAAATGTAGCTACCAAAGTTGATATTTGGTGGTTTTGTGAGCTTTCGGGGGGGGTTATAGAAAGATATTAGTTAGAGGAAAATATATTAAATCACAGACTCCATGGTTTTTATAGCTAATTTTCCAAGAAATAACTGCAGTAATCAAAGCCCAAAAGGGTAGGATAGGGCTGAAGCCCAGTGTTTAGACGTTGGAATGTTTTTTTTATCATTCTAATTGAATGATTTTCCAACTCCAGTGGTAATTAAACTTTTTTCACTCCTAGTTTTTTTAACATATTTTTAGGATGTTAAAAAAGCTGAATAAAATAAACATTTACGAAATGAGTTCATTTATGTATTTTGCTCATGTGACAAAAGTACATTATATATAAAATTCTACACAAGGGAAAATAAGACGAAAATTACCAAAAAAACAAAGAAAATTTAGTCGAGGGTGAATTAAATTTTGTGATTAAGACTCGAGGGTGAATGGCACTGAAATAATTTAAAGAGTGCCCACGGTAGACTCACGAGTCACTAAGGTAAACGCACGGGCCACTACGTTATTACAACAAGTTTAAATGTGTCCATTTTTAACTTGAACAGTAAATTTGACTAGTGGAAAATATCAAACATGTTTGAATTTTTTCACGACTTAACAAGTTTCACGGGTACCTGCCGTTAGCGCCACGAGTCGCTAAGTTGCTCGCGTGAGTTCCGACGTTCCCGCTACGTTGATTGTACGTGATTACCGCGAGTGAAAACTCGGGGTCACTCGTGGGTCAATTTGCACCGTGAGACAGGGGTTTTACCTGCACTGGTAAGACAGAGAAAATACAGGTTTCTACCCCGGCCCCAATATGCACATTTATCTGAGGTGCGGTAACAGCATCACTAGTAGCTGGCTTCTCCTTCTGTTCTATTTGCTCCGGCTTCTGTTCAGTGTGAAGTAATCCAGGATGATCCTATTTACACTTATCGCAAGTCATACGGCTCGTGCAGTCTTTAACCATGTATCCTTTCTTCAAACATCCAAAACAGATTCCCTTCTCCTTTAAGAAATCTATCTTTTCTTTATATTTCTAATCTTTAATTTCCGACACCACCTTATGGTGTTACCATCTTTGTTACATGACAAGCAGAACCATCTTGGCTTAACAGGAGATGTATCTCCTTTCTTTTCACCTTTTCACCTTTTGTTTCAACAGGTATTACAGCAGTAGCAAAACTACTTCCCTTAGGTCCTGATCTTCCTCTTGTTTTAGTTTGACGGTTGCTGATTTAGGATCTTGAATATCCCCGTGACGTGGACTTGACATAAATCGTATTCCCCTTTCTATGAAATTCACCAGATCAGAAAACATGGCTTCTCGCTTCTCATCTTCCTATATCGGGCCTGCCTTGTCCCTCCACTTCTCTCGAAGCTTAAAGGGTAGTTTATGAATAATAATCTTCATATTACCAACAACATTAATTTCTTCAATGTCATTGAGATGTCTCAATGAGATACAACAACTTCTAAGAAATATCTCAAATTCACGCAATGCTTTCACATCCTCTGGCTTGAAAGCTGTCCAAGCATTGTCCTTCATATATGCATCACCAATCTGGTGTTCATACCAAAATGTTCTCTCAGCAATTCTCTTGCCGTAAGATAGCCCTCACCATCAGGCAAATTCTGACATCCTCCAACAAGCTGCTTTGGATATCCGCTTGCTCCAGAATTCGTAAGCGATCTCTCTCATTAGTAGTTTTCATTTCCACTCCCTCCACGAACTATGAAAGTTCCATGTTGCAAAGGATCACCGTCGAACTTAGGAATTTCCATGGGAGGTAAGGTGGTAAGGATATTTTGTTGAGCCAAAAGATCGCTGATTTTCGTTTGATTCCTCACCAATTCAAATAATTCATTTTGAGATCCCTGGTTAGACACAGATGGATGAGAAACAGGCATGTGCGAGGAGTATGTCTCTGGATAAGCTATGTCACGAGCCCATGACTGGTTGTTTGTCCCTGGCTAGGAACAAATCAATGATAATCAGGCATCTGTGAATGTTGCTGTCTTGGGTAAGCTTCGTCACGAGCGCCATGGCTAGTTGTTTGTCCCTGGCTGGGCGCAAATGGATGATAAGCAGCTTGAGCCTGTAAAACATGCCCCCGATGGGGGTGCTGAAATGAAGTTTTGTCGTCCATCCACTGGTTCCGTGCTCGTTCCGATGCCAGATATTCTCTGGCTGTAGATACGATTTAGGTGCTGCTTCCTTTCCTGTTAAGGTACCTTTCTGCTGAGATACACTTGAGCCACATCTTAATCTCCGACTCTCCAATGCCTCTTTCTTAATTGCAGCTATTTCCAACTTCATGGTCATTTCCAGTCGTTCCTTCTCTCTCCAGCTGTTCTTCATGTTCCTCAGTCTCTCCCTTAAACTGCCTTTCTCGCTCTTCAGCTTCTCTCTTAAACTGCCTTTTTCACTCCTCAGCTTCTCTCTCAAACTGCCTTTCCTGCTCCTCATGCTTATGTTTTATTTCCAAGGCGGCAGTTTCTAGCGAGAGAGCAGCAAGTTCAGCTTCGGCTTTCATTTGAGCAGAGACTCTTGAGAATGAACTAGCTACAGAACTAGACTTATATATTGATTTTCGTGTTGAGACAGTTGAAATAATATCATGTGGTGTTATTTCTTCTTGAATTTGGATACTTTGTTGTATAGCATCTCCTGCTATAGCACACAAGGTCCTTTGTTCAACTTCAGCTAACCATCTCTTTGCATCTTCCATAAAATCATCAAATATCTCCACCTTTTCTTTGAACCACCGGGTTTGTCTTTCGAGTTCTTCCAGAGGCAGCTGTAAATCCAGAAGTGTTTTCGTTTATCTCCAACCTCTTTACCGAGGCTGAATAGTTGCCCCAGATTAGGCCCTACTATGTGTTAAAGAAGGAACTGCAGATGCTGGAGAATCGAGGGTTGCACAAAAGCTGGAGAAACTCAGCGGGTGCAGCAGCATCTAAGGAGCGAAGGAGAGTCTGAAGAAGGGTCTCGACCCGAAACGTCGCCTATCCAGTCTGAAGAAGGGTCTCGACCCGAAACGTCGCCAATCTCCTTCGTTCCTTAGATGCTGCTGCACCCGCTGAGTTTCTCCAGCTTTTGTGTAACCCTTAGGCTCTACTATCATCTGTTCTCATCTGATTCCATTAGTTTCTTCTGGAATTCAATTAACTGGAACATCTGCTTCCATAATTTGTCTTTATCCTTCTGGCATTTCTCCTGAAATGCAACTCGGGCCTATTTGGTAGGTTTCTTTGTTCGTTGGCTACCTCGTCTCAGTTCTGGCTCTTCTCCACCTGGCATACCTGTTGAAGATTTCATGGCTCCCTCTGGTGGCGCTTCTTCGCCTAAGCAGGTCTTTGGCAGACTGCTAAATTTGCTTGTAAGGCAAACAGGACGGTTTTCAATCAACTTCTGTCTTCTTGCTGATAAACATTCAATAGTGGTTCATAGTTGAGTATAAATCAATAATAATCGTTCACTCTGGTGCAGTGTTCCATAAACAGCTGAAAGAATCCAAAACAAAACTAGACTTTCAGAAAACATCCAATTGGAGGCCACGGCTTTCCTTTTGCTGGCTTATCTTGGCATTAACGTAAACAAGCTGCTGGCTGCTTTCCAAAACATCAGCAGAACTTAAACTTCTGTTATAGCTCACAGACTTTATGTTTGCCCTTTTTTACTCACTTGAAATTGCGACAAATTAGTCGAACTTTTCACAGCATTTCGTTAAGAAGTTGTTCAAATTAAAGCGTTCCAGCTTTCAAATTTATAGCATAATACAATAGCTGTTCATTACTCACGCTCTCGATCAGTAAAGTTTTTCAATCTTCAGATAAGTCCAGCGCCTAAGGGGGGCCCCGCGCTAATTTTCGTTGCGTTGTTATATACAGATTTATTTCTTTAAACATTCGCTCTGTTAAATACAGATTTGTTTTTTAAACGGACATGGATAAAAACCACTGCACCGGCCATCAGTCAAAAATGATTTGTTAACTACTAGTTAGCACTTGTTAACAGCCAGTAGATAACAAGTAGTTATATGTGTCATCAACGCATCGATCCACATTCCTCAGTAAATATAATTGTGTTTTGACCAAGTATTAATGACGCAAGTTCCTTTGGATAAAATTGCGGTATGGACGCAAAATGACGCTGCTCCTTGCAAATGAGCAGTGGGCCCGGTATGCGCGCGTGTGCAAATGGGGAAACAGTCTCCCCGCGCATGCGCAATGCGCCTGGTGTCCACACGCGGCAGTCGCACATGAACAGTTGGGGAAGGCTTAAATTTCTGGGAATACCATCAAATTTCAGGAAATTTGGGAGACTATTGCAGGGGGGAAAAAATTAGGTATGGAAGCACTGGCTGTGCATCAGAGGGTGTGAGATTGGAGTGGTGCTGAAGTTACTCCAGCACCTGGGCTGGAATGGACCCAATGTCCTTGGGGGAGTGTTTGCTAGCGCTGTCAGGGAGGATTTAAACTAATGTGGCAGAGGGATGGGAGCATGAGCAGAGCGACAGAGGGGTATAAAATGAGGGTAGAAGCAATAGGTAGCAAGGTGAAAAGTAAAAGTGGCAGGCAGACAAATCCAGGGCAAAAATCAAAAAGGGCCACTTTTCAACATAATTGTATAAAGGGTAAGAATGTTGTAAAAACAAGCCTGATGGCGTTGTGTCTCAATGCAAGTAGCATTCGTAATAAGGTGGATGAGTTGAACGTGCAGATAGTTGTTAATGAATATGATATAGTTGGGGTCACAGAGACATGGCTCCAGGGTGACCAAGGTTGGGAGCTGAACATCCAGGGAAATTCAATATTCAGGCGGGATAGACAGAAAGGAAAAGAAGGTGGGGTAGCGTTGCTGGTTAAAGAGGAGATTAACGCAATAGAAAGGAAGGACATTAGCTTGGAGGATGTGGAATATATAGGTAGAGCTGCGAAACACCAAGGGGCAGAAAACGCAAGTGGGAGTTGTGTACAAGCCACCTAACAGTAGTAGTGGAGTTGGGGATGGCGTCAAACAGGAAATTAGAAATGCGTGCAACAAAGGTAAAACAGTTATAATGGGTGACTTCAATCTACATATAGATTGGGTGAATCAAATTGGCAGGGGTGCTGAGGAAGAGAATTTCTTGGAATGTATGCGGGATAGTTTTCTAAACCAACATGTAGAGGAACCAACGAGAGAGCAGGCTATTCTAGACTGGGTATTGAGTAATGAGGAAGGGTTAGTTAGCAGTCTTGTTATGCGTGGCCCCTTGGGCAAGAGTGACCATAATATCGTTGAGTTCTTCATTAGGATGGAGAGTGACATAGTTAATTCAGAAACAAGGGTTCTGAACTTAAAGTAAAGTAACTTTGAGGGTATTAGATGTGAATTGGCCAAGATAGACTGGCAATTGATTCTTAAAGGTTTGACGGTGGATATGCAATGGAAGGCATTTAAAGGCTGCATGGATGAACTAAAACAATTGTTCATCCCAGTTTAGAAAAATAATAAATCAGGGAAGGTAGTGCATCCGTGGATAACAAGGGAAATCAGGGATAGTATCAAAACAAAAGATGAAGCATACAAATTAGCCAGAAAAAGCAGCCTACCAGAGGACTGGGAGAAATTCAGCAGAGGAGGACAGAGGGCTTAATTAGGAAAGGGAAAATAGGTTATGAAAGAAAACTGGCAGGGAACATAAAAATTGACTGCAAAAGTTTTTATAGATCTGTGAAGAGAAAAATATTAGTTAAAACAAATGTAGGTCCCTTACAGTCAAAAACAGGTGAATTGATCATGGGGAACAAGGACATGGCAGACCAATTGAATAACTACTTTGGTTCTGTCTTCACTAAGGAAGACATAGATAATCTGCCGGAAATAGCAGGGGATCGAGGGTCAAATGAGATGGAGGAACTGAGTGAAATCCAGGTTAGTCGGGAAGTGGTGTTAGGTAAATTGAATGAATTAAAGGCAGATAAATCCCCAGCGCCAGATAGGCTGCATCCCAGAGTACTTAAGGAAGTAGTCCCAGAAATAGTGGAAGCATTAGTGATATTTTTTCAAAACTCTTTAGATTCTGGGGTAATTCCTGAGGATTTGAAGGTAGCTAATGTAACCCCACTTTTTAAAAACGGAGGGAGAGAGAAAACGGGGAATTACAGACCAGTTAGTCTAACATCGGTAATGGGGAAAATGTTAGAGTCAGTTATTAAAGATGGGATAGCAGCACATTTGGAAAGTGGTGAAATCATTGGGCAAACCCTCAAGTACAATTGAAAATAGATAACATAAGTATAGAAAGAGTATATGAAAATAAATTTCTTGGGGTGATCTTAGACCACAAAATCTGCTGGAAACCACATATAAACCACGTCAAAGCAAAACTGGCAAAGTCTATAGCATTATTGGGAAAATCAAGACACATTCTGGATCACAAATCATTACATACTCTATATAATACACTCATATTGCCATATCTGAGTTATTGTGTGGAGATATGGGGGAACACCTACAAAACCAACCTACAGCTGTTATGCACATTACAAAAAAGAGCAATAAGAATTATCAATAACGTTGGATATCTTGAACATACCAATTTATTATTCCTAAAGTCACATACACTGAAGTTCACCGATCTGGTTAAATTTAAGACTGCACAAATCAAGAACAAAGCAAAAAATAATTTACTTCCAAGAAATATACAAAAAACTGTTTATTGAAAGACAGGGTGGGTATAATTTGAGAGGGGAACATAATTTAAAAAAACTCAATGTCAGAACAACTCTTAAAAGTATGTGCATAGCAACCTGTGGGGTGAATTTATGGAATGGTCTGGAACAGGGGATAAAACTTAGTACAAACATAATTCAGTTTTAAAAGATGTACAAAAACACTTTTTTTAAAGGATATTGGGATGAGGATAGGTGATTGTGAGTGGGATATTTGTTATACTGATTGTATTGGGAAGGGTGATTATAGGGTGATGGGTTGTATATATGACTAAGAGATACTGTATAGTATATGAGGGTTTCTTTTCTTTTTTTCTCTTTTTTTGTATGCCTTTGGAAATATTTGATTAGTGTATGAATGTAAATAATTTGGTGTACATAAAGCTGCTGGTGTACATATGGTGTACATATAGCTGCTAAATTTGTATAAGATAATTATAAAAAGTTGAATATGGCGTGGGAATTAATAAGCTTTGGCTTCTTCCTGCTCCTTTTCGGACACATAAGATGTCATGTATTTATAGATATTGTTTATAACACTTTATTAATATTCTTGTCTTGATTTTTTGTATGGTGTTTCACACTTGCTTTTTATTATTTTATTCTGTTCGAAATAAAGAATTACAAAAAAAAAGTAGCATGGATTTCTGAAAGGTACATCATGTCTGACTAATCTTATAGAATTTTTCGAGGATGTAACTAGTAGAGTGGATAAGGGAGAACCAGTGGATGTGTTATATCTGGACTTTCAGAAGGCTTTTGACAAGGTCCCACATAAGAGATTAGTATGCAAGCTTAAAGCACACGGTATTGGGGGTTCAGTATTGATGTGGATAGAGAACTGGCTGGCAGACAGGAAACAAAGAGTAGGAGTAAACGGGTCCTTTTCAGAATGGCAGGCAGTGACTAGTGAGGTACCGCAAGGCTCAGTGCTGGGACCCCAGCTATTTACAATATATATTAATGATTTGGACGAGGGAATTGAATGCAACATCTCCAGGTTTGCGGATGACACTAAGCTGGAGGGCAGTGTTACCTGTGAGGATGCTAGGAGGCTGCAAGGTGACTTGGATAGGTTGGGCAAATGCATGGCAGATGCAGTATAATGTGGATAAATGTGAGGTTATCCACTTTGGTGGCATAAACAGGAAAGTTTATCTGAATGGTGGCCGATTAGGAAAAGGGGCGATGCAACGAGACCTGGGTGTCATGCTACACCAGTCATTGAAAGTAGACATGCAGGTGCAGCAGGCAGTGAAGAAAGTGAATGGTATGTTAGCATTCGTAGCGAAAGGATTTGAGTATAGGAGCAGGGAGGTTCTGCTGCAGTTGTACAGGGCCTTGGTGAGACCACACCTGGAGTATTGTGTACAGTTTTTGTCTCCTAAACTGAGGAAAGACATTCTTGCTTCTCTTACAGAGAAGGTTCACCAGATTGATTCCTGGGATGGCAGGACTTTCATATGAAGAAAGACTGGATGGACTCCACTTGTACTCGCTAGAATTTAGAAGATTGAGGGGGGATCTTACAAAATTCTTAAGGGGTTGGACAGGCTAGATACAGGAAAATTGTTCCCGATGTTGGGGCAGTCCAGAACATGGGCACGCAGTTTAAGGATAAGGGGGAAGTCTTTTAGAACCAAGATGAGAAGAGAGTGGAGAATCTGTGGAATTCTCTGCCACAGAAGGTAGTTGAGGCCAATTAATTGGCTATATTTAAGAGGGTTAGATGTGGCCCTTGTGGCTAAAGGGATGAGGGGGTATGGAGAGAAGGCAGGTACAGGATACTGAGTTGGATGATCAGCCATGATCATATTGAATGGCGGTGCAGGCTCGAGGGGCCAAATGGTCTACTCCTGCACCTATTTTCTATGTTTCTATGGTTAATGGGAGTAGAGGTCAAGACAGTGTTGCGTCAGCAGTTGGAAATAAAAAGGTTCAGAGAGGGTAAAAGGCTGGCAGTGGGAGTGCAAAAGGAGTAGGAATGTTGGAGATGGAAGGAGAGGTTGTCACTGGGAGGTGAGGATTCATTACAGAGGCAACGGAAGAAAAGCTCCACATCAAGGTGTGCCCCCAATTCATTCAGGTGAGGGCATAGGCATACCAAGGTGAGGCCTCTATTGAGGATTGACCGTACTGTATTGGAAAGATATAGGTTAGGGGGGGATGGTGAAAACATGACATTGGTGAGGGCTGGGGTCATAGGGAGGCAGATGGGATGAAGGGAGGATTGGGCAAGGTACTGAGGCATATATATTATTTTATATAACTATTGTATGTATAATTATTATACAGTACCATAATGATCTTGCCTCCACCATCGCCAGGAGCAGAGAATTGCAGATGTTCATCACCCAATGAAAGAGATGCACCTCTGCTTTAAATAATCCCTTATTGTGTCACCATGCCCCTTGTTAATGACTCTTCCCATTCATTAGCTTTTAGTTTTAGTTTAGTTTATTGTCACATATACTGAAAAGCTTTTGTTGCACGCTAACCAGTCAGCGGAAAGACTATACAGTACATAATTACAATCGAGCCATCCACAGTGTACAGATATATGATAAAGGGAATAACAGTTAGTGCAAGATAAAATCCAGTAAAGTCCGATTAAAGGTAGTACGAAGATCTCCAATGAGGTAGATAGTGGCTCAGGACCACCCTCTGGTTGTTGATAGGATGGTTCAATTGTTTGATAACAGCTGGGAAGAAACTGTTCCGGAATCTGGACGTGTGCGTTTTCTCACTTCTGTACCTTTTACTTGATGGGAGGAGAGAAGGAGTGACCAGGGTGACACTCGTTCTTGATTATGCTGCTGCCCTTCCTGACTGAAATGTAAATGGAGTTAAAGGAGGTTGTTTTGTGTAATGATATGGGCTGCATTCACAATTCTTTGTCATTTCTTGTGGTCTTGGATGGATCTATTCCCCAACCATGCTGTGATGCATCCTGATAAAAAGAAATTTCTAAGGCACATCTGTAGATGTTGGGGAGAGTTGCAGGGGACATATAGTGCCCTCCATAATGTTTGGGAAAAAAAACCCCATTTATTTATTTGCCTCTGTACTCCACAATTTGAGATTTGTAATAGTAAAGAATGTAACATCCTTTACCTTTTTTTTAACTAGAACGTGCCTTTCCCATCCAATCCCTTTTTCAAATTGGGATACATTTCTGCAGATTTTTATAGACCAACTGTTTGACTATCTGCCACTGCAAATTAAAGTTAAGGTTATGTAACTACCATACAGACCAGTCCGACCTGCTTTGCCTTTTCTGCGTCTTCAAATGCACATCAAGCGTTTTTTAACAGCATGAACCTGATCTATTTCTCCAGGATGCTGTTATATTGATGAAGCAGCCCCCTGCTTTATTTTGATATGCGATATTGTGAAAAATTGCTGTTTTCTTTATTTTTTTAAATCGAAGGAAAGATACTTAACTCTGATTTAACGTATGCAATCAAAGGCTTAATTATAACTTAATGCTGCAAGTAAACACAACATGTTACCTTCTAAACCCAGATATTGTCCAGTTGGGTTTGGCGCCGTCCAGTTCGGTATGACTGTCCTGCCTGCAGTTGTCCGTCCTTTCACTCCTTTATTTTTAGTATGTTAAAAGTGTTTTGTTTGGAGGTCTAGTCTTTTTATGTGGGGGGTGGGTGGGAAGGGGGAAACTGTATTTCTCAGTCCCTACCTGGTCGGAGAGGCGGCTTTCCTCCGAGCCGCATCCTCGCGGCCTACCATCAGGACTGGAGCGGCGTCTGTGTTGGAGCTCCGACTAGCGTGGCCTGTTGGCTTCGGGAGCCGTGGTCTCTGGTAAGGAAGCGGCCATTCCAGGTATTCCAAGCAGCTGAGAGGGTTCTCCTGAGCACCATCATCTGGCGAGAGGGCCTGTAACATCCGGCCGCCGTAGCGGAGACCTCAATAGGCCCGACTATGGTTGAACAAGAGGATGAGGACTGGACTTTGTTCCCACTGTGGGGGGATGTTTTTATGTTTAATGTTAAATTCTTCTTTAATATTGTGTTGTATTCTTATTAGTGTGCTGCAATGGCAACTCGAATTTCACTACACCAATTGGTGTATGTGACAATAAATGAACCTTTGAAGTTGTCTAGAAGTGGCCCGGTGAGTCCCTGTGCAACCCAAGGCTCTGCGCGGATGGAAAGCTGCGGTCTGCGGGATGGCGCCGGGCAGACGGATCCGACGATTTGCGCCCATGTCCCACGAGGGACGACGCTGGGGCTCCACAGCCGCGGCCTAAGGGGAGAGTTTATCCAGCTTTCCCTGGATCTCCGGAGCTTTCCCGACCAGAGATCGGTGAACAATCTTCAAATACGAACATTGTTTACAGGTGATTAAATGCTGGACGTGGTAGTGGGGCCGCGTCAAGCCGCCGTCGAGTGTTGGTGTGGAGGGAGGGAGGGAGCCGCCATTTGGGGGCAGCGCACCTCCAGTGCCTCACGCACACGCGCGCGCTGCGGGCGGCAGCCGGCCGTTGGCCGCCCACGTGACCCGGCGTGGTCTCCGGGAGAGGGAGAGCCATGAATGTCACCATCGACAAGGACTCAATCAACGACGGCTTCGTCCTTCTTTGCGGCGTCTCGGCGACCTGTGAGTGACTGCGTGGGCCCGGCGACTCGCTCCAAATGGCGATTCCCGGCCGGGGCGGACCAGCGTGTAAGATGGGCTATGGTAGGGGAAATGGGAAGGGGTAGGTGGACGATCAGAGGCATCTTTTGAGTGCCCAGTCGTTCCTTGTGTGGTGCAGGTGAGTAGTAACTGCCGCCCGCGGGTAGTGAAGGGGTGGAGGGTTCGGGGCAATGGACGGCGGGGTAGGGGGTGAAATTGAGAAGTGGCGAGTGCCAGCATGAAGAAAGGGTGGTGACCATAGTGCAACGTGTGATTAGATGGGGTATCAATGTAAACTGATCTCATTCTCATCTCCAGTGACAGTTTTGGCGAAACGGTGTCAATACAATGGTGGTAGACTGCTGACGTAACAGGCAGAAAACAGGGTGTGCAAAGTGGGACATGATATCTTTGTGTTGTTTCTGGACAAGTAATTGCAATGAAAATACATTAGATTTCACCATGTTTGTATTTTTAAATGAATGGGGGTTTTCTAAAGATGTTGAACAATAAAAACATTCACATTGAATTGACCTTATGGACAACCTTTCCTGGAAGTCCCTTCTTAGGCAGCACAATGGCTTTGCAGATTACTTTGGTTTTGTGTTTCCAAGGTGACTGATTAGATCATATTTGGCAACGCAGACTCTGTCGCAGATGAAGCAGAAGTTGCCTTGCAAAAATGGATGGTTTGTGAGGTGGTGCATTACTTCTGTCATTGATTTAACGTTTTTGTGTGCTCCCAATGCACAAACTCAACATTTTCAGCCCCATCAACTTGTGTTCCTTTTCCAATAAGCGAGTTCAGTATTCTCTTTAATCCCCTCATGATTTCATACACCTCTATAAGATCTATAAGATAATTTGGCCATTACATGCCAAAGTCCGAGCCTACCAACCTCTCTACATTTCAGGCCCTTGCAACCTGGCAGCATAATTGTAAATCTGCTCTGCATTCTTTCCAGCTTGATGTCATTTCATATTGCAGGGTGTCTAAATGTCTGAATGCCATACACCAAGACACAACAAACTGCAGATGCTAGAATCTTGAACAAAACAGGTGGGGGCCTGATAGGAGTGGAGTGGAGGATGGTGGGGAGGCAGCACATAACCCAGTAAAGAAGAGGTGGGCACAGGTGAGATGGGTTTAATCACAGTTGGATGAAGTGACAAAGGTTAGAGATGAAAAGGCAACAAAAGAGTGTTGACATAAAGTCAAGAGTGTTTTATTGTCAACTGTCCCAGATAGAACATTCTTAAATGCAGCAACACAACAAAATATGTAAACAAAGTACACTAAACAATATAATAAACGAGAAAGAAAAAAAGTTCAGCGTGTATACACATACAAATATATATAGATCATGTATACATATATACACACATACATACACACAAAAAACAAACGATAATAATGCAATAATAGTCTGTAGTTCAGAGCTTATTTGAGATTGTAGTGTTTAATAGCTTATTTTACTTCGGAGTCACGTGAGTGACTGCGTGAAGACCCCGCCAGCACTCATGCGCGACATATCGTCGAACGCATTGCGGAAGCGACAGTCGGGAGGAGCACCGGTCCTCCAGCGTAAGTTTAAAAACTTACTGAAGGTAAGTCTTACCATTCTGGTGAGCGTGGCGACTGGGTGTATTTTGTTTTTCAGAGAAAAAGCACCACGGAGTCGCGTAAATCTAAGAGAGTAGCGGCAAAATCCGTTGCTATGGAAAGCAGCCAGCAGCGTGACGTTTCTCCAGAGCTGCAGGTGTTACCAGCAGCTCCCGACTTCTCGCCGATAAAGACGGCAGGTGCGCCGCGGTGGGCGGCAAAACCACCCGGAAGTCGGACGGGACCGTTGACTCAGCGGGTCCGGACCTGAAGACACCCTGTTCGCAGATAGCGACGGCGGGCGTCTTTCCTGCATGGAGCGGTTGGTGGAGCAGTTGCTCCAGCGTGACCTGCTTAGGCACGGGCAGAGTCATGACGGGTCTCCTCGCAGACCCACGGCAGGATCCTTTCAAGGACTGCCAAATGACTCGCCCTCTTCGCAGGGGAGCATTAGGGGTCAGAGCTGGGCTGATCCTGAAGAAGGGGCAATGGCTGAACAACCAATTGTGTTAGGGGTGCCAGAAGAATTGTTGGGCATGGTAAACAAACATGCTGTACCAACACAAAAAGGACTGCCGATACACACTAAGCTGGCAGCCAGTATAAATTACATGGCCACAAACCAGCTGCAGGAGCAAGCTATTAATACTACGGCTGAAAAATATCTCGCACCAGAGAACTGTAACTCTCTCAATGTACCAGCAGTCAACAACCCCATCTGGGGCAACATGAGCTCATCCATAAGGAGTCAGGAGGTGAAGTTCCAGAGGATCCTTAAACTGCTGGCTGCTGGAATCACAGCAGTAACCAGGGCAGCTGATGGGGTTGATTTGCCTGAAGGGCTACAAGATGCCCCAGCATTACTGTGTAATACTCAGTTCGAGATTAACAGTTACAGAAAGAGCATCATCAAGCCTGCACTTAATCCCAAATTTGCGGGATTATGCAGAACCAGTAGCACTCAGCTGTCAAATCTGCTGTTTGGGGACAACCTCCCGACCTGGATGAGGAGGCCAAGGCTATAGGCCTGATCAAGGTACCAAGCACTTCAAAAACCCACTATCAGCAACGGCAGCACCCCTACACATCCACCAGACAACGGTACTATGATAGACCATCTGGTGGTGAAAGCTCGAAGGCCGTCCCAACTGCACAGCGGTCTTTTTTAGACCATGGCCCAGCCCGGCCTTCCTGGAAAATGCGGCAACCCCCACAACGCAGCAACACAACAACTCAAGAAACAAGGTCAGAGACAACCCACACAACACCGGCGATAATCACGGAGGTAGGTGGGTCTGGTTCCCTCAAAAACATTGCATGTTTAGATTCATCAAAAGTTGGTGGATGGTTGCACTTGTTTCATCATGTGTGGAGCACTTTTACCTCTGATCCTTACAGACTCGGACATTTAAAGACTGCATGGATGAACTACAAAAATTGTTCATCCCAATTTGGCAAAAGAATAGATCAGGGAAGGTAGTGCATCCGTGGATAACAAGGGAAATCAGGGATAGTATCAAAGCAAAGGATGATGCGTACAAAGTAGCCAGAAAAAGCAGCAAACCAGAGGACTGGGAGAAATTCAGAGACCAGCAGAGAAGGACAAAAGGCTTGATTAGGAAGGGAAAAATAGATTATGAAATAAAACTGGCAGGGAACATAAAAACTGACTGCAAAAGTGTTTATAGATATGTGAAGAGAAATAGATTAGTTAAAACAAATGTAGGTCCCTTGCAGTCAGAAACAGGTGAGTTGATCATCGGGAACAAGGATATGGCGGACCAATTGAATAACTACTTTGGTTCCGTCTTCACTAAGGAAGACATAAATAATCTGCCAGAAATAGCAGGGGACCGCGGGTCAAAGGAGTACTTGAGTGAAATCCAGGTTAGTCGGGAAGTGGTGTTGGGTAAATTGAATGGATTAAAGGCCGATAAATCCCCAGGGCCAGATAGGCTGCATCCCAGAGTACTTAAGGAAGTAGCTCCGGAAATAGTGGATGCATTAGTGATAATCTTTCAAAACTCTTTAGATTCTGGAGTAGTTCCTGAGGATTGGCGGGTAGCAAACGTAACCCCTCTTTTTAAGAAGGGGGGGAGAGAGAAAACGGAGAATTACAGACCAGTTAGTCTAACATCGGTCGTGGGGAAACTGCTAGAGTCAGTTATTAAAGATGGGATAGCAGCACATTTGGAAAGTGGTGAAATCATTGGACAAAGTCAGCATGGCTTTACGAAAGGTAAATCATGTCTGACGAATCTTGTGGAATTTTTCGAGGATGTAACTAGTAGCGTGGATGGGGGAGAACCAGTGAATGTGGTGTATCTGGACTTCCAGAAGGCTTTCGACAAGGTCCCACATAAGAGATTAGTATATAAACTTAAAGGATACGGCATTGGGGGTTCAGTATTGATGTGGATAGAGAACTGGCTGGCAAACAGGAAGCAAAGAGTAGGAGTAAACGGGTCGTTTTCACAATGGCAGGCAGTGACTAGTGGGGTACCGCAAGGCTCAGTGCTGGGACCCCAGCTATTTACAATATACATAAATGATCTGGAGGGAATTGAAGGCAATATCTCCAAGTTTGTGGATGACACTAAGCTGGGGGGCAGTGTTAGCTGTGAGGAGGATGCTAGGAGACTGCAAGGTGACTTGGATAGGCTGGGTGAGTGGGTAAATGTTTGGCAGATGCAGTATAATGTGGATAAATGTGAGGTTATCCACTTTGGTGGCAAAAATAGGAAAACAGACTATTATCTAAATGGATGCCGATTAGGAAAAGGGGAGATGCAGCGCGACCTGGGTGTCATGGTACACCAGTCATTGAAAGTAGGCATGCAGGTACAGCAGGCAGTGAAGAAAGCGAATGGTATGTTAGCTTTCATAGCAAAAGGATTTGAGTATAGGAGCAGAGAGGTTCTACTTCAGTTGTATAGGGTCTTGGTGAGGCCACACCTGGAGTATTGCATACAGTTGTGGTCTCCAAATCTGAGGAAGGACATTATTGCCATAGAGGGAGTGCAGCGAAGGTTCACCAGACTGATTCCTGGGATGTCAGGACTGTCTTATGAACAAAGACTGCATAGACTCGGTTTATACTCTCTAGAATTTAGGAGATTGAGAGGGGATCTTATAGAAACTTACAAGATTCTTAAGGGGTTGGACAGGCTAGATGTAGGAAGATTGTTCCCGATGTTGGGGAGGTCCAGGACAAGGGGTCACAGCTTAAGTATAAGGGGGAAATTCTTTAGGACCGAGATGAGAAGGAATTTTTTCACACAGAGAGTGGTGGGTCTCTGGAACTCTCTGCCACAGAGGGTAGTTGAGGCCAGTTCATTGGCTATATTTAAGAGGGAGTTAGATGTGGCCCTTGTGGCTAAGGGGATCAGAGGGTATGGAGAGAAGGCAGGTACGGGATACTGAGTTGGATGATCAGCCATGATCATATTGAATGGCGGTGCAGGCTCGAAGGGCCGAATGGCCTACTCCTGCACCTAATTTCTATGTTTCTATTCAGTGTTATAAAATAGTAAGATTAAACGAGTACTTACCAGTTCGAAGGTTGATCTTTATTTTATGAGGAGTTGCGATGAGGGATTTCGTGAAGAACCCGCCAGCACGCATGCGCGACATTCTTCAAAGTAGCGGTGTGGAATCACAGAAACAACAACAGAAATGACTTGGCATAGTAAGATTGAAGAGACTCTAATTACCAGTTGATTATGATCGAGGGTTGGGAGCGGAGGGCACGAAATCCCTCATCGCAACTCCTCATAAAATAAAGATCAACCTTCGAACTGGTACGTTCTCGTTTAATCTTACTATTTCATTTCGGAGTCACGTGACTGACTTTGTGAAGACTTCAAAGCTCTGTGATTCCATGCCCTGGACCACGTCCATGCTGTCACACACCACTTATAAGGATGGATAGGAGTAATCAACTTTCCAGACTGCTTGTACTGAAAAACAAGAGCAACATTTGTTAACAACAAAAGAAAACCCCTCATTCGGGGACATCTTCACGTTCTTGACCTGCATTCAGCACGGCCTCCGCGAACTGTAGAGGAGCGGCAACAGATGTATTGTAGAACCGCTGGAAGGTGGCTTCGTTCGCCATCGTACTGTGGCAAGAATATGGTCCATGGGCACCTCCATGACCCTTGCCGCCGACGTTGATGCATGCCCTGGTGGAATGGGATTTGAAGATATTAGTGTCAACACATGACTTACCCAAGACGATCCTGAGCCACCTGGATATCGTCTGGACCGTCACTCTATGGTGAGGTTTCTCCATTCCTTCAGTTTTCTCGTCGCTTTCACATAGTGACGGATATTGGCGGCTAAACATAGCCTTGCATCAGCGGGGTATGCTAGGAACTTCAGCTGCAGCCCTGTGAACCCAGGTCTATGCTGCTTGAGTAGCTCGTCTATGACGAAGACTACTTCTGCAGGGGTAGAGATCATCCTGTCGATTGTGGAGTGTCTGTACCCTCTGCGCTGAAGTCAGTGCCAGTAACATCACCAGCTTCAGGGTGAGTTTGTCCAGCTCTAGCCCCTCCATGGGCGACCACGTCCTGAGCAGGGTGAGTACTTACCCGATATCAGAGGTGATATTATAGCGTGGTCTGGGCAGATTCGAATTGAATATTCGCCGCATGGGTCTGGACACCAGCCTGTTGGATCCTACCTTAATATTGAGGTAGAATGACAGCGCACTCGAGGCGCTGTTGATGGCACTGTAGCTCAGGTGTTCATTATGATGCAACCCCGCCAGAATTCCAATATGTCGGTTATGGTTACAGCGTCGTATGCAATATGGGAGCGGCCGCAGTAGGTTTCCCATTTCCGGATGTGAGAGAGGTATTGCCGCCTGGTGGACTCCCAGCATGACGCTCCGATGGTATCCATGGTTCTAGATGATAGGCCATACCGCAGTAATGGCCTGTGCAGAACCTCCAAGCCAACAAGTTTAGATGACTGTGGCAGGTATGTGGTCCCCCTGACACAGGGTTTGTACCAATTATGGGTAATCCTCTAAGAGGACCCAAGGTTGACTGATCATATCAAGGACCACCGGATACCATGGCTGCGTAGGCCAGTCGGGTATCATAAGAATGCCCTTAGCAGCATCTGTCTGGATTTTCCGCAACACCCGACTGATGAGGCAAAATGGAGGAAATGCATAGAAACCCATTTCCCCCAGTCCAGCGAGACGCATTCATCGCCATTGCCCCAGGATCTGGTTCCCACGAACGTATGTTGGTACCTGATGGTTCAACCGTGACGCAAAGAGGTCGATATCCGGTTCACCAAATTTGGCTGTAATTTTAGCGGATATTTGGGGATTCATCATCCACTAGATGTTATCATTGAATTTGCGTGACCTGGTATCCACCACTGTATAGAGCTCACCTGGTAAACAGGTAGCTGAAATCCAAATATTCCGTCGAACACACCAGAGCCAAATTGTATTTGCCAATTCATGACATGAAATTGACCTGGTACCGCCCATATGGTTTAGATATGCCACCGCAGTGGTATTATCTATTTGGAGACGGACATGAGCATCAGTAAGGCTAGAACAATAAGCTCGAAGTCCGTGAAATGCTCCTAGCATCTCCAAATAGTTTATCCCTTGTGACAACAACAGGGTAGATTCAAGGTGTCTCATCTGCCATCACAACTGGAGTAGTTGTCCGTAGCTCCCCAGACATGGGAGCTTGCGTCTGTTTGTAAGTATACCATCGGATTGAATGATGGGTTCAAGTGAGTCATAAATATTGTCAATCCACCATTGTAACTCAATCTGTGCCTTGAAAGGCAGCTGCATTGGTCTATTGAAATGTCTAGCGTTCAGTTTTAACGCTGAGACCTTGGCTCTCTGCAAATTTTGATAATGCAAAGGCCCGTATTGGGCAGCTGGAAAAAAGCTACAATCTTGCCAATCACCTTAGTAGTTTGTCTAATTGATGGTACACTGGCCCAGACTAGACCCTTGCATACTTGGGTGACATCGCCAACCTAGTTAGTTGGTATGGTGGCCCTCACGTGATTGGAATCCACCGCAACTGCAAATAACCCTTGACCTGTGAAGGGCAGGACTTTGATTTACCTGGATGGATAATGAACCCCATTTCCTGAAAAAAATTCCACGGTGGCTGAAACTGCCAGTTCGGCTGATTCCCAATAATTAGGATATCACCTAGATAGGTCAACACTATGTGATTTTGTCTCCTAATGTAGCCAGTATTGATTTGAGCAATTTAGAAATAATCTAGGGCTGTGTAAGCCCATTTGGCAAAGCTCTGTATAGCCAGAGCTGATCCATCCAGATAAATTGCAAGAACTTCCTGTGGTGTTTCTGAATGAATACTGAATAGCATGCATCTTTTAATTAATGCATGCCACAAAGCAGCCCCCAGAACCCAATAACTTGGCTGTCTGGAACGTTTCCATTTTGAAATGGGTATATTCTACAAAAGTATTCAAATGGGTCAAATCAAAAATAACCCGACATCCTCCATCCCTCCTTGTAGCCTTAAATTTTCAGGATAGCCTACTGCCGCTCTTTGCTGGACAGTGTAAATTTCCGATCTGCATATGCTGGGATGGAGGGATTTCACCATTGATGAATTCAATCTCATGGCCTTGAATACTTTGTAAGATAAACTCATCAGAAGTGATGGTTCCGCATGCCCCCAGAAAGAGCCGTAGTCTCCCACCAACATGTGAAGTTAAACATGCAGGTGCATGAAATCCAGACCACCTTACCTTCATGGTTATCGGCGGCCCTTGATATGTATGGCCGGATGTGGAGGTGCTGGATTGAGCTGATAATGCGGCGCCCGCATATTCCATGCTGGCCGCTGGGGCCCTAGCCCTGAAAGGCCTAGGTTGATAAGGCTGCTGAAATTGAGGTGGAGCTGGAGCGTAGGTCCTTGCTGGCCTAACGGCAGGGCCTTGGTGCCTGAAAAATAGCACTCCCTGGCCTGCTGCCTGGTCGAGATATGTGACCGCATGAGTCCCACCGTCTTAGCATGGTCATCCAGCTCCTTGACCCTCTTCGGGAGGTCTTCCCCGAACAACTGTCTGGGTGGCGGCGTAGGAGGTGTTTAGCATAACCCCGCAAATTTTGGGTACAGCGATGGGTTTGATGACGCTCTTCCTGAAGGCGTTTATCTCATACTGTGTGGTACACAATAGAGCCAGAGCATCCCCCTGCTTGGTGCTCAGATCCTCCCCGTCCACCGACCGCGCAAACGCAGTAAACCCAGCAGTGAGCAGCTTCAGGATCCGCTGGAGCTCCATCTCCTCGGTTCTGATCCTTGGGCTGATGTTGCCCCAGATTGGCGTATTGACTATGGGCTTGTTGAAGGGAGTAGCAGTTCGCTGGGCTTTGTGCCTGTTTTATGGCCTCCGATAGGACCTCCTCCTGGAGCTGATGGTTGGTCAGGAAGTCCACGGTGGCGGCCAGTTTGGGGTTGAGGGGTAGTCCCGATGTCTCTGATAATGCAAATTTTGCCGTTACACCAAGGAGTTCTCCCTGCGGTCCTCCGATGTAGCTGTTGTATGGTCCAAAACGTCCTCATCCTCTGGCTGCCTCAGGCTCCTGCTGACGATGGTGAAACCTCCCTGTGCCCACTGGAGCTGGATGCTTCCTCCCGTTGATTCTGTTGCAGGAGGAGCTCCAACATCCGCTCCATCCTGGCCAATACGCCCCTCGCCCTTAGAACTCGGGCGGTCGGAGTCCTCATGTTCTGCTGAGGTTCCGTTCATCGGCCCGCACCTCGTCGAGGTGAACCCGGTGCCGGAAGTTGTCGCTACCAGCCGCCGCAGCAAGCTGAGCGATTCCCGCGCGGGAGGTACGCTCAAACGCCTCCTCGGTGGAGCTCGATCCCGCTGCCACGGAGGGCAAACGTGGTGGAGAGTCGGCACCCAATGCCTCAGCACAGTGACCCCACGCCCGCGCGGGCTTGCCGGCTGCCCACATCCTGGGCCGAGCCGACGCACGGTCCCGTCCTCCCATCCACGGGGGACTCGGTGACCGTGGCGGGACTCCTCCCAAGTGTCTCTTCCCGGTTTCGTTGGTTGGGGAGTCCACTGGTCCTGATAGGTCTCCCAGTGGACTTGAGTCCCGCCACCAGTCCGCATTTAGCGGCAGGTGACGCCTTTGCCCCTAAAGGGTTAGGCTTACGGGCCCCATCCCCCCCTCTCCTCCGAGGGCCCAGGGAGAAGGGCCGTGCAGCAGCACGCGAGCCCTAGCCCAGGTCGACCAACGAGCCCGTTGGCGACCTCGATACGGAGACAGGGTCTACCTGCTCCGGTGATACACCGTAATCCTGCTCCTCGAACCAGCACTGGAGCTCCGGCGTATTGGCGGGTCGGGCCCTGTACCAACAGGGCTCCCCGACTTCCACGCCTATTTCCCGGCCCGACTCGCAGGTGCAGCCGTTGAGGAGGGCTCCGGGATAAGTGGCCGGCGACTCCTGCGGATGTCCTGGCCCTTACTGTTTCCACGTACCTGTATGGAGAGAACACACTCGCCACAACAGGAATACCAACTCCCACTGGAGCTCCGGTGTATCGGCGGGTCGGGCCCTGTACCAACAGGGCTCCCCGACTTCCACGCCTATTTCCCGGCCCGACTAGCAGGTGCAGCCGTTGAGGAGGGCTGCGGGATAAGTGGCCGGCGACTCCTGCGGATGTCCCGGCCCTTACTGTTTCCACGTTCCTGTATGGAGAGAACACACTCCCCATAACAGGAACACCAACTCTAGGGGGCTTAGCCTTACCTGAGTCGGTCCTCTGAAGGGCTGGTGGGGAGCCGCGCTCCCCTCCAGCCGTCGGCAGCAATGCGTTGCGACGATATGTCACACATGCGTGCTGGCGGGTTCTTCACGAAGTCACTCACGTGACTCCGAAATGAAATTGAATCTGTATACGAATTCCCCATCCCAGTTCAGCATACGCCTAGCCAGAAGTTCATACTTACACAAAAAGAAAGAACAGCAGGCCATGCTGAGCTGTTAAGACTAAACACAAAAGGGGTAATTGAGAAGACAATCAGAGAATCTCAAGAGTTCGTATCAAATATATTTACAAAAAAGATGGCGGTTGCCGCATCATTATAGATTTGACCGAACTAAATACTTCCGTTCAGTATGCCCATTTCAAAATGGACACGTTTGTCACAGCTAAACAGCTAATTTCTGATAGGTACTACATGGCTTGCATCGATCTTAAAGATGCATACTATTCAGTACCAATACACAAGGATCATCATAAATACCTGAAATTTGTCTGGAAGGGACAGCTATGGCAGTATAAAGCCTTACCCAACGGGTTGTCATCAGCACCCAGGCTGTTTACAAAATTATTAAAACCAGCTTTAGCTTATTTAAGGGAACACAACCATATTGTTATGGCTTACCTTGATGATATTCTCATTGTAGGTGAGAATTTTCGAGATGGCTACATTTGGCAGTATCAGCCACAAAAAAAAATCGTGGTGGAGAGTCGGCACCCAATGCCTCAGCACAGTGACCCCACGCCCGCGCGGGCTTGCCGGCTGCCCACATCCTGGGCCGAGCCGACGCACGGTCCCGTCCTCCCATCCACGGGGGACTCGGTGACCGTGGCGGGACTCCTCCGAAGTGTCTCTTCCCGGTTTCGTTGGTTGGGGAGTCCACTGGTCCTGATAGGTCTCCCAGTGGACTTGAGTCCCGCCACCAGTCCGCATTTAGCGGCAGGTGACGCCTTTGCCCCTAAAGGGTTAGGCTTACGGGCCCCATCCCCCCCTCTCCTCCGAGGGCTCAGGGAGAAGGGCCGTGCAGCAGCACGCGAGCCCTAGCCCAGGTCGACCAACGAGCCCGTTGGCGACCTCGATACGGAGACAGGGTCTACCTGCTCCGGTGATACACCGTAATCCTGCTCCTCGAACCAGCACTGGAGCTCCGGCGTATTGGCGGGTCGGGCCCTGTACCAACAGGGCTCCCCGACTTCCACGCCTATTTCCCGGCCCGACTCGCAGGTGCAGCCGTTGAGGAGGGCTCCGGGATAAGTGGCCGGCGACTCCTGCGGATGTCCTGGCCCTTACTGTTTCCACGTACCTGTATGGAGAGAACACACTCGCCACAACAGGAATACCAACTCCCACTGGAGCTCCGGTGTATCGGCGGGTCGGGCCCTGTACCAACAGGGCTCCCCGACTTCCACGCCTATTTCCCGGCCCGACTAGCAGGTGCAGCCGTTGAGGAGGGCTGCGGGATAAGTGGCCGGCGACTCCTGCGGATGTCCCGGCCCTTACTGTTTCCACGTTCCTGTATGGAGAGAACACACTCCCCATAACAGGAACACCAACTCTAGGGGGCTTAGCCTTACCTGAGTCGGTCCTCTGAAGGGCTGGTGGGGAGCCGCGCTCCCCTCCAGCCGTCGGCAGCAATGCGTTGCGACGATATGTCACACATGCGTGCTGGCGGGTTCTTCACGAAGTCACTCACGTGACTCCGAAATGAAATTGAATCTGTATACGAATTCCCCATCCCAGTTCAGCATACGCCTAGCCAGAAGTTCATACTTACACAAAAAGAAAGAACAGCAGGCCATGCTGAGCTGTTAAGACTAAACACAAAAGGGGTAATTGAGAAGACAATCAGAGAATCTCAAGAGTTCGTATCAAATATATTTACAAAAAAGATGGCGGTTGCCGCATCATTATAGATTTGACCGAACTAAATACTTCCGTTCAGTATGCCCATTTCAAAATGGACACGTTTGTCACAGCTAAACAGCTAATTTCTGATAGGTACTACATGGCTTGCATCGATCTTAAAGATGCATACTATTCAGTACCAATACACAAGGATCATCATAAATACCTGAAATTTGTCTGGAAGGGACAGCTATGGCAGTATAAAGCCTTACCCAACGGGTTGTCATCAGCACCCAGGCTGTTTACAAAATTATTAAAACCAGCTTTAGCTTATTTAAGGGAACACAACCATATTGTTATGGCTTACCTTGATGATATTCTCATTGTAGGTGAGAATTTTCGAGATGGCTACATTTGGCAGTATCAGCCACAAAACATCTTTTTCAAAAGCTGGGATTTATCATACATCCAGATAAATCAAAATTGGAACCATTTTGATAGGCCTATGAAACTACCAGGGAAAGCAAAATCAGAATTAAACTGGTGGATAGAAAATGCTCAGCATTGTTGTAACCCCATCACTATCATGAATCCCTCGGTTACATTACAGACTGATGCCAGTGCTAAAGGTTAGGGAGTAACTAATACCACCACAAGTTGTGGTGGCAGATGGAGTGCACACGAATTAACCCTGTTTAAAGCACTAGGGATTAATTATCTAGAAATGCTGGGAGTAATTCATGGAGTCAGGGCCTTCTGTTCAGATATGCACCAGTTGCATGTATGGTTACAAATTGACAATACCACAGTGATGGCCTATATTAATCATATGGGTGGAATAAAGTTGATATCATGTGATGAATTGGCTAATAATATCTGGCACTGGTGTCTGGAAAGAGAGATTTGGATCTCAGCCACTTACCTTCCAGATACGCTAAATACAGTGGCAGAAACCAGCTCACGTAAATTCAACGACAACATACAATAGATGTTGGATCGGAAAGTGTTTACAGATATAGAACGTTATGGGACACCAGATATCGACCTTTTTGCATCCAGACTAAATCACCAACTACCAACATATGTTGCTTGGGAACCAGACCCAGGGGCAGCAGCGATGGACGCTTTCTCGCTGCATTGGGGGGATTTGTTTTGCTATGCATTTCCCCCCTGCCTCATCAGTCGGGTCTTGCAGAAAATTAAACAAGACTCCGCAACGGGTATTTTGGTTGTTCCCGACTGGCCTACCCAACCATGGTTCCCAGCAGTACAAAAGATGGCCTCAGAACCCTGCATCCGGATAAACAAACGGCCGAGTTTGTTGGTACATCCCGTTACAGGGGATAGTCATCCGTGCCATGACCGCATTAATTTGTTAATTTGCAGATTCTGAACAGGCCATTTCTGGGATACGGACTCTCCGACAGGACGATCAATGCCATCTCAGCGTCGTGCAGGGAATCCACCAGAAGACAGTGCCTGACATATGTCAGGAAATGGGAAGTGTTCTGCACCAGGATACATATGACTCAGCCACCCACCATCACTGAAGTGCTGGAGTTTTTGGCCCCCCTTCATTTCGATGAAGGATTGAGTTACAGTGCCATTAATTGTGCAAGGAGTGCCCTATCTAATTATCTGGGCAGAGGGAGTGATCACCTGGCTATAGGATCACACCCACTAGTATCTAAACTAATGAAGGGTATATTTAACTCTAATCCCCCCAGGCCCAGATACACCCATACATGGGACATAAGCATAGTTTTAACTATGTTACGAGGATGGACACACATAACGGGGCTCACCTTGGACAAACTTACATACAAGATGGTAATGATTATGGCATTTGTATCAGCACAACGGGTCCAGTCCTTACACAAATTAAGCATGGACGCCATGTATATCACAAATGACAAGATAACCTTTCTAATACAGAGGTTACTTAAATAAGACCGACCCGGTTCATCTGGCCAAAAATTAGAATTTCTGGCCTATCCTGCAGATAGACGACTCTGCATTGTGACACTTATTTTACAATATATAGAAGCCACTAAGACTCTTTGGGGCACGGAGAGAGCTTTACTCATAAGCCATAAACGCCCTCACCATAAGGTCACGGTGCAAACCATATCCAGATGGTTACGGGTGGTATTAGGTGCAGCGGGGGTGGATACTAATGTTTTCAAATCCCACTCCACCAGGGCTGCATCTACATCAGCGGCTAGGATGATGGAAGTTCCTATGGACCACATCCTGGCCACAGTGGGTTGGAGCAATGAACAGACTTTTCAACGCCTTTATAATAAACCCGTGGCCGCTCCTGACACGTTTGCAGGGAAATTTTTGAGTTCTGTAAAATAAATTACCCAATGCGGGGATATATTATTTAGGTATGAATAAATACCTTCTTTGTTTTTCAGCACAGTGTCATGTCTGAAATACATTCATCCTCCTTTTCCTAGCATGGCAGTGTGTGAGCATGGACTCGTTCCAGGGCATGAAATCACAGAGCTTTGAAATCTTCACGTGACTCCGAAGTAAAATAGTAAGATTAAATGACAACTTACCAGTTTGAAGTTTGATCTTTATTTATGAGGAGTTACGATGAGGGATTACATGCCCTCCGCTCCCAAAACCCTCTATTATAAAGTTCAACTGGTATGGAAGTTCTCTCTTATCTTACTATATTAGTCTACTCTGGTATCTGTGATTTCACACCACTGCTTTGAAGAATGTCGCGCATGCGTGCTGGCGGGGTCTTCACGTAATCCCTCATCGTAACTCCTCATAAAGTAAAGATCTAACTTCAAATTGGTAAGTTCTCATTTAATCTTACTAATAATTGTAGGGAAGAAGCTGTTCCTGAACCCGAACGTTACAGTTTTCAGGCTCCTGTACCTCCTTTGCAATGGCAGGGGTGAAATGTGTGTGTGGCCAGGGTAGTGTTGATCTCTGATTATGCTGGCTGCCTTTTTGAGGCAGCGATTCCGGTAAATCCCTTCGATGGTGGGGAGGTCAGAGCCAGTGAGCAGGAAGAAGGGTGTCGAGCCAAAACGTCACCCATTCCTTCTCTTCAGAGATGTTGCCTGTCCTGCTGAGTTACTCCAGCTTTTTGTGTCTATCTTTAGGTCAGAGCCGGTGCTGGACTGGGCAGTGTTCACAATTATTTGCAGTCTTCTTTGCTCATGGGCATTCAAGTTGCCGAACCAGGCGTGATGCAACCAGTCAATATGTTTGCTAATGTTCACCTGCAGAAGTTCAAGAGAATCCTCTCTGACATACCAATTCTCCATAATCTTGGGAAGTAGAGGCGTTGATGTGCTTTCTTTATAATTGCATCAGTGTGCTGGGTCCAGGAAAGATCTTCGGAAATATGCACGCCCAGGAATTTGAAGTTTTTGACTCTTCACCATATAAACAAGATTGTGGGCCCTCATCCCTCCTCTTCCAAAGTCCACAATCAGTTCATTGGTCTTACTGATATTGAGAGCCAGGTTGTTGTGCTGGCACCATTCAGTCAATCAATCAATCTCACTTCATACTCTGACGCATCACCATCTGTAATTCGTCCAACAACTGTGGTGTTGTCAGCGAACGTGAAGATGGAGTTCGCACTGTGTTAGAAACATAGAAACATAGAAATTAGGTGCAGGAGTAGGCCATTCGGCCCTTCGAGCCTGCACCGCCATTCAATATGATCATGGCTGATCATCCAACTCAGTATCCCGTACCTGCCTTCTCTCCATACCCTCTGATCCCCTTAGCCACAAGGGCCACATCTAACTCCCTCTTAAATATAGCCAATGAACTGGCCTCAACTACCCTCTGTGGCAGAGAGTTCCAGAGACCCACTACTCTATAGTTCTGCTATACAGTCGTGAATATAGAGCGAGTAGAGCAGAGGTGCTGAGCACGCAGCTTTGAGGTGTTCCCGTACTGATTGTTATTAAGTAAGAAGTGTTTCTACTAATTCGAACAGACTGTGGTCTGTAGATCAGGAAGTCGAGGATCCAATTGGAGAGGGATCCACAAAGACCTAGTTCCGTGACCTTGGTAACTAGCTTTTTTTTGTATCAAAAATAATTTATTTGATTACGTGCACAATACAAAAACAAAGAAAAACCGTGGTGACATACCCAGTACCATATTACAAAATCACCAAATTATTCAGACACTGAATTCCAAACAACTATGTTACTAATCCCGTCACCGGTCTTTCAGTTGCTGACAGCAGTGCTATTCCTCCCTCCAGACCCTGGCTACAAGGGACACTCTACTGGTCCCTCTACCCACAACAGGGACTACGCTGCACTTGGTCTTGGTGTCCTTCTCCAGGTCGTCCAAGCTGACGCCGGTCGTTCCCCTTCACCCCTGCACCTCCTTGCCCCTCCCCCTCCTTTTGAGGATGAGGTTCAGCGAGCTGGTGAGGCCGTGTAAGTTTGGCCACCGGGGGCCGATGTTGGGCTCCTTCGGTGGCCTCGATGAACTCATGGATTTCCTCTGCTGGAATTAGTGAAGTGGCGTCAAGGGGAGCAAGAACATCTATTGACTCATTGTTTGAGGAGTCCCCTTCCACCTGCTCACTGCATATGGAGTCACCATCCCCATCCCCGGACACACCCTTAGTGCTCGATACTCCTGCCCCACCGTGTGCGGCGGTTGCCTCTTCCACACCCGCTGGTCTCCTTCACCTCAGTCCCAAACCTGGGGCCTGTGCCAGAGGGGCCTTCCCCAGATGTACCCAGGGAGTCAAGACCATCGACAGTGGGGGCATCTATCCCAACCCCATTTGGGCCCAGAGTGGACTCTGGTGCACCAGACTCAGGAAGTCCCTCTGGAGCCTGGTCCTGAGGGAGAGCAGGGCTGGTTTCCCCTAACCCCTCCCCGCCTGCAGTCTCTACCTCCAGAGGCGAGGTCTGTGCCTCGCCCTGGGTGGGTTGCTGATGCAGGACTCCCTCCCCAACAGGAATCTTCTGCTCCATATTACCCGAGTGGTCCCCATTGCCACCCTCTCCAGAATCCCCTCCAGAACATGGGACCGGGGCTCGAATCAGAGGGCGGGAGCCTTCCTCCACCACAGTACTTCCCTCCCCCCCGGAGGATACCTTTTTGTCCCCCTTCCCCTCCTCCCGAGAGAGATTCCTCCTTTTCTTTTTTGATAGGGAGGAGCTCACAGACTCTGAGGTCGCTTGAGCAACTTTTGTCTGCGGCACCCCCTCCCGCCCAATCGCCTCTGCCCTCAGTTGCAATATGGGTCTTGCGGTCTTCCTAACGGCAGGTGACGAGATGGGTGGAAAGTACTTGTTTCCGGGGGTTTAGTTCCCCATGCGTTCATCTTCTTTACCACCTTGCCCCCCCTTCTTTTGATCCTCCCAACCCCCACCCGGTTCCCTGACTCGACTACGGGGGGTGGTAGCGTGGAGGGGAGGGGGGTTAGTGGCACCGGAGGCGGAAGCCTCCGCCTAGGATTTGGGGCAATTCCTCAGAATATGCCCCACTTCCTTACAGGCATGGCGCCTTGGGCGCTCTGATGTCCAGAAGGTGGTGAAGGCTGGACACAGGAGCGCCCGTCAACTACCTCCTCCCGGTCCAGCAACATCGTCAGCTGGCGCTGGAGGGAAAGTACGTGCCACAGCTCTTTCCTGCAGAACCCTTGGAATATTGGGGTGATGTTCGTGAGTACCTTCCCCAGGGTGTGTAGGTGGGGATGGTGGGCCTCATTTGTGATGCAGGGCGGGACGTTGGACAAGATTACCCGCTGGGCGGTGGTCGCCGAGGGCTCGACCTGCATGAATGTTCGCACCACTGAGATCCCTTTACTCACGGCCGTGTTCACCCCCTCAACAGACTGGAGGAAGAACACGGCCTTCCCATACATCCTCGCCATGTACAGGACGCCTGCGGGCTTGGCCGCTACGGCCAAGGCAGCTGCGTAGTCCTCCATGTTCATCTGGGGGGGCAAGTAGCACCTTATCCCTTTCTCGAAAGGCAGATTCCTCATGGGGAACTGGGCCCCAAGAGGAGCAAGCAAAGCAGCTGAAGAAGCAGCTGCCATTGCATAGCTCCCGGAAGGCCCCGCTCCCCCAAAACACAGACCCTGCATGGTATAAGGCGCTACAATTTAAACATAGCAATTACACACAATGCCAGACAGATACACACAGTCCAAATGGCACGAGGCCAAGTCCACACACAAAAACAATATGGAATACTTCGAGGGAGGGATACAAGTGGTGTCGCCTCGAACGTCGATGATAGCGGCTCCCACGAAAAAATGCTGTGTCACCACCTCTTCACCCGGCTATCTCGGCTCTCCTGCATTCCCCGGCGAGCTGCTGACCTTCGCAGACAATCCCAGCTGGTCCTCGCTGCTCCTGCAGCAACGAAAGGGATTTGCCTGCAGTCTTTGTTGTTGGAAAACATCCTATCTCCAAGAGAAAGGAGGCTACGTCAGCTCCAGGTTCCAAGGCCGCAGAAGGAGGTCGAGACGGTACAGAAAACCTTCCACACCGCACGAAAGCCAAAACAGCCTGATCAGCACCGACGAGGCAGTAAGGGGGGGTTATTCTGGACGCAGGTGTAAAAAGTCCAGAAATATTTTCTCCCCCTTTTGGTGCGCCACAGTTTTCTGGTAGGTGGCCAGCCACAGTTGTGGGAGCTTGGCAGTTGATTAAACTGCTCGCAGTCACAAAACATGCAGAAAATTTTAAAATAATTCTCTGCAGCATCGCAGCGATACTCAAGGATGTTTAATATACCGCTGTACGTCCGAGTTAAAAAACACGTTTAACTCTCTAGTTCTTGTGTTTGGACGGGAGCTCCGCAACACCACACATCCTCGCCTAACCAGCTTTTAATAAAAAAACATTTATTCAATTATTAAAAATAATATTTACAATACAATAAAACAAGCCAGAACCCTCCGCCATAATACAATACAAACAAGTATCCTTAATAAACTACTATACAACTATGTTAAAATCCTTATTGAGGATGTATTCAACCCCCCTGCAGTGCCTAGCGGTCCCAGAAATCCCCCAGGGTGCCCGTGGACAGGGCGTAGTCCCTTTCTAACCCCACCCGGGTGCAGACGTAAGCCCAGAAAAGGGGTAGGCAGCCGGCTCGGGCAGAGCCCTCTTCCGCCTGGCGCCATGACTCGCGGATGGCCAGCTTGGCCAGGCCCAGGAGCAACTCTACCAGGACATCTTCAGCCCCATAACCAGCTTGGAGGGGATGATGGTATTGAAAGCTGAGCTGTAATCTGTAAACAACAGCCTGATGTATGTGTTTTTATTCTCCAATTGGTCCAGTGCAGAGTGGAGAGCAAGTGAGATCGCATCCTCCATTGACCTCCATTGTGGCAGTAGGCAAACTGTAGTAGGTTGAGGTTCTTGTTGAGGAAGGAGTTGATCTGCACCATAACCAACCTCTCAAAGTACTTCATCACCATGGACGTTAATGTCACCGGTCGATAGTTGTTGAGACACGTCACCTTACTCTTCATGGGTACCGGTATTATTGATGCCCTCTTACTATCTCTTGTCCCCTTTTTGCCCTTCTGATTTATTTCTTAGGTATGCCCCTCAGTCCCCGAAACTCCAATATATACTTGATCCCTAGCAGCCTATACCTGTCCTATGCCTCCTTTTGTCTGACTAGAGCCTCAATTTAACTCCTCACCTAGTCTTCCTTACTCCCACAACTGGTTAGCACTGGGCGATCCAGTAGTTCTTTGTGGACCAAGCACAAATGTTCAGAGAAAGTCTACACTTTGTCTTGCCGATGTACAGGAGGCCACATCGGGAACATCAGATAAAGTAGATGAGGTTAGGCTTCTGTGAACTTCTGTGAATGTTCTGTGAACATGTGAACTTCTGTTTCACCTGAAAGAACTGATGGGGTTGCTGGATGGTTGAGGGAGAAGGTATACCTACAGGTACCTGCAGTTGCAAGGGATAATACCTGGGCAGGGTATGGTATGGGTGGGAAGGGATGAGTGAACCAAGGAGTTACGGAGGGTGCGATCTCTTTGGAGGGTGGAAATGGGAAGATGTGACAGATGGTGGGATAACATTGAGGTGTTGAAAATGTCGGAGGATCATGTGATGGACACGGAGGCTGGTGAAATGAAAGGTGACGACCAGGGGAACTCTATTTTTGTTCCGTCTGTGGGCAAGGGGAGCAAAAGCAAATCTATGGCACACAGAGGAGACACGGGTGAGGGATCCATCTATGACAGAAGGGGGAAACAATGTTTACTAAAGAAAGAGGACATCTCAGCTGTCTAGGAATGAAAAACCTAATCTTGGAAGCAAATGCGGCGGAGACGCCCTCTTTTTTTTCCACGAGCCTCTATCTTCTCTATAGCACCTGTACACTGGAATATTAAGCTGCCAGTCCTGTCTCTCCTTTTGCCTGATTTACTCAACACTGATAACGTCACCTTCAGAAGTACCTGTACACATACCCTGAATTGATCCACTTTACATGTAAAGCCTCTAAATGCAACTTAATCCCACTGTCCTATCTCATTCCCTGCTGTGAGACTGCCTATTGTATCTACTGAACGTGCTTTCATCTCCCCCACACCGCCTTATAGGATCTCACCTTCCTCACTTCAGTTTAGAATCCTGTTTCCCTGCCAATCTTCAAAATATAAGAAAAGCTTACAGCTTATATTTAGTCTCAAATTAGGCTTTTCTCCAGTAGAATAATTCAGAAAGACGTCAGGTTACTGTGTATTGAGATAATGAATGACTTTAAAATGCATCTAGTATTTGGTGAGAAAGGAAGCCAGATTAATCTCAGTAAGGAGTATTGGGACAAATGTCTAATGTTTATGAGGAAGGAGGTGATGCGAGAGGAAGTTAGATTGATCCCAGTAAGGGGCAATGACAAATGGCTGAAGCCTTTGATGTGACGAGACCATGCAGGCGCATCCTGTAGTGATCTTTATTATTCTCTGTACCTCTGACCATGACTAATGTTTGTGGAATGTGCTAAGGTGACAAAAAAACCCCACTATATAATACAATGTAATTCTGTTGTTCGGAGAAGTGGACTAAGGGCTGTGAAGTGACTGTATTGCTCACTTGACTAGAGTTCTAGCTCATTTCCATCGGCCAATAATAAGTAAAGTTTTGAACTGGTCTACCAAACCGTTTGTGCGTTGTCTGTTTTTTAAGAAGCAAACCTGTTTAGTTGTGTTATAAAAGTAACTTTTTTCAATCTAGTGTAAACCCTCTCAAGTTTATTGCTGACTAATTGTAGGATCAAATGATGACCATATTCCTGCAGATTGATTTACAGTTGAGCAGTAAGATCATTGCGAGTTTGGAGTTTTTGGCTTTCTACAAGGAGAAAAGTTCAACGGTAGGATCATAATGATGGGTTGTAAGAAGTACAGGCTCTCATCATCTACTTGTAAATCAAAAGTGATTGTGGGATGAAGGGAAAGTGAAATATGAGGTGGATTATATATGAATATGTTGTCACTTTCAATGACCTTTGCACAAATGCTGGCAGCATATTCTAAAGGAGGCAGTAAAATATAGATATGAATCTTGGAATGTATGAGTTATGATGGGGGCATATGGATAATAAATACAAGCTGAGATTGTGATTGTTATTAGGTGATTATAGGAGCATAGAGCAGTGTGGAAGGCACTGGTGCATTTGTTGATACTGTCGATGAGATGTTTTCGCTTTTGTGATCTTGACCACAATATACTAATGCAGTCATTAAATGTTCCAACTCTGCAACTGTATCCTTCACTCTTGACATTGACCTTACGAGTGAACACCTTCCATTCATCCTGTATTGGAATTGGGAATTGAGTACAAGAATACATTACTCTCACTTTGGTTATATAGGGCCTCAGTAACCGTGCCCAGTGAACTGAGAAAGTGATTTTCACTATTCAGCATATGAGCAGATGAGCCCTGCAGCTAACATACGCAAAACAACATTTATCTACCAATCTGTATAAACCTCTTATTGCACAATAAAGATTCACCAACAGACAAAAAAAACCTCCTACCTTATGTAGCAGCCTCGTGTGTGGCAAAAAGGCTGGCAGCATCATCAAGGACCCACACCATCCTTGCCACACACTCATCTCCCCGCAACCTTCAGGTAGAAGGTACAGGAGCCTGAAGACTGCAACGTCCAGGTTCAGGAATAGCCCCCTCCCCATAGCCATCAGGCTATTAAACGCAACTAGCAAAACTCTGAACATTAATAGATCATTATCTGTTTATTTGCACTTTATCTGTTTATTTATTCATGTGTATATATATTTATATAATAGTATATGGCCCATCGAGTCTGCGCCGATCAATGATCACCCATACACTAATTCTATCCTACAAACCAGGGACAACTTACAGAGGCCAAGTAATCTACATACCAGCATGTCTTTGGAATGTGGAAGGAAACTGGTGCAAGCTGAGAAAACCCCCACAGTCACTGGGAGAATGTACAAACTCCATACAGGCAGGATCAGAATGAAACACAGATTTCACAGGAAACACAGGCACTAAGGCAGCAACTCTACTGCAATGCCACTGTGCTGCCCATCTATGTCAGAATGGGCAAATTGGGCCTGTTTCCGTGCTGTATGACGCTATAAATCATTAAAGTAATTAAAGGTTACTTTTAAATCTTTCCCTTCTCACCTTGGTGCCACCGTGACGCAGCAGAGGAGTTGCTGCCTTACAGCACTTGCAGCGCTCGGGACCCTGGTTCAATCCCGACTATGGGTGCTGTTTGTACGGAGTTTGTACGTTCTCCTCGTGACCGCGTGGGTTTTCTCCGAGATCTTCGGTTTCCTCCCACACTCCAAAGAGGTTTGTAGGTTAATTTGGTTGGTGTATGTGTAAATTGTCCCTAATATGTGTGTGATAGTGTTAATGAGCGGGGATCGCTGGTCGGTGCCAAAGGGCCTGTTTCCATGCTGTATCTCTAAACTAAACTTTAAAAAAAAGAAACTAAACCCATGTCCTCTGGTACTTGATATCCCTACTCTGGGGAAGAAGACTGTGCATTCACCCTAACTATTCCCCTCATGATCTTCTACCCTCTATAGGATATCCCATTGTACAACTGCCATTCGAGCAATAAAGTCTAAGCCTGTCCAACCTCTTCCAATAATTCAGACCTCGGGTTCTGCCAATATCCTCCTAAATCTTCTCTGCACTTTTTCCAGCTTAACAATATGCTTCCTATGGCAGGGTGACCAAAACTGAATAGAATACTCCAAATGCAGTCTCACCAACATCTTGTACAACTGTAACTTAACATTCCACCTTTTATACGGTGGGAAGAAATATAAAATCTGGCCTTTGTTAACCTCTCCAGAACTGGAGCTCGACAATCTTTCAAAAATAATAAATGATATTATTGATATTATGTGCAGGAAAGAACTGCAGATGCTGGTTTGAATTGAAGGTAGACACAAAATGCTGGAGTAATTCAGTGGGGCAGGCAACATCTCTGGAGAGAAGGAATGGATGACGTTTCGGGTCGAGACCCTTCTTCAGACTGATCTTCTACTGCGTGCCCCGCTGAGTTACTCTAGCATTTTGTGTCAACCTGATTGATATTATTATTGAAGTAAAATTAAATTTCCAATTCCACTTTCTTTCAGTTATGAAAGTTGGACTGATTTGCTACCAAATTGGGAGATTGCCAAGACAAAGTACGCTTGCTGTTATTTTTAAAAGTGTGATAGATACATGTAAGTATTTACAAATTCAAATAAGAAACTTTTTTATTTTGATAAGTATGGTGTAATGTGTTCATAAAATCATAGAATTGGTCAGCACAGAAACAAGCCCGCATGGTCACCTTGTCCATGCTGATCATAATGCATTAATCCCACATGGAGTCATAGAGCCAAATAGCAGGAAAACAAGCCCTTAAGCCCACCTTGTTCACACTGACCAAGTTAGCATACTGGGCTGGTCCTATTTGCCTGTATTTGGCCCATTGCCTTCCAAACTCTTCCTATCCATATATCTGTTTAAATGTCCTTTAAAAGTCACAATTGTATCCAATTCTATAGCTTTCCCTGGCATCTCATTCCAGATACAGACTATGGAGTGAACATGTTGCTCCTGAGGTTCCGCTTACATCTCTCCCCTGTCAACTTAACCATATGCCTTCTAGTTTTAGCATCCTCTACTCTAGGAAAAAAGACTGAGCGTTCAGTTTATCCATGTCTCTCATGATCTTGTACACCTCAATAAGGTCACCCTTGGCTTTCTACGTTGCAAAGAAGAAACGTCCTAGGCTGTCCGACCTCTCCCTGTAACTCAAGCTCGCTAGCCCAGGTAACATCCTGTTGGCTCTCTTCTGCACACTTTCTAACTTAATGACATTCTTCCTGTAATATGTTGATCATGTGTGGTGTCACCAACGACTTGTACAGCTAATTACTGATGTTCCAACACTTGTATTCAGTAGCCTTCCCAATTAAGGCAAGTGCCAAAAGCCTTATTTCACCACACTGTCCACTTGACTCACCATTTTCAGGGAACCATGCACCTGTGGTTTCCAGATCTATTCTGTAACAGTGTCAGAATCTGATTCCATTTGCTATTTCTTGGCCCGCCTTCCCAACTGATGTAGATGCTGACGTAAACTAGTAAGATTAAATGAGAACTTACCAGTCGGTTTGATCTGTATTTTATGAGGAGTTACGTGAAGACCACGTCCAGCACGCATGCGCAACATTCTTCAAAGCAGCGGTGTGGATTCACAGAAAAAACACAACGATTGAAATAAATATAGTAAAGAAAAAAAATAAGAACTCAATTACCAGTTGATCTGTATAACAGAGGGTGGGAGCGGAGGGCACTTAATCCCTCATCGTAACTCCTCATAAAATACAGATCAAACTTCGAACTGGTAAGTTCTCATTTAATCTTACTATTTTATTTCGGAGTCACGTGAGTGACTACGTGAAGACTCCAAAGCTCTGATTCCGAACCGTGTACCAGCTCATGCTTCACTCACTGTCTGAAGACCTTTGAGGGAGGAAGTATGTTATCACAATCAACAATAAACTGTTTGTGAACAAAAAAGGTTTATTAATAACAACAAAAAACAGAGAGCTCCCCCGGGCTTAAATTAAATATTATCTGCAGACTCTAAAATTCTGTCTGCAAATGTAGCAGGTTCCGCCAGCGGCTTATTATAAAACCTTTGGAAAGTTCTTTCCGAGGACCATCCTGCTCTGGCCAGAATGTGGTCCATAGGCACGTCCATTCTTCTAGCCGCCGACGTGGATGCTGCCCTGGTGGAGTGAGATTTGTAAACATTAGTGTTGACTGCCGTGGACTTTAGCACCTGTTTGAGCCATCTTGAAATGGTTTGGTTCGTCACCTGACCATGAGGCTTTTTGTGGCTTATCCTTAAGAGGGAGAGAAAAAGCCTTATGTTGTATGTTGTCTATGTAATTGGTGAGATGGGTCTTGAGACACAGCCGTAGGTCAGATGAATATGCCCGGAACTCCATGACTGGAGATGTGGTTCCTGGTCTAGTTTGTTTGACCAGACCCTGAATATGGAATGTAAAACAGTCCAATGACACTCATGCTGTCCAGCCTCAGACGGGGGAGGACTGTGCCCTTTGAGCTGACACTAATGCCATGAGCATGACTGATTTCAGGGTAAGTTGTTCCAACGTGAGTGACCTGGGTGGTGGCCATCCCCTAAGGTACGTCAGTACAATGCTGACATCCCAGATCTGAGTGTACCTTAGTCTGGGGGAATTAGTGTTAAAAATGCCCCTCATGATTTTGACCACTAGTGGATGGGACCCCAAAGCCTGGTGTCCTGCTGCTGGAACCAAATAAGCTGACAATGCACTCCTGGCTGTATTGATGGCGCTGTAGTTGAGTCCATCCCGATGTAATCCAACCAGGAACTCCACAACACTGGTGGCTGTTGCTGTAGTTCCTGTTTTGGAGCAATACCGTTTCCATTTCCTTATGTTGGTCAGTTATTGTTTCCTGGTGGACTCCCGGTGGGATGCGGTCATCATGTTGATGGCGTCCTCAGACAGTCCCAGGCCCAGTAGAGGTCTTTTTAGAATCTGCAAGCCAGGAGATTGACTCTGTCATGGCACGGGTGACTAATGCCTGACACTGGGTGGATTAATAAATCCGGACTGCTGGGGAATTCCAACGATGTTTCGACAGCCATGTCGAGGGCCACTGGGAACCATGGCTGTGTAGGCCAGTCGGGTATTATCACGATTCGTGAAGCGGAATCCAATTTAATCTTGCGTAATACCCGATTGATGAGGCAGAAGGGAGAAAAAGCATTGAAGAACATTTTCCCCCAATGCAGCGTGAATGCATCAACTGCTGCTGCCTCAGGGTCTGGTTCCCAAGCGACATACGTTGGTACCTGGTGATTCAGCCCAGATGCAAATAGATCGATATCTGGTGTGCCATATTGCTTTGTAATTTCAGCAAACACTTTGGGATTTAACATCCATTCGATGTTATTGTTAAATTTGCGTGACCTGGTGCCACTGTATTTTGCTTATCTGGTAGGTAAGTTGCTAATAACCAAATATGTCTTTCGACATACCATTGCCAGATTAGGTTGACCAAATAGTCACATGATATCGACTTTACACCACCCATGTGGTTGATATAAGCCACCACCGTGGTAGTATCTAATTGCAACCGGACATGTGCGTGATGCGTATTAGATGAATATGCTTTTAAACCATAAAACGCACCCAACATTTCTAAGTAATTGATACCCCATGTCTGTGGGCAAGATGATTCAGAATTAGTCCATCTGCCCCCTGTGCTGGATTGCATGTTAGTTGCTCCCCAGCCCAAAGCACTGGCATCTGTTTGAATGGTTAATACTGGGTTGGTGATTATTATGGGACTGGAACTGAGCCTAACGTTCCTTGTCCACCATTGTAACTCTGGAATGGATTCAGCAGTTAAATTCATAGCTCGGTCAAAGTGACCTGAGTTTTCCTTTAGTGCGTGTACTTTTGCTGTTTGTAAATTTTGATAGTGCAAAGGCCCAAATTGTACAGCTGGAAAGGCTGCTACCATTTTCCCAATAACACTAGCTACCTGCCGTATGGTTGGCTGATGATTAACCATTAGTTCGTTGCATGATAGAGCCAACTCTGATGCTTTCTCCTTTGGCAGAGTTACAATTATGCGAACAATGTCAATCGTAAATCCAAGATAGTCCATGGTAGTGCACGGTGTCAAATTGGATTTATCTGGATGTATGACAAACCCCAAAGTTTCAAACAAATGTTTGGTGGCTGCTACTGCCAAAATGGCTGTCTCCAAGGTTTTCCCTACTATTAAAATGCCGTCTAAGTACGCCATGACTATATGCTTATGTTTCCTCAACAATGCCAAAGCAGGTTTTAAGATTTTAGTGAACAACCTTGGAGCTGAGGTTAGCCCATTTGGTAAGGCTGTAAATTGCCATAGCTGTTTCATCCAGATAAACTTAAGGTATTTACAATGCTCCTTGTGTATGGGTACTGAGTAGTAGGCATCTTTTAAATCAATGCTTGCTAGAAAGTACCCTCTAGAAATCAATAGTTTGGCTGTTTCAAAAGTTTCCATCTTGAAATGTATATACTTAACAGACTCGTTTAAAGTAGTTAAGTCAATGATGATGCGACATCCACCATCTTTTTTAGTTTTGGTGAAAATATTAGACACAAATTCCAAAGGTTCATGTTTTGTTCTTTCAATGACACCTTTTGCTAGTAGCCTAATCAGTTCAGCTTGACCCTCTTGTTTCTCTTTTACTGAAAGGGTGAATACCCTTTGGGGTATATGCTGAACTGGTGGCATGTTTTCATGAACTAAGTCAATTTTATAGCCATGAATGCTGCTGAGTATATATTTGTCATTAGTGATGGATTCCCATGTATCCAAAAACAAGTGCAATCTCCCCCCTGTTAGTATAGAGCCGCTACTGCTCATATGTTGAGAGGAACCAGACCCACCTACCTCCATGGTTACTTGTGCTTCTTCTGCCTCTTCGCTGGATGATGAGGTGTCTGCTGGGCTGCAGAGGGCTGCTGTTGATGTTGATATTGGGGGTGGCGCATTTTCCATGGGGTCCGCTCTGGGGCCTGGCCTAAAAAAGGCTTACGGGGAATATTTGCGGAGCTTTCACCAGTCCCATATGGCGGTCGACGACTGGTGGACGCCGTGGGGTACTGCCGCCTGGGTTTATAAGGTCTGCTTGGTCCCAAACCTGCCCTCACGAGACCAAAGTCCTGCAAACTTAGGGTTGAGGGCAGGCTTGATAATTTCCTTCCGCAAATTGTTTATCTCATATTGAGTGGTGCACAGCAGAGCTAATGTATCTTCCTGATTAGTGGAGAGGTCCGCACCATCTATGGACCGAGCATATGATGTAATTCCTGCAGTCAGGAGTTTAAGGGTTTTCTGGAGCTTCAACTCCAGGTTCCTGATGTTCTGCCCCAAATGTCCCCAAATTTGGCTGTTTACAGCTGGTACATTCAATGATGCACAATTTTCTGGGGCTGTATATAATTTAAGAGCCTCATTGACCACCCATTCTTGTTGAGGTTTTGAGGACAGGTGGTCAATGCTGGCTGCAACTTTCAGCTCTAAAGGCCCACCCGCTTGTGGAATGGCCACGTAGCGGTTGACCACACCCAGCAGCTCTTCCTGATCCTGTACACCCTGCGTACTCCGGACATCTTCAGCCAACGACCCCTCTTCTTGACCAGCCCAGACCTGGTCGCCAATGCTGCCTTCAATAGAAGGTGAAGCAATGGCCAGTGCCGTAAAGGACACTGCGGGAGTGCCTGAGCTCCCTTGGCAAGTCTGCTGCTGCTCTCTCAGCATATCTCGCTGGAGCATTTGCTCCATAAGCCGTTCCATTCGGCTTAGGCGGCTGCCTGTGCCGCTCTCGAGCAGTAAGGCATCTTCATCTGAATCGTCGGATACTACTGCCCGGTTCTGGCTGCAGGTACCTCCAGCCCGCTGCTCAGGCTGCACTAGCGGTGCTGGGCTCGGCTCGGTAGTTAGCCCTGCCGCATCTTGCCCCACCTCCAAAAAACGCTCCTCAACGGGAGACGAACAGGGGCGAGCTGCAGATTTCTTCCCTCTGGTCTTGCTCATTCTTTCTGGAAAATAAAGCAGACCACAGAGAAAATACACACGGCCACGGTAAAAACTTACCTGTCGGCCCGACTTTCAATTTGTAGCGGGACCGCCTTGAGCTCCCGTTCGCCGCGGGTGCACTGCATGAACGCTAATGTCGCGCATGCGTGCTGGACGGGGTCTTCACATAGTCACTCACGTGACTCCGAAATAAAATTAGATATCCTTCCTTGCTGTCTAATGTACCACCAATTTTAGTGTCTTCTGCAATTATGCAAATGTACTCACACTGTTAATTACACTGTCATCCAAACCGTTAATGTAGATAATAAACAATGGTGGACACAGCACAAACCTCTCTAGCAGTCCACTGGTCATAGACCTCAATTAGAAAAACAACCCCCACACCATCCTTTGACTCATTTTTTTTAATCCAATTGGCTAGCTCTAACCTATCAGATTAACCTGCCATGTGGGGCTTTGTCAAAGATCTTGCTAAAATTCATATAGGCAACCGCCACTAGCCTGCCCTCATCAATCCTCTTAGTGACCTCTTCCAAAAACTCCTATCAGATTTTGCGAAAAACAATTTCCCCATGTACAAAGCCATGCTGACTATCCCAAAACAACCTTGCGTATCCAAATGTTTAAGAAAGAACTGTAGATGCTGGAAAAATCGAAGGTAGACAGCATTTTTGTGGTAATGCTGGTAATTCCTGTCATTTAGGAGCAGCATTGTGGCACTGTGGTAGAATTGCTGCCTTACAGCGTCAAAGACCCAGATTCAATCCTGACTACAGGTGCTGCTATGTGTACGGAATTTATACGTTCACCATGTCAACGCATGGGTTTCCTCCCGGTCGTCCAGTTTTCTCCCACATTCCAAAGCCATGCAGAGTTGTAGGTTAATTGACTTCTGTAAATTGCCCCTAGCTTTTAGAGTGTAAAGGTGGGATAACATAGAACTAGTCTGTGGGTGACCGTTGCACAACACGGACTTGGTGAACTGAAGGGCTGTTTCCACACTGTATCTCTAAACTAAGAATCCCTTCCAACTTTCCCACTACTGACATCAGCTTGTAGTTCCCTGACCTGTCCATGCTCTCCTTCTTAAATAATGGCACAACGTTAGCCACACTCCAGTCTTCTGGAGCTTCACATGTGACTAAAGACAATATAAATATCTCTGTTCCTTCTCTGACTTCCCATGAGTTCCGGACATGCACCTGGGGGTTTGCACCTTAATGTGCTTTAAAACGAAAATCCCAACTCTAATGTTCAATGCTTAGGTCTACAAAGGCAAGCATAACAAATGCCTTCTTTACTGCCCTATCCATTTGTGACACCACTTTCGGGGAGTAGTGGACTTGTACCCCAGGTTTATATACATGTAATCCCAAGGTCCCTGTCATTTACTGTCTATGTCTCACCAGAATGTACTTACAAAAGTGCATTTCATTACATTTGTCTCAATTAGACTCAATCTGCCGTCGCTCTGCACAACTTTCCAGCTGATCTATGCCCCATAGAATTTTTAGACAATCTTCTTATCTTTCTATCTGTCTATCTGTTTGTCTGCCTGTCTGCTCAACCAGTTTGAGTTCTTCAAACCTACTAATCAAACCATCTACATTATCATCCAAGTCATTTATATATTACAAGCAACAATGGTCTCAACACTGATCATTGCAGTACACCATTTGTTACAGACCACCAATTAAAAAGAAAAACCCATACTTCACTATCCTATGCTTCCTTCCACTAATAAAATTTGGACCTAGTTTGCCAACATGCCTGAGTTTAAGCCTGGACCAGCCTACCATTGTCAAAATCATTGCTGTTATCTGTCTTCATCAATTTTTCTCAGCAAACTCCTAAAAAAAACTCAGATTTGTGATTCAGGATTCCCCTTGCACAAAACCATGCTGAATCTTCCTAAACAGTTCCTGTGTTTCAAAGTGAACATAGAACCTGAGCCTCAGAATCATTTCTAATTGTACTGTGGGAGGTTGAAGTAAAGGGAAAATATACAATTGGTGGTAAGACCCTTTATAACATTGATGTACCGAGTGATCTTGGAGTTCAATGCTGTAACTCGCTGAAAGTGGCAGCACAAGTATATTGAGTTTTAAAGAAGGCATAAGGTCTGCTTGCCTTAATGGGTCAAGGTAAACGAGTACAAGAGTCAGGAAGTCATGAGTCAGCTCTGCAGGATGTTATTGCATGCAGTTCTGATTGCCACATTACAGGAGAGATGTGGATGCATTGGAGATGGCGCAGAGCTTCAGAAGGCTGTCTGGAGTACAGGATTTCAGCTACACGAAGAGATTGGATAGACTTGGATTGTTTTCTGTGGAACGTTGGAAGTTGAGGGGAGACTTGATAGAAGTATATAAAATTGAGAGGCATAGATAGGGTGGACAGTCAGAACCTTTTTCCCATGATGCAAATGTCCAACACTAGAAGCATTAGCTACAGAAGGTAGTGGGGGTCTGGAACGCATTGTAAGAGGTCATGGTGAGGTGAAACTCTTTCCTTCTCTCCAGAGATGATGTCTATACTGTTCTATATTCCATATAGTTGCGCTTAAGAGGGTTTTAGATGGGCATATGAAATGCAGGGAATAGTAAGATTGAACGAGAACTTACCAGTTCGAGGGTTGATCTTTATTTCATGAGGAGTCGAAGTGAGGGATTTCGTGAAGAGCCCGCCGGCGCGCATGCTCGACATACTTCAAAGTAGCGGCGTGGAATCACAGAACCAACAATAGAAATGACTTCGCATAGTATGATTGAATTGACTAAGATTACCAGATGAAGGTGATTGAGGGTTGGGCGAGGAGGGCACGAAATCCCTCACTTCGACTCCTCATGAAATAAAGATCAACCCTCGAACTGGTAAGTTCTCGTTCAATCTTACTATTTCATTTCGGAGTCACGTGAGTGACTTCGTGAAGACTTCAAAGCTTCTGTGATTACACGCCCTGGACCACGTCCATGCTGACACACCACTACCAGGGATGGATGGGAGGAACAAACTGGCTCAATAGCTCATACTGCAAAACAAAAGCATATTTATTAATAACAAATCAAAACCCCTCATGCGGGGACATCTCCACGTTCTTGACCTGCATTCAGCACGGCTTCTGCGAACTGTAGAGGAGCAGCAACAGGCTTGTTATAAAAACGCTGGAACACAGCTTCATTCGCCCATCCTGCTGTGGCGAGAATTTGGTCCATGGGCACCTCCATGACCCTCGCCGCTGACGTCGATGCAGCCCTGGTGGAATGAGACTTGAACACATTAGTGTCGATACCTGACTTACCCAAGACGACTCGAAGCCACCTGGATATCGTCTGGACTGTCACTCGATGATGAGGTCTCTTATGAGTGACAAGCAGGTATCTCTCCATTCCTCTGATGCGTGCCGTCACCTTGACATAGTGGCGGATATGTGAGGCTAAACATAGCCTAGCATCTGCGGGGTATGCCGGGAACTTCAGCTGCAGCCCTGTGCACCCAGGTCTATGCTGCTTTAGTAGCTCGTCAACGAAAAAGACTACTTCTGTAGGGGTAGATGTCATTCTGTCGACACGCAGTTTATGTAGTGTCTGTACCCTCTGAGCTGAAGTCAGCGCTAGTAACATCACCAGCTTCATGGTGAGTTGGTCCAGTTGGAGCCCTTCCATGGGAGACCACGTCCTGAGCAGGGTTAATACGTCCCTGACATCCCAGGTGATATTATAGCGTGGTGTAGGCGGATTCATATTGAATATACCCCGCATGAGTCTGGACACTAGCCTGTTGGATCCTACCCCAATCTTGAGGTAGAATGATAGCGCACTTCTGGCGCTGTTGATGGCACTGTAACTTAAGTGTTCATCATGGTGCAACCCCGCGAGGAATTCCAGGACGTCGGTTATTGTCACGTCATCGTACGTGATGCGAGAGCGGCTGCAGTAGGCTTCCCACTTCTTAATATGCGAGCGGTATCTTCGCCTTGTGGACTCTCGACACGACGCCCCGATGGTATCCATGGTCCGAGCCGAGAGGCCGTATTGGACTAACGGCCTGTTCAGAACCTGCAAGCCAACAAATTTAAATAGCCATGGCAGGGATGTGGCTCCCCTGACACAGGGTGAGTAACCAATTGTGGGCAACCCTTCAAAAGGACCCAAGGTTCGTTGAGCATGTCAAAGACCACCGGATACCAAGGCTGTGTGGACCAGTCGGGTATAATAAGGATGCCCTTGGCAGCATCTGCCTGAATCTTTCGCAATACCCGACTGATGAGGCAAAACGGAGGGAAGGCATAGAAAACCCAATTCCCCCAGTCCAGCGAGAATGCATCTAGCGCTATTGCCCCAGGATCTGGTTCCCATGAAACGTAGGCTGGTACCTGATGGTTCAACCGTGACGCAAAAAGGTCAATGTCCGGTTTACCAAATTTGGCTGTGACTTTAGCAAAAATCTCAGGATGCAACATCCATTCAATGTTGTCATTAAATTTGCGTGACCTGGTGTCCGCCACAGTATTAAGCTCACCTGGCAAATAGGTAGCTGAAATCCAAATGTCTCTTTGAATACACCAGAGCCAAATTGAGTTAGCCAATTTGTCACACGAAACTGACCTGGTACCACCCATATGGTTTAAATATGCCACAGCTGTGGTGTTGTCTATTTGGAGACGGACGTGTGCTCCAACAAGCTTGGAACAATATGCACGAAGTCCGTGGAATGCTGCCAGCAACTCCAAATAGTTAATCCCTTGAGTCAACAACATCAATGCCTCAAGGGTGTCCCATCTACCCCCACAACTAGAGCAATTATCAGTAGCTCCCCAGCCATTGGAGCTTGCATCAGTCTGTAAATATACCACCGGATTAGTCTCCCTGACAGGCTTAAATGAGTTGCTAATGTGACACACCCACCATTGCAACTCAGTTATCGCTTCGGACGGCAGCTGCATAGATCGATCGTAATGACCAGCGTTCCATTTTAACGCAGTAATTTTAGCTCTTTGCAAATTCTGATAATGCAAAGGTCCATATCGTGCTGCCGGAAACAAAGCCACTAACTTGCCAATTACTGTGGCTGTATGCCGAATCGATGGTATATTGGTGCCAATTAAATCTCTGCACACCTTAGTGACTTCCTCAATTTTGTTAATTGGTATAGTTATCCTCATGCTCATTGAGTTCACCGTGAACCCTAGGTAATTAATTACCTGGGCAGGGCAGAACTTTGATTTCTCTGGATGGACAATGAATCCTAATTGTTGAAATATATTGACAGCAGCTGCAACACCCTGTTCAGCCAATTGCAGGGTGTGGCCCACAATAAAGACATCATCTAAATAGGCCATAACTATATGATGTCGTTGTCTCAAATAAGCCATGATTGGCTTCACCAATTTAGTGAACAATCTAGGGGCTGTAGTAAGCCCATTAGGCAAAGCCTTATACTGCCAAAGTTGCCCCATCCAGATAAATTTCAAAAACCTTCTATCATCTTTCTGGATGGATACTGAATAATATGCATCCCTCAAATCAATGCATGCCATAAAGCAGCCATGAGAAATCAATGATTTGGCTGTTTCAAACGTATCCATTTTAAAATGAGTATATGTTACAAACGTATTCAAACGGGTTAGATCAATAATGACACGACAGCCTCCATCCTTCTTAGGTCTAGTAAATATGTTCGAAACAAATTCAATTGGCTCATGCACTGTTTTCTCAATCACGCCCTTCTGTTCCAAACTTAAAATGTCCTTGTAACCTGCTGCCTGTTCTGCAGCAGACAATTTGAACGTACGACCAGGCATGTGCTGGGATGGAGGAATGTCGCCATTAATAAACTCAATTTTATGCCCCTGAATATTCCGCAACACATACTCATCACCAGTAAAATTACCCCATGCATCCAAAAACAACCGTAAACGACCACCAACATGGGAAGTTAAACAGAGAGAAAAGAGAGAACCAGACCCCCTCACCTCCGTGGTTACCGGCGGTCCTTGACACGTGTGGGTGGCCGTGGAGGTGCTGGGTTGGCTTGAGGGCGCGGCGTCTTCGATTTCCAAAAAGGTCTCTGCCGACCCTGTCCTAAAAAAGACCCTTGGTGCTGGTTCTGGTGTTGTTGTCGTTGTGGAGCTAGAGGGTGAGTCCTCGTCGAGGCACTGGCCGACCCTCGTGAGCGAATGTATGGAGCTTTTGAGCCGGACGGTGTGGGGGCACTCTTAGAGCGCATGATCCCCACCGTTTTGGCTTGTTCGTCAAGCTCTTTGACTCTCTTCGAGAGGTCCTCACCAAAGAGCTGACGGGGCGGCGGCGGCGGCGGTGGTTTGCACAATCCTGCAAACTTCGGGTTGAGTGCTGGGCGGATGCTGTTTTTGCGAAACCCGTTGATTTCGTGCTTGGTCGCGCACAATAAGGCCAGAGCATCTTCCTGGTCCAAATTCAGCTCGTCCTCGTCCACCGACCGCGCAAAGGCGGTAATACCGGCCGTGAGGAGTTTCAGGATCCGCTGCAATTGTAGCTCTTGTTGACGGATAGCCGCACTGATGTTGCCCCATATTGGCGTATTGACCACAGGCACGTTGAGGGAGTTGCAGTTTGATGGAGCCTTGTGACGGCTCATAGCCTGGATGAGGACTTCTTCCTGCAGCACCTGATTATTAAGAAAGTCCACTGTGGCTGCCAGCTTTGAATTGAGAGGAAGACCAGCCGTATGTGGGGCCGCGAATTTGGTCGCCACATCCAAAAGTTCCTCCGCTGGCACCTCCACCGGAGGTGGTACGGGATCCACCAGAACCTCCTCCTCGTGCTGCTCCAGGCTGATAGTAGATGTTGGTGAAGACGCCCTGTGCCTGTTGCTGCCCTGCTGTTGTTGACGTTGAAGCAGGAGCTCCAGCAGCCGCTCCATACGGTCAATACGCCCTTCACCCTGAACACTCAGGTGGTCGGAGTCCTCCGGCTCTGAAAAGAAAACCGGGCTCCTGTCATCGGCCCGCACCTCGTCGAGGCCCTGCCGGTGCCGGTAGTTGTCGCTAACAGCCGCCGAGGCGAAACTGCGCGATTCCTGCGCGGGCGTGTTCAATCGCCTCCGTTTCGCGAGAGCTGAAGCCGCTGCCACTAAGGGCACATGCGGCGAGGTGTCGGCCCCAGCCGAAGCATGGCTGCCTGGGGCCCGCGCAGTCTTGCCGGCTGCCCACATCGTGGACGTTGCCGACGCATGGTGCCGCCCACCCATCCATGGGGGGCTCGGCGACCGCGACGAGACCCGACTCAACCGACCCGTCCCGGCGTCGAGAGTCGGGGTGTGCCGGCTGGACCTCACAGCCGCCCCGGGTCTCGCCCTGGAACCTGACCGCTCCTCCGCGACAGGCAATGCCTTAGCCCTAACAGGGTTAGGCTTCTGGGCTCCTCCCCTCCCCCTTCTCGGAGGGCTGAGTGGAACAGGCCGTGCAACGGCACGCGCCCTGCTCGAGGTCGCCAGCGAGCCCGCTGACAACCTGACTGCCATGGCAGGGTCCCCCTGCTCTGGCGGCACACCACACTCCTCCTCGTCGAACTCCTCCGAGCTGTGGTGTGCTGGCGGATCTGGACCTGTGAACACAGGGCTTACCCACATCTCCGCCTGAGTCCCGGCCTGCGCTGCAGGTACTGCCGATGGTAAAGGCCCCGGAACTGTTGACCGGCGAACTCGTCCTGACGTCCTCCGGCCCTTCGAACTCCCATCCATGTCCTTGCTGCAAGACATAATCAGACAACAAGGACCACCAACTAAAGGTGGAATACTCACCTCCGTGGCCCCTTATGAAGGGCTGGCGAGGAGCGCGCTCCACCGCCAGCCGTCGCAGCAACGCGTTACGACGATATGTCGAGCATGCGCGCCGGCGGGCTCTTCACGAAGTCACTCACGTGACTCCGAAATGAAATAGAGGAATATGAATCATGTACATGCAAATTAGATCAGTTTAACTTGGTATCATGTTCAGCACAAACATGGTGACTGAAGAGCCCGTTCCTGCGCTGTTTTATGCATGTTTAGGAAGGAACTGCAGATGCTGGTTTACACTGAAGACAGACGCAAAATGCTGGAGTAACTCAGCGGGACAGGCAGCATCTCTGGAGAGAAGGAATGGGTGACGAAGAGTCTCACCTGAATCATCACTTTTTCCTACTCTCCAGAGACGTTGTCTATACTGTTCTATGTTCTATCATGAGAGCCATAGACTAGATAGACAGTCAAAACCTTTTTCTCAGGGTGGAAATATCAAAGTGTAGAAGGCATAGTTTTAAGTTGAGAAGGACAAAATTTATAGAAAATGTGCGAGGCAAGTTTTTTTACACAGAGGTTGATAGGTGCCTAGATCATGCTGCCAGGTGCGGTGGTAGAGCCAGGTGTGATAGTGGCATAAAAAGACATAATAGTGGCATTGATAGGCACATGTATTTGCAGGGAAAGGACAGTTGAGGAGCACGTACATGCAGGTCAAATTAATTTATCTTGACATCATGTTTGGCACAGACATTGTGGGCTGGTCCTGTTCCTGTGGTGTGCGGTTCTATATTCTAACATTTTTACTACTGATGTACAACTCATCGGCCGGTAGTTTCCAGGCTGATCCCTACTGCCGATTTTGAACATAGACAACATTGGTTATTCTTCAGTTTTCTGATACTTGGAGCTAATGAAGATGCAAACATCTCTATTAAAGCCCACCAACATCCTCCCTTGTTTCCCTCAGCATCCTGGGATAAATTCTGCCAGTCCCATCAATCCTAATGTGCTTCAATATTTGTAATATTTTCTCTTGTAATAACATGCTCTAGTATATCAGTGTACATGTCCCTTACCTCTCCGGCCTCCATATCTATCACTCTGGTGAATACAAATGAGAAGTATTCATTTAGGACATTGAGCATATCTCTTGGCTCCATATGTAGATTATCCCTTTGGTCCTCAAATGGATCTTACTCTTTCCTTAGCTTCTAATCTACTTGTAAAACGTTTCAGATTATCTTTAATCCTATTTGGCAATGTCATTTCATGTCTCCTTTTAGCTTTTTCAATTTATTTCCTCAAAGGATTAATTCCAAACTAATTTCTTGCACCTGACATCTTCTTCCTCTTTCCCTTGGTTAAATCATTCAATATCCATCTTTTCCCCTGACTTACCATCATTATTTCTTAATCTTAAAGGGATAAGGTAACTTTGATGATTGCTTATTAACTCGCTTTTAAATGCCTTCCGTTGATTGGATGTTGCTTTCCCCTCTAGCAACTGTTCCCAGTCAACTTCTAAGGGTCCTGTCTTATACCATTAAACTATTTTGTATTTCTTACCGAAGATTTTAGGCAATTCTGTAAATTATTTTCATTCATACCATATTCTATGAGTCTATTTTGGCAAACAGTTAAGGTAATGTGTTTAATGTTATAATACTGTTTGTCTGCATGACAAGTACAAATTTAATACAGGTCTACCACCGATTTCCCAGCAACTGGTGTTCCAGCAACACCGGAAGTTTCACCAAAAATGTGATGCCTTGGTGGAGCGGCCGATCTCGACCACATCGGGACTTCAGTGGCCAATCGGCAGGTCAAATTTGCCCCCTGCAGCCAGGCTCTCAAACTCTGGCCCGGACGGAGCCGACAGATCCGTTCCTATCGCCAACTTTGGAGGCCGAATTTGTGGGCCGGTATCTCGGTCCCCTGGCAGCTTAGGCGGACTGCTCAAGTAGCGCTCATTCCTCTCAGAGACCTTGACCTCTGATGGCCCAGCAAAATGGAAAATCCAGAAAGGTCAAGTGATAGGAGCAGAATTAGGCCGTTCGGCCCATCAAGTCTACTCCGCCATTCAATCATGGCTGATTTTTCTCTCCCTCCTAACCCGATTCTTCTGCCTTCTCCTCAGGCAGGAGTAACCAATGGTGCCAGAAAATCGGTGCTGGACCTGCATCAGAAATATATTATTATTTATTCATTTTTGAATGTTAGGATTATAGTTGATGGGGAAAGAAAAATAGTGTAAAAATCAGCAACATTATTTGTTGCAATAAATAAATCCTCAATTGACATTTGTGGCCTGGGCCATGCTCCCTATTGTCCATATTTAATTATGAAAACATTAAAGGGGAGCAAGCACACAAAGTAGCTTACCCACAAGCTTATACACATTGTACAGTGCACATCCAGATTTACTTAAAAGTCAGAAGGCATTCCCTAAAAGAAAGGTTGGATTGTCCAAAATAAACATATATTTGCTTTCATGTTGCCAGGAACACAATGGGGAAATAATATCTCGCATTGGTTAAATTACATTTGTCTGCATTTGGCTAGTGCTTGAGCATCTAGAAGCTTTTGATCATGATGATCTTAGGACAGCTCTGCTTCCCTTAACAGAAATTGCAGCAGGATCTTGATCGGTTGAGCAGGTCAGCTGAGGAATGGTTAATGGAGTTTAACACAGATAAATGCGAGGTGTTGAAGTTTGGGAAGTCAAATCAGGGCAGGACTTAAGGGCCTGTCCTACCTGCATCCGACTCCATGCGATGAGCGCGATCAAACTAGAAGCAGGGGCCGCGCGGAGGTCGGGTGATCCCCGTACAGGGCCCGTTCCCACCAGCATGCGCCTGCATGCGGCAAGCGCAACCAAACCGGCAGCGAGGGCCGCGCGGAGGTCGGGTGAGTGGCGCAACGCGGCGCAAAGTGAGGCGAACTTGGAGCGAAGTCTTTGAGGTAAGAGAGGGCAGAGAGGGGCACACAGAGAGGGGCACAGAGGCACACACAGAGAGGGCCACGGAGCCACACACAGAGAGGGTCACGGAGGCACCTACAGAGAGGGTCACGGAGGCACGACGTCGAGACGGTGTGTGTAATGCGTCGAGCCGACAAGCCGTTGCCGCGCGGAATTTTTGAACATGGTCAGTTTTTCGGAGCCCCTCGCGATGTCGGGACTTCGCACAATTCTGCACGGCTCCGGCGATCGAAGTGGGACCGGCCCCGCGACGCAGGACGGCTCAATCGACCACGTTAGGTTGCGCTCATCGCATAGAGTTGCATGCTGGTGGGACAGGCCCTTTACACAGTGAATGGCAGGATTTTTTGCTAGTGTTGTCAAGCAGTGGGAACTAGGAATGCAAGTACATAGTTCCTTGAAAGTGGTGTCACAGACAGATTGTGCGGTCAAGAAAGCTTTCAGCACATTGCCCTTCATCAGTCAGAGTATTGAGTAGAGAAGTTGGGAGAATATTTTACAAGATATTGGTGAGGCAACATTTGGAGTATCATGGGTACACAAAAGGCTGGAGAAACTCAGCGGGTGCAGCAGCATCTAAGGAGGGAAGGAGATGGGCGACATTTCGGGTCGAGACCCTTCTTCAGACTGGTTAGGGATCAGGGAAACGAGAGATATAGACGGTGATGTGGAGAGATAAAGAACAATGAATGAAAGATATGCAAAAAAGTATCGATGATAAAGGAAACGCCATTGTAAGCTGTTTGTAGTGTGAAAATAAGAAGCTAGTGCGACTTGGGTGGGGGAGAGATAGAGAGAGAGCGAATGCCACGGCCCGAGGGCTGAGGGAGAGGTGGGAAGGGGAGGAGACAGCAAGGGTTAACAGAATTGAGAACATTCAAATTCAACATTTGGAGTATCATGTTCAGTTTTGGTCGCCCTTTTATAGGAAGGTTGTTGTTAAGGTGGAAAGGATAAAGAGAAGATTTGCGAGGATGTTGCCAGAACTCGGGGCCTGAGCGTTATGGAGAGGTTGAGCAAGCTAGGATTTTATTCCTTGGAACGAAGGAGTATGAGGGTTGATCTTATGGAGGTGTACAAGATCGGGCGGCGCGGCGGAGCAGTGTTAGAGTTGCTGCCTTACAACACTTGCAATGCTGGAGACCCGGGTTTGGTCCCGACTACGGGTACTGTCTGTACGGAGTTTCTACGTTCTCCCTGTGACCATGTGAATTTTCTCCGAGATCTTTGGTTTCCTCCCACACTCCAAAGATGTACAGATATGTTGGTAAATTGGCTTGGTAAATGTAAAATTTGTCCTTAGTGTGTGTAGGATAGTATTGATATGTGGGGATCGCTGGTCGGCGCGGATCTGGTGGGCCGAAGGGCCTGTTTCCGCGCTAAACTAAACCAAACTAATCATGAGAGGAATAAGTCAGGTAAATGCCCAGTCACTTGCATAGAAAAGAGGAATCAAGAACAGGAGGACATAGGTTTAAGGTGAGGGGGGAAAGATTTAATAGGAATCCGAGGGGCAACTTTTTTACAAAGGGTCATGGGTATATGGAACGAGCTGGCAGAGGAGGTAGTTGAGGCAGGTACTATCACAACATTTAAAAAACATTTGGACAGGTACATGGATAGGATAGGTTTAGAAGGGTATGGGACAAATGCAAGCAGGGAGCGCAAGTATAGATGGGGCATGTTGGTCAGCGTGGGGAAGTTCGACTGAAGGGTCTCTTTTTACTCTCTTAAGTATTCTTAAGTAGTCTTTCAGCAGCTTTGCTAACACATCAATGGGAAGTGTAGACTTATGAGTCAGGGAGCTGATGGTTTACCTAACGTACCTTCAAAATTTAGTAGAGAACAGGTACGTGAAGTTGCAAATGTTCCATTGTCCAATAAAGCACCATCTTCCCCCTTCAAGGAACCTCAAGAAAATGGCTCTTGATTGAGTATGGTCTTGGCTTGGTAATAAATGGTGGTTCAGATGTTGATTGCCATAGTGCTGGCTAACCTGCTTGAAACCTTTCTCCATTAAAAGCAAAGAAGCAGGGATTTCTCCCATAATACATAGAAATATCTAATAAAAAGATCACAGTTGTAAGTCAGGCAAAAATATTTTTATCTCCAAAAATCCTGACCTGTTTATGTTACTTCAGGCACTGTTGAACAGCACCACCCTTACAAATCAAGCATTAAATAAAATGTTACAGTTATTGGCCATAATCATTCATGTTAGATTTATCAATCTTCACTCACAGGCATTGAACTGCAGTGTTTTTATCATGCAGTGTTGTAATAGGCATTAATAAATACACTTTAAGACCTAAAATCTGTGGGATATATCACTGGGTAGAAGTGGAAAGGTGCAAACTGCCAGCAGGTCACCACACATCTATTTACCATGGATGTACTATTGGAGTAGAGAACCTTTCCTGTCCTCCACAAGTAGTTGGGAAATATCACAGATTAATTAATTGGAACTACCGTTGCAAAATTGGATGTAACTTGAAAGAATTCAACAAAATTACTTAAAGTTGAACAAAGGAAAATTGTAATTTATGTGATTCTAGAAAAAAGTAGTTAAATGTGAATTTTGTTTTCAATCACTATTTCTGTGTGCAATGGTGAAAAATGCGTTAACAGAAAGATTTAATTCTTTGTAGTTGTGTCTTTACTAGCCTACTGGATACATGGCTATGCCTTTGCTTTTGGAGATCAAGACAGAATTATTGGAAATAAGAATTTCTTTACTTCTGGCAATGTCAACTTCTCACACTTCTTTTATAATTATGCAAGATGTGCTATTGTAACTACGATCGTATCTGGAACTATTACCCGAAGGACAGAACCAATTGGTTACATTATGTCAAGCTACATGTTAGCAGGTATAGCAATTTGTATAGTTATGGATTTGTTAATGTTTTAATCTCCTACTGACATTAGGAATGAGTATATTTTAAATTATCCTGCAGAACTAAAATCTGTCACCTTAATACCGTCAACGTGTGAAAGAGTTGCATGTGTAAAAGAGTTGCATAAAAAGGGGATGCCGTAGTGACACGGCAGTTTGGTTACCAGAGATTAAAAAATAGAAAATGCTTTTAGACAATGGAAAGAGAAACATGTTATTGTTCAAGGTTGAATAGTTTATTCAATGTGTCTTTGATAAGTCTCCATCCTTCACTATCCTGGTGGTTATCATAGGCCATAAACTCAATTGGACTAGTCCTTTAAAAACAAGAGCAGGTCAGACCTGGGTGTTCTAAGGCATGTGACTCACTACCCTTTGCAAAACCCAAATCAGAAGTGATAGAATACTCTCCACTTGTCTGCAAGAGTGCAGTGTCAACAAGTATCAGGAATCTCACCAACAGAGCAAAGTTGCCCTCTTGTGGGAAGCGAAGGAAGGGGCTTGTCAGATATGTTTACATCATTTTAACAACAGGTAGGCTATTGGAAGATTGAGGAATGGATAATAGTATGTTTTTACTTAAGGCGGGATACAAGGACAAGTAAGGGTACTACAAGCTGGTGAGTGTAAAATCAATGGTGGGGAAACCTACCACTGATGTTAAGCTCATCAGCCCATGGCTGGATAGACAACTCAGATTAGGGATGGCTTTTCATGTGGGAAATCATAGTAATAGGCTCTTCGGCAGGCAGTGTCTGTGCTGACTCACGCCCCCTTCATCTGGAGCATCTAGTAGTGAAGTGCTGTCCCTTCTACCTTCCAAGAAAATTCACATCCATCATCGTGAATATCTACTTCCCACCCCTGGCAGAGTACATGAGGTGCTTGAGGAGTATAAAGAATGTAAAAATAATCTTATGAAAGAAATTAGAAAAGCTAAAAGAAGATATGAGGTTGCTTTGGCAAGTAAGGTGAAAGTAAATCCAAATGGTTTCTACAGCTTTATTAATAGCAAAAAGATAACAAGGGATAAAATTGGTCCATTATAGAGTCAGAGTGGACAGCTATCTGCAGAGCCAAAAGAGATGGGGAGATATTGAACAATTTATTTTCTTCAGTATTCACCAAGGAGAAGGATATTGAATTATGTGAGTTAAGGGAAACAAGTAGAGTAGCTAAGGAATCTATGAGATTCAAAGAAGCGGAAGTACTGACACTTTTGAAAAATATAAAAGTGGATAAGTCTCCAGGTCCTGACAGTATATTCCCTGGGACATTGAGGGAAGTTAGTGTAGAAATAGCAGGGGCTATGACAAATATTTCAAATGTCATTAGAAACGGGAATGATGCTGGAGGATTGTTGTACTGCGCATGTTGTTTCATTGTTTAAAAAGGGTTCTAAGAGTAAACCTAGTAATTATAGACCTGTTAGTTTGATGTCAGTGGTGGGCAAATTAATGGAAAGGATACTTAGAGATAATATATATAAGCATCTGGATAAACAGGGTCTGATTAGGAACAGTCAACATGGATTTGTGCCTGGAAGGTCATGTTTGACTAATCTTCTTGAATTTCTTGAAGTTACCAAGGGAATTGATGAGGGTAAAGCGGTGGATGTTGTCTATATGGACTTCAGTAAGGCCTTTGACAAGGTTCCACGTGGAAGGTTGGTTAAGGAGGTTCGAATGTTGGGTATTAATGGTGGAGTAGCAAGATGGATGAATGGGGGATGCCAGAGAGTAATGGTGGATGGCTGTTTGTCAGGTTGGAGGCCGGTGACTAGTGGGGTGCCTCGGGGATCTGTGTTGGGTCCACTATTGTTTGTCATATACATCAATGATCTGGATGATGGTGTGGTAAATTGGATTAGTAAGTATGCAGATGATACTAAGATAGGTGGTGTTGTGGATAATTAAGTAGATTTTCAAAACTAGACAGAGATTTAGGCCATTTGGAAGAGTGGGCTGAAAGATGGCAGATGGAGTTTAATGCTGATAAGTGTCAGGTGCTACATTTTGGCAGGACAAATCAAAATAGGACGTACATGGTCAACGGTAACGAATTAAGGAATGCAGTTGAACAGAGGGATCTAGGAATAACTGCATAGTTCCCTGAAGGTGGAATCTCATGTAGATAGGGTGGTAAAGAAAGCTTTTGGTGTGCTGGCCTTTATAAATCATAGCATTGAGTATAGAAGTTGGGATGTAATGTTAGAATTGTACAAGGCATTGGTGAGGCCAATACTGGAGTATGGTGTACAATTTTGGTCGCCAAATTATAGGAAAGTAGAAGTGGTGGGGGCAGGTTCGATTTTATCATTTAAAAATAAATTGGATAGGTGTATGGACGGGAAAAGAATGGAGGGTTATGGTCTCAGTGCAGTTAGAAGGGACTGGGTGAGAATAAGTGTTCGGCAAGGACTAGAAGGGCCGAGATGGCCTGTTACTGTGCTGTAATTGGTATATGGTTATATGGTTTTGTTCAGCTAGCACAAGCAGAAGTACATGCCATGATCAACAAACAACAGATGGATTATTGTAATAGAAGGCATCTATTATGCCTTCTGTATCATAGATGGGAACTTCAATAAGACTAGATTGAAATAAGCCACAGCTGCTACTGACTTCATAACAAAACATATGGAAGATCTGTTTTATGTAAAAATCTGTTTTATGTTTTTTGATATTATGCAAATACTTTGCAGTTTAGTATATGTTTAAATTCTGATCTATCACAGGATTTGTTTATCCAATTGTTTCTCGTTTCTTTTGGAATCAAGCTGGCCTTTTTTATGTACGTCTCCCAGTTCAGGTGAGTAAAATTTCAAATCATGAAATGTTGCATGCAAATTAGAGGACTATTTTTTGAATTAGAACATAGAAGTGTACAGCACGGAAACAGACCCTTGGGCACACAATGTTTGTGCCGAACCTAGCTGAACTGATCACTTATGCCTGCATATTCCTCTCTTCCCTACAGTTTCATGTGCCTATCCAAAAGCCTCAAACACCATTATCGTATCTGCCTCCACCACCACCACCCTGGGAATGCATTTCAGCCCCTCCTCCCCCCAACCCCCACCCTCTGTATAAGGTGAGAGGGGGAATGTTTGATAGAGATGTGTGGAGAAAAAGCTTGCCCCACACATCTCCATTAAACTTTTCCCCTCTCACCTTATAGCTATGCCCTCTGCTGTTCGACAATTCCCCCTTGGGGGGAAAAAGGTTCTCACTGTCTACCTCTGCCTCTAATAATTTAATATATTATTTCTATCAAGTCTCCCCTCAACCATCGACCACTGACATTCCAAAGAAAACAATCCAAGTCTGTCCAACCTCTCCCTGTAGCTGAAACTCTCCAATCCAGGCAGCATTTTGGTAAACCTCTCCAAAGCTTCCACATCTTTCCTGTAATGGAATGCCCAGAACTGCCCAGATGCCCAGAACTGCATACAATATTCCAATGCGGCCTAACCAAAGTACTATAGAGCTGCATCCTGACTCTTGTACTCAATGTCCACAGCAATTAAGGCAAGCAAACCATATGCCTTTTTACCACCCTATCTACCTGTGTTGCCACTTTTGGTAAATTAAAACAAATTCAGGAACAATTTTTTAAATGTAATACGAGTACTTTGGCAAACAACTTTTATGTTATTCATCAACATATAAGCATATAAAAAATAGAGGGGGAAAAAAATGAAGTTATGCCAATCACAAACGTAAGAATTCCAAATTACTTAATAGCCATTGATGACTTTTGAAATAGAATCACTGTTGCAATAGAGGAAATATTGCTTCAATTTACAGGTGGCAAAATCCTACAAACAACAATGAGATAATGACCAGCTAAGATTTTAATGGAAAATGGATGTTAACATTACTTGAAATGGAATCGTCCAGAGGTTGCAGCATTTACCACCTAGCTCTGCATTTTGGTTGGTGGGACCCATGATAAATATGGGTGACATGAAACTAGAAAACATCTTCTTTGGTTGGAATAACATGAGTACCAGGAAATCTGCATTGAATTGATGACCTACGGTTGTAATATTTTAATCTTTCTTTAATAGTTGATTATATATAGCCTTGAATATGACAACGTCTGTTGGTGCAGCAGAAATATAGAAATCGTAATAGTTGATCAAACGTTTACATTTAGCTTCCACAAATGCAATTAGTTTTAATCACATTTCCCCACCCTTGTCCTTCAATTTCCCTTTTTCTACCAATGGCTAAGGCATAACTTAAGTGAATAATGGCTAGACTGTAGCCATTATTCACTTGAGCTATGCCTTAGCCATTGACTGGAAGTTTGTTTAGAAATTTCTCTTGCCTTTGCTGTAAATTTTGTTAATTCTCAATATTAATTTCCTTGAGTTTACTGATTTTTAAGTAAGACAACAACATTGAAAATAAATATGTATTCTTAATCTAAAAACACATCGTAACCTATCCTCTGCAGAAAAACCGCCTTCTTACTATTCTGTATCACTTTTCACTTAAAAACAAAAGTGATCATAAAAAGTATTTTCCAAGAGAAAAGATTCAACATGTTAAAATTAAACGCACCAGTGCTGTGCACCTGTGTTGAATGACTTGTGTTGAATTGGTATGGTACCACGCCAATATGTTCTTTAGAAGCAAGTTACAGCTCTTAATGACCTGCTGCCAAATGCAACATTCTGCTTCCCATAAATTCTCCTTGCGGAGACTCCTGTCAGAGTCCCACATAGCTCCCAATTTCAAATGCTCCCTGCTCCATCATATAGCCCGATCCCTTTTTAGCATGACCAATAAAACATGTTTCCGATGTTTTTGTTTTTACTTGCAATGTTTAAAGAAATTATAAAATGACTATATCACAACTATCTCATCATATATATTTGATCTATTTTATTTTCAAAGGACTATGCTGGAAGTGGAGTAGTATTCTTAGTCGGTGGCACGGCCGCACTAATTACATCATTTGTTACAAATCTACATGTTGAACATTGGCAAACACCAAAGATCAATAAAGAATACAGTTTACCTGTGAGTGAATACATTAAAAAAATAAAACCATAATTATCTGACATTTGTGATTTTAAAAAGATGCATGAAAGTAAGATGAGTTAAGATGTTGCTTCATAACAGTGCATTTTGTACTTTTTCAATTATTAGTTCTTGAATTAAATCAAAGTTTCTATGAAACTTCAAATTTATATGTACACCACATTTTATAAACATACAAAAAATAGTTTACTGGTTTTATGAAGAGAAACTTTCAAAGTCAAGATAATTTAACCAACTTAAGCGTTCATAATAAAAATTAATTGAAATAACGTAATGTGACACATTAGTCATTTCATAAATGTACTCTCCTAACCGTGGGGTTTTCAATGGGCTTACTTCAATAATTTATAAGGGTAGAAGCCATGGACAGATGTTCGAACAGCTAGCTCACAATACCAGAGACCCGGGTTCAATTCTAACCTTGCATGCATGTTCGATCCTTTGCACATTTTCCCTGTGACAACATGGGTTTCTTCTGGGTGCTCTGGTTTCTTGCCGCAACCCAAAGATGGGTAGGTTTGCAGGTTAATCAGAATATGTAAATTGCCCCTAGTAGATTGGGAATGGAAGCAAAAGTGGGATCACAGAACTACGGTGAATAACAGTCAGTGTGCACTTGGTGGGCCAAAGAGCCTGTTTCAAAAGGTCGTAGGAGTAGAATTAGACCATTCGGCCCATTTGTCTACTCCACCATTCAATCATGGCTGATCTATCTCTCCTAACCCCATTCTCCAGCCTTCTCCCCATAACCTCTGTCACCCGCACTAATCAAGAATCTATCTCTGCCGTAACTATATCCACAGACTTGGCCTTCACAGCCTTCTGTGGCAAAGAATTCCACAGATTCACCAACCTCTGACCAAATAAATTTCCCCTCATCTCCTTCCTTTAATTCTGAGGCTGTAACCTCTAGTCCTAGACTCTCCAATTCGTGGAAACATCCTCTCCATATCCACTCTATCCAAGCCTTTCACTATTCTGCATGTTTCAATGTGTTCCCCCCCCCCCCTCATTCTCTAAACTCCAGCAAGTACAGGCCCGACAAACGCTCGTCATAGGTTAACCTACTCATTCCTGGGATCATACTTGTAAACCTCCCCTGGGCCCTCTTCAGAGCCAGCACATCCTTCCTCGGATCTGGTGCCCAAAATTGCTCACAATATTCCAAATGCGGCCTTACCAGCGCCGTATAGAGCCTCAGTATTGCATCCCTGTTTTATATACAAGCCAATAAGTGCTGGCATTGACTTTACTACAGATTCGACTTGCAGATTAACTTTTTGGGAAGCCTGCACCACCTTCCAAGTCCAATTGCATCTCTGATTTCTGAATTCTCTCCCCATTTAGAAAATAGTCTACTCCTTTATTCCTACTACAAAAATGCATGACTCCACACTTTGCTACACTCTATTCCATCTGCCACTTCTCTGCCCATTCTCCCAACTTGTCCAAGTCCTTCTCCAGAGTCCTTGCTTTTTCTACACAACCTCGCCTTCCACCTATTTTCGTACCATCTGCAAACTTGGCCACAAAGCCTTCAATCCCCTCGTCCAAATTATTTATATACAATGTGTAGAGTAGCGGCCCCAGCACCGACCCTTGCAGAACTCTGCTAGTCACTGGCAGCCAACCAGAAAAGGCCCCCTTTATTGCCACTCTTTGTCTTCTGCCATCCAGCCAACCTGCTATCCATGTTAGTATCTGCTCTTTGATACCTTGGGCACTCATCTTCCTTAGCTGCCTTACGTGTGGCACCTTATCTAAAATCTAAGTAAACATCATTTAATGACTCTCCATTGTCTGTCCTGCTATTTATTTCTTCAAAGATTTCCAGCAAATTTGTCAACCGCCCCTTCATAAAGCCATGCTGACTTCGGCCTATTTTATTGTGAACTTCTAAGTAATCCGTAACGTCATCCTTTATAATGGACTCTAAAATCTTATCAACCACCGAAGCCAGACTAACCGGCCAGTTGTTCCCACTGTTCCGCTTTGCTCTCTTCTTGTGCAGTGGGGTAATATTGGCAATTTTCCAATCATCTGTGAGCTCTCCCGTGGGGGCTATGGGTAGGGAACGGGTAGGGAGCAGACTCAATGGGTCTGCAGTTGGTCTAATATTTTATAATCCCTTCAACATTACTCTGCTCACAATTCTCAGGCCCACTGCTTTTTATTCCTGACTATTTTATGTACCTCCTATTTGTATCTTATACTATCCTTAATTTCTTTGGCTCACTGTTGAGCCCTTTTTTATGACATTTTTGTGCCAGATGTGAGTGAATAATTGTTGTAATTCATCTATCTATTCGTATTTATAGCTAACCTACATAGTAAATTATCTGTGCCAACTGTGTCTTTTACCTCACAACCTTTTACCTTGAAAACATTTTAACTCCCCTTCCCATTCCAATACTGACCTTTCTGTCCTGGGCCACCTCTACTGTCAGAGTGATGCCGCATGCAATTTGGTGGAACAACACCTCATATTTGGCTTGGGCAGTTTACAACCCAGCGGTATGAAAGTTGATTTATCTAATTTCAAGTCATTTAATTCCCTTCCTCCCCACCTCCCCCATCCTGGTCATCTATTGCCTGTCTTTCTTCGTTCTGGCCTTGTATTACCTGCAGTTCTCTCCCCTCTACTTTTAGTCTGAAGAAGGGTCCCGACCTAAAATGTCACCGGAGATGCTGTCTGACCCACTGAGTTACTCCAGCACTTTGTGTCTATCTTTGTGTCTTCTACCTTTGCAGTTTTCTTCATTCAGATTCAGGATTCTTCTACTTTATTCTCCATCTTGATGATGAATTCTTAGTCACTCTTCCCAAAAGGACCACACACAATAAAACGGTTAATTTCTTATCTCTTTCTCATTGTATTAAGCCCAGCCTAGTGTACTCTAATCTTTCATTGGTTCTTAAATGCATTAGTTTAAAAAACAAAGTCACATGTTCTCTCCAGGAATTAACTGCTCATTGTTTTATTTAGCATTACACCTGATTTTTGATCAATTTAGATGTAAAGTCACCCATGTTTACAGTTGTACCCACTTTGCATGTGCCTCTGGTTACCTGAAAGTTCCTCTTATGTCCACAGTAAAATCCTTCAGATGTTTAAAACAACAATTCTTGCTGTTTGTAATATACACAAGTTATTTGAACATGGGTATAAGAGGCAAGATAATTTGCTGATGACATGACATGCTGGAGTTGTTGATAGTGTGAAGGATAATCTTACATACCAAGTGATATTGATCTGTTCGTAAAGTAGGCTGAGAAGTGGCAGAGAATTTAATTCTGATAAGTGTGAGGTGATGCATTTTCGAAGTACAAATGAGGCTAGGATATACACCATAAATTATAGGGTCCTAGAGAGCATTGAGGAACAAAAGGACCTTGGTGTACAAGTTTAAAGATCCTTCAAGCTCACAACAGAGTTTAATAATATGATTAAGAATGCATGTGGGGTGCTGGCCTTCAATAGTCAGCATTGACGAAAGAGCTGGGAAGTTATGCTCCAGCTTTAAAAAACATTGGTCAGGCTTCAGCTAGAATTCTGTGTGCAGTTCTGGTCACCACATCATAGCAATGATGGTGAAGGTGCAGGGGAGGTTCATGAAGATGTTGCCGGAGATGGGATTGTTTCATCTACGAGAAGAGATTTGAGAAGCTGGGACTGTTTTGCTTAGAATATAGGAAAACCCCTGGGTGTTAACATCTCAGAAGACCTGTCCTGGGCATAGATATAATCATGGAGAAGGTGCAGCAGCACCTCTTATTTCTTAGAAGTATAAAGAGTCTCAACATGTCACCAAACATTTATGGATGCACTGTAGAAATGGTCATCACTAGTTGCCTCATGGCCTAGCACAGCAATTCCAATGCACAGAAATGCAAGAGGTTGCAAACATTGTTTTTTTTCAGCCTGGTTCATCACGAACTTAGTCATTAACCCTCAGTCCCATATACAGCTTCTACATGCGAAAGTGCCTCAAGAAGGCAACATCTATTATTTAGGATCTTCACCATCTGGGCCCAGCCTCATTCTTAGTGCTAGAATTGGGCAAGCGGTACAGAATCCTGAAGTTCCGCACCACCAGATTCAGAAATTTAGAGGGCATCTGAGGAGGAGATCACAAAGAATACACTGCCTAAAATAAAAAGCAAAAAGTAGCCTATGGGCAATTTCTGGAAGTTGGGATTAATTACTGAAAGGTTTCCACTGCTTGGTGCGGGGCTTTGATGGGCTGAATGCCATGTTTCCATGCTGTATATCTCCATGATTTAGCAGTTTTTCTACAGACAATATAGTGGATTTAGCACAACTGATGAAGATGAAACCTGAGAGACAGATGACTTTTTATATTTTTGTTTGAAAGCTTACAGTTCTCGGTGCTTCCATGGAACTTGTGGGCTCCTTAGGTTTTATTGTTGGTGCACAAGGTCACATTACAGAATCTGGAGATGGTCAATCAGCCAGCCTTGCCGCGATCAATACTCTACTATCAACAGGATCTGCAGGTTTATGTGGCTTAATTTACCTGAGAATGAGGAGCGACTCCTACAATATAATACGATTGGTTAATGCAGCTCTCACTGGCTTGGCAAGTATTTATGTTTCAGCTGATTGAAATACATTCATAAAGTCATACAGCACAGAACGGGGCCCTCCGGCTCAACTCTATTTTATAACTGGGCTAATCCCATTTGCTTGGATTTGACCACATCCCTCTGAAATGTTCCTATTTGCTTGTGTTTTAAACATACCACTGTATCCGCCTCTACCACTTCCTATGGCAACTTGTTCCATATACACACCGCTTTCAGTGTGCAGAAATTGCCCCTCGGGTCTCTTTTAAATTGTTCTTTTGGTACTTTAAAACTGCTCTCTAGTTCTGCACTACTGTTCCCTGGGAAAAAGTGGGTGTCCATTCATCTTACCTAATCAAAAAGGTTGATGAAGGCAAATCTGTAACTGATATTTTTATAGATTTCAAGGCATTTTAAATCCAAGTATGGAGAAGGACAGAACTGGGCCTAGGGTTGAAATTTTTGATTGGAGAAAGGCTAACTTTAATTAGATGCGAGATGATTTAAAAGGAGTGAACTGGGACATTTTGTTTTATGGGAAAGATGTAGAGGAGAAATGGAGGACATTTAAAGGGGAAATTTTAAGAGTACAGAAACTTTATGTTCCTGTTCGGTTGAAAGGAACCAGTAAAAATTGGAAAGAGCCCTGGTTTTCAAGGGAAATTGGACATCTTGTTCGGAAAAAGAGGGAGATCTACAATAATTATAGGCAGCATGAAGTAAATGAGGTGCTTGAGGAGTATAAGGAATGTAAAAAGAATCTTAAGAAAGAAATTAGAAAAGCTAAAAGAAGATATGAGGTTGCTTTGGCAAGTAAGGTGAAAGTAAATCCAAAGGGTTTCTACAGCTATATTAATAGCAAAAGGATAACAAGGGATAAAATTGGTCCATTGGAGAGACTGAGTGGACAGCTATCTGCAGAGCCAAAAGAGATGGGGGAGATATTGAACAATGTCTTTTCTTCGGTATTCAACAAGGAGAAGGATATTGAATTATGTGAGGTAAGGGAAACTAGTAGAGTAGCTATGGGTACTATGAGTTTCAAAGTAAAAGAAGTACTGACACTTTTGAAAAATATAAAAGTGGATAAGTCTCCAGGTCCTGACAGGATATTCCCTAGGACATTGAGGGAAGTTAGTGTAGAAATAGCCGGGGCTATGACAGAAATATTTCAAATGTCATTAGAAACGGGAATAGTCCCCGAGGATTGGCGTACTGCGCATGTTGTTCCATTGTTTAAAAAGGATTCTAAGAGTAAACCTAGCAATTATAGACCGGTTAGTTTGACTTCAGTGGTGGGCAAATTAATGGAAAAGATACTTAGAGATAATATATATAAGCATCTGGATAAACAGGGTCTAATTAGGAACAGTCAACATGGATTTATGCCTGGAAGGTCATGTTTGACTAATCTTCTTGAATTTTTTGAAGAGGTTACTAGGGAAATTGACGAGGGTAAAGCAGTGGATGTTGTCTATATGGACTTTAGTAAGGCCTTTGACAAGGTTCCTCATGGAAGGTTGGTTAAGAAGGTTCAACTGTTGGGTATAAATGCAGGAATAGCAAGATGGATTCAACAGTGGCTGAATGGGAGAAGCCAGAGGGTAATGGTGGATGGCTGCTTGTCGGGTTGGAGGCAGGTGACTAGTGGGGTGCCTCAGGGATCTGTGTTGGGTCCGTTGTTGTTTGTCATGTACATCAATGATCTGGATGAAGGGGTGGTAAATTGGATTAGTAAGTATGCAGATGATACCAAGATAGGGGGCGTTGTGGATAATGAAGAGGATTTCCAAAGTCTACAGAGTGATTTAGGCCATTTGGAAAAATGGGCTGAAAGATGGCAGATGGAGTTTAATGCTGATAAATGTGAGGTGCTACACCTTGGCAGGACAAATCAAAATAGGACGTACATGGTAAATGGTAGGGAATTGAAGAATACAGTTGAACAGAGGGATCTGGGAATAACCGTGCATAGTTCCTTGAAGGTGGAATCTCATATAGATAGGGTGGTAAAGAAAGCTTTTGGTATGCTAGCCTTTATAAATCAGAGCATTGAGTATAGAAGCTGGGATGTAATGTTAAAATTGTACAAGGCATTGGTGAGACCAAATCTGGAGTATGGTGTACAATTTTGGTCGCCCAATTATAGGAAGGATGTGAACAAAATAGAGAGGGTACAGAGGAGATTTACTAGAATGTTGCCTGGGTTTCAACAGCTAAGTTACAGAGATAGGTTCAATAAGTTAGGTCTTTATTCTCTGGAGCGCAGAAGGTTAAGGGGGGACTTGATAGAGGTCTTTAAAATGATGAGAGGGATAGACAGAGTTGATGTGGACAAGCTTTTCCCTTTGAGAATAGGGAAGATTCAAACAAGAGGACATGACTTTAGAATTAAGGGACAGAAGTTTAGGGGTAACATGAGGGGGAACTTCTTTACTCAGAGAGTGGTAGCGGTGTGGAATGAGCTTCCAGTGAAGTGGTGGCGGCAGGTTCGTTGGTATCATTTAAAAATAAATTGGATAGGCATATGGATGAGAAGGGTATGGAGGATTATGGTATGAGTGCAGGCAGGTGGGACTAAGGGAAAAAAGTTGTTCGGCACGGACTTGAAGGGCCGAGATTGCCTGTTTCCGTGCTGTAATTGTTATATGGTTAAATGGTTATATGGCATTTCATTAGGTTCCACATGGGAGGCAGCTCTGGAAGTTTAGATCGCATGGGGTCCAAGGAGAGCTAGCCGACTGGATAGAAAATTGGCTTCATTGTTAGAAGAAATCAGAGAGTGATGGTGGAAGTTTTTTTTTGGACTGGAGGCCTGTGAATAGTGGTGTGCCTCAGGGATTAGTGTTGGACCCTTTGCTGTTTGTGGTTTATATCGATGATTGAATGAGAATGTAGAAGACATAAGTAGTAAGTTTGCAGATAACACTAAAGTGGATGGTATTGTAAATAGCAAAGATTACAACAGGATCGTGATCAGTTGGGCAATTGGCTGAGGAACAGTTAATGAAGTTTAATGCAGATAAGGGGGGAGGTCAAACTAGGGCAGGACCTTCATGGTGATTGGCAAGGCTCAGGGGAATGTTGTGGAGCAGAGGGATCTAGGAGTGCGGGTACATAGTTCCTTGAAAGTGACAGGTAGATAAGGTGGTCAAGAAGGCTTTTGGCACACTGCGTATAGAAGTTAAGTTACAGTTGTACCAGATATTGGTGAGGTCACATTTTGAGTATAGTGTTCAGTTTTGGTCACCCTGCTATAGGAAACATTGTTACAGGAAAATGTTGTTAAACTGGAAAGAATGCAGAGAAGACGTATGAGGATATTGCCAGGACTAAAGGGCCTGAGTTATAGGGAGAGGTTAGACAGGCTAGGACTTTATTCCTTGGAGTGCCAGGAGGATGAGAGGTGATCTTATAGAGGTGAATAAAATCAAATGGGGACAGAGAGAGTTGGGGAATTAAGGACCTGGGGACATAGTTTTCAGGTGAGAGGGGAAAGATATAATCAGAACCTATGGGGCACCATTTTCACACAAAAGGGTGGTGGGTATATGGAACGAGCTGCCAGAGGTAGTTGCGGTGGGTACTATACCAACATTTTAAACATATTTGCAGAGGTACATGGATAGGAAATGTTTTCAAGGATATAGGCCAAACGGAGACAGGTGGGATTAATGAAGATGGGGTATCTTGGTTGGCATGGGCGAGTTGGGCCGAAGGACCTATTTCCATGCTTAATGACTGTATGCCTTTCATGATTTTGTATACCTCAACAAGGTCACCCTCAGCCTACTATACTCCAGGTAAACAAGTCTCTGCCTATCCAATCTTCCTTATAACTCAAGCCCTTGATTCCAGGTGACATAATGGTGATTTTTTTCCTGCATACTTTGCAGTTTAATGACATCCTTAATGACAATCCTATTCACTGGATTGTGTGCACAATGCAGAAGACTAGAAGAGACTGAAATGCAGAGAGTTTTCTTTTAAGTTATTTTTTTAGCACATTATGCGCATCTAAAAACTTCTCAATTAGTGTGTTCCATTCCTATTTTCAGTTTACGTCACTACTTATTGTGGAGATTATAATGAAGTCAGATTTCAGAGTTAATTCATTTCCTTTTAGAATTTTGAATTTCTCAACGTGGTCTTCCTTACCCTTTTGTTTAAACAAAGTAAAAAGTATTTCTATTTCTCCACATATCTCAGCTGTTTAACTAAATTAATTGATCTGTTCAATGCCAAGATGTCCCCTGCTTACAACTGAAGTGTGCAAATACCACTGTCTGAAAATCTAAAATGAGAAAATGCTGAAAATACTTAGCAGATCAATTGTTTTCCATGTGGGGAGCAAACTCTTTCAGGTTAATGACAGTTCTCAGTGGAACTGGGAAATGTTAGACATGCAACAATTGTATCTCAAAATACATTGTCAGAGAAGGTGGGGAGGGATGGTAATGGTGCGAATGGGGAAATTAGAAATGGTGGAATTCAAAACAAAGATATTAAGAAATCACGATGCAAATGCTGTGAAAGAATGACAAGTGAATTACTTTATCATCAGCAAGGAATGTTTGGGGCAAAACAACACAACAATAAAATACTCTGGGGTTTGTGAAAAACAGTACTTAATGCTGGTAATATGCCACGGGTCAGGCAGTATCTGAAGAATCAAAAGCAGTTAAGATTCCAGGCAATTACCTTTGAAAGACTACAGAAAAGATTTACAAGCATGTTGCCAGGACTTGAGGGCCTGAGCTGCAGAGAGAAATTGGGCAAGCTAGGACTTTATTCTTTGGAGTGCTGGAGGCATAGGGGTGATCTTTTTGAGGTGTATAAAATCGCACGGAATTGATAGAGTGAATGCATAGAATCTTTTACCCAGGGTTGGGAATCAAGGACCAAAAGACATAGGCTTAAGGTGAGAGGGGAAAGATGTAATAGGAACCCGAATACCTCACGATAATGTATGCCCCTGTCCCACTTAGGCGATTTTTTAGGCGACGACAGGCGACTAGTATGGTCTCCCCAGCCGCCCAAAAGAATTGTAGCGTTTTTCTGGTCAGCGCTGGATTTTGAAATGTTCAAAACTTTTCGGCGACAGTCGGCGACCGTGGGCTTGTCGTAGCTTGACTTCTCCTGACGTAGGTGCTGTCGTAGTTTGTCGCCAGGATGACGTAGGTTGTCGCCGGTGCTGACTTTGATGAATTCCATTGGCGACTACCTACGTCAACCGGCGACAGGTACCGGCGACTGAATTGTCCTACCTTGTTGTAACCTGTCATGGGTGGACATAGGTTGTTGAAGGTATGGTCGTAGGTGGACGTCCTAATGGGTCGCCGGCTGTCGGTAGCTTGCCGTAGCTTGACGTCGATTAGGTGGTAGGTTGTTGTAGACATTGTCGTAAGGGGGTCCAGTCGCCGAATAAATCGCCTAAGTGGGACAAGCCCATTACAATGCTGACAATAACTTATCCTGAGAATCATGAACATTTCAAATTTCTTCAAAGAGGGACTAAGAAATTGAAGAGGAATGGAAAAGATAGATAAAGACTTATCTACCTTAAATAGAAAAATTAAATAGAGTAACCCGCAAAAAGCACAAAAAATAGACTGCACAAGCAATTATTAATATGCAAAAAGGAAAGGATTATCAAAAATTTGCAAGGATTCCCTAAAGATGGAGACAGGAGAATTCAGAGGAAGAAATAGTAGATAAATAAAACGTGCTTAGCATCCATCTTGGAGTGATAAAATTAAAGAGTGCAAATTTGACCAAAGTCACCGTCATAGAGGTATTTAGCAATGAAACAGGCCTTTTGGCCCAACTCATCCATGACGACCCAGTTCCTGTCTGATTTAGTCCCACTTACCTGCAATTGGCCTATATCATTCCAAACAAAAGATATAGAAGTGACGAAGGTAGTGACGATGGGGGTAGGGCAGTGAATGTTGTTACATGGATTTTAGTGAGGCATTTTATAATGGCAGTCTTTAGGACATTCTCATTGGACAAGTCCAATCGATAGCCATTACTCCTCGGAGATGGTTAGAAGGTATATTTTACGCACTCACCACACATTTAAGATAGAAAAAACAAATCTTCCAAATGTTATTTCTTGATTAATTGGTATTTTATTGAAGTAGTACATACTCGCTGTTCCATTCATGTCATGTAAATCATTTCTTCTTATGTTGTCTCATTAACTTGTGTGTGTGTGTGTGAATGAATGGTAAAAAACTGTATTCTCACCATCCTTCCGAGACCTAACTGACTCCTCATCTATGAGTCTGCTAGTCTCTAGAGGTAGACACACCCCTTCTACGTATCAAATCCCACCTACAAAAATACAGACAGATAAAGACTAAAATATTAAAAATGTTAGACATGACTATAATATACTGACTTAAGCTTAATAGCTCTTACATACCGGCCTCTAATTGTTCTACGTATATAGCGAAGCAATTACTAATAAACATTAAAAAAGGAGCTATAAAAGCTTAACATATATCAAAAGACAAAAGTAATATGCATTATTTAGCAGACTTCTTTAGCGATTCTTCCATCTTCACTTCGCTTCTGGGAGCAGACATATCTTGGTTATCTGTCTTACCAAGACATTGTTCTTAGTCTGCAGTCGTACTGTACGCACCAAACCTTTAACGTCCGGCATGATTTCCAGTATCCTTCCCATCAACCAAGAACCTCGTGGTGCAGTAGAATCAACAACCAAAACGATATCACCTGGAGTTTAAAAAATTCTTGCTTTCGACCATCGTTGTCATTCTTGGATTGGAGGCAAATACTCTTGTGTCCATCTCTTCCAAAAAAGATCTGCCATATATTGTTCTTGTCTTCACCTGCGTCTAACACACAAATCTTCCTTCACAAAGAGCCCAGATGGTAGCATTGGATTGGTCTTCAACAGAAGAATATGATTTGTTGTAAGTGCTTCCAGGTCATTCGGATCATCAGAACTCCTAGTAATGGGTCGATCATTTAAAATTGCTTCAACTTCACGAAATAAAGTTTTCAATCCTTCATCGTCCAGAGCTTGTTGTTTACGAACAGAACATAGCAATTTCTAACCATGCAGATCAACCGTTCCCAAAAACCGCTGTAATGAGATCCCGCAGGAGGATTAAAATTCCATTCTATCCCATACTGATGCATAACACACTGGATTTTCTTCTGATTTAAGCTTTAAAGTGCTTCTCTCATTATCTGATCTTATCGATAAAATTTGACCTCGCTGACAGATAATCTCCGTAATGCGTTTACAGGAATCTGTGTCAAGTGTAGATGCAACTTCAAGATGTACTGCTCTGCTTGCCATCCAAGTGAAGATCATGCCATACCTTTTCACTATACTTCATCCTCTTTTAATCTTTATAATCAAAGTAATCTACTCCTACATCCATAATGGAGATTATCAGGTTGAATCCTCTCCAGAGGTAAGTCCACCATCATCCGTTCCCCAACTTTTCCCCACTGTCGTCTGCACACAACACAATTTTTTATTATCTTTGTTGCAGCAGAATTAGCTTTGTTAATCCAATATATCTTATAAGTTGCGACAGCATGTGGTTCCTTCCTCCATGTCCAATTCGTTCAGGAATATGTCGTAACAATAATGTTGAAATATGAAAATCCTTTGAGAGAATAATAGGATGTTTCTCTTCAGGCATTGCTAGTCTATTCAGGTTCCACTACCGGTTCAAGCTTATACAATCGACTGTCTCTTTTGACACCATGTACTCCAGCTTCTAACGTCAATATCTCTTCTTTGAATCTTCGTCTTTGAAATGGAGATAATTGCGTTTTCTGCTCCAAGAAGATCCTCAAAACGTAAACCCCATCCACAATACGATGCCTCAAAGACTTGCATCTTCTTTTCAACCTTTTCGTTTAGTTTTTCAGGATCTTCTTCAGAAATACTTTCAGCAATCTCTTCTTTTTCAAGCAAATACCAATAACTTTATTTTAGCTTTAAGAACCCAAGCCACCACAGTCACTAACTTATTCCATGATGAATCATGGTAATTCAGTCATTTGCTATATTTGATGAATACTTAGCAATAACATTCACTTGGATGTTTTGTTTAATTTCTGGATCTTTAGCAGAGATTTCAAATCCGAGCTTAAGCTTTAGTCATTCTTTGTCTGGCTTACAGAGAAACTCTGGTCCATTGATTCATCTCTTATTGCTTGAGAAGCGATCTGCAGTTAATCCTCTAGAAGCTTCATCCACTGGGTTTTCCCTTATATTTACATATTTCCACTGTGGCATATTTGTAGCTGTCCTTACATAAGATATTTTGTTTGCTACAAATGTTAGAAAACGCTTGTTCACGTTGTTAAGGTATTTAAGCACTGTAGTACAGTCAGTCCAGAAGATAGATTTCTCCAGCTGAAGCTGCAGTTCCTTTTGCAGCATTATGTCAACAGCTAACAACGTTTCAAGAAAGGAGCGAGAGAGAAAACGGGGAATTACAGACCAGTTCGCATGACTTCGGTGGTGGGAAAGATGCTGGAGTCAATTATTAAAGAGGTAATAATGGGGCTTTTGGATAGTAGTAAAATGATTAGTCCAAGTCAGCATGGATTAGTCCAAGTCAGCACTGGCTTGTGAGTACTACGGTACCCTCACCAAAATCCGAATGGAGCCTCTCATAACAGCCCCCTGGATCACCACTCCAGAGGGTAGGAGACAGAGCAAGCGCCGGGAGAGAAAGCAGAAACGTGGAAGGCGAGCGGGGATGCAGGACAGGCTGCGGAGGACTCCACAAAGACCATTGCCACCTAGCGTGTTTCTCGCAAATGTCCGGTCACTCGCCAACAAGTTGGATGAGGTAAGGCTCTGGGTCAACAACCAGCGATCCCTGAAAGACTGCTGATCTTCACAGAGATGTGGCTCAGTGCGCTGGTTCCCGACGGGGCTGTGTAGCTAACGAACCGGTCACTGCATCGTGCTGATGGAACAAAGGACTCCGGTAAGAACAAGGGCGGTGGGCTCTCTATCTATATCAACAATGACTGGTGCACCAACCACACTGCAGTAGAGAGCTACTGTTCCCCAGATCTGGAATACCTACTGCTTAAATTTAGGCCGTTTTATCTGCCTCGGGAGTTTAATGTGGTTATCATCATGGCCGTATACATCCCAACACAGGCTAATGCTAACCTAGCGCTAGCACAGCTGCACTTGGCCATCAGTAAGCAGCAGGATGCTCACCCCCCCGCTGTGCCTTCATTGTTGCAGGGGACTTTAATCAGGTCGACCTACAAGCTGCACTCCGCAAATTCCACCAGCATGTGCAGTGCCCTACCAGGGGCTCAAACACACTGGGTAAAGTGTACACCAACATCAATGACGCATACAGAGCTCTCCCCTGCCCACCCCCGGGACAGTCCGATCTCCTCTCACTGTTTCTACTGCCTGCATACAAACCCCTCATCCGCAAGACCAAACCTGAAATAAAGACAGTCAAAATATGGCCCGAGGACGCCACCCTACAACTCCAGGACTGCTTCGATCGCACCGACTGGGACCTGTTTGCACAAGAGGCAACCTGTGGTACAGAGGTAGACTTGGAGGAGTACACATCCACTGTGCTCTCCTACATAAACTGTTGTGTGGAGTTTGTCACAGTGGACAAGAAAATAAAGGTGTTCCCAAACCAGAAACCGTGGATGAACAAGGAAGTACAGAATCTGCTAAGGGCACGCGACATTGCCTTTAAATCCAGGAACACTTCAACATACAGTGCTGCCAGGTCAAACCTGAACAAAGGTATAAAAAAGGCCAAAGACATCCACAGGCAAAGGGTGGAAGACCACTTTAATACCGCGGACACCAGAAGCATGTGGCAGGGTGTTAGGGGCTTCACTGACTACAAGAGCAGCCCCGTCTGCCCCCACAGTGATATCACACTGGCCAATGAATTAAACACCTTCTTTGCCCGCTTCGAAACTGGAAACACCACCAGGAGAGGAATATCCCCAGCCATGGCGGAAGGACAGGTCTTAACATTGAGCACACAGGATGTACAGTGCGCTCTGCGAAGGATCAACCCACGCAAGGCTGCAGACCCAGACGGAGACCAAGGAAGGGTACTAAAGGACTGTGCTGTACAGCTGGCTGAGGTATTCACAAGGATCTTCAACCTGTCTCTATCTCTGGCAGCGGTCCCTAAGTGCCTGAAGACAGCTACCATAGTGCCGGCGCCGAAAAAGTCAAAAGTCACCAACCCGAAGGACTACCGTCCAGTTGCCTTAACTCGAATACTCATGAAGTGCTTTGAAAGGCTGGTCCTCTCCCACATCAAATCCAGCATCCCTGCCTCACTGGACTCACATCAATTTGCATACCGGGCAAATAGATCCACAGAGGATGCCATCTCTCTGGCTCTTCACACTGTCCCGACTCACCTGGAAAGACACGGCACGTACGTAAGGATGCTCTTCATAGACTATAGCTCTTCCTTCAACACGGTCATCACCACCAAACTCCACCAGCTAGGCCTCAGCTAGCCGATATGCGATTGGATCCTGAATTTTCTGACGGAGCGACCGCAGGCAGTGAGACTGGGCCCGCACCTGTCCTCCACTATCACCCTGAGCACCGGCACACCACAGGTCTGTGTACTGAGCCCCATGCTCTACTCCCTCTTCACACACGACTGTGTTCCTGCATTCGACACCAACACCATTGTCAAGTGTGCAGACGACACAACGGTGATAGGGCTGATCACCAACGTTGATGAAACAAACTATAGAGCGGAGGTGCAGAACCTGGTGGACTGGTGCTTACGTAACAACTTATCCCTAAACACCTCCAAGACCAAGGAGCTGATTATCAACTTCAGGAGGACACATAATGGGGAATACGCTCCAGGAGAGAGTGTCCAGCTTTAGGTTTCTGGGCACACAGAAACGTGTGGGCACCTCTGAAATTAGGACCTCACATGGTCCATCAACACCACTGTGCTGGTCAAGAAGGCACAGCAACGACTGTTCTTCCTGAGAACATTGAAACAGACTGGTATGCCCCAACAGCTGCTGACAACCTTCTACCGCTGCACCACAGAGAGCATACTAACATATGGCACCTCTGTGTGGTATCTCAGCTGCACGGAGCTGGAGAGGAGAGCTCTTCAGCGCGTCGTCCACAGAGCGCAGAAGATTATTGGGACACAGCTACCAGCCTTGGAGGGCATCTACCATACATGGTGTCTCATGAAGGATCCACAAAGACTCCTCACACCCTTGTAATAGTCTGTTCGAACTCCTACCTTCCGGCAGACGTTACAAGGCCTTCTACGCCCGCACCTCCAGACTCAAGAACGGCTTCATCCCCAGAGCTATAGCTGCTCTGAACCGGCCCTGCTGAGTGTCCCCCACCCCCATGAACTGTCTCACTCGGATGGTCACGTTGCACATCGACCCGGCACAGACCTATTTGCACTTTAGACTGTTTTACAGTTCTTTTTTTATAAATCATGTTTCTCGGGGTATCTAAATTTTATCTAAATTTTATTAGTTGTTTAAGTTATGACATTGTATGGAAGCTGCATACCAAATCTTGTTGTAACTATGTGCAATGACAATAAAATATATTATTACTATTATTATTATTATTATATTTTATGAAAGGAAAGTCATGCTTGACTAATCTTCTGGAATTTTTTGAGGATGTGACAAGTAAAATGGATGAAGGGGAGCTAGTGGATGCAGTGTATTTAGACTTTCAGAAAGCCTTTGATAAGGTCCTGCACGGAAGACTGGTGACTAAAATTAGAGCACATGGTATTGGGGGTAGGGTGTTGACATGGATAGAAAATAGATTGGCAGACAGGAAGCAAAGCGTAGGAGTGAACGGGTCCTTTTCAGAATGGCAGGCAGTGGCGAGTGGAGTGCCGTAAGGCTCGGTGTTGGGGCTGCAACTGTTTACCATATATATTAATGATTTGGAAGGGGGAAATTAGGAGCAACACTAGCAAGTTTGCGGATGACACAAAGCTGGGTGGCAGTGTGAACTGTGAAGAGGATGTTAGGAGGTTGCAGGGTGACCTGGACAGGTTGAGTGAGTGGGCAGATGCGTGGCAGATGCAGTATAACATAGATAAATGTGAGGTTATCCACTTTGGTGGCAAAAACAAGAGGGCAGGTTATTATCTCAATGGGGTTAGGTTAGGTTAGGGGGAGGTACAGCGAGACCAGGGTGTCCTTGTACACTGGTGCAAAGGAAAGGTGAATGATTTGGGTCTCGACTATTTCCTTTGCTCCATAGATGGTGCCTCACCCGCTGAGTTTCTCCAGCATTTTTATGTCTACCTTGTACTTCATTGTTATCATTTTCCAGTCTTAGATATGAAACAGTTCCGTAGTCACTTTCACTTGCGTCTGAAAAGTGATGCAGCTGTGCATATCTGATTCAACCAAAGTTTGTAGGCTTCATACACCAGTCCACTTTGAATTCATAGATCTTGATGAGATCTGCTAACTATTCTGTCCATCGCTGAGAGGAATTTTGCATTATACTCTCATCCCATCCAAATTTTTCCTTACAAAGATCCTGCAAAATCAACTTGGCTGGCAGTGTAAAGGGTGCGAGAAATTCTAAAGGGTCGTAAACAGATCCAATCACGGATAGGATTACCCTTCTAGTACATGGTCGCTCGTGAATCGAGACTCTGAACTGGAACACATCTGTTTCGACACACGTGCGCAATCCCAGTGCCCTTTCCATTGGCAGTTGTATTTGTCCAAATCCAACTGCCTGGTCTCCTCAGCTCTGTTATCTGGTGGAATGGTTTGCAATACAGCACGGTTGTTGCTGATCCACTTGGATAACATGAACCCTCCCTTATTGCAGAGGGAAGTCAGATGTTTTACAATTTGAATTGCTTCCTCTTCCGACGTCATGGATTTTAAACAATCATCCGCATAGAGATTATTCTTTACTGTGTTTGTCACTTCATCTGGGAAGTGAGCTATATTGTCTTCAGCGGGCTTCCTTATCGCAAAGTTTGCACAACTTGATGATGACACCGCTCCACAAAGATGTACCTTCATCCAGTATTCAATAAGGTCTTGTGCATCACCATCAGGCCACCATAGGGATCACAAATAGTCAATATGCTTTTCTGATACTGACGATGAAACATCGCTTTAATATCAGACATCAAAGCAACTGGTTCTTGTCTAAATTCAATAAGAACTCCAATGAGTGAGTTGGTAAGGTCTGACCTTGCAGTAGTTGACAGTTAAGTGATGTTCCTTTGAAGACTGCAGCACAGTCAAAGGCCACCTTCAAGGTCCCTTTCTTCGAATGATACACCTCGTGGTGTGGAATATTACAATGCTCTCCGTCACTTCGATTCAACTGGTCTGTTGGTACCATTTCGGCATAATCATTGTCAATCATGTCCTTTAGGAAAAATGTATATTCATCATGAAATGTTGTATTCTTGCCAAACTTGCGCTTTAGATTCTGGGTGCATTGCTCTGCAGACTAACACTTTCTTGTTTGAAAGGCAAGTCTAGACAATAGTGTCCGTGTATCATCTTTACTGAGTAGTTCATAATATACAAGAAATTTAACTCTTCTCTGGACATTTCTTCTGATTCCTTACTGGTACTTTCATTGAAGTCATGATTGTATTCCTTGATCAATAGCTCTTCTAATTTAGCAGTAGATATCTGATTGACAGCAACAGCAGGGTGGTTATTCTAGTTGCTGCTTCTGTTGTTCCTTCTAAAGGAGCCATAGATAACCCATCCGAGTAGGGTTCTCACAGCAAATGGTCCATCCCTTGACTGCCGACAAACTCTTTAGGTTCCAGTGCCTTCAAAGCATAAGTAGGTCAACACCAGAATTTATTTTAGGTATCTTGACATCCTTCAAGTAAGGCCATTGTTTAAAGTCTTCTTGCTGGGTATATTTAGATGAGAAACAGGCAAGGTCTCATGTGTAAACACATCGAGTAGTCAACTCTGGAATAGAGTATTGAGCTCTACTCAATAACCAAAAATCTGTAGCCTCCTTTTGCTCTGGTATTTTATTTAATTCACATGTTTAATCAATAATGTTTTTTTATTAATGTTTAATGTTTTATGTATCATTCTTAACTGTCACTGTATGTCATGTCACGTGGGCGGAGCACCAAGGCAAATTCCTTGTATCTGAATACTTGGCCAATAAACATATTCATTCATTCATTCATTCATCAGATAGTTGTATAAAATAGTGAGATTAAACGAGAACTTACCTGTTCGAAGTTTGATCTTTATTTTATGAGGAGTTACGATGAGGGATTACGTGAAGAAGACCCCGCCTGGCGCTGGAACGGCATACTTCAAAGCAGCGGCATGAAAAACACAGAACCAATAGCCGGAGTAAAATAGTAAGGCTCAAAATAGACTAGAACTACCTGATGATCATTTATATTATGAGGGTTGGGAGTGGAGGGCACGTAATCCCTCATCGTAACTCCTGATAAAATAAAGATCAAACTTCGAACAGGTAAGTTCTCGTTTAATCTCACTATTTTACTTCGGAGTCACGTGAGTGACTACGTGAAGATTTTAAAGCCCTGTGTTTTCCATGTCGTAAACTCATTTCATACGACTCTCTGTTTGGTCAAAATAGTAGTGAGTAAAAAGTATTTTAACACATTGTTATAATTAATGTAATGTCCTTTAATTATAAAAAGAACAACTTTTTAAAATAATAACCCCTCTATTGCAGGGGAAAATTACAAAATAATTGATAAGTTATGTCAATGGTAACATAAATCGATAAAATAAATCGATAATATAAACAAAGCAAGCATTTAAAGAGAACCCAGTCCTGCGTGTCCAAATCCTGGCACCGTGACAACAGGTTTATTGTAGGACTTTGAAAAAGTTTCTTCTCTAGACCACCCTGCGGCCTCTAAAATTTGATCGAGTGGTACGTCCTGTACCTTCGCCGCGGACGTAGCTGCCCTAGTGTAGTGAGATTTAACACATCAGTGTCTATTCCTGCTAGACCCAAAACCTGTTTTAACCATCTAGAAATGGTTTGAACTGAAACTTTTGTATGTGGTTTTTTGTGTGTTATCAATAACGCTTTCTCAGAACCTCTGAGATTTTTGGTTACCTCCATGTATTGAGTTAAATGCTTAACTACACACAATGTTTCATCAATAGGATATGCTTTAAACATTACCTTCATTCCAGTTCTCCCTGGTCTGCTTTGTTTCACCGGTCATAAACATAAACACAATGTTATCTGAAGTCACATGCATGCAATCCAACCTTAACAATTGCAAAGTCTGTACTCTTTGAGCTGATACCAATGCCATTAACATAACCACCTTCAATGTTAAGTTCTGCAAAGATATTGAATTAATTGGAGTCCATTGTTTAAGTAAAGTAAGAACAATGCTAACATCCCAAATTCCTGTATATCTGGGCTTGGGAGGATTTATATTAAAATACCCTTCATGAATCGAGATATTAATGGGTGAGACCCAACTGAATCCCGATCCGAAATTTGTCCTAAATAGGATGACAATGCACTCCGAGCACAATTAATGGCACTATAACTCAAATGCTCATCAAAGTGTAACCCAGCAAGGAACTCCAATACATTTGAAATGTTTGCAGAATGATAAGATATCTTTGCCTGTGTACAAAAGGCTTCCCATTTCTAATATGCGACATATATTGTTTTCTAGTGCTAGTCCTCCAAACTGTATCTATAACATCCATGGTCCTGTCCGACAGTTCAAACTCTTGCAATGGTCTGGTCAGAACCTGCAGATTAACAAATTCATATGATCATGCAATGGATGAATTTCTTTTGTTACTGGTTGTGTCAACAGATTGTCGCACTGGGAATTACCATACATGGTTCAATAATCATTTTAAGCATCAATGGGAACCATGACTGTGTGGGCTAAACTGGCACCACCAAAATGCCTTTGGCAGCGTCTTGCGCTATTTTCTTGAGACATTGCCCAATGAGACAGAATGGGGGAAAAGCATAAAAGAACATATTCCCCCAGTGTAGCGAGAAAGCATCCACCGCTACTGCCCCTGGATCGTGTTCCCAAGACACGTATTTCGGCAATTGGTGATTCAATCTAGATGCAAACAGATCAATGTCCGGTACTCCATACCGACTGACAATATTTTTGAAATTTTTTGGATTTAACATCCATTCTGTATTGTCTTTAAATATTCGTGATCTTTGTCTGCCACAACATTGTCTCTCCCTGGGAGATAAATAGCTGAAAGCCAAATATTTTTGCAATACACCACTGCCATATCTGGTTACCAGATGATCACATTATTTTGATCTGACACCACCATGTGATTGATATATGCCACAGCTGTGGTGTAATCTATTTGTACTTGGACATGCAAATCCTTTAATGAAGAGCAATAAGCTTTAAATCCATAAAATGCTCCCAGTAGCTCCAAATAATTAATACCATATGTTTGGAGCAATAAATCCTCTTGGACAGCCCATCTGCCCCCACAGCTGGTCTCATTGTCCGTAGCCCCCCATCCGAGCGAGCTTGCGTCAGTTTGTAAAACACGACTGGCTGATGAACTAAAATGTTCTTAGCAGCTTGTGGAACATTCTCAATCCACCAATGTAATTCCGATACAGCTTCCTTAGGCAATTGCATTGGCCTATCAAAATGGCCTGCTCGCTGAATTAGCGCTTTAGTTTTTGCCCTTTGAAGATTTTGGTAACGTAAACGACCAAATTCTATTGCTGGAAATGCTGCTACCAATTTACCAATACCCTTGGCAACCTCTCGGATGGAGGGATAAGGTTTGTTAATCAGGTTTTGACACACATTTGTCAAATCTAACTCCTTATCCATTGGTAAAGTTACCAACATGGTGACTGAGTTAATCACAAACCCCAGATATTGAATGGTTTGCGATGGCTGTAACTTAGACTTTGTTGGATGGATCAGAAACCCCAATTCTCAAACAAGCTAATGGTTGCTGAGACTGATTTCCCAGCTGATTCCTGATTAGCATTGACAATTAAAATGTCATCTAAATAAACCCTAACGATGTGTTTTGGTGCCATTAGCAGTGCAAGTGCTGGCTTTAACAATTAAGTGAACAATCTAGGTGCTGAACTTAATCCATTAGACAAAGCTTGTATTGCCACAGCTGTCCCATCCATTTAAACTTTAAATACCTGCGAAAACTATGATGAATTGGGACGGAATAATAAGCCTCCTTCAAATCTAGTGTAGCCATATAACAGCCTGTTGATACCAACTGCATTGCAGTGTGAAATGTGTCCATTTTAAAATGTTTACACTGGACAAATGTTTCATTCAAAAGTGTGAGATCTAAAATGATCCTACAACCCCCATCTTTCTTTGTTCTGGGAAAAATGTTTGATACAATTGTTGTGGATCCTCTCCAGATTCTAAATAACTCCTTTTTTACTCAAATTCTTAATCTCTTTAACAATTTGAATTTCCTCACTCTCTGAGAACATCAAAGAATGACTAGACTCATTCCGTCCCAATGGATCCATACCTTCCACAAAATCAATGGTAAATCCTCTCAGCAGTGTCTAATACAACACGATCAACTGTAATATGGTCCCATTCCTCATAAAACATTTGGAGTCTACCACCAATCTGTGGCTCATCCCAACATTCCTCTTAATAGGATAATGTTTATGTACCTCTCCACCTGGACGAAATGACTTCCTTTCCCAATAAATGGGCGTACATTTGGCTGTGTTGGCTGGAAAATGTCCCTTATCATACTCCTGCCTCGGCTTGTACCAGCTCCAAGTCAAATCCCTTTTTATATAGCCAGTCCATTTCTGGCCAAAGGTGAAGGGTTTCATACGACCAAAAGTCTTTGCCTCTTCATCCATTTCTTCAATTTGTTTAGACAAATCCTCTCCGAACAAAACCCTCTAGGAGTTTGAACATTGCTTGGTTTACACAATCCTGCAAATCTTGAATGTAATAGAGGTCGAATGGCAATCTTACTCATACAATTAATCTCAAATGAGTTGCAAAATAAGGCCAACATATGTTTCTGCACTTTGGTCATTCCACAACCTTCCACTTATCTGCCAGGTGCAGTAATGCCAGCTGAAAGCAGCTTGAGGACTCTTTGAAATCGAATTCATTGCGCCCGCATAATTGAAGACATTGGCGCCCAAACAACTGGATTCACCGTAGGTACCTTCAAAGAGGCACAATTGACAGATGTTTTATACATTTCTGCTGTCTCAACCATAACAGCATCTTGAAGCGGGTGAGAGACCATATAATTAATATTGGCCGCCAGGTTATCTTCCATGGCCTCACCGCTTCCTCCAGGTATAGCAAAATCTTGTGCCACATCAGGCACACCTGGATCCATTGTGGTGTGTACTCCGGACCACAATCACCACTTTCAGGGTCTGTCTCATACAGCCCTGGTTCTCCTGAAACTTGTTCAAGGAGATTACCTCCAGTCCATACCCAGGCACTGGGGTTTCAATTCCCAAATCGAATTGGCACCATATTCACGATATGGACCCCCTCAGGGGCTGCCTGGGAATATTCTGAGTTCTTAGACCCTTGGTTGATTATAGTCTGGAGCAATTTTCTCCATTTGGTCCATTCTGAGCCATAAGGCTTTCCTTTCTGGACCTTCAGAATCAGAGTCCTCAGAAACCCCAGGCCTTTCAGCTTTCCTTTTACATTTTTTAGGCACTGGGATTTCCTCTACAGTTTCTGTTTGTGGAGTAATCAAAGCCTCACTAACGGGTGTTTCAACGGCCACCGGTATCGGTACCGGCTCCGCAATCTGCTGTCCCGACTCTACAACACCCCGGGACACACATTTTACCCGCTGTTTTTTTTTGGCCTTCTCCATTTTGTTTTTGTTTTTTTACTAACTCCTCCTGGTTTTCCCACCAGGCTACGGAGTTCTGAAACCTCGCCCTAAATTTTGTAAAACTTCCTTACCTGCGGGCCGGTTCCTTACCGCTGTGTGTGGAGCTGCGCTCTGCAGCTCTTTCGCTGCCGATAGCGTCGACATAATGCCGTTCCAGCGCCAGGCGGGGTCTTCTTCACGTAGTCACTCACGTGACTCCGAAGTAAAATTGTCTTCCTCCAGACTAGATATTTCCAGACCTGTAATATGACTATCGCAGCATTTCTCTTCTTCCCGGTACACAAGAAAATCTTAGTCTTTTCTCCTGTGATGTCCAGCCTTCTCATCAAGCTTTCTGTGCAAAAGGTAGCCAGACTTCCATGATCCAAAAATGCATTTGTTTGCAACATTGTATTCGCTTGGCTGCTCCTTACCTTTACTGGTATGATGGAAAAAATGCATGTTTCTACCCCGGTCCCAATATGTGCATTTATTTAAGGTGAGGTAACAGCATCACTAGTAGCTGGCTTCTCCATCTGTTCTATTTGCTCCGGCTTCTTTTCCGTATTCTTCGGTTCAGTATGAAGTAATTCAGGATGATCTTGTCTGCACTTAATGTACGTTATACAACTCTTGCAGTCTTTAACCATGTGTCCTTTCTTCAAACATCCAAAGCAGATTCCCTTCTCCTTTAAGGAGTCCATCTTCTCTTTATATTCCTTCTTGAATTTTCGACACCACCTTATGGTGTGACCAACCTCATCACATGACAAACAGAATCCTTTTTGCTTAATAGTAGATGCATCTCCTTTCATTCCTCCTGTCATATCTACAGGTATTATAGCGGTAGTAAAACTGCTTTCCTTAGATCCTGATCTTTTGTTTTTAATAAAGATAGAACCTTTAACAGTTGGTGGTTTGGGATTTTGAAAATTCCCATTGTGTAGATTTGACATTAACCATACTTCCCATTCCATGAAACTCACCAGATCGGGAAGCATGGCTTCTCGTCTTTCAACTTCCAGTATCAGACTTGCTCTATCCCACCACTTTTCTCTAAGCTTATAGGACAGTTTTAGAATGATAATTCTCATATTATCAGCAACATTTATTTCTTCCATGTCTAGATTTCCCATCGAGCTACAACAACCTCTAATAAATATTGCGATCTCATGCAATGCCTTCACATCTTCTGCCTTGATAGTTGTCCAAGCATAGGCCTTCTTCAAGCAATTTTTGTGCCATTTGATAGCCCTCCTCTGCAGGCATATTTCAACAACTTATTACAAGCTGCTTTGCATATCTGCTTGTGTAGTGCTCCAGAAATCGTAAGCGATCTCTTTCATTAATAGTTTTCATTTCCACTCTTCGTGAAACGCTATTATGAAAGTTTCATATTGCAAAGGATCACCATCATACATAGGAATTTCCATTGGGGGTAAGGTGGAAGAGAGATTTTGTTGAGCTAGGAGCTCACTGATTCTCGTTTGATTCCTCAGTAGTTCATAGAATTCACTTTGAAATCCTTGGCTTGGCGCAAATGGATGATGAACAGGCCTCTGAAAAGAGTACTGGGTCGCTGGCTTATTACGTGCCTCAACAGCCCAAAAGGTGTTTGCTTTGGTTTAGCTCCTTGTTGCTGAAATGAAGTTTTGCCGACCTCCCGGTGCTAGCTCTGTCGCCAGACCAGAGTGGCTCTGGCTGTGGGTTTGATTTAGCTGCTACTTCCTTTTCCATTAAGGAACTTTTCTTCTGAGATACTCTCAAGACACATTTGATCCTTGGCCTTCCAATATCTCCTTCCTTGCTCCGGCAACTGCCCGCTTCATGGCTATTTCCAGCCGTTCCTTCGTCCTCAATTGCCTTTTTCGTTCCTCAGCCTCTCTCTTCAGCTGTTCTTCCTCCCTTTTCAGCTGTTCACTTCGTTCCTCAGCCTCTCTCTTCAGCTGTTCTTCTTGTTCCTCAATCTCATATTTTTTCTCCAAGGCAGCAGCTGCAAGCGAGAGAGCAGCTACTTCAGATTTGGGTTCCATTTGAGCAGAGACCCTTGTAGTTGAACTGGCTATAGAACCAGATTTTCATCCAGATCTTCGTGTTGAGACATTTGAGATGCTATCCTGTGGTCCAATTTCTTCTCCCACTTCAACACCTTGTTGCATCGCACTTCCGACTGTAGTTGTTTGAAGTAACCACTTCTTCACATCATATATCATATCATGTCTTATCATATCATCATATCTATCTATCTATCTATATAATATTACAACTCTGTGTGTGTGTGTGTGTGTCTGCCGACCGGCTGTGTGTCTTGTGGGGCCCTTTGATTTCATGGTTCACCAAAACCACACTTTCAAACCCCGAGATATTTTCCATTTTGCTACACATTACACTTTTACATTCACCCATTCACTCCTCATTACATTTAGACATTTTTATGTACAATTTTTAAAATAAAATCCTTCACCCCCACCCCACACACATTCACTCATTTTGTGGCCTCCTGATGTCCAGACACCATAACGGCAGCTGCTGCAGCCCGCTCTCCTCCAAAAATGCCGCCATTTTTTTTCCCTGCGGCTGATTTTCGCGACTGAAGCATGTTCGGGGACCAGACCCAACGGGTCTGCACCTGGTCTAGTATACTTTTAAAACTCTGTGTGTGTGTGTAGGTGTATGTCATTTTTCATTTTGCCTTTGATTCGTTACTCCGCAAAAACCAGACGCAAGAACGTGGAGATTTTTACCATTTCGCTAGCAATTTAACTTTTACATCCGCAAATCCATGCAAATGTTGTCATTTTTCTGTACACATTTTTAATAGAATCCTTCACAAAACGTACTATTTTCTTTAAATCAGCAGCTGCCGACGTCACAATGCCCTTGCGCTCGTGGCTCCGCCACCCGCAGCTGGACTCCCACGCCCGCCAGCCCGCTCACTCCAACCTCCCCCCCCCCCTCAAAATGCTCTGCAGATCGGGAGAAGAGATAAGGCGACAGGCGGGCGGGGTAAAGGCTGGACACTGCCATCGCACTTTCAATCCCGCCCCCCCACACAGTAATTTTCTCGCCTCCCGCTGGCCACCTTCTCATCGCGTGCCCCGCGCGATGATAATGGCTGCTGCCGCCCGGCTCTCCTCCACTTCACCCTCCCGGCCCGACTCTGTCACGCTGGCGGAAGCCACAGATCGGCTGGTCCCCCCCGCTGCTTTTTGCCATCCTCGCTGGTGGCCCACAGGCTCACTCTGGATCAAGCCCGCCCGCCCACTCCACCCTCCCCCCCCCCCCCCTCCCTGTACTTGAGGTCTGAAGCGCCGAGGATGTGAGGCCATGGAGCTGAGGCTCACTCTGAGGCTGATGGCTGCTGGGTGGCCCGAACCCGCTCCTCCCTCCCTTCTCCCCCCTCCCCTCCCCCTCTCTCCCGCTCCCCTCTCCACTTCCCCTCTCCCCCCCCCCCTCTCTCTCCCCCCTCTCTCTCGATCGGCCGGCCCACTGTTGCTTTTGATCGTCCGCTCCGCTCGCACCAGCAAGCTCGCCCGCTCAAAAAAGCCGCAAATCGGAAACCCCAGCTCCAAAAGGCAGGAAGCTCCCCTGCTTATGTGTCCCTTTCTGTGTCCCTCTCCGTGTGTGTCTCTCTGTGTGTCCCTCTCTGTGTGCTTCTTTCTGTGTCCCTGTGTCCCTCTCTGCGTGTGCCTCCGTGACACTCTCTGTGTGCCTCCGTGTCCCTCTCTGTGTGCCTCCGTGTCCCTCTCTGTGCCTCCGTGTCTATCTCTGTGTCCCTGTCTGTGTGCCTCCGTGACCCTCTCTGTGTGCCTACGAGTCCCTCAGTGAAATGTTTAAATCTTCTGGTAGAAATTTTCCTTATGATTTCAAAAATCCAATCCTCTATAAATTTGGTCGATTATTTCTCTAAAATTTATCAACAAACAGACATTTTGGGGGGGATATTTTTGGGGAAATATTAAAGTTGCCCAGCATCTGACCTCATAATGCCTTTGCACCTGGCCCAACTGCCTCCTGGGCCGCGTCACACACGCCAATTGTGGGTGTCATCTTGCCTTTGAAACGTATCTCCTCGAAAAACAGGTCGAAACAGGGACATTTTTTAACATATTTCAGTAGAATTTCCTTGTGGTTTTAGAAATCCTCTCCTCTGTACATTTGGTACATTATTTTCCCTAATTTTTTAATTAAAATTGTTGACCAATCTGACATTTTTCTTTAAATCTGACCGTTGCCCAGCTGCTGACGTTACAATAACAGTGAAATATTTACATCTTCTGGTAGAAATTTTCCATATGATTTCAAAAATCCAATCCGCTATACATTTGGTCAATTATTTCCCAAGATATTTACTAACATTTATAACCAAACTGACATGTTTTTAAATATTAATGTTGCCCAGCTGCTGACCTCACAATGCCTTTCTCTCACCCCTCTCTCTCTCTCCCCCTCTCCCTCCCCCTCTCTCTCTCTCCCCATCTCCCTGTCCCCCCTCTCTCTCCCCCCTGTATCTCTCTCTCCCCCTCCCTCTCCCCCACCCCCCGACCTCCCTCCCCTACACCCCCTTCCCTTCCCCCTCACAGCCTCTCTCTCTCCTCCCCTCTCCCTCCTCCCATCTCTCTCCCCTCCTCCCCCACCCTCCCATCTCTCTCTCTCCCCTCCTCACCCACCCTCCCTCTTCTCCTCCCCTCCACCCCCTCTCCCTCTGTCTCTTGCCCTTCTGTCTCTGCCCCCCTCTCTCTGTCTCTCCCCATTCTCTCTCTGCCCTCACTCTCTACCCCCCACCCTCCCCCGCCTGCGAGTTGGGGGCTATGCTTCAGTGGGGTAGAAGGAGCAAATTAATATTAATATAATATCAAGAGGGTAGTTAGCGTGTGCGCGGGGGGGGGAGTTAGTGTGTGTGGGGGTGGTTAGTGCGTGTGACGCCGCATGCAGTACCCCCCCCCCCCGGGCAACTACGCGATGGAGGAACAGATCTGCAGTTGGTCTAGTATACTGTGTGTGGGTGTGTGCGCAAAAACGGGGAGGTTTTTACATATTTTCCTAGGGATTTACCTTATTTCAGAAATCCACTCATCTCTAAATTTGGTCAATTATTTCCCCAGATTTTGAATAAAATTGTTCACAAAACTTACTTTAAAAAAAATAATCGCCGCTTGCCAGCTGCCGACGTCCCAATGCCCACATGCCCACCAATCGAGGCCTCCTGGCACCGCACTCCCCTGCTGTGGATTAAAGCATTATTTATATCTTTTTTTCATAGCATTGAATTTTATTGTTTCTCTGTGTCCCTCCCCGTGTCCCTCCCCCCCACCCCACCCTGGAGTGCAAGACTTTAGTCACCCCCCCCCCCGTTCTTTAAAAGGCGCAGAAAGAACGAGCAGGTTCTTCAGATCCAGAGGACACCTACTTCCTTTTGTGAAGTCACGCCTCTCCCCGCTGTGTGTGTGGGAGCGGGGGAGTGGTTAGTGTGTGTGTGACGATGCAGGCTCCTCCCCCCGAACTATAGAGATCTGCCATGCATGAGACTCGCACGCAGCATTTCGAGAACTTTCTGAACGCGCAGGGGGGTGGGGAGTGGTTAGTGTGTGTGTGACGATGCAGGCTCCTCCCCCCGAACTACAGAGATCTGCCATGCATGAGACTCGCACGCAGCATTTTGAGAACTTTCTGAACGCGCAGGGGGGTGGGGAGTGGTTAGTGTGTGTGTGACGATGCAAGCTCCTCCCTCCGAACTCCAGGGACATGCCGTGCATTAGACTTGCACGCAGCATTACGAAAACTTTCTGAACGCGCGGGGGTAGGGGGGAGAGTGATTAGTGTGTGTGTGATGATGCAGGCTCCTCCCCCTGAACTCCAGGGACCTGCCGTGCATGAGACTCGCGCGCAGCATTTCGAAAACTTGCTGAGCACTTCAGCCAAAGATCCTACAGCGAGCGGTTGCAGCACGCTGGGATTTCGAGAATGTTCCACCAATCCCTCAACAACTGTCATTCTGACTTTGCTTGTGAAGAGCAAAGTGCTGAATTCCATCTCCGTTTTTGTGTTCAGCTAAGTCTACAGATTCTCAGTTAACAGTTAATTTCACAAACAGCTCTTTTTACTTTTTCAGCAGTTTGTTTTTGAGTAAGACTTCATTTTGAACCAATTGATCTTTCTGTCTCCATTGACTTAATAAATCTTAAAGAGTACATTTCATTTCAAAGATTATTTTTTTAGATTGACATCTGATTGAATTTCATTGTTAATTTCTTTTTTTTTCATTGCATTGTATTTCATTTAACTGCACTAATTATTGTTGATTGTATTGTTTTTCATTGAATTGGCTCCCTCTCCCCCTCCCCTTCTCCCCTCCGTCCCTCCCTCTCCCCTCGTCTCCTCCTCTCACCCCCCCCCCCCTCATCCACCTCCCCATCCCCCTCCCCCATCCCCCCCGTGTGTGGGGGGTGGTTAGTGTGCGTGTGAAGCTGCAGCACCCCCCGCAACGGCGCATTGGGGGAACAGACCCAATGGGTCTGCACTTGGTCTAGTAACTTATAAAACTCTGGATGTTTGGATCTTGCTTGTGATCTTGCTTTCAAACTTGAACTTTTTCTTTGATTCACATCTCCTCGAAAAACCGATACAGTAACGACATTTTTGCACATTCCGGTATAGTTTTACCTCATGATCTCAAAATTCCCCTCATCTGTAAATTTGATTCATTATTTCCCGAGTTGTTTTACTAAAATTGTTCACCAATCTGACATTTTTAAAATCTAACTGCTGAAGCGAGCTGATGACATCAGAATGCCTTTGCTCATGGCCCAGCCTCCACCACCACCCACCCCCCCCACCACGTGACCCAGCCTCCACCCCACTCTGGATTAAAGCAGCTAACGAGTTACATTAATCCTCCCCCCCGCCCCCCCCCCCCCGACTTTACAATCTGACATATTTTTAAAATCTCACAGTCATTTTGTCGCCTCCCGACTCGCTGTGCTGTCGACTAGCACTCGCCCGGCCATCCACAGTGCAGCGCCCAGCCCTGCCTACAGCCCAGCTGCTCAACACAAAGTATGCTCGCGCCTCGGCTCCCAAGGTGCCCAGCCCCTCCCACAGCCCAACCGCTGAACAAGAAGTTCACTCGCGCCTGGGCTCGGGTTTCCTGACGGAACCTGAAATAACCCGAGGTGCACGTGAGCTCTACGACCTGGGTAGATGCTGCCTCTACCCCCTCCCCGGGGCAGAGAAAGAGAGAGAGAGAGAGGATGGGGGAGGGGAAAGAGGGGGGGGGAGAGCGGGAGGAGAGGGGGGGATGGGTATGGGGGAGGAGAAGGGGGAAGTGGGCCCTTCCTCACTGCCCCCTCTCTGCCCCGCTTCCTCTTTGCCCCCCCTTCCTCTCTGCCCCTCCCTCCCTCTCTACCCTCCCCCCCTCTATCTCTGCCCAGCCTCCCTCTCTGCACCCCCTCCCTCTCTAGGGAGTGGTGAATATTGGGACCTACGGCTGAGAGGTGGAGTATTGCATTCGGGAACCAACTCTCCCCTGTGACGCCGCCCCCCCCCCCCATCCTCAATCTCTACCTCTCCCTCTCCACCCCCTCCCTCACCACCCCCCTCTCTAACCGCGCCTGCGCAGTTGCAGGTTATGCGTGAGTGGATAGGGTGGGGGATGGGGTAAAAGGAGCAAATTAATAATTTTAATATAATATCAAGGGGGGGTTAGTGTGTGTGTGACGCTGAAGGCAGCCCCCCGCAACTGCGGGTGAGCGGACGGGATCCAACGGGTCCTCCTTGGTCTAGTACTCTACAAAACCATCGAAAATGCTACTTTTTATTGGAACCACTGGGTGTGCCTTTCGAGTTCTCCCTCAGGCAGTTCTAAACTCAGCAATGAGTTTTGCTGGTCTCCAACCTTGTGGCCGAGGATGAATAATTGGTCCATATTAGATTGCACCATTTTCGCGTTCTCATTTGATTCCATTAGTTTCTTCTGGATTTCAATTTTCTTGACTATCTGCTTCCATAACTTGTTTCATTCTATATAGCATCTTTCTAGGTAGGCTGCCAGATTACACTTGGTTTCTCTCTTTCCATATCTTCTCTCTTCTGGCTCCATGGCTCCCTCTTGTGGCGCCTCTTCATACTCACCTGTGCATGACTCCATGAATTGGTGTATCCTTGGCTGGCTGCCAGATTGTTATACATTTAAAAAACAGCCCGTTCCACTTCTTCAAAACAATCATTAGCTGAGCACGCCTTATCTTGTCAAAGTTCAAACAAGGTCATGGCTCAGCACTGGCTGCTTTATCTTTAAACCACTGTAAACATGCTTCCTCAGCTGTTTTCTATATTTCTGTAGGCTGTCCCTTTAAGGACATGCTGATGTAATAATGTTTTGACGTAATGACGTGTTTACGTAAGACATATTGACCTATGCTTCCAGGCTGAAATTCAAAACAATCTTCTGGAATGCAAAACACCGGCTTGTTTGAAATTTCAAGGTCACTTCATTGCAGCATTGTAGCTTATCTCAAAGCTGTTTTCAAGTCTGCATAAACAAGCTTTCAACTGCGGTCTTTACTTCTGCAGAATATTCTCTCAGGCTTTTAACCTTTAATGTAGCAATGTTACAAAATTTTGAGATTTTAAAAATCAAGTCTGCAATTTATCCCATCAGATAAAGCATAAAAAGAAGTTTAATTTGACACCTAATTTACTTTCATATCTTCAGTATTAAGAAAGTTATGGCCATTTTCATACTCGGAAATGAGCACCTTGCTTCCCATTGCCTTTCAATTGACTTAACTCAAAAGCTGTGATCTGGAAAAGTTAAATGTCCATAACATTCTTAAAAATTAAGAGAACTCAATGAAATTTTCAGTTATTATAGATTGAAGCATTCTGAAACAAATATTAAACAATCTTACTTGGATGACCTGAAATTAAAGCATATAATTAGTTGGTTATCTAATTGTAGTTAATTACAAAATTCAATGAGTAGATCTAAACATCTATCAATTTCTTAAGAAAAGATAAACTTTTTTTAAATTGCCTAAGTGTCCAAATAACATTCACACAATAATCCACAATATAACATAATTTTTAAATCTAATTTTCATGAATTTCTGGGCCAAATGGAAGGATTTTAGTGTTTTATGCCTGTAAATTAATGGCCATTTAAATCAACTAGCGAGTGGGTTTTAGCGGAATGCGGTGGATTGGAACGTTGCGGTTAGCAGTGAAGTCGGGGGGAAAAATACTGGGGGTTCATACATTTTTTGGGGAACCCATTTCGCAACATAAAAATATTATTAATGCCTCCCGAAAACCAACTTTTAATATAAAAATAAACTATTTACCTTTTTTTCTTCCCTACGCAAAATGCTTCCGGTTGTCTGCGGTCACGGCTTTTGAAGGTGATTTTTAAATTACTCTAGTTAATAAATAATCTAGAGTAATTTAAAAATACCACCATTGATGAAATGTCGGAGCGATTTTTCTTCAGCAACCAAATCGCCCGACATTCATCGATTTGTCCTGCCTGTGGAAAAACGGCACTTTAAGCCCGCCCCCCTCTGCAAGGCGCGAAAGTCACGCACACGGGGAGCGGCAGAAGTGCAGCGCCGGTAAAGGTAAGTTTTGTAACATACCTATTTAATGCATCTGGCAGTTTTTAAATACGGCAAGCAATCGATCTAGTCACGGCCCTCTCGGTCAATGAAGTCTTCTCTTCCTCTAATGACCCAGCTGTCAGTTCCTTCAGTCCACTGTTGAATCAGTCTTTGGCTTACTATCTCCTGATAGTAACAAAGTTTTTTACTCAATATAATGGCAATCTTTACGACGTTCTCAAGTCCAACTTCGATACCCATTACTCCTCGGGGATGGTTAGGAGGTATATTTTACGCACTCACGACACACAGTAAAAACAATAGTAAAAACAAATAGATCACAGATGGTAAAAACAAATCTTCCAAACGCCATTTCTTGATTAATTGGTCTTTTATTGAAGTAGTAACTAGCAAATAAATAATCCATCACTTTCTGTTCTTAATCGCTGTTCCATTCATGTCGTATAAATCTTATGAAAGTATCTTCTTATAAAAGTATGTTGTCTCATTAACGTGCGTGTGTGTGTGTGGGTGAATAAATGGTAATAAACTGTATTCTCACCATCCTTCCAAGACCCAACTGACTCCTAATCTATGGGTCTGCGCTAGTCTCTAGATGTAGACACACCCCTTCTACGTATCAAATCCCACCTACAAAAATACAGACAGATAAAGACTAAAATATTAAAAATGTTAGACATGGCAATGATATACTGACTTAAGCTTAATGGCACCTGCACATTTGATAAACTCCGTCATGGCAGGCTGGTCTAGAAGATTGAGATGGTGAAACAAGGAACCACAGATGCTGGAATCTTGAGTAAAACACAAGGTGCTTGAGGAACTCAGCAGGAAAGAGAAAGCGGTGGGGAGGGGTTTAACTTAAAATTGGAGGATTTAATGTATATACCATTGAGGTTTGTGTGTGGCCTCACTTTGGCACTAGAGACAGCCAAGGACAAAAAGGTAGGTATGGGAATGAGAAGGAGAGTTAAAATGGTTAGCAAATGGGAAATCCAGCAGGCCATGGGGAGCATCAAATGCAACAGATGAGGTTTGAAGAGGTGCATGTGAACCTCTGTCACACCTGAAAAAGCTGCTGGGGTCTATGAATGGAAGTGAGGGAGAAAGACAATGACAGATGTTATATCTCCTGCAGTTGTAGGGGGATGTACCTAGGGATGGGACGGGTTGCACAGAAAGGGATGAGTGACCCAAAGAGTTGCAAAGGAAGTCATCGCTGTAAAGCAATTGGGGTGAGTGAATGTGACTGGTGGGAAATGTCCTCTATTTTCAGTGATTTCCACCCTGCTGTTGGGGATGAATTCCCCACCTTGTCTCCTCTATCCCACAGTTCTGCTCTCCCCAGACGGAACAAGGATAGAGGTTCCCTTGGTCTTCACTTTACATGCCACAAACCTGCACATTCAAAAATGTGTTCTCTTTAACATTTCCACCATCTTCAAGGAGATCCCACCACCAGTCACATCTTCCCAGCTCCACTCCATTCTGCAGAGACCATTCCATCTACAACTCCTTGGTTCACTCATACTTTCCCACCAAATGCCCCTTCCCATAGGAACTCTCTCAAGCAACTGCAGGAGAGGCAACACCTGCCCTTACACCTTCTCCCTCACCTCCAGCTAGGGACTCAACAGCTTTTCCACATGCGAAAGATATTCGCATGCACCTCCTGCATGTGAACCTCTTCACCTAATGCATCTGGTGCCGACTCCTTTACGTCTGCAAAACCAAATGTAGACTAGGCGGCCATTTTGTTGAACACTTGTACTCCATGTGCCAAGGCCTGCTGGATCTCTAGGTTTCCATCTCCCCTTCCTTTCCCACACCAACTTTTCTGTCGTCATCAAGGTCCCGCAATCTTCTCTCTTGTCTCCCTCAACAACTCGGGACCTGGGGACTTAGCACGTTAATGCTCTTCAAGAGTCTCAGCACCACCTCCTTCTCAAGATCAAATTGCCCTAACACATTTGTATTGTCCACACTGATCTTGCAGTCCTCCAAGTCCTCCTTCTCGGTGAATACAGTTACAGAGTACTCGTTTAGTACCTCATCTACATCCTCTAACTTCAAGCATAGTTTCCCTCCTTTATCCTTGAGCAGCCTTACCTTCTGCCTGTTTTCAATGTACGTGTAAAAAGCCTTGAGATTTTCTTCAATATGACTCGCAAATTACATTTCATGCACCTTTTTGGCCCTTCTAATCGCCCATTTGATTGTTTCCTCCTCGCGTTATAATCCTCTTAAGCAGTGTTTGATGCCACCTTCTTAAACCTGACATTATCTTCCTTTTTATTCTTGATCAAGTTTACAACCTCCTTAGTCATCCACAATTCCCTTACCTTGCCATCTTTATTCCAAATTTCTCATATTCTGCCTGGTAGTCTATGATACCCTAATGGGAGTTATTTACAGGTCCCCAGTCAGTAGCTAGGATATAGGGTACAAGTTGCATCAGGAGATACAAGTTGCATCAGAAGATTAAAAATGGGAGTTTTCAATATGCAGGTAGAGTGGGAAAATCAGGGTGGTACTGGACCCCAAGAAATGGGATTTGTAGAGTGCCTCAGAGATAGATTCTTAGAACTGTAGTGGATCCTACCAGGGAAAAGGCAATTTTGGATTTAGTGTTTTGTAATGAAGCGGATTTGATAAGGGTACACAAGGTAAAGGAGCCATTTCGAGGTAGCGACCACAATATGATACGTTTTAATCTGTAATTTGCGAAGGTGATATTGGATGTGTCAGTATTGTGGCTGAGCAAAGGGAACTACAGAGGCATGAGGGAGGAGTTGGCCATAGTTGACTGGAAAGGAACCCTAGCAGGGATGACGGTGGAACAGAAATGGCAGGAATTTCTGGGAATAAACCAGAAGGGTAGGATCTTTTTATTCCAAAGACGAAGAAAGATTCTAGGGGGAGAAAGAGGCGACCGCGGCTGACAAGGGAAGTCAAGGACAGTAAAAAACTAAAAGAGAAGGTGTATAACATTGCAAAGTTTAGTGTGAAGCCAGAGGATTGGGAAGCTTTTAAAGAACAACAGAGGGTAACCAAAAAGACAATATGTGGAGAAAAGATGATATACGAAGGTAAGCTAGCCACTAATATAAAAGAGGATAGCAAGAGTTTCTTCAGTTATATAAAGAGCAAGAAAGAGGCTAGAGTGGATGTTGGACCGCTGGAGAATGATACAGGAGAAGTGATAATGGGGAATAAAGAAATGGCAGAGGAATTGAATAACTTTTTTGCATCAGTCTTCACAGTGGAAGACACCAGCAACGTGCCTGAAATTCAAGAGAGTTAGGGGGTGGAAGTTAGTGGAGTGGCTATTACTAGGGAGAAGATGTTTGGGAAGCTGAATGGGCTGAAGGCAGATAGGTCATCTGGGCTGGATGTACTGCACCCTAGGGTTCTTAAAGATGTGGCTTTAGAGATTGTGGAGGCATTGGGAGTGATATTTCAGGAATCACTAGAGTCAGGAGTGGTCATAGATGATTTAAAAGTGCCAATATTACGCCGCTGCACAAACTTTGGTGGTTGGTAAGATTTGGTAAGAGTCCATTATAAAGGATGAGTACTTTGAAGTTCACGATAAAATAGGCCGAAGTTAGCATGGCTTTGTTAAGGGGAGGTCTTGCTTGACAAATTTGCTGAAACTTTTTGAAGAAGTAAATAGCAGGGCAGACAAAGGAGAGACAGTAGATGTTGTTTACTTAGATTTTCAGAAAGCCTTTGATAAGGTGCCACACGTTAGGCTGCTTAGGAAGATGAGAGCCCATGGTATCAAAGAGCAGATACTAACATGGATAGCAGGTTGGCTGGATGGCAGAAGACAAAGAGTGGCAATAAAGGTGGCTTTTTCAGGTTGGCTGCCAGTGACTAGAGGAGTACCGCAAGGGTCGGTGATGGGGTTGCTACTCTTCACGTTGTATATTAATGATTTGGACGAGGGGACTGAAGGCTTTGTGGCAAATATTTACGGATGATATGAAAATAGGTGGAGGGGGTGGTAATGTAGAGAAAGCAGGGATTCTGCAGGCTCTATAAGGCGCTTGTAAGGCTGCATTTGGAATATCGTGAGCAATTTTGGGCATCATATCTGAGGAAGAATGTGCTGACTCTGGCGAGGGTCCAGAGGAGGTTCACAAAAATTATCCCAGGCATGAATAGGTAAACCTATGACGAGCGTTTGTCAGCGCAGGACCTATGAAGGGGGACCTAATTGAGACATACAGATTAGTGAAAGGCTTGGATAGAGTGGATGTGGAGAGGATGTTTCCACTAGTGGGAGAGTCTAGGAATAGACTAGAGGTCTTAGCTTCAGAAATAAAGGACATTCTTTTAGGAAGGAGATGAGGAGACATTTCTTTAGTCAGAGGGTGGTGAATCTGTGGAATTCTTTGCCGCAGAAGGCTGTGGAGGCCGTCAGTGGATATTTTTAAGGCAGAGATAGATAGATTCTTGATTAGCACAGGTGTCGTGGGTTATGGGAAGAAGGCGGGAGAATGGGGTTCGGAGGGAGAGATAGATCAGCTTTGATTAAATAGCGGAGTAGACGATGGGCCGAATGGTCTAATTCTACTCCTTTTTTTTATGACCGGTTGAGTACTGCTGGGATCTATCCTGGAATCTCTGTTGTTAGTGATATTTATAAATGACTTGGTCATAAATGTAAATACATTGGTTGGTAAGTTTTCCAAGACCAAAGTTGGGAGTGTTGCGGGCAATATACAGCAGTATATCAGTTAGAGAAATATGCGGAGAAATGGCAGATTGAGTTTAATTAGAACAAGAATGAGAGGTACATTGGGAAGTCAAAGTAGGAGCAAAATATATGATTAATGGCTTGACCCTTAGCAGAATTGATGTACAGAAGGGGGTGTGGGTTAAAGTACATAGCTCCCTGGAAATAGTAACGCAAGTAGCTAGAGTGGTAAAGAACATTTGGGGAAATAGTTGCCTGCATCAGTCGGAAAATTGAGTATTATTCTGGAGTTCATATTGCAGGTTTATAGGATTTAGGTATGGCTATTTTTGGAGTATCATGTGCAGTTCGGACTGTTCCATTACATTAGAATGTGGAGGCTTAGGAAGGAGTGCAGCTTTTCCAGAATGCTGCCCAGATTATATGGAGGGGTTGGACGAACTTGGATTGTTTTCCCTGGAACGTCAGAGGTTGTAGGGAGACCAGATAGAAGTATATAAAATGATCAGAGATAATCAGAACCTTTTTCCCAGGGTGGAAAATATTAAAGGGCATAGCTTTAAGATGAGAACTGCAACATTTAATGTGTGCTCTAAAACCTTTCCTATCCACGTGTCCATCAAAATGTCTTTTATACGTGAACATATAAGAGTGAAGTCACAGCATGAAAACTGACCTTCAGCACACCATGTCCATGCCAGCTGTCCTCCTGGAAAAAGAATCAGAAAACATTCTGGAAATAATGACGAAATACTGGGTTAAAAGAAGGTTTGGTTTAGTATTAGTATTTAGTACTAGTTTGCTCATCTAAGCAATAAATAGAGGGGTCTGTAAGAAATTAGCAATAATTGCAAAATAGTATTGGGTATATTAATAAAACGTGATGACCTGTGGGTGCTGCAAATCCAGGCTTTGAAAGGGGTGGTTTGGCTGGTTGTCATTTTCCAAATATCCATGGATTCTAGAATGATTCCCAAAGACTAGGGTTGCAGACGTAATTTCACTATTTCCTTAATTCCTTAACTCAATATCAGTTAGAAGAAAATGTTAGAGTCTAGTATCAAGGAAGTGGAAGCAGGGTGCAAAGAAAATAATAAAAGGAATGAACAGTCAAGTTGGATTTATGAAAGGAAAATCATGATTGATAAAGCTATTAGATTTTTTGAGGTTGTAACTAGCAAATTAAATAATAGTGGATTTTGTGTAGTTGGACGTTTTGGAGATCTTTGGTAAAATAAACCAAAATTCAGACACGAACATAAGAAATAAGAGAGGCAAAGGACAATTCAGCCCCTTAAACCAAACAATCACGATCCTTTGACTAAATAAATTTCTCCTCATTTCAGTCTGAAATCATTTAGCCCTCATTTTGAGACTGTAATTCCCAGTTCTAGTTTCCTCAGCAAGAAAAAACCTTTCCCTGTATCTGTCCTACATAAATCCCATTTCATTTTCCCCACATTCCATCAGTTCCCTCCAAATCTTCAGAGGATCCAGAAAAGAAATGATTCATGTCACTGAGTTTTCATCAGGACTAAGCAAAGTTGCAAAGAAGAGATGGTTGAAGAGAACAAAGCAAATGCCTGTAATGGTATAGGGATCCAGAAAAACCGAATGACACAGTTGGTTATGTTACCATCTGAGAAAGAGGAGTGGAGACTTGGTAATAACAGATGATCTGACTGTCAGTAAAAGGAGTTGAATGGAAATAGAAGAGAAACAAAGTAAATGCAATACTGGAAAAATGAGGTACAAAATACTGCAGTTACTGCAAATCTGAAATAATTAAGAAAATGCATGAAATACTCAGTAGGTCTGGCAGCATTCCAATAGAGAGAAAAACATTTAACCTTTATAGCTTTATAACCTTTTATCAAAACATATCTGACATCCATCTCATGCTTTTTACATTTCTTGTTCAGTTCTGTGCACCATGGTATAGAAAATAAGTTGTCGAGCTGGAAAGGGTACCGAGAAGATTTACAAGGATATTGCCAGGCTAGAGGGTCTAAGCCTGAGGGAGAGGCTGGGACTCAATTCCTTGGCGCACAGGTGGATGAGGAGTGATCTTATTGAGGTGTATAACATCATGAGAAGAATAGATTGGGTAGATGTATAGAGTCTCATACTCATAGTAGGTGAATCGAGGAGCAAAGGACAGGTTTAAATTGAAGGGGAAAAGATTTGATAGGAATCTGAGTGGTAACCTTTTCGCATTTGGGTGTTTGGTGTATGGAACAAGCTGGCAGAGGAGGTAGTTAAGGCAGTTAGACATGTACATGGATAGGACAGGTTTGGAGGGATATGGACCAAACGCGGGCAATTGGGACTGGTGTAGCTGGGACATGTTGGCCGGTTTTCACACTGTATCACTCTATGACTCTATCACCTGCAATTAAAAAGTCTTAGCCATCTCACCGTAACACCACGTGTTGTACAATATTTCTTAGACTATGCCCATTCACAGACATTCCCTTTGTTTTCACCAACCCTCCCCTTCTCTGTAGTTGAAAACATGTTTGATTTCTAATGAAAGCTCATTGACCTGAAATGTTAAATCTGTTTCTTTCTCTACTGATGCTGCCTGATTTGACAAGTTTTTGCAGCATTTTCTCTTTTTATTTCGCGCTTTTCCAGTCAAACATCCAGGAGGTGAAATGTAGATTTTCAGATTTTAAATCATGAACTGTGCTATGTTTATGATTTATCACAGCATTTTACATTTTTCACAAAGCACACGTTATACCTGATAGTTATAGAACAATAATTTGTGTTTATTTTGCTTTTGTCAGGTAGCAGTTTGTGGAGGTGCCAACAGATACTTTCCTGGATTGGCAGTAATGTGTGGTTCCACAGCAGCTCAATTATATTTCACACTTGAACATGTATTCGCATATGTAAAGATCAACGATCCAACAGATGCTATAGCCAGTATGATACTTTACTGACCAAATAAGTATTTTTAGAAAGAAATTCTATTAATGCAACATTTTTCATGATGTCCGTCTTGCAATGTAGTCTTTATGTATTATAATTATGGACAAAGCAACGACTAGTTTTCATTCTCCTAAATAGCAAGCTAAATAATGAGGGGATGTTGGCTTGAGGGAGGGTGCTTGCAATGTTCACTTATACTGTCTATGTCTTTGCAGCATGGGGTCGATAAATGATCAGTAGAGAAGTAGAATGTGGAATGGTACTAATGCTTTAAGCCTCAAACACATGCATCAGGAGCACATAGAAGCCAGCATAAGTGGCAACATTTCCTTGCAACCTCCCCATCTGTCCATCCTTTCAAGCAACTCTGGCCCCACCTATGCTGGTCTAGGGGTCCCATGTTGGCCTCATTAGTCTGATTCGAACCAACGGAATTAGAGTAGAAGCAGGTCATTCTCAACTGCAAGAGAACCAAGTAAGACCAAGAAGGAAGAAGAAATTATGTGCTGTAATTAATGTTGGTTGAGATGAAAGATTTTAGCCAGGACATTGATCAGATTTTACTAAATATGTACCTTAATCTTGGGGGACGATTCACAGAATCTTCTTTTGTAAAATGTGGTCAGAGATGTTGTGGCTCTTCTGCCCACATTACACCACATATTAATTCACAGAGTGAAATAGCACAGATGAGCCATTTGGACCACCTTATCCATTGCTGACCAAGCTGCTTTCCTAAGCTAGTCCCATTTGCCCGCCTTTGGTCAGTGCTCCCCTTGACCTTTGCTATCCATGTGCCTGTCCAAATATGTTTTGAATATTGTAATTGTACCAGCCTCTGATCCCCTTTAAATATTTCACCACCCCCCCTCACCTTTAACCTATGCCATCTTGTTTTAGACATTTTTTAGCCCAGAAAAAAGATTCCGACCTTCCGCTTTATCTGTACCGGTTCATGGTTTTATAAATCTCTTCAAAGACACCTCTCAGCCTCTTATGCTGTAGGGAAAACGGTCCTAGCTTATGCAGTCTACCTTTATGCCTCAAGCCCTTCAGATTTGGTAATATCCTCGTGAATCTTTCCTCCAACCTATCTGGCTTTATCATATACCTATCCAACAGTGTGGTGACCAGAACTGCATAAAATGTTCCAAATGTGATCTCACCGATGCCTTCCAAGAGCTGTAATATGACATCACAATTCTTATACTTATTACCGTGACAAAGGGTCTGAAGAAGGGTCTCGACCCGAAACGTCGCCTATCTCCTTCGCTCCTTAGATGCTGCTGCACCCGCTGAGTTTCTCCAGCTTTTTGTGTAACCCTGACAAATGCCTTCTTCACAGCATTGAAACAGACCCTTAACCCCAACCTAGATGCCCCATCTACACTAGTCCAACCTGCCTGCAATTGGCCTCTGTCCCATTAAACTTTTCATATCCATGTTCCGGAAAAAATGCATTTTAAATGTTGTTATAGTACCTGCCTCAACTATCTCCTCTGTATGAATAAATTGCCCCTCAGGTTCCAATTAAAACTTTCCACTCTCACCTTAAACTTATTCCTCTAGTTTTTGATTCCCCACTGTGCATTTACCATATTTATCCCCCTCACCCATTTCTTAATGTGTCAACACTTTCTGTCTTGATGTCTTGTACTTGTTCCATGTCGTTTTTCTGTTTCATAACACCTTGGGGCACTGTCATTCACTGACATTCACTGTCAGTGCACTGCCATGCACTGTATGTCATGCTCAGAAACTATGGAATTGGGAAAGTCACTTGTTTAAGATAAATTCCATCTGCCCTGCCCACTTTCCCAGTTGACTAATATCCTGCTGTCACTTCAGCCAACCTTCTTCACTGTTCACTATGCCACTAATTTCGGCGCCATCTGGAGTCTTACTCAAAGTGTCACATATTCTCATTCAAATTATTAATTTATACATGACAAACAACAAGGGACCCAGCACTGATTCATGTGGCACAGCACTAGTCACAGGCTTCCAATCTGAAAAAAACATCCACCTACAACACGCTCTGACTCCTTGGACTAGTCCAATTTTGCTTTAGCAGATCCTGGATTCTGTATCATCTAACGTTTTAGACCAGCCCACCATGCAGGACCTTGTCATAGGCCTCAATAAAGTATATATGTAGTGTCTATTGTCCGTACAGAACAGTACATAACAAGAACAGGCACTTCAACATTTAACACTGATGATCATAATGCCAACTCAAATTAATCCCATTTGCCTGCACATGGTCCATGCCCTTCCATCTCCTACGTATTCAGGTGCCTGTCTAAATACCTCTTAAATGTTGCTATCATATTTACTTCCACCGCTGGTAACATGCTCCAGGCACCCACAACACTGTGAAAAAACTCGTGTAAACTTTCCCCCTTTCACCACTAGTATTTTGCTTTTCCATCCAGGGAAAAGGATACTGACTATCTGCTATCTATGTCTCACGGTTAAAAACTATTAACCATTCCTCAGCCAATTGCTCAACTGATCAAGATCCTGCCGTAATCTTTGATAACTATCTTCACTATTTACAATACCACCACTTTTGTGTCATCGACAAACGTGTGTCATCTGCAACCCTCTATCAGGTAACCATCTCAGTCTCCAAATCTTCTGTGAAAATAATCCAAGTTGATCCAAAATCTCTTTGTAGCTAATATACTCCAACCCAAGCTACACGCTCCACTGTACTCTCACATCTTATCTGTAATTGGGTGACCGGAACTGCACTGCTCTATGGACGGACCCAATGATTCCCTTGAACTTCAATGCTCCGAATGGTTCTGCCATTTACTGTATTGTTTCTTCTTATATTTGACTTTCCAAAGTGCAACATTTCACTTTTATCTGGAGTTAAGCTCCATCTGCCATTTCTTTCCCCATATTTCCAACTGATCTATATCCTGCTTTATCTTTTTGACAACCTTCCTCACTGTCCATAACTCTATCCTCAATTTATCTGTCTGTGCAAATTTACTAATCAGGCCATCTACATTGTTGCTCAAATCATTTATGTGTGACACAAACAATAGAATGCCCAGTGCAGTCTATGTCTCCAGTCAGAACAACACTCGTCTACCACTAATTTTTGATTGACCTAATTGTAAATCCAGTCTGCCAAGTCTCCACGGATCCCTATGCCTTCATCTTCTGGATGAGGGACCTTGTCAAATACGTTATTAAAGTCAAGGCAACATCCACTGCCAAAAATAAGTCCATTCATCTTGAGTGTATGATACTTTCCCTGCTATTATCACGAGTGGTTGCAGAATCAGAAAGGAGTTGATGGTCACATGAGAGAGAAAGGGGTTACTCATAATTAAATTGGTTTGCTCAGAATCAAAATTAGACATTCTCAGATTAATTAATGATGAGGCTAAGTATCAAATGTTGGTAAATGGGAAAACTAAAATGTGTGCTTGCTGGTCAGCATATAGGTGGTGAGTCGAAGGGGTTGTATCCGAGTTGTTGTGATGCTCAACTATGATTACCTGGTGATAGTGAGTTGAGAAAGGTGTCATTCTGAGTTGAATGCAGGTAAAATGATGTGCTTCAAAGGAGTGTTAGGAAAGTTGACAAAGGAGTTTGTCAAGAAAGTGAGAAAGATGTTTATAGTTAAGAACTTGTAGGTTTTGGTGTGTGGAAGAAATTAATTTAGAGGGAAATTAAACAAAAATGAAAAGCGGAGACTTTGCAGGTTTGCTTCAAGACACTTCATTGCATGATATAATGGAGAGATGGTGGCAGTTAACTGCTCACCAGTTCTCTAACCACAGCAGAATTAGCTGACAGTTATACTGTGCAGTAAACAACTTTTGTTTTTTTCTTAGATACAACTATATGAAAATATACTATCTACTACATGGGTACCAATTATTTCATTCGTGAGAACATACTTTTTGTTCATGTCAATCTTATTGAACAACAGATGATTAATACAAGTCAAATACAATACAAGGGCATCTTGACATTATTTTATATCACATTTTAGGCTGCCCGCACCACCATCCCCTCTCTGAGCCAATCATAAGACCCTATTTACTGCAACGTATCTATGCTACTAGCAGTAGGGGCATGGGTGGTCTACTGTAACACACTGCTAAGAGAAACAAGTTTCCTTATCTCCGTCTACTATTTCATGTTTATATTTACCATCCATCCTTCAACACATTCCAAGACAAAAGTTAATAGGTCTAATCTTTGCTGATTCCCACGAACCTCTTCTGCACCTGGTCAATGAGACATGCCATTTGTCACATCCAAACACCCTTTCATTACCTTGTTCAATTCCAATGAAAATTAAGTAAGAAAGTATATTAATATTTTCTTGCACACAGTGATGTAGTGATTAAGTAATTAAATTATCAACCAGTTCTGGACTATTCAACAGAGGCATGAGACTCTAGCTCCCTAGAGGAGCTAGAAAAAGGGCATTGACGAGAATCTTCATATCATCTCTGGCCATTAACGAGGTCCCAGAGGACTGAATTCCTTTCTTTAAGAAAGGAAGTAGAGAGAGTCCAGGGAACTATAGACCAGTGAGCCTCAAGTAAGGGAAACTTGGAGAGAATTCTTTGAGAGGATTTACTCCCATTTGGAAGAGAATGGGCTAATTGGGGAGTGCCAGTATGGGTTTGTACTTGTCAGCTTGTTTTTCTCACTAACTTGAGTGTTTTTTTAGGAGGTGACGTAGGAGATAGATGAAGGTAAGGCGGTGGATGTTGTAAATGTGGATTTTAGGAAGGTTTTTGTTAACGTTCTTCATGTTAGGCTGATCCAGAAGAAGATGTTAGGGATTTACGATGACTTGGTCATATTCAGAACTGGCTTATTCATAGAAGACAGAGAGTTGTTGAAGGCTGTGACTCGTGGAGTTCCACAGAGATCTGTGCTGGGATCTCTGGTCTTTGTGATTTTATATATATATATATATAAATGACCTATATGTAAATTAATGAATGAATAAGTTTATTGCCCAAGTGTTCACATACAAGGAATTTACCTTGGTGCTCCACCCGCAAGTGACAACATGACATACAGTAACAGTTAGGAATGACACATAAAACATTAAAAATTAATAATAAAACATTGATTAAACATGTGAATTAAATAAAATACCAGAGCAAAAGGTGGCCACAGATTTTTGGTTATTGAGTAGAGCTACTACTCGTGGAAAAAAAACTGTTTTTATGTCTGGTTGTGGCAGCTTTGACAGTCCGGAGTCGCCTTCCAGAGGGAAGTGATTCAAAGAGTTTGTGGCAATGTAGATGGATTGGTGAATAAGTTTGTTGACAACACTAAAATTGGTGGAATTGCAGACCGTGAGGAATGCTGTTAGAAAATACAGCCGGATATATATCAGCTGCAGAAATGAGTGGAAAAATGGCTGATTAATGACCAGTTTAACCTGGGCAAGTGTGAGGTGTTGCACTTTGAGAAGTTGAATATAAGGAATGAGTATACAGCCCCTCAATAGCATTGATGTGCACAATCTTGGAGTTCAAGTTCATAGCTCACTAAAGGTGGCAGCACAATAAGATAGTGATAGCAGTGATGGTAAAGAAGTCGCATGGTATGCATGTCTAAATTGCTAGGGCCATTGAATCTAGTCAGTCAGTTAGTCAACACATCTCTAGGACCTTTTGTAGGCCGCATTTGGAATATTGTGTTCAGTTCTGGTTGGCCAATTATAGGAAAGATGTTGAGGCTTTGGAGAGGGAGCAGAGGAGGTTTACCAGAATGCTGTCTGGATTGGAGGGTTTCAATTTATTCACTGCAATTTAGAAGGATGAGTGGGGATCTTATAGAAACATATACAATTCTTAAGGGATTAGACTGACTAGATGCAGGAAAAATATCCCTGGTGTTGGGGGAGAATAAGGGGTCACAGTTTAAGAATAAGGGGTAGGCCATTTAGGACTGAGGTGAGGAAAAACGTTTTCACCCGGAGAGTTGTGAATCTGGGGAATTCTTTGACACAGAAGGCAGTGGAGGTCAATTCACTGGATGTTTTCAAGAGAGAGTTAGATTTAGCTCTGAGGGCTGATGGAATCAAAGGCTATTTGGAGAACAGGAATGGGACACTGATTTTGGATGATCAGCCATGATCCAGTTGAATGGCCGTGATGGATCGAAGGGCCGAATGGCCTACTCTTGCACCTATTTTCTATGTTTCTAAGTTTCAGCTACAGGGAGAGGTTGAATAGACTTGGGTTGTTTTATGGGGACTGTCAGAAGTTGAAGGAAGACTCGATGGAAGTTTATAAAATCATGAGAGGCATAGATAGTGTAGACCTTTTTCCTGGTGGAATGCCCAACACTAGAGGGCATAGCTACAGAATAAGGTGAGAGGGGCAAGGTTTAATGGAGATGTAGGGGGCAAGTTTTTTACACAGAGAGTGGTGAGGGCCAGGAACACATTGTCAGATATGAAGGCAGATATGATAGTGAAGTTTATAATACTTTTAGATATACACATGGAAGTGCAGTTGATAGAGAGATATGGCTCGTGCACGGGCAGATGAGATCAGTGCTGTACTGTTCATTGTTCTAGGATTAAGTTGGATTTATGTCAATGTGCGAGGCCTGACGAGTAAACCAGGAGAACTCAGGCCATGGTGTGACTGGAATGTTACAGCCACTACAGTAAACTGACTAAGTGGGGAACAGGAACTCACGTTTCCGTATCGACCTCTCTGTCTTGGCCCTCGTCCACAGTCAGAGTGAGGCCAAATGCAAATTCAAGGAACAGCACCTCATGTTTCACTTGGGCAGCTTACAACCAAGTGGTTTGCAAACGTTTCATTCATTTATTCTATGTACCTTTTCATATCTCTTATTTTCCTCTCCCCGATTCTCAGCTACTGATTAAGGAGAATATCACAGCAGTAAACCAAGATGATATTACTGATGGTTACTGATGGTTTGTCCAGTGAGGCTATATGGGAGAAGTTGTGAAATAAAAAAGGGAACCTTGTTGGGAGTGTACTGTAGGCCCCAAATAGTCAACGGAAATTAGAAGAAAGAATCGGAGAATGCAGGCAGCTGCAAGACGAATAGGGTTGTCATAGTAGGGGATTTGAACTTTCCCAATAGAGACGGGGACTGTCATAGTGCCAATGGCTTACTTAGACAGTGTTGAATTTGTCATATGCGCTCAGGAAAGTTTCCTGAGGAAATATTTAGAAGGCCCTATGAGGGAAAGGGTAAAGCTTAACTTATTCTGAGAAAATTGGGGTGGGGAAATTAGTGTTTGGTAACTAGAAACTTGTAAGCCTTACATCTATCTAGTAAGCTACTGGAAAAGATTCTGAGATAAGATATATATGCATTTGTAGAAGCAGGAGCTAATTAGGGAAAGTCAGCCTGATTTTGTATGTGGGAGATCATGTATTACGAATTTGATTACGAAATTCCGCCCTATCAGTCTTCTCAATGTAGAGGGTAAAATCGTCTTCAGCATCATAGCTCAGATGATGACCAGTTATTTAGAGAGAAACCACCTTGTGGATACAACAGTCCAAAAAGCAGGCATCCCAGGGTTCTCTGGATGGCTTGAACATACCAGCATGATTTGGCACCAAATCCTGACTGCAAGCAAAGAGAAGAGAGATCTGCATGTCATTTTCCTTGACCTTGCCAACGCATTCGGAACTTTCCCTCACAGTTTCCTCTGGGCATCCTTTGACTTCTTCAGAATACCAGAGACTATAGCAAGCCTTGTCAAGGCTTATTTTCAAGATCTGCAGCTCTGTTTCACCACGCCTGACTTCACGACCACATGGCACTGCATGGAGATTGGCATTATGGCGGGGTGTACCATCTCCCCAGTAATTTTTACAATGGCTATGGAAGTCATCATAAGCGCCTCCAAGTGGGTAGTGGGTGGTGAGCGGCTGAAGTCTGGAGTCCGTCTACCACCCATCAGGGCCTACATGGATGACATGACAATCATAACAACAACAGCACCTTGCACCAGGAGCCTTTTAGGGAAGCTCCAAGAGAACATCACTGGGGTCAGAATGAAATTCAAGCCATCCAAATCAAGAAGCATTTCTATAATCAAAGGCAAACTGACAGATCAAAGGTTCTTCATTGATGAAGGACCTATCCCAACTGTGTCAGAGAAACCAATCAAAGGTCTGGGAAGATGGTATAACTCTAAACTGAAGGACATTGATCAGGCTAACAAGTTTAGACAAGAAGTCATCAAAGGTCTGGCGAACATCGACTGATCAATGCTGCCTGGAAAGCTGACAATCTGGTGCCTGCAGTTTGGGTACTACCTCGCCTTTTGTGGCCACTAACCATGTATGACATCACCCTCACAAGAGTCGAGAAAATAGAAAGAATAATCAGCTCTTTCGTGAGAAAGTGGTTAGGTATTCCTCGGTGCCTGAGCAGCGTAGGCCTGTACGGTCAGGGGTACTCTTGCTACCTCTCTCTAGTCTCACAGAGGAGTTCAAGTGCACTAAAGTCAGACTAGAGATGACCCTGGCAGAATCAAGGGACACTGTCATCTGAGCTGCTGCTCCAACCCTGGCCACAGGAAAGAAATGGACTGCTAAGAATGCGATACAGCAGACAAAATCTGTTCTCCACCAAGGCGACATGGTTGGGCAAATCCAACTCGGAAGAAGTGGCTTGGGGCTTGGTGGAAAGCGACCTTGGTGGAACAAGGCATCATGACTGGAGCGCCGGAAGTTGGTCACGGCCGAAGTCCGCCAACAGGAGGAGTTGAGTAGGTGTGCCAAGGCTGTGTCGCAAGCTAAACAGGGCCAGTGGATGAGATGGGAGATCAGCTGGAAGGACATGTGGGAGATGGAGGCGAGCAGGATAAGTTTCCTCATTTGGGCAATGTATGATGTCCTTCCAAGACCAAAAAATCTCAACCAATGGCTGGGCGAAGATCCATCATGCCCCCTGTGTTCAACACCAGCCACACTTAGTCACATCCTCACTGGGTGTAAAGTAAGCTTCTCCCAAGGACGGTACACCTGGAGACATAATCAGGTGCTCAAATGCCTGGCAGCGACTGGAGAGCAGGAGAACAATCAACAATGCCCTGCCGCCCAGAACAACCAACACAGTTAAGCCAATTGCCTTTGTTCGGGGGGGGGGGGGGGGGGGGGGACCAAAGGCAATGGAAAATTCCACCAAGGACCAGGTTTGGACAGCTGGAGGCAGCCCGGGATTGGCAGATGCTGGTGGATGTGGACTAATGGCTTACACTTCCATCAGAGATAGCCTTCACCAACTTGCGGCCTGATTTTGTGCTCTGCTCTCAGCGCATGGTGTATTTTGTGGAGCTCACAGTCCCTTGGGAGGATGCTGTGCAGGAAGCCTTCAAAAAAAAGAAACTGCGATATACAGAGCTTGAGCGGAGGCAGAACAGCGGGGCTGGAGAGCTAAGATCTGCCCGGTAGAAGTTGGATGTCGAGGATTCGTGGCAACATCTACCTTAATGACTGATGAAGGACCTGGGGATCAACGGACAAGCCCTACGCCAGGCCATCAAAGAAACATCACGGGTGGCAGAGCGGAGTAGCCAATGGCTCTCTGACTGAAGAGGAAAGACCCCATTTGGCCTCCCAAATAACCGACTAGACAGAGGAGGAGAGGGGGGTGCTTCTGGGAGGCCAGAATGCACCGCTGAGCCTACTGGAGATGTTGTGGGTTCAATCAGCGAAACGTCGATGAAAGTAGGTGCCCACTTGATAACCCCAATGACGTGTCTGCCTAGCCTTTCTCAACATCGGAGGAGCATAGGTGAGTGCAGAAGGCTCCCATCACCATCGGGAGTAAGTTGATATTTGGCACTTTGGACTTTTAACATCTTGTCCTGTGTATTTGGAAACATGTAACTGAAACCCTCTAATCCAGACAGCATTCTAGGAAACCTCCTCGGTACTCTCGAAAACTTCCACGTCTTTCCTGGAATGGGCCAACCAGAAGTACTTGGAATATTCCAAATGCAGCCTAACCCTGTCCTACAGAGCTTCATCATGATGTTCTGACCCTTGTACTCCATGTCCCTAGCAATGAAGGCAAGCATACTATATGCCTTTTTTACCATCCTATCTACATTTTTATTTTGGGAAGCTGGGAGGGGCCTTCATTACAGTACCCTCCATAATGTTTGGGACAAAGACCCATCATTTATTTATTTGGCTCTGTACGCCACAGTTTGAGATTTGTAATAGAAAAAATCACATGTGGTTAAAGCGCATATTGCCAGATTTTATTAAAGGGTATTTTTATACATTTTAGTTTCACCATGTTGAAATTACGGCTGTGTTTACACATAGTCCCCCCATTTCAGGGCACCATAATGTTTGGGACACATGGCTTCACAGGTGTTTGTAAATGCTCAGGTGTGTTTAAATGCCTCCTTAATGCAGGTATAAGCGAGCTCTCAGCACCTAGTCTTGTGCCAATGAAAGTCAAAGAAGCCATTATGAGACAGAGAAGCAAGAATAAAACAGTTAGAGACATCCGCCAAACCTCAGGCTTACCAAAATCAACTGTTTGGAACATCATTAAGAAGAAAGAGAGCACTGGTGAGCTTAGTAATCCCAAAAGGTCTGGTAGGTCAAGGAAGATCTCCACATCTGATTTATAAAACAGAATATGTATAGACAGAATTCTCTCTATATGTAATAAATAAAAATCCCCAAACTCCTGTCCGACAGATCAGAAACACACTTCAGGAGTCAGGTGTGGATTTGTCAATGACCACTGTCTGCAGAAGACTTCATGAACAGAATTACAGAGGCTACACTGCAAGATGCAAACCACTGGTTAGCTGAAAAAATAGGATGGTCAGGTTACAGTTTGCCAAGAAGTACTTAAAAGAGGAACCACAGCTCTGGAAAAAACATCTCGTGGACAGATATGATGAAGATTAACATATCAGAGTGATGGCAAGAGCCAAGTATGGAGGAGAGAAGGAACTGCCCACATCCAAAGCATATGACCTCGTCTGTGAAACGTGGTGGGGGTGTTATGGCCTGGGCATGTATGGCTGCTGAAGGTACTGACTCACTTATATTCATTGGTGATACAATTGCTAATGGCAGTAGCATAATGAATTCTGAAGTGTATAGACACATCCTATCGGCTCAAACTCAAACAAATGCTTCAAAACTCATTGGCTCGTAGTTCATTCTACAGCAAGACAATGATCCCAAACATACTGCTAAAGCAACTAAGGAGTTTTTCAAAGTTAAAAATGGTCAATTCTTGAGTGGCCAAGTACCCCTTTCTGAACCTAATTGAGCATTCCTTTTATATTCTGAAGAGAAAACTGAAGGGGACTAGCCCCCAAAACAAGCATAAGCTAAAGATGGCTGCAAAATAGGCCTGGCAGAGCATCACCAGAGAAGACACCCAGCAACTGGTGATATCCATGAATCGCAGACTTCGAGCAGTCATTGAATGCAAAGGATATGCAACAAAATACTAAACATGACATTGCTGTGTCCCAAAAAATATGGTGCCCGGATATGGGGGTGGGGGGACGACTATGCATAAACACTGCTGTAATTTCTACATGGTGAAACCAAAATGTATAAAAATGGCCTTTAATAAAATCTGACAATGTGCATTTTAACCACATGTGATTTTTTTTCTATTACAAATCTCAAATTGTGGAGTACACAGGCAAGTAAATAAATGATGAGTCTTTGACCCAAACATCATGGAGGGCATGGTAGGATCCTAAGGAGTGTTGTAGAACAGGATAGAAACATAGACAACAGGTGCAGGAGTAGGCCATTCGGCCCTTTGAGCCAGCACCACCATTCAGTGTGATCATGGCTGATCATCCACAATCTGTACCCTGTTCCTGCCTTTTCCCTTATCCCTTGATTCTAGCCCTAATAGCTCATCCAACTTTCTTTTGAATGCATCCAATGAATCGACCTCCACTGCCGTCGAGACAGAGAATTCCACAAATTCACAACTCTCTTCGCCCAACACCTCAGCTTAGTTCACAATAACTAACCTGATCTCCACGTGGCTCAGTACTTCAACTCCCCCTCCCATTCCGAATCCTGTCCTCCATTGCCAGAGTAAGGCCCAGCGCAAATTGGAGGAACAGCACCTCATATTTTGCTTGGGTAGTTCACACCCCAGCGGTATGAACATTGACTTCTCCAATTTCAGATAGTCGTTGCTTTCTATCTCCTTCCCATTCCCAAACTCCGCCTATTCCTTCTCTCCATAGATGCTGCCTCACCCGCTGAGTTTCTCCAGCATTTTTGTCTACCTTTGTGAGTAGTACAGGTATGTACTTCCCTGAAAATGGCGTACCTAATGATAGGGTGGTTTAAAAAAATGTTTGGTAAATTTGCCTTATCAATCAGGGTATTGAGTATAGAAGTTGGCATGTTATGTTACTGTTGTATATGATGTTGGTGAGGCCATGTTTCCACTGCTTTATTAAGTTTTGATCACCCTGTTATTGGAAGGAATTAATTAAGCTGAAAAGAGTGAAAAGATTTAGAAGGATGTCGCCAGAACTAGAGGGGCTGAGCTATAGGGACCGGTTGGGCCGGCTGGGACTCTATTCCTTGGAGCACAGGAGGCTGAGGGATGATCTTACAGAGATGTATAAAATCATGAGAATAGATAGGGTGAATGCACAGAGTCTTTTATCCAGGATAGGGGAATCAAAAGTTTAGTGCAACCTAATCTTTGTTGGCACTTGAGGTACCTAAGCATTCATGCAATCTACTGATATCTAATAACTGTTCATTTCATTTACTATTCCAGCTTATCTCATCTTTCTCTAAATCACAAGAATCATGGCTTGGACTCAGATGCTACCCATAAGAATGAATTAGCCAGATTCACTCTGCTGGTAGGAATTTGAGATTCGTACTCAGGACTATCCTTGCGATGGTTATTACTGGGCTGTCACTGTCAATATCTTGGATCGTCATGCTTCTGTATGATTTTTCCTTCAATCTTCTTAATCATGCCAGAAAATTCTTAATCATAATGTTGCCTGTTTGTATTTCCCTTCTCATCATTTGGTCCCTTTACAAAATGGTTATTCCCAGATACATTACTTGTCCACACTGTTTTCTGAATGTCACACCACACTTCACCTTTGATTGCAACAGGTGTCGATCATGTGACTTTTTCACAATGCTTCTTTGTCTGTCTCTCTCTCTCTGGTTAGCAATGTCATCACAGAGCCTGTCGGGATACATTACATATTGTTTCCGGCTACATTTTCCCCAATTTCATCCATTGAGCTTATCGCAAATTGGATCATACTGATATTGTCATATTTAAATCACACAATTTATGAGCCCTCACCACCTTACATTTATTTTCTACAAAAAAGTACCCATGCAAATAGTGTTTGAATGATTTATGTAATCATGAAATGTTATTTCCCTCAACATTTACCTTACCTATACATATTTGTCTCTGCCTTCTGCCTCTACAGTTTATCAGTTCTTATTAATTCTTATCAAAATATAAACTATTAGAATGATTGCAATGTTGAGGCCAATCCTTCTCATGGGTGCCTTTGTAATACGTTCTAAATATCTTCCAACCAGCTGATTCTTTAATTTCTTTAATATCCTTTCAATTTAGAGGCGCAAGGCTTAAAGGAGATGTGTGGGCAACCTTTGTACACATAGGATAGTGAGTGCCCTAAACACGCTGCTAGTGTTGTTGTTCGAGCAGGTGCAATAGTGGCATTAAAGAGACTTTTAAATATGCATATGGATATTGCAGGGAATGGAGGCAAATGGATTACATGCGGGTGGATAGATGTTCTTGACATCATGTTCTTCCCAGAGGTACTGTGAGCCAAGCATCTATTTACCCGCACGTAATCCATATCCCTCCATTTCCTACAATATCCATATGCCTATTTAAAAGTAATTGGATAAGAACATATAAGGCAGGAATTTTAAGTTTGCAGATGACACTAAAGTGGGTGATATCGTATTAAGCGAGGATAGTAAGATTAAACGAGAACTTACCAGTTTGAAGTTTGATCTTTATTTTATGAGGAGTTGCGATGAGGGATTTCGTGAAGAACCCGCCAGGCACGCATGCGCGACATTCTTCAAAGCAGCGGTGTGGAATCACAGAACCAACAACAGAGAAATGACTTGTTATAGTAAGATTGAAGAGACTCTATATACCAGTTGATCTTATGGTAGAGGGTTGGGAGCGGAGGGCACGAAATCCCTCATCGCAACTCCTCATAAAATAAAGATCAAACTTCAAACTGGTAAGTTCTCGTTTAATCTTACTATTTCATTTCGGAGTCACGTGAGTGACTTCGTGAAGACTTCAAAGCTCTGTGATTGCACGCCCTGGACCACGTCCATGCTCACACACTGCCGTAATACTGATGGAGGAAGTATGTTAACGTATTTCAGACTTGAACAAGCTGAAAAATAATAACATTATTGTTAATACAACAATAAACCCCTGAACTCGGGGACAAACGTTTAGGGACAGCACTTAACGTGCGTAACGTTGCGGGAAACGGCCACAGGTTAGTTATGAAACCACTGAAATGTAGTTTCATTGGCCCAGCCCGCTATCGTGAGGACATGCTCTATGAACACCTCCATGGTCCTCGTTCCTGATGTGGATGCAGCCTTGGTAGAATGACATTTCAAAATGTTTAGTGTCTTACCTGCTGCATCGAATACCACCTTAAGCCATCTGGAGATAGTCTGCACCGTTACCCTGTGACGTGGGTTTCCATGGCTGACAACAGATCCGCCTCCATATTCCTGATGGCCATTCCCAGACCTGTAGCCGCAGGTCTGTATAGTTTAAGTAACTCTTTCATAAAGAAGTTACTTTTTTATGGGTCGATCATTCTATCCAGGTTTAATTCCTGTAGAGTCTGGACCCGTTGTGCTGTATTCAGTGCTATTGCCATCACCACTTTTAAAGGTGAGTAAGTCCAGTGGTACCTCCGTCATAAGCGACCACCTCCTGAGTAGGGTCAACACCACCCTAATCTCTCAGATATTATATCGTGGTCGGGAAGGGATGGATAGAACATATCCCTCGTAGTTTGGATACCAGCTGGTGAGATCCCACTCCAATGTTGAGCTAGGATGACAGTGCACTACTGGCACTGTATGCAGCACTGTAACTGAGGGCTCATCATAATGAAGACCCGTGAGCATGCCAACACATTGGAGATCGTAGCAGATATGTAGGTCGTCTTGGTCCGACTACAAAAACCTCTCATATCCTGTGTAGGCGAGGTAGTGCTTCCCAGTGGACTTTCTCTGCACGATCTATATGACGTCCATGGTCCTGTATGTTCCTGACCTGGGTACGTTTTCTGCAACACCTGTCTGATGAGGCAGAATGGGGAAAGCATAGAAATCCATTTCCCCCAATGTAGCGAGAACTCATCCATCGCCACACTTGGAGACCACATTCTGCAGTTTCTCCTGGGTTTCCTCAGGTACTACAGGTTCCTCCAGAACTGGAGGACATCTGGTCCAGCTGCAGAGACTGTGCTCTAGGATACGCTCCATCATGCGCTCCATCCGAGCCATGCGACCACTGCCGCATCTGCGGACAATAAGTCGACTTCCTCAGGTTCTGGAGAATCTCTGAGGCTTCTGTCATTGCCCCACACCTCGTCGAGGTGATGACAAGGGTGCAAGACAGGATGTCGCTGCCTGCCGCTCCTGCGGACCTGCCGCTGCTCCGCCGTCTTCCGGACGGAGGCGGCCCGCTGGTCTGATAAGCGGTGATGAGTCGGTCCCGGCCGCCGAAGCGTGGTACCCCGACGTCCGCGAGGGCTTGCCGCCTGTCCTCCAAAGGCGACGTTCGGTCACGTCCTCCACTACAAGGGGGTGCGGTGACCGAGATGAGACTACACCGACCTGCAACCAGGCAGGCTCCCTCGGTGCTGAGTCTGTGTCCTCCTTTGGGACAAAGCGTCGTTCGGTCACGTCCTGCCGCTAAAGGGGGTGCGGTGACCGAGATGAGACTACACTGACCTGCAACCAGGCAGGCTCCCTCGGTGCTGAGTCTGTGCCGGCCGCACATGTGGTCCTCCAGACCCAGGCCTCAATCCTTCACCGGTCCACGATCTGGTGGCCTGCTCCAGTGGAAGTCGACCCCGGCTCTATGGCGGGTTTACCGACTGCTGTGCGATACTTCCCCTGGTCCTCTCTCTGGTGACCTGCATATTTGGGGAGAGAGAACGTGCCAAGAATATAACACGTTACGCACCTTTCCTCCACTGTCGCTATGGTTAAGTGACAGAGGTAGGGAGTCAGGGTCTTACCTACCCTGCTCCTGTGCGGTTACCACTTATGGCACCATGGTCAGTCGTGGTGGAGAATCGGGTCCTGACTGCGCAGGGCTCCCCTGGTTTCCGCGTTTTTATCCCGACCCGCAGAGCGGGTGCTGCCGACGTTGCGGGCAGCTCCAGGAATGGTGGGCGTTGACTCACATCTGGAGGCGCCGGTATGTAGGTCCTTGCTGGCCTTCCGGTTTGACCCCGTGGCCTGGAATATGGAGTTTTCCTGGCCGTTTGTCTGGTCAAGGTGTGCGACCTCATAAGACCCACTGTCTTGGCATGGTCGTCTAAATCCTTGACCTGCTTCAGAAGGTCTTCCCCGAATAGTTGTCTGGGTGGTGGTGTTGGAGATGCTCTGCATAGCACCGCAAATTTGGGATTTAGCGTGAGCTTGATGGCACTTTTTCGAAAAGCATTTATTTCGTATTGTGTGTTACATAATAATTCAAGAGCATCCTCCTGTTCGGTGTTCAAGTCCATCCCGTCCACCGACCTCGCAAAAGCGGTAATCCCAGATGTGAGCAGTTTTAGGATTTTCTGTAATTTTTACTTCCTGTGCTCTTATGCCCGGGCTTATATTGCTCCAAATAGGCATGTTTACAATAGGTACATTGAGTGAGTTACAATTACTCGGTGCCTTGTACCCATTCATGGCCTCCGCAAGGACCTGATCCTGTAGCTGGTGGTTGGTGAGGAAATCAATGGTAGCGGCCAGTTTAGTTTTGAGAGGTAGTCCCGATGATTCGGGTAACGCAAACTTGGCTGCCACGTCCAAAAGTTCTTCCTGAGGAACCTCAGGTGCCACTGTTTCGTGTACCAAGATATCCTCTTCTCCTGGCTGCCTCATGCTACCAATTGACGATGGGGATATATCCAAAAGTCCCCGGAACTGGACATTTCCTGCCGTTGATTTTGCTGCAGGATCCGTTCCATCATCCTCTCCATCCGTTCAATGCGCCCTTCATGGTGCGTAAATGGGAGGTCAGGGCCCTCATGCCCGAAGGAACTCCTGAGGCTCGTATCATCGGCCCGTACCTCATCGAGGTAATCTCGGTGCCGTGACGAAAAGTCGCTGCCAGCCGCCTCAGCGAAGCTGTACGACTCCCGCGCGGATCTGCTCATTCGCCTCCTTGGATGAGCTAGGCCCGACTGCCTCAAAGGGCATATGCGGTGTGAAGTCGGCACCTGACGCCGCGGCATGGTGACCCGACATCCGCGCGGGCTTGCCACCTGTCCTACTCCTGGACTCAGGCGGCGTACGGTCCCGTCCTGCCGCTATTGGGGGATGCAGTGACCGTGGCGAGACTCCACCTGTATGACTCCACCTGGTCCAACTAGGTGGTGAGTCTACACTGGCCCTCCCTGGTCTGCCAGTGGACTCGGGTCTCGGTAAACCACCAGTCCGCAATCTAGCGGTCTCTGGTGAAATTCCTGCCCTAAAAGGGCTTTGTTATTGAGCTCTATCCCTGGCTCTTTCACGAGGGCTTGGGGAGAAGGGCCGTGCAACAGCATGTGAAACCCGTTTGCTCATATCAGCCAACGATTCTCTTCCTGTTGGCGATAGTGAAAAATGGAGTCAGGGTCTACCTGCTCCGGCGCCGTACCGACTTCCTGCTCTGCGGGTACCCCGCTTGTACACAGCTGTGTCGGTGGGTCGGGTCCTGTAATCACAGGGCTCCCCGACTTTTGCGCCTTTTTCCCGGCCCGTCTAGCGGGTGCTGTCGTTGTAGAGAGCTCCGGGAATAATGGCCGACGACTCCTTTCGGAAGTCCTGCGGCCTGTACTCCTCTTATCCATGTCCCTGTTGGAGAAAACACAATTCAAAACAGCAGGGACAACCAGCTCAAGGTTGCCTGTACTTACCTGAGTGGCCCTTATGAAGGGCTGGCGGTGAGCCGCACTCTACGGGCTAGCCCCCGGGTATGTAAACCGACAGCCCACAGACCTAGCGGGCTGCGGTGCAGATGTGAGCTGTCGTTCTGCCATTGCTGCGCAATGGTGAGTGTTGAGCCCGGACCCCACAGTGTCAACGAGCTGCCCCATTGTAAAAATAAGTTGGGCTTAGAACAACATGAAATGGCTGCAACTCCATTCCCTCTTAATTACAGCACTGGGATAATGCAGACTGTGTAGAGTTGAGTTGGGGCTAACCCCTTACTCTGAGTAAATGCCGACAGCCCGCAGTATCGTGTGGGCTGCGGTGTAAGTCGGGCTGCTGCTCTGCCATTGCTAACCGCGAATGGCGAGCCTGCAAGCCCCTAGTTCAATATAAATGCCGACAGCCCGCAGTATCCTTGCGGGCTGCGGTGTAAATTGGGCTGTGCTCTGCCGTTGCTTACTGCACACGGCGAGCCTGCAAGCCCCTACTTCAATATAAATGCCGACAGCCCGCAGTATCCTTGCGGGCTGCGGTGTAAAATTGGGCTGTGCTCTGCCGTTGCTTACTGCGCACGGCGAGTCTGCAAGCCCCTACTACAATATAAATGCCGACAGCCCGCAGTATCCTTACGGGCTGCGGTGTAAAAACGGGCGGTTGCTCTGCCGTTGCTCACTGCACACGGTGAGCCTGCAAGCCCCACTCACTTATAAATGCCGCCAGCCCGCGACCTGTGGGCTGCGGCGTAGAGTCGGCTGCCTCTGCCGTCCTCCGCCGGCGAGTGTGAACCCGGACCCACCTGGGTCAACGGGCTCTTCCCGACTCCATGAGTTAGAGCCTCCGCTGACTGCCCGCATTCCGCGTTCCGCAGTCAGTGTCGAAGCGGCCTGGAGCACTCTGAAAACAGAGTCTCTCTAAAGAAAAAACAGACGGCGGGTTAGTTTTTCCACTTACCTGCAGTCCCAGCAGTAGAGGAGCAGCGCTCCTCCCTGCCCGTCGCTTGCACGCGCGTCAACGATATGTCGCGCATGCATGCCTAGCGGGTTCTTCACGAAGTCACTCACGTGACTCCGAAATGAAATAGTTAGCAAAGGTTACAGCAGGATCTTGATCAGTTGGGCAAGAGAGCAGAGGAATGAATGGTTAATCGAGTTTAATGCAGGTGAGGCAAGGTGTTGCATTTTGGGAAGTCTAACCACGGCACGACCTTCACAGTAAATGACAGGGTTCTGGGAATTATAAAGCAGAAGGATCTGGGTGGGAGTGCAGGTACATAGTTTCTTGAAAATGGGGTCACTGCTAGATAAGGCTTTTTCGAACATTGGCCTTCATCATTCAGGGTATTGAGTATAGAAGTTGGTAAGTTTTGTTACAGATGTACAAGGTGCTGGTGAGGTCACAGTTGGTGTATTGCGTTCAGTTTTGGTCACCATGTAGGAAAGATGTGTTAAGCTGGAAACAGTACAGAGAAGATTTACGTTGATGTTACCAGGACTTGAGGCCCTGAGCTATAGGGAAAGGTTAAGCCTGTAGTCCTTGGAGCATAGGAGGATGAGAGGTGATCTTGTAGAGATATATAAGATCATGATGGGAATAAATAGGGTAGATGCATAGAGTCTTTTACCCAGAGTAGTGGAATCAAGAACCAGAGAACATAGGTTTAAAGTGAGAGGGGAAGGATGCAATAAGAATCTGAAGGACACATTTTTTGCACAGAGGGTGGCGGGAGCATAGGACAAGCTGTCAGAGGAGGTAATTAAGGCAGAAAGTATAACATTTAAAAGACATTTGGACAAGTACATGGGTAAGAAAGGCTGAGAGGGATATGGGCTAAACGCAGGCAAGTGTGACTAGCATAGATGGGCCACCATGGTCAGCATGGGCAAGCTGGGCCAAAGGGGCTGTTTCCTGCTGTTTGACTCTATGATACATAACCTGATTGAAGCATTAGGCCAAAAAAGTGGAGCATTTCTAGTGTATCCTGGCATAGACACACTATGTGGTAGAATTGGATGCTACAAAAACAGTGAGAAAAACTCAAGCAGATCAGCCTAGAAACAATTCCCTCAAGGATTAGTGATAATAGACAATGGACATTAGGTGCAGGAGTAGGGCATTCGGCCCTTTCAGCCAGCACTGCCTTTCAATATGATCATGGCTGATCATCCACAATTATTACCCCGTTCCTGTCTTCTCGCCATATCCCCTGGACTCCGCTATCGTTAAGAGCTCTATCTAACTCTCTTTTGAAAGCATCCAGAGAATTGGCCTCCACTGCCTTCTAAGGCAGAGAATTTCACAAATTCACAACCCTCTGTGTGAAAATGTTTTTCCTCATCTCTGTTCTAAATGACTTACCCCTTATTCTTAAACTGTGGCCCTTGGTTCTGGGCTCCCCCAACAACGGGACCACGTTTCCTGCTTCTAGCGTGTCCAAACCCTTAATAATCTTATATGTTTCAATAAGATCCACTCTTATCCTTCTAAATTCCAGTGTATACAAGCCCAGTCGCTCCATTCTATCAACATATGACAGTCCCATCATCCCGGGAATTAATGTTGTGAACCTACGCTGTACTCCCTTCATAGCAAGAGTGTCCTTCCTCAAATTTGGAGATCAAAACTGCACACAATATTCCAGGTGTGGTCTCACTAGGGCCCTGTACACCTGCAGAAGGACCGATCTGCTCCTATACTCAACTCCTTGTGTTATGAAGGCCAACATGCCATTCGCTTTCTTCACTGCCTGCTGTGCCTGCATGCTTATTGTCAGTGACTGATGAACAAGGACCCCCCGATCTCGTTGTACTTCCCCTTTTCCCAACTTGACAACATTCAGATAATAATCTGCCTTCCTATTTTTGCCACCAAAGTGGATAACCTCACATTCAGCTGCATCTGCCATGCGATCTGCCCACTCACCCAACCTGTCCAAGTCACCCTGCATCCTCATAGCATCCTCCTCACAGTTTGCTAATGTTACTTTTAATCCCTTCATCTAAATTATTAATGTATATTGTAAATAGCTGCGGTTCCAGCACTGAGCCTTGCAGTACCCCAGTAGTCACCGCCTGCCATTCTGAAAGGGACCCGTTTATCCCTACTCTTTGTTTCCTGTATGCCAACCACTTTTCTATCCATGTCAGTACCCTACCCCCAATACCAAGTGCTCTAATTTTGCCCCCTAATCTCCTATGTGGAACTATCAAATGCTTTCTGAAAGTCCAGGTACACTGTATCCACTGGTTCTCCCTTATCCATTTTCCTAGTTACATCCTCAAAAAATTCCAGAAGATTAATTAAGCATGATTTCCCCTTCGTAGATACACACTGACTCAGACCGATCCTGTTACTGCTATCCAAATGTTGTGCTATTTCATCTTTTATAATTGACTCCAGCATCTACCCCACCACTGATGTCAGGCTATTTGGTCTATAATTCCCTGTTTTTTCTATCCCGCCTTTCTTAAAAAGTGATATAACATTAACTACTGATGTAACTGATCCTGAATCTATAAAACATTAGAAAATGATCACCAATACGTCCACGATTTCTAGAGCCACTTCCTTAAGTACCCTGGGATGCGGACCATTAGGCCCTGGGGATGAACAATTGTGGAATTTAACCAGTACATCCAGCATACTCGGGTGTTAGTTCTGTCCCTTCATTAGAGTCTGGTTCAATAAAGGTTATGGGGAGCTACAAGTAAAGGTTTTGGAATGATACTAAGTCTTCCAATAATTCCTGAAGATAAACTCAGTTTTCCAGGTAGAAAATATAGATGTTATTAGAGCAGATATATGGCTTGTCATGAACATTCCAGACAGTGAGGAAGGCTGTCAATGTATACAGCAGGATATAGATCAGCTACAGTAGTGGGCGGAGGAATAGCAGCTGGAGTTTAAACCAAACAAGTGTGAGCTGTTGCATTTTTGGAGGTTGAATATAAGGGGAAACTATACAGTCCCTTAATAACATTGATGTATAGAGGGATCTTGGGTACAAGTCCACAGCTCTGTGAAAGTGGCAACACAATCAGATGGAAGAATAAAGAAGGCTCTCATCAGTCGGGACAATGAGCACAAGAGACCGGAAGTTATGTTGCAGCTTTATAGGGTTTTGGGTTGTCCACATTTGCAGTGTTGTGTGCAGTTCTGCTCGTCTATCTTGGAAGGCTTTGGAAGGATTGCAGAAAATGTTCATCAGAATGCTGCCTGGATAAGAGGATATTAGCTATAAGGAGACACAGAAGCAAGATCTCATGTCTTAACAACTACCATCCAGTGGCCTTAACATCCACCATCACGAAGTGCTTTTGAGAGGCCGATTATGGAATTAAATCCAATCTACCAAGCAACCTTGACCCATTGCAGTTCACCTACAACCACAACAGGTCCAAGGCTGATGCCATGTCCTTGGCCCTACACTCTTACTTGGATAAGAGAGACACTTATGTCAGACTACAGCACTGTTTTCAGTACCATTAGCCCTTCCCAGCTCATGTCTAAACTTGTGGAAATTAGAGTCAGCAATCATCTACTGGTACTACTGGATCCTTGACTTCCTGACGAACAGACCACAATCGGTGAGGATAGATGACAAATAATCCTCAACGCTGGCGCTCCGATAGGGTGTGTTCTCAATCCCCTTCTTTATTACAGTCATGGCTGTGCAGTCACGGCTGTGCAGTCAAATACAACTCAATCAACAAATTCTCAGACGACACCACCATAGTGGGCCCGATGTCAAATGATGACGGCACAGAGTACAGGAAGGAGATTGAGAATCTCATAACCTGGTGCCATGACAACAACCTTTCCCTCCATGTCAGCAAGACAGAAGAGACAGTGATCAACTTCAAGAAGCGGAACAGTACACATTCAGATCAAGGGCGCTGAAGTACAGGTGGTGGAAATCTTCAAAAGTAAATATTATAAATAACTTGTTCTGGACTAGCCACATCAAAGCAATGGTCAAGAAAGCACACCAATACCTCTACATCCTAAGAAGGCTTAGGAAGTTTTGTGTCTCCAACAACTCTCACCAACTTCTACAGATGCGCCGTAGAAAGCATTTTATCGGGATGCATCACAGCATGGTTTGGGAACAGTTCCATCCAAGACCACAACAAATTGCAGAGAATTGTGGACACAGCTCAGACCATCATACAAACCAACCTCCCTTCCATTGACACCATGTACAGTTCACGCTGCCTCGGCAAGGCCACCAGCATAATCAAGGGCGGTAGAGTTGCTGCCTTACAACGAATGCAGCGCCGGAAACGCTATTTCGATCCTGACTGTGGGTGCTGTCTGTATGGAGTTTGTACGTTCTCCCTGTGACCTGCGTGGGCTTTCTCTGAGATCCTCCCATACTTCAAAGATGTACAGGTTTGTAGGTTAATTGGCTTGGTAAATGGAAAAATGGTCCCTTTTGGGTGTAGGATAGTGTTAATGTGTGGGGATCGTTGGTCAGCGCAGACCCGGTGGGCCGAAGGGCCTGTTTCCGCATTGTATCTCTAAATATAACTAAACTAAACTAAAGTCGAGTCTTACCCTGGATTCTCCTCCCTCTCCCATCAGCCAAGAGGTATGAAAACACAAACCCCCAGATTCAGGGACAGTTCCTTCCCAGCTATCTCCAGGCATCTTCTCACTAACCAGAGAGCGGTCCTGAGGTATCATCTACCTCATTGGACACCCTCAGACTATCTTTAATTGGACTTTACTAAGACTTTATCCTGCATAAAACATTATTCCCTTTATCCTGTTCCAGTACTCTGTGGACCACTTGATTGTAATCTTATATAGACTTTTAACTGACAGGATAGCACTCAACAAAAAGCTTTTCACTCTACCTCTATACACGTGACAATAAACTAAACTACATACAAGAAACTGGAAATGCTGGAATCTGGAGCAAAATACAAAGTGCAGGAGTAACTCAGCTGGTAGAGGTTGGATAAACTTGGATTGGTATCTCTGGAGCATCTGTTTATTATACAGAGGGTAGAGGGTGCTGGAATATGTGCCAGGAATGGTGGTGGGGTAGATCCAACTGTGGCATTGAAGCGGCTTTTGGATGGACACAAGGAATGGGGGAGTATGGATCACATGCAGAGAGAGGAAATTAGTTTAATTTGGCATCATGTTGGAGGGGTTGGGGAGGAGGCATTCACTCTACTGGTAGCAGGGTGTTCTTTTCCTAATTTCAAACTCAGGGCCCTCCTTCTTGAGTTAGTTGCTCCTGGGTTGTCATTACTAATGCTACGGTTCACCCTATGTCTGATTTTTCCTTTAGTCTTATAAAAGTCATTCAATCTCAAGGCTGTCAAGACTCTGAAGAAAATCATTTCATATTGTCACATATCTAACGACTGAATAAAAAAAGTACATATTTTTTCTTATCAGACTATATAGTTTATATTGATAATGTTGTCTGTTCATATTTCCCTTCTCTCATCATAGTGTCCTTTTACAAAATGGCTGTTTCGTGCCACTGTTTCTTTAGTTTTGTTTCATGATACAGAATGGAAACAAGCCCTTTGGCCCACACTGACCCATTCACACTAGTTCTATGTTATACCACATTAGCATCCACTCCCTACACACTCGGGGCAATTTACAGAGGCCAATTAACCTACAAACCCACACATCTTTGGGATGTCGGAGGAAATCGGATCGCCAGAAACCTAGACGGTCAAAGGGAGAACATACAAATTCCTCGCAGACAGCACTCGAGAACAGGATCGAAGCCAGATCTCTGGTGCTGTCTGCACTGTTTTCTCAAGGTCACACCACAGAGTCGTAATGCTATCTTCATCTATGCTCTCAACCATGTGATCATTTTCACTATACTGTTTTTTGTGGTCACAACATTTTTCTCCATCTCTCTGTTTGCTCTCTGGTAATAACCTCCCAGGGCCTGTTGGGATACTTGACATCTTGTTCTCCCAATACAAATCTTAATAAGTTGTAAACATGTTGTACTTTATTGTTTATTCTCTGTGTGTAGGTTTCTCCGAAGCATGACTCACTCCATTAAGCGCTCTTCGAAACATTTTAAAGGAGGAGGGGGAGCAACCAGAAGTCGTTGTGCACATTGGCATAAATGACATAGGTAGGATTGGGGATGAGGTCCCGCGAGTGAATATGGGAGCTATGGCGAGGTTAAGGAATATCATGAAACAGGTGGGCTGCAGACTGTTTATTTCAAGGCAGGGAGTAATTTGAGTAAAGCAGATGAATTTAGAGCCTGGATCAGTGTTTGGGACTATGATGTTGTGGCCATTATGGAGACTTAATTGCAAAAGGGATTCTATTCAAAGTTCCAGGGTTTCTATGTCTCAAACTTGATAGAGAGGGAGGTAAATGAGGCGGAAGAATGTCACAGTGGCAGTGAGAAATGACATGCTGGAGGGTTCGTCCAATGAGGTGGTTATGGGTAGCGTTCAAATATAGGAAAGGTGCAATCACTCTAACGGGATTACATTATATCCCACCCCCCCCACCCCCAAATAGGCAGCGGAAAATAGACTGCTATGTAGACAGCTTACAGAGATATTTAAAGGCAATAGGGTTGTAACAGTGGGTAGTTTGAACTGTCCCAATATTGCCTGGGACCTACTTGCTTACTTACTTACATACTATGCCTTACTTGCAAAAGACATGACTGCGGCACAGAGACCCAGCTTTGATCCTGATCTCGTTGCTGTCTGTATGGAATTTGCACGTTCTCCCTGTGACCGCATGGGTATCCTCCAGATGCTCCGGTTTCCTACCATATCCCAAAGATGTGTGGGTTTGAAGGTGAATTGGCCTCTGTACATTGCCCCTAGTGCGCAGAGAAGGATGCAAAAGTGGGAATAACAGAACTAGTGTGAACGGGTGATTGATGGTTGGTGTGGACAGTGGGCCAAAAGGCCTGCTTCCATGCTATATCTTTCAATCAATTCCATCAAACAATCAATTGTTTAGGTGCATCCATGAGGACTTCCTGAAAAGGTTTGTGGAAGATCCAACTCGAGGCAGCATTATACTGACCTGGCATTGGAAAATGAGCCTGGGCAGTTGACTGGTGTTTCAGTGGAAGAGCATTTTGAGGATAGCAATCACAACTCCAGAATTTTTAAGATTCTTTAAGAATAGGGCTAATTCTGGACCTTGGGGGAAGGTACCAAATTGGAGTAAAGGCAGATTACAACGATATTAGGCAGGGGTTTGGGAGTGTAATTTGGGAGCAGTTGGGTAAATCTACATCTGACATATGGGAGTAATTTAAAGACTATTTAATCAAACTTCTGGACATGCATGTTCCAGTCAGGAGGAGGGATAAGGATGGCAAGGTTAGGAAACATTTGATGACCAAACGGGTAGTAAATCTGGTCAAAAAGAAAAAGGAAGCGTATGTAAGGCTTTAAGAAGATGAAATCAGAAAGGCCTTTGATAAATATAAAGCAAGGAAGAACAAACTCAAACAAACGATCATGTATTTGGTGAGTCAGACTTCTTGTTTTCACCATAAGTTTAAAAAGACGGGATTTTCTTTAAAATCCTGTCTTTTTAAACTTATGGTGAAAACAAGAAGGTAACTAGGGTAGGATCACTCAAGAATAAAGAAGAGAATTTGTGCTTGGAATGAGAGGATGAAGGCGAGGTATTAAACATAGAAATTAGGTGCAGGAGTAGGCCATTCGGCCCTTCGAGCCTGCACCGACATTCAATATGATCATGGCTGATCATCCAACTCAGTATCCCGTACCTGCCTTCTAAAGGATTTCCCCCTTATCCTTAAGCTGTGACCCCTTGTCCTTGACCTCCCCAACATCGGGAACAATCTTCCTGCATCTAGCCTGTCCAACCCCTTAAGAATTTTGTAAGTTTCTATAAGATCCCCTCTACAAGTACCTTGCATCTATATTCAGAATGGAGAAGCACATGAAGGATAGGGAGGTCAGTATGGAGATTACTAATATGCATAGGCAGTTTGAGATCAAGAGGGAGGTGGTGTTGGCGCTCTTTGAGGGCATTAATATGGATAAATCCCCTGGGCATGATGGGATCTACCCCAGGTTATTAAGAGGTGAAAGATGAGATTGCAGAGGCTTTGCAGCTTCTCTAGCCCAGACAACGTCCCAAAATACTGGAGAGTAGCCAATGTAGTTTCTTTGTTTAAGAAGTGTAGTAGAAAGAATGCAGGGAATTATAGGATGGTGAGGCTCACATCAGTGGTAGGAAAACTATTGGAGAGAATTCTTCGGATAGGATTTACTCACATTTGGAAAGTAATGGGCTAATTAGGGACTTTGTAGGTAGCTGGTCATGTCTTACGAACAATTGAGTTCTTTAAGGAGGTGACGTAGGTGATCAATGAGGGTAGAGCAGTGGATGTTGTCTACATGTATTTCAGTAAAGCATTTGATAAAGTCCCTCATGAAAGTTTTATCCAGAAGATTAAGGTGCACTTATTGTGACATGGTGACTTATTGTAGGGATTCAGAACTGGCTTACTCATAGAAGATAGAATATTATGGTGGAAGGAAGTTATACTGGCTAGAAACCTATGGCTAGTGGGGTCCACAGGGTTCAATCCTAACTGTGGATAGATAGACACAGATGGTTCATTGCTAGCTGAGGGGCAGGTGACAACAAAGCATTCAATCAGTAAAACTAACCAGTTGGACAGTGAAACTAGTCAGATAAGAGGGAGTTAGATGTGGCCCTTGTGGCTAAGGGGATCAGAGGGTATGGAGAGAGGGCAGGTACGAGATACTGAGTTGGATGATCAGCCATGATCATATTGAATGGTGGTGCAGGCTCGAAGGGCCGAATGGCCTACTCCTGCACCTAATTTCTATGTTTCTATAACTAGGGTGGGGGAGGGATGGAGAGAGAAGGAAAGCAAGGGTTAAGTTAGAGACCTAAATATTCATATCGCTGGGTTATAAACTGCCTAAACTAAATATGAGGTGCTGTTCCTCCAATTAGGCCTCACTCTGACAATGGAGGAGGCCCAGGACAGTGTGGGAATGGGAGGGGAGTTAATGTGTTTAGCAACCGGGAGGTCGCGTAGGACCAGGTGTTCAGCTGAGGTGAGCTGAGGTGTTCAGCGAAACGATCGCCAAGCCGGCGCTTCTTCTCGCTGATATATAGAAGTCCACACCTGGATCAGCGGATACAGTAGACGTGGAAGGAGGTGCAAGTAAACCTCTGCTTCACCAGAAAGGACTGTCGTGGTCCTTGGACGGAGTCAAGGGAGGTGATAGAGGGACAGGTGTTGCATCTCCTGCGGTTGCATGGGAAAGTACTTGGGGAGGGGGTGGTTTAGGAGGGAAGGGATGAATTAACCAGGGAGTTTCAGAGGGAATGGTCTCTGCAGAAATGGGAAAGGGGTGTAGATGGGAAGATGTGGCGAGTGGTGAGATCCCGTTAGAGGTGACAAAAATGTTGGAGGATTATGTGCGACAGCTGATGGGATAAATGGTGAGGAATAGAGGACTCTGTCCCTGTTGCGACTGGGGGTAGGGGGAGCAAGAGCAGAGTTGCAGGATACCAAGGAGACACTTGTGAGGGCCTCGTCTATATGGAAGAGGGGAACCATCTTGTTCCGCAGAGCTGCGGGATACCGAGGAGATGTGCAGGGCAGGTTTTAATATAAGCGGTGGGTGGAGGCAGATATGCTCTTAAGAGGATAGACACTCATGCTGGAGTAACTTAGCAGGACAACCAGCATCTCTGGAAAGAAGGAATGGGTAACGTTTCAGGTCGAGACCCTTTTTCAGACCCTGGGCAGAATCGAAGGAGGTGGTATAAGGACAGGTGTTGCATCTCCTGCGGTTGCAGGGGAAGGTACCTGCGAGGGGGTGGTTTGGGTGGGAAAGGATGAGTTAAGCAGGGAGTTGTGTAGGGAACAGTCTCAGGAAGGCAGAAAGGGGTGGAGATGGGAAGATGTGACTAGTGGAATGTCAGAGGATTATGTGTTGTATGCAACGGCTGATGGGGTGAAAGGTCAGGACAAGGGGGACTCTGTCCCTGTACCTTACAACGTTGGTTTCGTGTTCGTTTTCTAGGTCTGCACAAAACCTGAGAGTCCTTAATTTACAACAGAAGTCTTTGATGATTTGCGCAATGCTGGCAGCAAGGCTACTGAAAATGGCTACAAACACACACAAAATCTGACTGCCTACTCACACTGTCTACAGACAAGATAAACTATATACAAAATATCTCCCGTTGTCCTGTGCAGCGCCACCTGCTGCATGGAAGGAGCAACGAGTCCTCCCACCGCACACAGTCCACCAAACATCACATTCCCCCTTTCCAGTTTGAAAGTCTCCATTTGGCTGGACCTTGCTTCACTCTTTTTTTCCAGCCTTTTTTGCATTTCAAAACTCTTGCTAAAGGCTCAGAATCAATAGAGTTTTCCTCAGTGTTCTCTTTTGAAGAGATATCAGTATTTGCTTTATCTGTATGCTGTTCTTTCTCCACTTGGCTGAAGTTTTTCTCGGTGGTCGTCAGCGTTTTGGATGCGAACGCGATTGATTCTTCCTTGTCATTCGGCACCGTTTGTGAGATTATAGCTGCATGACCATATGGCAATGCATCGGCGGCCAGCGAGATCTGCTTCGATGGGTCATAGTGGACCAAACGCGTCTTCTGGGCAAGCATCGCCTTCAACCTGGTGAATGCATGGTCACACTCTTTTGACCAGTGCCATTTGACGTCCTGTTTTCTCGGTTATTCACGCACTTGTTGACCATGTTGCAATCCGTGGTCGATGACAATGCCATCGTTGATCCATTGTAGATCAAGGCGTTCATGTCAAGCTTGAAAGCATGGATCCAGTCGATGGCGCACCTTCTTTGCCAACGACGATCAGCGGCAACATCTGTGTCATACCATTACAGGAAAACGCCGACAGTGCATTTCCCTTTCGTGGGAATGGGCTGTCGTCCGTATCTGAAAAGGCGGATGTTGGCCGGTTTCAATTTTCGGCGATCCGATCCTCTCCCAGGTGTCCTGACACAGCTGCACCAGTGTCCACCTGGAACTGTAGATCGACGTTCGAGACCCGCAGCAAAATCCTCGTCTTGTCGATGATCGTAGACACACCGAGCACTTCAATAGGAATTGTCTCCGCGATTTGGTCGACTGTGTTTTGCGCTTTCTTGTCCTTTCTCAGCTTTCCTATGTATTGACACACTGCCTGGAGATGACCTTTTCGGTAACAGGCGTAATAAAACAGGCTTCATATACGGGCACTCACGGTGATGATGAGCAGTCAAGCCTCACCGGTAGCAAGGTTTCGATCCTCCCCCCACAGGGGGAGGGCCCTTCTGAAACTGTCCAACCTTCTCCGGATTTGCCCTGAGTCGATCAAGTAGTTTTTGGCGTTGCGGACGAGTCTGACAAACTATGCACCTCCTGAGGGAGCTTCGATGCTGTTTCGCCAGCCATTTTGTGCAGTTCTTTACTCAGCAGCTCAGCGATCTTAGCACACTGCAGCACATTCTTCAATGAGGCATCCAATTCCTTGAGAATCGCCTGCTGGTGGAATGCGTGCCTGCAGCCCATGACCACTCTATCCCGCAACGCATTGTCTTGGCACTTTTCGCAGCATTGAGTTTTAAATTCACATGCCTTTGCCTTGGTGCGAAGTTCGGCAAGAAATTCGGTAATCGATTGCCCTTCCTGTTGCGCCGTCATGTAGAAATCATGGTGAGCTTCGAGGAAATTTCAACTTTCTTTAAAATGCAGCTGCAAAGCCATTGTGATTTCAGAATATGAGGCTTCAGTTACTTCTTCTGTAAGTAAATTTTGAAGCAGTGCAAAAGAACACAAGCGAGCCCTCTTCCTCTAGTCAGTCGTAATTGCCATACTTTTGAAATAAAACTCAACTCGCATTAAATACGACAACCACCTTTCTCGCTCGGGATCAAAACAATCAAATTGCTGAGACATGTTAGTTTGAGTACACTACAGAACTCAAAAAATATATATTTTTTTAAATTTAATCGAAAAATAGGCTCTTATCTGGGTCTTTGAACACAATCCAAAGTATCCCACTCCTGACACCACTTTCATGTTTGTTTTCTAGGTCTGCACAAAACTTGAGAGTTTAATTTACAACAGAAGTCTTTAATACTTTGTTCAATGCTGGCAGCAAGACTGCTCAAAAAGACTGCTCAACTGCTACACACACACATAATCTGACTGCCCACTCACACTGTCTACAGACAGGATAATTGTCTACAGACAGTTTGTCCTGTGCAGCGCCACCTGCTGAACGGGAGGAGCAACGGGTCCTCCCACCCCACACTGTCCACCAAACATCACAGTTGGTCAAAAGCAAGAAGGATGCAAGGGACAGGTATAGACAGATGGGATCAAGTGAATCCCTGGAGGAGTTTTGGAAACTAAGGAGTTAACTTAAAAAGATCAGAAGGGCAAAAATGGGTCAGGAGATAGCTCTGGCGGGTAGCAATAAGGACAATCCCAAAAGATATTATAATTACATAAGGGAGAAAAGGGTAACTAGAGAGAGGAAACAAAGCGGTCACCCCTGTGTGGAGCCACAGGAGATGGGCAAGGTCCTCAATGAGTATTTCTCCTCTGGATTTACAGAAGAGAAAGACAGTAGGGCGGAGGAACTTGGGGCAGTCAATAGAAATGTCTTGAGAGCAGTCAGTGTTAACGTCGAAGAAGTACTGAAGGTACTATCGTGTATGAAGGTAGACAAATCTCCAGGGGCTGCTCAGATATATTCGAGGACATTCCAGGAAACTAGACATGAAATTGCAGGAGCCCTGGTTGAAATTTATGAGTCATCCTTAAATACAGGAGAGCTGCTGGAAGATTGCAGGGTGGCAAATGTTATGCCTCTTTTCAAGAAGGACTGGAGTATAAATGCTAGGAATTATAGGCCGGTGAGCTTAATATCTGTGGTTGGAAAGTTACGAGAGAGTATTCTGAGGGATAGGTTGTACAGGCTTTTGGATGGGCAAGGGCTGATAAGGGATAGTCAGCATGGTTTTGTACGTGGGAGGTCGTGTCTCACAAAATTGATTGATTTTTTTGAAGACGTGACCAAAAAGGTCGATGAGGGCAGAGCTGTAGATGTTGTGTACATGGATTTCAGTAAGGCATTCGACAAGGTTCCGCATGGTAGGCTGCTTTGGAAGGTTAGATCGCATGAGATCCAGGGAGAGATTGCTGAATGGACAGAAAATTGGCTCCATGGAAGGAAGCAGAGGGTGATGGTGGAAGGTTGCTTCTCAGACTGGAGGCCTACGACTAGTGGTGTGCCTCAGGGTTCAGTGCTCAGACTGGATGCACAGGCATCCAGTCTGAGCAATCTTCCACCATCACCCTTTGCTTCCTTCCATGGAGCCAATTTGCTATCCATTCAGCTATCTCTCCTTGGATCCCATGCGATCTAACCTTCCAGAGCGGCCTACCATGCGGAACCTTGTCGAATGCCTTACTGAAGTCCATGTACACAACATCTACAGCTTTGCCCTCATCAACCTTTTTGGTCACGTCTTCAAAAACATCCACCAGATTTGTGAGACACGACCTCCCACGTACAAAACCATGCTCACTATCCCTAATCAGCCCTTGTCCATCCAAATGCCTGTATAACCAATCCCTCAGAATACTCTCCAGTGACTTACCAACGACAGATATTAAGTGCACCGGCCTATAGTCCCCAGCATTTTCCCTGCAGCCCTTCTTGAAAAGAGGTACAACATTTGTATCAGTCTTCCGGCACCTCTCCTGTAAATTTCAACCAGGGCTCCTGCAATTTCCTCTTTTGTTTCCCACAATGTCCTTGGATATATCAGATCAGGCCCTGGAGATTTGTCTACTTTCATACACGATAGAACCTTCAGTACTTCTTCGACAGTAACCCAAGACACTTCCAGTGACTGCTCCAATTTCCTCCGTCCTACTGTCTTTCTCCTTGGTAAATACAGAGGAGAAATACTCATTTAGGACTTTGCCCATCTCCTGTGGCTCCACACAGAGGTGACTGCTTTGATTCCTGAGAGGTCCCACTCTCTCTCTTACCCTTTTCCCCCTTCTGTATCTATAAATTATTTTGGGATTGCCCTTAATGCTACCTGCCAGTTTTTTCCTGGCCCCTTCTTTCCCTTATGATTTCCTTTTTTAGTTTACTTCTTAGTTCCCGAAAGTCCAGGTATGCACTTGATCCCAGCTGCCTATACATTTCCCATTCATCCTTGTTTTTGACTAACGTCTCAATTTCCCTCGTCACCCAAGCTTCCTTACGTATGCCTGCTTTGCCCCTCACTCTAACGGGGACGTACATATCCTGAGCTTTCATAAGCAAACTTTAAAAAACATCCCACTTGGCCGATGTTCCTTTCCCCTCTAATAACCTGCTCCAGTCAACTTGAGCGAGACCTGCTCTCATACACTCAAAGTTGGCCTTACCCAGTTGAGCATTCATCAAATGATGATGAAACATTTTTTTATTCTGTGAAGATCAACTATTACTGATTACAGTAACTTATGGTAATGGCTTTCACTGAACCTGCTGAAACCCGCTATGAATAATCTATGAGGTTGACACTGCATATTCACAAACTTCATGGAGGTCAATATGCTTTCGACTTGACAATGTACATCTCTGGTGACTGATATGATAGACCCTTCCTAAAGGGCCTGTCCCATTGCTGCGACCTAATTTGCGAGTTTAGAAGAGTTTGGTCTTGACTCAAACTCGCAGCATGGTCGACACGTGGTCATAGGAGGTCACTGGAACTCTCCTTCATGCTCGACGGAAGTTCCCGCATACTCACGGCCTCAGTTTGGTCGAGGAAAAATTTTCAGCATGTTGAAAAATTTTCCGAGATTATAAATTGGTCAGCATGGTTCTTTTGAACTCGTAGTGGAGTGGGGTCGCTAGGCAGGTGAGGTCAGCCCCTTTGCTGACCGGGCATTTTAATTAGCTCATTGGAGATTTCAGAGCCAAGGATAACCGACCGGTAATGTTAAATGCCCGCTAAACTTTATTATAAGTTGTCTGACTTCTTAAAAGTGCCTCCACTCCTTCTCCCCCCCACCCTCTCTCCCCTTCTCTCCCTCTCTGTGCTCTCTAAAGGACTTACCGTAACTGTGCCAGCCGTCTTTTACCTTCCTGTTCATTGCGGGTGTGAATTTGGGACAACGCTCCCCCACTTTCCCTGGCCCCTGTCATTGCGATGTGTTTGTGCGTATGTGCAGACGGTCGATCCGGCTCGCGGTTTCATCGATGACGGTCAATCCAGCTCGAGGTTTCTCAGGCGAGTGCCCTCGAGCTTGAAGGTCGAAGACAGTCGCTGAAAAGTAGCGTTACTGGGACAGGCCCTTAAATGTCTCTGCAGCTCAGTACACTTCCTTTCAAGATCAAATTTTGCTGGCTGCTATCAATTTGTCTCCAGAATTTGTCTTTATTCACCATTCTTGTTTACATGATCTTTATTCACAGATTGCGGGAATTACTGGTTGATTTACAAGTCTCAGGTTATAGCAGCCTTAGTTTAAGTAAGACGTGAGGTTGAACCTTTCCACATTCAGGCTGGTTACGAAGACTTTTAGCACCTGAGGCCGCACTTGGAATATTATGTTGACTTTTAGGAATAGGAATGCTATAGGAAAAATGCTATTAAGTTGGAAAGTTTAGAGAAGATATATGAAGATGTTGTCAGGACTCGAGGGGTTGGGCAGGCTTGGACATTATTCCTTGGAATGCCAGAGGCAGAGGAATGATCTTGTAAAGGTGAATAAAATCATGAGGCGTACAATGCTTAAACTCTTTTTCCAAGGGTATGTGAATAATGTGAGGGGGGAAAGATTAATAGAAACCTGAGGGGCAACATTTTCACACAGAGGGTGATGACTATTTGGAATGAGCTGCCAGATAAAGTAATTGGGGCAGATACTGTAATAACATTTAAAACACATTTGGACAGATACATTAGATACTGGCCAAACCCGGGCAAATGGGACTAGCTTAGATGGGACTTCTTGTCGGCACAATTGAGTTTGGACAAAGATCTTGTTTCCATGCTGTATGACTATAATTCTGTAACTACATGTCTTGTGTCGTATCCATGAATTGGTCAATTTAGTGAACCAGACCCTTGCCATTAAGAAATTCTGTTTGATAATCAACAGTTATCACACACTCATGTTTTGATGAGAACATTTCAAGGTTTACCAGCATTTTGAGGGGGTGATGTATGGGCTTCACTCCAAGAACGACCTGACCATTAACATTTGTAAAGCCCTTGGTGTACTCAAGATTACTACCTCTGTTGATTTGCAAAGCTTGTGAACAGCAAGACCACCTCCCTCCTGGAGGGAAACAGTAAACTGAAATTAAATAAATACTTGCTATTGTGTCTCTTAATGAATAGCTCTTCCAGTATTTCTTTCAGCTCTTGTAAATATTAATTCTATAGCTCTTTGGTTCCCCATTCCTCCTGGCATGTAAAGCTTGGTCAGTTTTAATGCATGGAGAATACATTTGCCTTGACGGTACGGGTGCCCACACCAATGATATTAGTTTATTTTGAATTAAATGCATGCTCACTGCAGATTTTGCCACATTCTAATTTGGATATGAATCACCATTCCAACATTCTCCATTTTCTAAAGTCATGGAGTTATGCATTCTATATTCAGCGCTTGCAGGAAAAGACCCACACAAGAAAATACAAATAAGTGAAACCTGGCACCCGATTATGAGAGAAAATAAATAAATAATGATGTATTTATCTGCTAATATTAATGTCATTTCAAGGCTCATATCTACAATGAAGAGTCCAATGCATTAGTTTTATGGAGATTGAACTACATTTATATGGGTGATCCATTTTATAATATTTATGTTGTTGAATAAATGTCTGTCATTCCAAATGCAGAATGTTCAATTTCTGTTACTTAATATTAATCATTCAGACACTATACAGTTTAAATTACATGAATAGTTTCATTATTGATGAATTTGCCAAATGTACTAATATTTGTATCTTGTTTTAGTTTACATGAGTGGTGGTTTATCGGGTGTGATATTTACTGGATTATATATTGATCAAGGACAAATGGTGGTAAGTAATGAAGGCCATGTTTTATGATTTATGAGATTATAAGATCAAAGTTCATTATTTTAAAGAAGCATCTTTGTCAAATCATAGCATGCTATCAGTATCTTAATTAATCCACAGTGCAGAAGGACTGAATACAGAATGATATGCCTAATTTTGCATACAGTTCTCCATTCGGTTGTTCATTAGAGTTACATTTCTGAGGATGAAAATGACTGAAGCTCTGGTATTCAGCTGTGGTTTTTAACTTGCCCACTGTATCAAGCAGTTCTACATTTTTTGTGGGTGCATGAGTGGCAAATCCAAATTGTTTTGCAATCAAACTGTGTTTTTTGATAATATCTTCTGTCTGCTCCAAACAACGTAGAAACAGTGAACAACATCTCATGGTTATTGGGCAGTCTGGAACCTAGTGGTTTTGAATTTTCCAATTTAAGATAGCTCACATTCTGTGCGCCTTTCTCTCTCCTGATCCACACATTCTCACACACCATCCCTACCCTCACCAATGCATCTCCTGCACCCAGGCACGTGCTGTCAGGGCAGGCAATGTAGGCACTGCCTATCCTGACTAAAATTATAAAATGGTAATTACTAAATATAAATAGTAAAGGTATGGGAGAATTATGCCTATCTAAGAGATCGATCTCTTAGGTAGGCATAATTCTCCGTGCCTTTCATCCGCAGCACTTGCAACTCGCGAAGGTCTGTACAGCCCACGTGCCATCGACGCTGCAAGCCGTCAATGACAAGGAGAGCTGAAGGCAGCAGAAATTCTGCCTTTGCATTACTGCGCATGTGCAGCAGCCTACTGCGCATGCGCAGCGCAAGTTTCTTGGCGGATGTTTCAAACATGGATTGTCATTATCTTAAGAGTATCGTAGGAAACAAAGAGAGAAGAATAAAGTTAATGTACCGATAATGTGGTAAGTGAATTTCTTGGTGCTATATGTTTTTAAATACCGTATTTCCCGGGTGGGGGGAAGATTTCATTTCACAGCGTGTGGGGAGTGGCCCAGGGTAAAGTTGTGGGGAGGGCAGGAGCGTTATTAAGGAGGGGGTCGGGGATCATGCTCACCAGCCGCTTGCCGACCTCACTCATGTCAGCCGCTTCCCGCAAATCTTTCAATTCCGACAGCGTGATCAAGGGACCAATTGAGGTTACTCAGCTGTGGAAATTTAAGGATATGCGGGAAGCGGCTGACATGAGCAAAGCCGACGAGCGGCAGGTGAGAGATGTTCAGACGGAGAGCACTGCCAGAGGTGAGCGGACCGGCGGAAGGCGCTGATGTGGCGGGCAGTTCTCCTGTCGGGTCGCAGCCACCAGAGCTGCTTCTCTCCCAGCCACACTTTTCAGTTTTTTATTTGTAATAAAATTTGGAAACAATGTATAATTTTCCTTCCACTTCACAATTATGCACCACTTTGAGTTGGTCTATCACATAAAATCCCAATAAAATACATTTACGTTTGTGGTTGTAATGTGAGAAAATGTGGAAAAATTCAAGGGGTATGAATGCTTTTGCAAGCCACTGTAGGTGTGTTGTTTCTCTCATTTAGCATGTTGTTTTCAGAAGCAGAATTTCACTAGAAATAATGAATGAACATATGAAAGTGTTCTAGTGATTAGCAGAGTTCTACAATGGTCGGTGCTGGGGCCTTTACTCTTCACGCTGTATATTAATGATTTGGACGAGGGGGTTTGTGGCCAAGTTTGCGGGTGATATGAAAATAGGTGGAGGGACAGGTAGTATAGCGACTCTGCAAAAGGATTTGGACAGGTTGGGAGAGTGGGCAGAGAAGTGGCAGATGGAATATAGAAAAGTGTGGAGTCATGCATTTTGGTAGTAGGAATAAAGGCGTAGACTATTTTCTAAATGGGGATAGAATCCAGAAATTGGAGGTGCAAAGGGACTTAGGAGTGCTGGTGCAGGATTCCCAAAAAGTTAATCTGCAAATCGAAACATTAGTAAAGAAAGCAAACTCAAAGCTAGCGGTTATTTCAGGAGTGCTTGTATTCAAAATCAGAGATGTAATGCTGAGGCTCTATGTTGTACCGAACAATCTGAATACAGTGACACAATGATCAATGACCCTAAAGGGCCTGTCCCACTGCGGAGACCTAATTTGCGAGTTTAGAAGGGTTTAGAAGAGTTTAAAAAAGTGTCATGGTCGTGTTGTATCGTTGAAGTAGAACACCTCCTACAACCTCCTTCGACTATGTAGAGAACCTTCTACAAATATGTAGAAGACCTCCTTCAACTAAGTAGTAGGCCTCCTTCGATCTCCTTCAACCTCCTTCGACTATGTTGGACTAGCTTCGACTAGCTTCTGGAAAATTGGACACCGAATAGTGGAGAGTGAAGACGACCATCTTCGACTACCTTTGACTATACTAACACTATCTACGACTACCTTCGACTACCCTCGATTACCCCCGATTACCTACGAATTGCATGCCAACTTCCTACGACCTACTTCGACTAAACCTACAAGTAAAAAATATATAGATTTTTTTCCATGCCAACCTTTCTTTACTTGCGGACAATTTTCAGCATGCTTAAAAAAAAACCGCCTCGACCAAACTGAGGCCTCAAGTATGCGGGGACTACTCTCGAGCATGAGGGAGAATTACATAGACCTCCTAGGACCACGTGTCAACCATGCTGCGAGTATGAGTCGAGGGCAAACTCTTCTAAACTCACAAATTAGGTCCCCGCAGTGGGACAGGCCCTTAAGCATGCAGTCACGGTCATTGTACCCTAACCTTATCTATGTCAGAAACAGCATTGTGGTATTATGCTGCGTTGGTCTCATTGCCTTTTGAAACCTTTTAATTTTAGGCTAATAATGGTACCACGATGGCACACCAGCAGAATGTTACAGCAGACATCAACAACACAATGATAGACATTGAATCCCATCCAGAAATTTACAAAACATTTACAACAAACTCATTGATGCCCACAGCTACTAGAAAGCACCTCCTTCCACTCTGTCTCATGTTAGGACACCACCCCCCACCCCCCTCACAGTTTCTTCAATTATGCTGCCTGTAACGGTACAACACTATATTAAGCACTTGGTATTTTTCTCTTTCCATTACCCATTGAACTTTTGTATGACATGATTTTACTCCTGTATATTATGATTTGACTGGATAGGGGAGGACCTTATTGAAACTTACCGAATAGTGAAACGCCTGGATAGAATGAATGTGGAGAAGATGTTTCCACGTTGAAGTTTAGGACCAGACGGCACAGCCTCAGAATAAAAGGATGTACCTTCAGAAAGGAGTTAAGGAGGAATTTCATTAGCCAGATGGTGGTGAATGTGGTATTCAGATGGCTGTGGGAGCAGTCATTGGGTATTTCTTAAAGGGAAGATTGATAAGTTCTTGATTAGTGAGGGTGTCATAGAAACATAGACATAGAAAATAGGTGCAGGAGTAGGCCATTCGGCCCTTTGAGCCTGCACCGCCATTCAGTATGATCATGGCACATCATCCAACTCAGTATCCCGTACCTGCCTTCTCTCCATACCCCCTGATCCCCTTAGCCACAAGGGCCACATCTAACTCCCTCTTAAATATAGCCAATGAACTGGCCTCAACTACCTTCTGTGGCAGAGAATTCCAGAAATTCACCACTCTCTGTGTGAAAATGTTTTTCTCATCTCGGTACTAAAAGCCTTCCCCCTTATCCTTAGACTGTGACCCCTTGTTCTGGACTTCCCCAACATCGGGAATAATCTTCCTGCATCTGGCCTGTCCAACCCCTTAAGAATTTTGTAAGTTTCTATAAGACAGGCCCTTCTAAATTCTAGCGAGTACAAGCCAAGTCTATCCAGTCTTTCTTCATATGAAAGTCCTGACATCCCAGGAATCAGTCTAGTGAACCTTCTCTGTACTCCCTCTATGGCAAGAATGTCTTTCCTCAGATTAGGAGCCCAAAACTGTACGCAATACTCCAGGTGTGGTCTCACCAAGACCCTGTACAACTGCAGTGGAACCTCCCTGCTCCTATACTCAAAGGTTATGGGGAGAAGGCCAGAAAATGGGGTTGAGAAGGAAAGATAGATCAGCCATGATTGAATGGTGGAGTAGATCCGACGGGCCGAATGACGTAATTCTGCTCCTATGACTTATGAACTTATAACACACAATGTTTTTCACCGTATCTCGGTCATGGCAGTAATATACCAAAACAATCTGGTCTCAAGCTTTCCATTCTAGGATATCTGAAATGTCCTTTTACAGGAAATGTGGCTTTCCCTTCCAATGTGGTCGGCCACCTCTTTTGTATTTCCTCTGTTTCCAGGTTACTTGAAGTTAGAGAAATCAATATTCATACCCATTTTTCTAACTTCAAGTAACCCTTGCATTCCCTCTCTCTCCATCCCTCCCCCACCCAAGTCATACCAGCTTCAAAGAAGTCTTGTGATCGGTGGGGGCGCTGCGAGACGGTTGCCCTGCCAGCAGCGTGTTCGTCAATTCTACTTTTTTTTGTTTTTTTTTGTGTGTCTAAATGTGTGTTTTAATGTCTCTTGGTGTGTCTTGTGTGGGGGTGGTGAGGGAGAGGGTAAGGGGGGGACCGCTTTTGGTCGCCTCCTCCACAGAGGGGCGACTTTTTCCATGTCGCTTCCCGCGTGGCCTAACACCATGGATTGGCGCAGCCTTTCCCGGAGTCAGGCCCGTAGTTTTAGCAGCGGGCGCAGCGTGGACTATTCATCGCGGAATCCTTTCACGTCAGAGACCGTCCAGCTTGGTATTTCATAGCAGAAAATGAAAGAACACTCAATATACAGTTAAGAAATGTCTACAGATAACAGAACAACACTGATTTCTTACAACTAACCAGATACCACACCAGTTGCTTAAAAATGACAAATCCCAACTAACAGCAGTGTTTATCGATCACACTCATAACTCTTCATTTTGTTTCTGTATTGTAACCCCGTATTGCTAGTCTTTTTCTATCATTTATGATTCATAAATGATTCATTCCATATGATTTATGAAAGCTATTGTTGCCAGCTTTGTTAAATATTCCTTTTTTAGATATCTTTCGAACTGAAACCCCTCCTCTCAGGAATATTCGTAAATCAAATCCTCTTCTCTTAGAAGATAATGCATTTTGATTAATTGACCCATAACAGGAAATGCACAGGTCCTGTAGAGTATAGATACCAATGGGTGTGAGAGCATGGTTCCATGAAGGTGGTGTAAAAGAAGTATAGGAGTTCAAGTTCCGGTGGGCGGCGCGACACTTGTCGCAGCGGCCTCTGCAGTCCGTCTGTCTTTTTTTTTTTGGTCTCATTTTGACATTAGTTCACGTAGTTATAGTGGGTTTTTTTTAGCTGGAGTATGTGGGGGCAGGGTGGGGAAACTTTTAAAATCTTTTCCCTGTACAGAGGACCCGACCTTTTCTCTGTCGGGTCTCCGTTGTCGTTGGGGCCTAGCACCGTGGAGCGGCCTCCAACCGGACCTGGGACTCCAGTCGCGGAGCTGGTGGCTACTTACCAACGTGGAACTGGCCGAGTTCGGAACGGGAGGAGCTGTGGCGGCACGTTGCTGCTGCCCGACCCCGGAGATTTGGAGGCTCCAGCTGCAGGCCGGTGGACGGTGACACCGGGAGTTCGCGGGTCCCTGGTGGGAGACCGCTTTTCGGAGCTCCCGCAACGGCAACTTCTCCCGCCCGAGATGCGAGGTTGAAAATTACCCGGACTGGGGCCTTACATAGAGGGAGTGCAGAGAAGGCTCACCAGACTGATTCCTGGGATGTCAGGACTGTCTTATGAACAAAGACTGCATAGACTTGGTTTATACGCTCTAGAATTTAGGAGATTGAGAGGGGATCTTATAGAAACTTACAAAATTCTTAAGGGGTTGGACAGGCTAGATGCAGGAAGATTGTTCCCGATGTTGGGGAGCTCCAGGACAAGGGGTCACAGCTTAAGGATAAGGGGGAAATCCTTTAGGACTGAGATGAGAAGGAATTTTTTCACACAGAGAGTGGTGGGTCTCTGGAATTCTCTGCCACAGAGGGTAGTTGAGGCCAGTTCATTGGCTATATTTAAGAGGGAGTTAGATGTGGCCCTTGTGGCTAAGGGGATCAGAGGATATGGAGAGAAGGCAGGTACGGGATACTGAGTTGGATGATCAGCCATGATCATATTGAATGGCGGTGCAGGCTCGAAGGGCCGAATGGCCTACTCCTGCACCTAATTTCTATGTTTACATCGCCCGGCGCGGCTTTAATGGCCGCGGGACTTACATACCATCGCCCGCCGGGGGCTTTGACTCTGACATCGGGAAGAGAATTGGGAGTGCAGGGGATAGATAAGACTTTGCCTTCCATCACAGTGAGGAGGAACTTCACTGTGATGGATGTTTGTGTAAATTGTGTTACGTCTTGGTTCTTTTCTTGGTTGTATGACTGCTGAAACTAAATTTCAATGAGGTTCAAATGACAATAAACGGTATGGTATTGTATTGTATTGTAGGATGTCATATTACAGCCATGTTACAACTGCAAAACATTGGTGCGGATGCACTTGGAATATTGTGTGCATTTCTGGTCACAATGTTATAGGAAAGATGTGATTAAGTTCGAGAAGGTGTAGAAAACTTCCACAAGGATGTTACTGGGGCTGTTGGGCTTGTGTTGAAAGAAGAATGGATTGGCTGTGACTGTTTTCCCTGGTGCAAGGGAAACTGAGAGGTGACCCTCTAGAGATTTATAACATTGTGAGGGGATTAGATAAAGGTGAATGGTCACAATGTGTAGGAAAGAACTGCAAATGCTGGTTTATACAGGCGAGACCAAGCGCAGGCTCGGTGATCGTTTCGCTGAAACCTCCGCTCAGTCCGCCTTAACCTACCTGATCACCCAGTTGCTAAGCACTTTAACTCCCCCTCTCATTCCCATTCTGACCATTCTGTCCTAGGCCTCCTCCATTGTCAGAGTGAGGCCTAGTGCAAATTGGAGGAACAGTTTGGGTAGCTTACACCCCAACGGTATGAACGGCATGACTTATCTAACTTCAGACAACCCTTGCTTTCACTCGCTCTCGATCATCTCCCCCTTCCCCGTTCTCCCACCAGTCTTACTGTCTCTGCCTACATTCTATCTCTGTCCCACCCACTACTCTGACATCAGACTGAAGAAGGGTCTCCCATTCCTGAATTCCCGAAACCTCACCGATTCCTCTCTAGAGATGCTCCCTGTCCTGCTGAGTTACTCCAGCATTTTGTGTCTATCTAGGTCAATGTTCCCAGGATAGGGAAGACTCAGATTAGAGGATGTACGTTTAAGGTGAAAGGAGAAAGATTTAAAGAGATAAGTTACATACAAAGGGTGGTGGGTATATGAAAGTAGCTGCCAGGGGAAGTGGGAATGATGGGTAAAATTACAATTTTTAAAAAACATTTGGACAGATAAATGGTAAGGAAGGTTTGGTGGGATATGGACCAAATGTAGGCAAATTGGACTAGCTCAGGAAGGTACCTTGGTTGACATCAAAAGAGTTGGGTCAAAGGGCCTGATTCCATTCTATCTATCTATCTATCTATCTATCTATCTATCTATCTATCTATCTATCTATCTATCTATCTATCTATCTATCTAGCTATCTAGCTATCTAGCTAGCTATCTAGCTATCTAGCTATCTATCTAGCTATCTAGCTATCTATCTACCCCACACACTGAGACTCCAAGAAAATTTCCATTTTGCTAGACATTACACTTTTACATTCACGGATCCACTTCGCTGGCGATTTTTGCTGCTGCCGCCCGGCTTATTTCGCTGCCGATTTTACTTCCTCCAATCCCTCCCCCCCCCCCCCCCCCCCCCCCCCCCCCCCCCCCCCCCGGCTCGGCTCTAACACGCTGCCTCAAGCCAAAGATCGTCTGTTCCCGGGTATGGCGAGATTCAGCGGGCGAACCGCCGATCTTTGCCTTCAGCCTGAGTGAAAGAGCCGGCGCGTCAACGGCCTGTCGCCCCGCAGCCGCATTGACGCTGCATACGACGTTGAGACGTTGCATATGCCCGTCCTGACGGCCGTCTTGACGCCTGGCCCACAGCCTCACTTGGCATCACACCCGCCCACTCCACCCTCCCCCCATACCTTCTCCCCCCCTACCCTCCCTCTCCCCCCTCCCTCTCCCCCCTCCCTCTCCCACCTCCCTCTCCCCCTCCCTCCCTCCCTCCCTCCTCCCTGTCCCCCTCCGTCCCTCCTCCCTCCCTTTCCCCCCTTCCCTCCCTCTCTCCCCTCTCCCCCCCCTCCCTCCCTCTCCCCCCCATCAACCTCACGTTCAGGGACCAGACCCAACGGGTCTGCACTTGGTCTAGTACACCTTTAAAACTCTGTGTGTGTCAGAGTTTTGCCCTTTGATTCCATGGTCCGCCAAAACCACACGCACAAACTCCGAGATTTTTTCCATTTCGCTAGACATTACACTTTTACATTCACTAAAGCACTCCTCATTACATTTAGAAATTTTTAAATACACATTTTTTAATAACATCCTTCCCCCGCCACTCACTCATTTTGTAATCGCACGCCTGCCTGCTCCAACCCGCAGCTGGAATCGCACGCCCGCTCCAACCCGCAGCTGGAATCGCAAGCTTGCTTACACGCCCGCTCCAACCCGCAGCTGGAATTGCATGCCCGCCCACCTGCTCCAACCACCCACCCCACCCCCCTCCCCCACCCCATTGTTCAAATTGCGCAGAAATAACCAAAGATCCTATAGCGGCTAAGCGGCTATAGGATCTTAGGAATGAACGAGCGTTCTGCAGATCCGGAGGAGACCGTTTACAGCTGCGCTCGCTCACAGCTGCAAACTAAACTCCTTTGAAAAAGTCTTACGAGTAGGCAAGCGAGCTTTGAAATATACCTTGCGACCCCCCCCCTCCTCCCCTCTCTCTCTCTCTCCCCTCCTCTCTCTCTCCATCCCCCTCCTCTCTCTCTCTCCTTCCCTCTCTCTCCCTCCCTCCCCCTCTCACTTCCTCCCCCTCTCTCTCCCTCACCCTCTCTCTCTCTCTCTCTCCCTCCCCCCTCTCTCTCCCCTTCTCTCTCCCTCAACCCTCTCCCTCTCCCCCTCCTCTCTCTCCCCCCCTCTCTCTCTCCCTCCCCCTCTCTCTCTCCCCTCCTCTCTCTCTCCCTCCCCCTCTCTCTCTCCCTCCCCCTCTCTCTCTCCCTCCCCCTCTCTCTCTCCCCCCGTCTCTTACTCCCCCCTCTCTCTCCCTCCCCTTCTCTCTCTCTCCCTCATCCCTCCATCTCTCGCTCCCTCTCTCTCTCCCCTTCCCCTACCCCCCCTGCCCTCCCCTCCCCTAAACCCCCTTCCCCCTCTCCTCCACCCCCCCCCTCCTTCTGTCTCTGCCTCTCTCACTGTCTCTCCCCATTCTCTCTCTGCCCTCACTCTCTACCCTCCCCCTCTCTAGACGCGCCTGCGAGCTGGGGGCTATGCGTCAGTGGATAGTGCAGTTATGGGGTAAAAGGATCTAATTCAAAGAGTCAAAAGAGTTTATTGTCATGTGTCCCTGAACATAGAAGGCATTGACTACAATTCTATACATAAATACACCCATGACTTAATAAATTAATAAAGTGCAAATAACAGATGGAGGGATATTAATGTTCAGAGTTCCGAGGCAGGTTTAATAGCCTGATGGCTGTGGGGAAGTAGCTATTCCTAAACCGGGTTGTTGCAGTCTTGAGGCTCCTGTACCTTCTACCGGCTTGCTTCTGAAACCTCTCCGGTTCCCCCGCCCGATGGTAGAACATGGCGGCCGTTATCGTCGCGCAGGGCACGCAATGAGAAGGCTGCCCTGGCGGCCAATACTCCGTCTGGGAGCGAGTCAAGTCACACCCCTCCCTCCCGCTGCAAACCCAACGTGCTGCCAGTTGCGCCGCTCGTAAGTCCTTTGATAAAATCCTTGCCACCCCCCCTTCTCTCTCTCTCTCTCTCCCCCTCTCTCTCTCTCCCCCCCTCTCTCTCTCTCCCCCTCTCTCTCTCTTTCCCCCCTCCTCTCTTTCTCTCCCCCACCTCTCTCTCTCCACCCCCTCCCTCTCCCCCCTTTTCTCTCTGCCCTCACTCTCTACCCCCCCCCCCCCCCCCCTCTACACGCACCTGCGAGTTGGGGGCTATGCATCAGTGGATAGTGCGGTTATGGGGTAAGAGAAGCAAATTAATCGTATTAATATAATATCAAGGGGGGTAGTTAGCGTTTGTGCAGGGGGGTAGTTAGTGTGTATGTGATGTTGCATGCCTCCCCCCCCCCCTCCCCCCCAACCCACACCCCTCCCCCGCAACCACACGTTGGGGGAACAGACCCAACGGGTCTGCATTTGGTCTAGTATACTTTTAAAACTGTGTGTGTGTGTGTGTGTGTGTGTGTGTATGTGGATGTGTGTCTGTGTGATTTTGCATGTGAAACGTATTTGCTTGAAAACCAGACGCAAAAACGCGGAGATTTTTACAATTTCGGTAGGGATTTAACTTACGATTTCATAAATGCACTCCTCTTTGGATTTGGTCAATTATTTCCCCAGATTTTGAATATAATTGTTCACAAAACATCAAAAAAAATTAAAATCAAACTGCTGCATGAGTCACAGGGCCACCTCGCAGATCAAATCACAATGGATCTCATTTACATATATGACATCACAATGGGACAGGGATGGGAGATCGGAACCTTCACGTGGTCCCACTAAAATCAAACTTCTGCATGAGTCACAGCGCTATCTCACAGATGTCTAATCACAATGGGACAGGGATGGGAGATCTCTCCCCCTCCCTCCCTTTCACAATGCCTTTGCACCTGGCCCAACTGGCCATGCCCCCCCCCCCCCCCCCCCCCAGCAAGCCTGGTGGCCCCACCCGCTTACTTTACAATGCCTTTGCATCTGGCCCTGCCCCCCCAGCCTGCCTGGTGGCCTCCCCCCCCCCCAGCCTGTCTGCTGGTCCCGCCCCCCAGCTGCCAGGTTGTAGATTTAATTGGTTTTTATTGAATTGGATTTGATTATTTGTCACTTAAAATCACTAATTCTTAACATTAACTTTTAATTTCAAAGACAGTTTAAAAAAAAATTGCTGTATTCATTGACAGCTTAGATCGGACCCGCTGTGTGTGTGGAGAGAGGGAGGGGAGGGGGGTGGGAGAGGGGAGGGGGGAGAGGAGGTGAGGTGGGGAGAGGAGAGGGGGTGGTTAGAAGGGGGGAGGGGGGGGTGGTTAGTATGTGACGCGGGCAGGCTGCTCCCCTGAATTCCATAGAGCTGCCGACAGCTTTCGTGCATGAGACGCGCACGCTTCATTTCCAGAACCTTCTGAACGCATGACGCACGGTTGCATTTCACTCTCTCTGTCTCTCCCCCTCTCTCTCTCTCCCCATCTCGCTCTCTCCCCATCTCTCTCCCTCCTCTCTCTCACCCCCTTTCCTCTCCCCCACCCTCCCTCCCCTAAACCCCCTTCCCCCTCCCCTATCCCCTTCCCTTCATCCCATCCCCCCTCCCTTCCTCCCATCTCTACCCCTCCCTCTCCCCCCTTTCCTCCCCCCCTCTCAGTCTCGTCACTCTCCCCTCCCCTCTCTCTGTCCTCCCATCTCTCTCACCCCTCCCCCATCACCCACCCTCCCTCTCCTCCCCTCCACCCCCCTCTCTCTCTTGCCCTCCTGTCTTTGCCTCTCCCCATTCTCTCTCTGCCATCACTCTCTATCCCCCCTCCCACCCTCTCTAGACGCGCCTGCGAGTTGGGGGCTATGCGTCAGTGGATAGGGCGGTTATGGGGTAATAGGAGCAAATTAATAATATTAATATAATATCAAGGGGGGTAGTTAGCGTGTTTGAAGGGGGGTAGTTAGTGTGTGTGACGCCGCATGCCGCATGCCGCCTCCTCCCCCCCGCAACCATACCTTCTCCCCTCCTCCTCTCCCCCTCGTCCTTTCCCCCTCCTCCACTACCCCCTCCTATCCCTCTCCTCCTCCCCCTCCCCCCCTCTCCCCCCCTCCTCTCTCCCCTCTACTCTCTCTCCACTCTCCCCTCCCCACCTCAACCCACCCTCTCTCTCCCCTTCCCCCTCTCTCCCCCTCCCTCCTCTCTCCTCCCCTTCCCCTCTTCTTTCTCCCCTCTCCCCCTTCCAGTCTCTCTTACCCTCGTCTCCCCCCCTCCCCCAACCACCCACCCCCTCTCCCTCCTCCTCCCTTTACCCCACTCTCTCCCCACTCCCGCTCCTACTCCCCTCTCCCCCTCTCACACCCCTCCCCCCCTGTGTGTCTGGGGGGTGGTTAGTGTATGTATGATGCCGCAGGTCGCCCCCCCCCCCCCCCCCCGCAACCGCGCATTGAGTGGACGGGACTCAACGGGTCCCACTTGGTCTAGTGAATTCTAATTCTAAGGTTTCATGTTAAGCTGAATCTCTCTCGTGAGGTTTTATTTTAAGCTGAATCTCTCTCATTGAGTTTCTTAATCAGACTCTCTTTTAATGATGTACACAAAGAGTATTTAAAGTGCTCTTTTTTAATCATTAATTAAAAACAAACTGCTAAAAGAGCTTAGCGGGTCACGCTGCATGCGTGGGGGCAAAGGGATGTTCAATGGTTCAGGTCGAGGACCTGCATCAAGACTGAGAGTGCAGAGGCTGATAGGTTAGAGGGGGAAAGATAACAAAAGACAAAAATAGGTCAGTGGAGCCAGACGGGGCCAGAAAGGGGGAAAGGTGGTGATGTGGGTTGGTTGGTGTTATTTGGAAACAGATAAGGGTGGAGGGATGGATGATGGGCAGATAGAACAAGGAGGGGGAAGGAATAGGAAAGATGAATAAATCCAATATAACCTATTACCTATCAGAGAAGGTATTCACAGCTTTAAAGCACATTCAGGTGGATATATCCCCAGGGCCTGGCCAAGTACATCCTCAGATCTTGTCAGCAGCTAGGGACGAAATTGTGATGGCCTTGCAAAGTAGTTTCATCATCTTTAGCAGAAGTTCTGGAGTGTGGCAAATGGTGTACTGTTATTACTTTTAATCCAAAGCTAGGGAACTACAGGCTGGCGAGCCTGACATCAGTAGTGGAAACATTGAGGGAGTTCTTGAGAACACATTCTACCAGCATTTGCATAGGCATGGACTAATTAGCAATAGTATGGCTTTGTGCGCAGGAAATCATGTCTCATAACTGGTTCCGTTTTTGGATGAGGTCACAAGAAGATTAATCAGGGCAGGGCAGTGGATGTTGCATGATGCAGCTTTCCATGTTATTGCTGAGACCACACTTGGACTACTGTGTACAGTTCAGGTCACCCAGCGATTGAAAGGGTGTCAGTAAGTTGGAAAGGGGACAGCAGGGATTCACCAGGATGTTATCTGGGCTTGAGTTATGGAGAGAAGCTGGGAACGCTGGGCTTGTTTTATTTGGAGCATAGCAGGGTGAGAGGTGGCCTTAGTGGGGTCTTCAAGATCATGGGGGACATGGATAAGATGACTGCACACAGTCTGTTTCCCAATGTAAAGGAGTCTAAAACTAGAGAGCATGGACTTAAATGAGAAGGGAGAGATTTAAGAGGGACGTCATGGGCAACATTTTTTCTCAAGAGCTAGTCTGTATATAGAAACATAGAAATTAGGTGCAGGAGTAGGCCATTCGGCCCTTCGAGCCTGCACCGCCATTCAATATGATCATGGCTGATCATCCAACTCAGTATCCCGTACCTGCCTTCTCTCCATACCCTCTGATCCCCTTAGCCACAAGGGCCACATCTAACTCCCTCTTAAATATAGCCAATGAACTGGCCTCAACTACCCTCTGTGGCAGAGAGTTCCAGAGACCCACCACTCTCTGTGTGATAAAAGCTCTTCTCATCTTGGTCCTAAAGGATTTCCCCCCTTATCCTTAAGCTGTGACCCCTTGTCCTGGACCTCCCCAACATCGGGAACAATCTTCCTGCATCTAGCCTGTCCAACCCCTTAAGAATTTTGTAAGTTTCTATAAGATCGCCTCTCAATCTCCTAAATTCGAGAGAGTATAAACCGAGTCTATGCAGTCTTTGTTCATAAGACAGTCTTACATCCCAGGAATCAGTCTGGTGAACCTTCTCTGCACTCCCTCTATGGCAATAATGTCCTTCCTCAGATTTGGAGACCAGAACTGTACGCAATACTCCAGGTGTGGTCTCACCAAGACCCTATACAACTGAAGTAGAACCTCCCTGCTCCTATACTCAAATCCTTTTGCTATGAAAGCTAACATACCATTCACTTTCTTCACTGCAATGAGCTGCCAGAGGAAATGATAGACGAGAATACACTTATTATTTATAAAAGATATTTGGACAGATAATGAACAAGGTCTCAAATCGCAACATAATTTACTGATGATGCTACCTCCACAAATTCGGCCTGAGCCAGTGAATTCTTCCAGCACCTTGTATTTCAGACAGATAAGCGATAGGAATGTTTTAGAGGGATATGGAGTAACTCAATTTGCTAACTTGGTCACATAGAAACATAGAAATTAGGTGCAGGAGTAGGCCATTTGGCCCTTCGAGCCAAAACGTCCTTTAAATGTTGTTATAGTAGCTGTATCAAGTATTTCCTCTGGCAGCTTGTTCTATATACCCACCACTCTCTGTTTCAAAAGGTTGTTTCTCAGGTTCCAAATAAATCTTTCCACTCTCACCTTAAATCTATGTCTTTTGGTTCTTCATTCCCCTACTGTGGGTAGAAGACTCTGTGCAAATACGCTATCCATTCCCCGTGATCTTATGCACCTCTATACGATTACCCCTCATTCTCCTATGCTCCAAGGATTACAGTCTTAGCCAGCCAAACCTTTCCCTGTAGCTCAGGCTCTAAAGTCCTGGCAACAACCTCATAAATCATCTCTGCACTCTTTCCAGCTTAACAACATCTTTCTTATACCAGGGTGACAAAAACTGAGTACAATACTCCAAATGCAGCCTCACCAATGTCTTGTACAACAGCAACATAACATCCCAACTTCTATACTCAATATCTTGACTGGTGAAGGCCAATGGCCCATTAGCCTTCTTAGCCACCCTATCTATCTGTGACACCACATTCAAGGAACTGGGTACCTGCACTCCAAGATCCCTTTATCTTGGGGCGCCGGGGAGATGGCAGCCCTGCCGGCAGTCGGTTCATTTTTTCATCTTTTTGTTATTTTTAGCGTCTGTTAAAAGTTTGTTTTAATGTAGTTCGGTTTGTTTTATGTGGGGAAGGGGGGAGGGGATCGGAGGAAGCTTTTTTTCAAGTTCCTACCTTCTCGGAGATGTGATCAATTTCGGATCACATTCTCTGGGCTCTGCAACCTACCATTGCTGAAGCTAGAGGCCTCCTTGGACTGTCGTGAGCCCCACCGCGGCGTGCGGACTTAACATTGGAGCGGATCCATTGCCTGGGATCGCTCCCACCGCGGCTCGCAGTCTCGGGAGAGGCTAGTCGGGAGCTCCAATGCCGCAGAAGGTTCGACCAGCCCCGACGCGAGGTTCGATCGCCCGGCGCGGGGGAGCTGACAACCCCCCGATGCAGGAGCTGAACGCAGAGGGCCCGAACGCCACCGGCTATGAGAGTCAAGACCGTCCCGTCAAAGGAGGGCTCAAGGCCCCCGACCGAGGAAGAACAAAAGGAAGGACTTTAACATTATTTCGCCTTCCATCACAGTGAGGAATGTGTAGGAGTCACTGTGGTGGATGTTCATGTTAAAATGTGTTTTTGAGTCTGTTGCTTTTAATTGTATGACTGACCTGGCCAGTGAAATTTGTCATATGGTGCAAAACATACTTGGCGAATAAATTCTGATTCTGATTTGTTGTATAACACTCCATAGCACTACTCTGTGAAGGTCCATTCTCTGTGAAGCTCCTGCAATAGTTTGACACTTCCACTTATTTGCATTAAACTCCATTTCCCATACCTCAGCCCACTTGCCCAACAGATCAAGATCCTGCTGCATTTTTTGATAACCGTCTTCACTGTCTATGCTACCCACTATAGTGTCATCTGCAAACTTACTAATCATGCCTTCTACACGCTCAACCAAATTGTTGATATAAGCCACTAACAGCAATGGGCCCAGCACCGATCCCTGAGGCACATTGTTAGTCAGTCCTACTGTGTGAAACAACCTTCGACCATTACCCTCCTTCCATGAAGCCAATTCTCTATCCAGTCGGCCAGCTCTCCTTGGATCCCATGCGATCTAGCCTTCTAGAGCAGCCTACTAAATGGGCTTGCTAAAGCCAATATACACAATGTTTATGGCTTTTTGGTTACTTCTTTAAAAAGTCATCAGATTCGTAAGACACAATCTCTCAAGTACAAAACCATGCTAACTATCCCTAATCAGCTCTAGTCTATCCAAAGTGTATATATCTTATACCTCAGAATACTCTCCAGTAACTTACCTACCACAGTTAGGATCACTTGTTTATAGTTCCCATGATTTTCCTTGCAGCCCCTCATAAGTATAGTTACAACATTAGCCACCTTTCAGTCCTCCGTCACCTCATCTGTGTCTAATTATGATTCATATATCTCAGCCAGGCTGTCTGGGACTGATGGCTGATAAATCCCCAGGGCCTGATGGTCTGCATCCCAGGGTACTTAAGGAAGTAGCTCTAGAAATCGTGGATGCATTGGTGATAATTTTCCAATGTTTTATAGACTCAGGATCAGTTCCTGTGGATTGGAGGGTAACTAATGTTATCCCACTTTTTAAAAAAGGCAGGAGAGAGAAAACGGGGAATTATAGACCAGTTAGCCTGATGGTGCGGAAGATGCTGGAATCAATTATAAAAGATGAGATAGCCGAACATTTGGATAGCAGTAACAGGATCGGTCTGAGTCAGCATGGATTTACGAAGGGGAAATCATGCTTGATTAATCTTCTGGAATTTTTTTGAAGATGTAACTACGAAAAAGGATAGGGAGAGCCAGTGAATGTAGTGTGCCTGGAATTTTAGAAAGCATTTGATAAGGTCCCACATGGGAGATTAGTGGGCAAAATGAGGGCACATGGTATTGGGGGTTGAGTGCTGACATGGATAGAGAAGTGGTTGGCAGACAGGAAACTGAGAGTGGGGATTAACGGGTCCCTTTCAGAATGGCAGGCAGTGACTAGTGGGGTACCGCAAGGCTCGTTGCTGGGACCGCAGCTATTTACAATATACATCAATGATTTGGATGAAGGGATTCAAAGTAACATTAGCAAATTTGCAGATGACACAAAGCTGGGTGGTAGTGTGAACTGTGAGGAGGATGCTATGAGAATGCAGGGTGACTTGGACAGGTTGGGGGAGTGGGCGGATGCATGGCAGATGACGTTTAATGTGGAGAAATGTGAGGTTATCCACTTTGGTAGCAAAAACTGGAAGGCAGATTACTATCTAAATGGCGTCAAGTTGGGAAAAGGGGAAGTACAGCGGGATCTGGGGGTCCTTGTTCATCAGTCTATGAAAGTAAGCATGCAGGTACAGCAGACAGTGAAGAAAGAGAAAGGCATGTCGGCCTTTATAACAAGAGGAGTCGAGTATAGGAGCAAAGAGGTCCTTCCGCAGTTGTACAGAGCCCAAGTGATACCACACCTGGAGTATTGTGTGCAGTTTTGGTCCCCTAATTTGAGGAAGGACATTCTTGCTATTGAGGGAGTGCAGCGTAGGTTTACAAGGTTAATTCCCGGGATGGCGGGACTGTCATATGCTGAGAGAATGGAGCGGATGGGCTTGTACACTCTGGAGTTTAGAAGGATGAGAGGGAATATTATTGAAACATATAAGATTGTTCAGGGTTCGGACACGCTGGAGGCAGGAAACAGGTTCCCGATGTTGGGGGAGTCCAGAACCAGGGGCCACAGTTTAAGAATAAGGGGTAAGCCATTTAGAACGAGACAAGGAAATACTTTTTCTCACAGAGATTTGTGAGTGCGTGGAATTCTCTGCCTCAGAGGGCGGTGGAGGCAGGTTCTCTGGATGCTTTCAAGAGAGAGCTGGATAGGGCTCTTAAAGATAGCGGAGTCAGGGGATATGGGAAAAAGGGAGGAATGGGGTAGTGATTGGGGATGATCAACCATGATCATCATTGAATGGCGGTGCTGGCTCGAAGGGCCGAATGGCCTACTCCTGCACCTATTGTCTATTGTCTGCAATTTTATCTCTAGCTTCCCAGAGTGTCCTCGGATATATATGATCATGCCTGGGCGATTTTATACCTTAACATGAATTGGGACGTTCAGCACGTCCTATAGACAATAGACACTAGAAACTCCTGCACATGACTACTCACTACACTCCATCCCAGTTGCCTATACCTGTCCCATGCCTCCTTTTTCCTGACCAGAGTCTCAATTTCTCTCATCATGTAAGCTTCCTTGCACCCACCTTTATCACACATTTAAAACATCCCACTTTCCGGACGTCCCTTTGCTAGCAAAGAATCTACTCCAATCAACTTGTGCACACTCCTGTGTAATACCATCAGAGTTGGCCTTGTCCTGTCAGAATTTTACCTCCTGGGCATGCCCAGTCTTTACACATAATCATTTTAAACCTAATAGCATAATGATCGCTGATCCCAAAGACTTGCGGCATCTGTTCGGGGCCTTGTAGCAATCACCTCCTACAAGGCGAGATCAGGAGGCAGCTCGAATGTCGGCGAAACATCACTCCCTGACGAGCTCACTGCGTTTTACGCACGCTTTGATAGGCAGAACAATGATGTACCTTCTCGAGCCCCCATTCGCTGTGATTGTATTTCATTCACTGTCACAGAAGCCGGCGACAGAAAATCCTTCAGAGGGCTGGACCCTCGAAAAGCGGCTGGACCTGATGGTATACCCGGTCGTGTTTTTACGGACATTTTCAACCTCTCAGGTCTGAGGTTCCCACCTGCTTTAAAGGGGCATCAATTATACCGGTACCCAAGAAGATCAAGGTGACGTGCCTCAATGACTATCGACCAGTGGAACTAACATCTGTGGTGATGAAGTGCTTTGAGAGGTTGATCATGGCGCAAATCAACTCCTACATCGACAAAAACCTGGACCCACTGCAGTTCACTTACCGCCACAACAGATCAACGGTGGATGCGATCTCGCTGGCTCTCCACTCCGCTCTGGACCGCTTGGACAACAAAAACTCATATGTCATGCTGTTATTCATTGATTACAGCTCGGCATTTAATACAATCATCCCCTCCAAGCTGGTTACCAAACTCGCAAAACTGGGTCTCTGCGCAAACCTCTGTAATTGGATCCTCGACTTCCTCATTCATAGACCACAGTCAGTTCATATTGATGATCAGTCAGTTCATATAGATCTTTATTCTTTGGAGTGCAGAAGGTTAAGGGGGGACTTGATTGAGGTCTTTAAAATTATGAAAGGGATAGACAGAGTTGACGTGGATAAGCTTTTCCCATTGAGGGTAGGGAAGATTCAAACAAGAGGGCGTGACATGAGAATTAAGGGACAGAAGTTTAGGGGTAACATGAGGGGGAACTTCTTTAATCAGAGAGTGGTGGCTGTGTGGAATGATCTTCCAGCAGAAGTGGTGGAGGCAGGATCGATTTTAACATTTAAAAGTAAAGTGGATAGGTATATGGACGGGAAGGGAATGGAGGGGTATGGTGTGAGTGCAGGTAGATGGGACTAGGGGAAAATAAATGGTCGGCACGGACTGGAAGGGCCGAGAAGGCCTGTTTCCGTGCTGTAATTGTTATATGGTTATATTGGTGGAAATGTGTCAGATTCGATAACAATCAGCACACGAGCTCCTCAAGGCTGCTCAGCCCCCTGCTTTACTCACTCTATACTCATGACTGCGTAGCCGGTCATAGTGCGAACTCCATCATCAAGTTCGCTAATGACACCACTGTTGTGGGACGTATCACTGATGGGGACGAGTCAGAGTACAGAAGTGAGATCGACCGACTGACCAAATGGTGCTGGCACAAGAACCTGGCCCTCAACACCAGCAAAACCAAGGAACTGATCGTGGACTTTGGAAGGGGGAGGATGGGGACCCAGAGTCCCGTTAACATCAACGGGTCGATGGTGGAAAGGGTCAAGAGCTTCAAATTCCTGGGCGTGCACATCTCTGAAGATCTTTCCTGGTCCGAGAACACTAATGCAATCATAAAGAAAGCACATCAGCCCCTCTACTTCCTGAGAAGATTACGGAGAGTCGGTATGTCAAGGACGATTCTCTCTAACTTCTACAGGTGCACAGTAGAGAGCATGCTGACTGGTTGCATCGTGACTTGGTTCGGAAACTTGAGCGCCCTGGAGCGGAAAAGACTACAAAAAATAGCAAACACTGCCCAGTCCATCATCGGCTCTGACCTCCCGCCCATCAAGGGGATCTATCGCAGTTGCTGCCTCAAAAAGGCTGGCAGCATCATCAAGAACCCACACCATCCGGGCCACACACTCATCTCCCCACTACCTTCAGGTAGCAGGTACAGGAGCCTGAAGACTGCAACGACCAGGTTCAGGAATAGCTACTTCCCCACAGCCATCAGGCTATTAAACTCGGCTCGGACAAACTCAACATTAATAGCCCATAATCTGTTTATTTGCACTTTATCTGTTTATTTATTCATGTTTTAAGATATTTATATAATGGTATATGGACACACTGATCTCTTCTGTATTCATGCCTATTATGTTCTGGTGTGCTAAAGCAATGCAAGAATTTCATTGTCCTATCAGGGACACATGACAATAAACTCTCTTGATCTTGAACCCAGGGACAGTTCAGTCACTTGCCCTTCCTAATGTCCCAAGAGTAGATTGTTTTTGTCTCCCCCATTAGGGCCATCTACATATTGCCTGAGGAAATGTTCCTGAACACATTTGACAAATTCTACCCCAACTAAACCCTTGACACAATGACAGTCCCAGTTTATATTGGGAAAGTTAGCATCCCCTACTATGACAACCCTATTAGTCTTGCAGCTACCTGTAATCTTCTGGCATATTTCCTCTTCCAAATCCCATTGACCATTTGGGGGCCTGTAGTACACTCCCCAAAAAGTGATCATCACTTTTTTATTTCTCAGCATCAACGATATAGCCTCACTGGACAAACCATCAGTAATGTCATCTCGGACTACTGCCATGACATTTTCCTTAATCAATAAAGTAACACCCCCTCCTCACCTCACCTGTGCTTCTGTAGAACCAGTACCCTGGAACATTAAACTGTCATTCCTGTCCCTCACATAGCAAGGTTTCTGTATTGGCTCCAACATTCCAGTCGCACGTACTCTGAGCTCATCTGCCTTACCTCAGGCCTGAATCCTTGCCCGTGCCACATATTCATCTTTCCTATCTTCTGTTTCTTCCCTCACTAGCACATGGCACCGGGAGTAATCCAGAGATCACTGCCCCGGAAAACCTGCTTTTTAAAACATCAATCTGAAGAAGGGTTTCGACCCAAAACGTTGCCTATTTCCTTTGCTTCATAGATGCTGCCTCACCCGCTGAGTTTCTCCAGCATTTTTGTTTACCCTGCTTTTTAATATGTTGCCAACCTCCCTGTTTTCATTTTAAAGGACCTCATCCCTTTTCCTTCCCATGTCATTTGTCCGAACATACATAGAAACAGAGAAACCCCCTCTATGGCAAGAATGTCTTTCCTCAGATTTGGAGACCAAAACTATACGCAAAACCCTGTACAGCTGCAGTAAAACCTCCCTGCTCCTATACTCAAATCCTTTTGCTATGAATGCTAACATACCATTCGCTTTCTTCACTGCCTGCTGCACCTGCATGCCTACTTTCAATGACTGGTGTACCATGACACCCAGGTCTCCGTTGCATCTCCCGTTTTCCTAATCGGCCACAATTCAGATAATAATCTACCCTACTGTTTTTGCCGCCAAAGTGGATAACCTCACATTTTTCCACATTATACTGCATCTGCCATGCATTTGCCCACTCACCCAACCTATCCAAGTCACCTTGCAGCCTCTTAGCATCCTCCTCACAGCTAACACTGCTCCCCAGCTTCATGTCATCTGCAAACTTGGAGATGTTGCATTCAATTCCCTCATTCAGATTATTAATATATATTGTAAATAGCTGGGGTCCCAGCACTGAGCCTTGTGGTACCCCACTAGTCACTGCCTGCCATTCTGAAAAGGACCCGTTTACTCCTACTCTTTGCTTCCTGTCTGCCAGCCAGTTCTCTATGCACATCAATACTGAACCCCCAATACCGTGTGTTTTAAGTTTGTATACTAATCTCTTACGTCGAAAGCCTTCTGAAAGTCCAGATATAACACATCCACAGGTTCTCCCTTATCCACTCTACTAGTTACATCCTCGAAAAATTCTATAAGATTCGTCAGACATTATTTACCTTTCATAAATCCATGCTGACTTTGTCTAATGATTTTACCACTTTCCAAATGTGCTGCTATCCCTTCTTTAATAACTGACTCTCGCATTTTCCCCACTACCGATGTTAGACTAACTGGTCTGTAATTCCCCGTTTTCTCTCTCCCTCCCTTTTTAAAAAGTGGGGTTACATTAGCTACCCTCCAATCCTCAGGAACTACTCCAGAATCTAAAGAGTTTTGAAAAATTATCACTAATGCATCCACTATTTCTGGGGCTACTTCCTTAAGTACTCTGGGATGCAGCCTATCTGATCCTGGGGATTTATCGACCTTTAATCGATTCAATTTACCTAAAACCAGTTCCCGGCTAACCTGGATTTCACTCAGTTCCTCCATCTCATATGATGCCTGGTCCCCTACTATTTCCGGAAGATTATTTATGTCTTCCTTAGTGAAGACCGAACCAAAGTAGTTATTCAATTGGTCTGCCATGTCCTTGTTCCCCATGATCAATTCACCAGTTTCTGACTGCAAGGGACCTACATTTGTTTTAACTAACCTTTTTCTCTTCACATATCTATAAAAACTTTTGCAGTCAGCTTTTATGTTCCCTGCCAGTTTTCTTTCATAATCTATTTTCCCTTTCCTAATTAAGCCCTTTGGCCTCCTCTGCTGGACTCTGAATTTCTCCCAGTCCTCTGGTAGGTTGGTTTTTCTGGCTAATTTGTATGCTTCATCTTTGGTTTTGATACTATCCCTGATTTCACTTGGACGAACAATTGTTGTAGTTCATCCATTCATTCCCAGTTATCCACAGATGCACTACCTTCCCTGATTTATTCTTTTGCCAAACTGGGATGAACAATTGTTGTAGTTCATCCATACAGTCTTTAAATGCCTTCCATTGCATATCCTCGGTCAACCCTTTAAGAATCACTTGCCAGCCTATCTTGGCCAATTCATGTCTCATACCCTCAAAGTTACCTTTCTTTAGGTTCAGAACCCTTGTTTCTGAATTAACAATGTTAATCTCCATCCTAATGAATCCATACAACGACTTTTGGTGGCTCACCCTCCCCCTTCAGAATGTCAAGCAACTGCTTTAAGACATACTTGACCCTAGAATCTCCTGTCTTTCCCTCTTACTAATGAGTCTCCTACCACTATGGCTCTGCCTGATATTATCCTTCCCCGCTGTTACTTCGAACCAGGCTCAGTGGCATAGCCCTGACTGCATTACTGCCCATCCCTGGTGGGTCATTATCCCCAGTAGTATCCAAAAGCATATCCCCCTTTTGAAGGGGAATAGCCACTGGGGTGCTCATTGATTTGTGTCAATTTTCAGCACGTAATTTATATGCCTCTATCATGAAGCGTGGACCTGATCATTACAATGGGATTGTGTCTTATGTCAACTTGATCTGGTTGACACATACCTATTGCAAGTCCACACCTTGTGCAACTTGTACTAAAATGTTTCATTTCAAAATAGTGGTTTGGTAAAATTGTTCACTTTGTTTATTTTTCACAGACTCTTGAATATAATTGTCTTGCACTCTCTGCTGTGATGATATGGACTACATTTACTATGGGCTTTATATACCTTTTTCTGAAACTTGTGGGTGTTTTAAAGCCAAAAATGACAAGGTAGGAATATGGTTATTTTTTAATTTCATACTCATTAATGCAAGAATGCTTTAATGATACAAAGTGTGTGTGTGGGGGGGGGGGGGGGGGCTCTGTGGCTGCAAGTTCTAGATTATTCTTTTTAGAATTTATTTTTCATTTGAGGGTGAAATCCATTTCATCTATTGTGTTTTGGATGCCCTGCTATAGGAAAGATGTTACTGAACTCGAAAGTGTGCAGAGCAGATTTACGAGGATGTTGCCAGGACTAGGCCTGAGCTAGGGTTGAGGTTGGGCAGGCTAGGACCTTATTTCTTGGAGTGCAGAATAAAAAGGAATGATTATTTACCAGTGTATAAGATCATGAGGAGAAAGTATAGGGTCAATGCACAGATTATTTTACTCAGAGTAGAGGAATCAAGAACCAGAGGACATAGGTTGAAGGTGAGAGGGGAAAGATTTAAAAGGAACGTGAGAGGCAACTTTTTCACACACAATGGTGGGTATCGGGAACGAGATGCCAAAGGAGGTAATTGAGGTAGGTACAACAACATTGAAAAGGCATTTGGACAAGTACGTGGATAGGAAAGGTTTAGAGCGGTAGGGGCTAATCGTGGGCAATTAGTACTACTGCGGCTGGGGCATTTTGGTTGGCATGGTCAAGTTGGGCTGAAGTCCTGGCATTATCCTAGTAAATCTTCTCCGCACTCTTTCCAGCTTAACAATATACTTCCTAAAGTAGATTAAGCAAAACTGAACACAATACTCTAAATGTGGACTCACCAACATTTTATTCAACTGTAACATAACATCCCAACTTCGATACTCAATACCGTGACTGATGATGGCCAACATGCCAGTGTGCCAAAAGCCTTCTTTACCACCCTATCTACTTGTTATGTCACTTTAAAGGAACTATGTACGTATGTTCAAGAAACTAACTATTTATGTTTCAAGGAACTGTGAAGGTCCTGCTATAGTTTGATATCCCTAAATGCAGAACTTCACACTTATTTGCATTAAACTCCATTAACCATTCCTCAGCCCACTTGCCCAACTGATCAAGATCCTACTTAATTTTTGACAACCATCTTCACTTTCTACGATACCATCTGCAGTGTCATCTGCGAACTTACTAATCATGCATTCTACATTCTCATCCAAATATTTGATATAAACCATAAACAACAATAAGCCCAACACTGTTCCCTGAGCCACACCACCAGTCAAGTCCTACAGTGCGAAAAACAACCATCCACCATTACCCACTGTATCCAATTCTCTATCCAGTCTTATAACTCTTCTTAGATCCCATGCAATCTAACGTTCCCGAGCAGACCACCCTGTGGAACCTTAAAGGCCTGGATACACAATGTCTATGCCTTTTTGGTTGCATTTTAAAAAACCTCAGATATTTTAAAAATCAGATTCGTAAGACACAATCTCTCATTGACAACATCATGCTGACTATCCCTAATCAGCCCCTGTCTGTCCAAATGCAGAGATATCTTATCACTCAGAATACTCCATTACTTACCTACCACAGATGATAGGCTCACTTGTCTATAGTTCCCAGGTCTGTCCTTGCAGATTCTTTTTATGTATAGTTACAATATTAACCATTCAGTCTTCTGGCACCTCATCCGTGTCTAATGACGATTCATATATCTCAGCCAGGCCGTCTGCAATTTTTTATGGAGTTTCCCAAAGTGCCCTCACATATATCTGAGCATGCCTGGGAGATTTATCCACCTTCATACGTCAAATATATATTTCACCATTTCTCAGACATTTCCAAAAATTTCACTGGCCAAGGATTTGTGAGTTCATTGTGATTTATTGGTATTTGTGAGATAACTAAATGGAAAATGATTCTGTGCATCACACACTAACGTCCTATAACAAAACCATTTTTATCCACACATTATTGAATTCCCAGCTGCAAACTGCAACAAGCAGCGAGTAGCAGATAAAAAATTGCACATTTTTTTCAAAAGTTCATAAATGGGAAAAACTCACATCAAGACCACTGTGATAATCTGTGTATGTAAGCTACTCAGATATATCTATCCAATTTCCTAAAGGGGCTCTGCAATTTGAATTTTAACCTTGATCTGCCATTGAAAGAACGCCGTTTTCTTTGGCCAAAATATATTCTGGGGCACATTGTGATTCTTTGAAAGCATTATCTCCACAGCACTATTATAGACCCAGGGCTCTATACCAGCTCTGGACCATTTCTCTGTCAATGTACCTGCATATGAAATGCAGATATATTTTTGACTCTTAACCCAAAAAAGAAGCCAAAAAAAAATCAATGAAGAAACGATCAGATGGTGCTTTTGGAAATGCACCTTTATGCTCCATAGGTAAAGGGAACAGATACGCTGCAGATTGTTAGAAATTATTTTCTGGGGGAGTTCATTTTGTTATGATTTTCTTAGCACTCTTTATTTTTGAAACCACCTCGCTGTCAGATTTGACACTGCAGGCAAGTTAACCCAGTCAATGGTGGGAATCGTTTATTTCTTTATTCCAGAAATGTAAATTCTCGATGGCCACATGTCTTTGTAGTTTTTGATGAATTTCACATGATTAGGGCCGAAGAAAAAGCAAAATATTACAAATGTGAAAACAGAAAATGATTTAAAAATGAAGTAGCTGAGTGGGTCTGACAACAGCTCTATGAACATGGACAGGTGACATTTCAGGTTGGGACCCTTCATCAGACGTTGACCATTCCTCAGCCCACTTGCTTAACTCATCAGATCCTGCTGTAATTTTTGATTATGAACTCCACTAACAAAATACCATTCACTTTAGTATCATCTGCAAACTTACTATTGATGCCTTGTACATCCACATGCAAATCGTTGATATAAACTATAAACAACAACGGATGCAACACCAATTCCCGAGGCACAGCATGAGTCACAGACATCCAGTCCGAAAATCAATCTTCCATCAGCACCCTCTGCTTCCTTTCATGAAGGCAATTTTCTATCCATTCGGATAGCTCTCCTGTGATCCTATGCGATCCAAATTATTGGAATTAAAATAAATGATTTTCCTACCACTGACATATGACTGGCTGGCCTATATATTGAATTGAACGATACGGTGTGGAAAAAGGCCCTTCGACCCAATGAGTTTTCAGCAACCATCGATCACATGTTCACATTAGTCTATGTTATGTCATTTTTGCATCCAATCCCCGCATATAAGAGACAATTTAGAGACCAACCAATCTGCACGTCTTTGGGTGTGGGAGGAACCGGGGCACCAAGAGAAAACCCACTGAATACAGGAAAACGTGCAAACTCCACATAGACAGCACTGTTAGTCAGGATCAAACCCTAATCTCTGGCATTGTGAGACTTATCTCTACTGCCACTTTTGAAATAGAACATTTCTTGATTCTGCTGCACTGGATAAAATACTTTATTTACCCTATCTATTCCTCTCATAATCTTATACACCTCTATAATGTCACCTCATCTTCCTGCCCTCTGAGGAATAAAGTTCCAGCCTGCATCAACCTCTCCCTATATCCAAGGCCCTACAACTCCCCAGAGCCTGCCATTCACTGTGAAGGTCTTGCCCTGGTTTGACTTCACAAAATGCAACATCTCACGCTTATCTCCATTAAACTCCGTTAATCATTCCTCAGCCTACTTGCCCAACTGATCAAGATCCTGTGTAAGGGTTGCACAAAAAGCTGGAGAAACTCAGCGGGTGCAGCAGCATCTAAGGAGCGAAGGAGATAGGCGACGTTTCGGGTCGAGACCCTTCTTCAGACTGATCCTGTGTAATCTTTGTTAACCATCTTTGTTACCTTTGATACCATCCACTTTAGTGTCATCTACAAACTCACAAATCATGCATTCTACATTCTCATCCAAATCGTTGATATAAACAACAAACAACAATGGGTCCAGCACTGATCCCCAAGGCACAACACCAATCCCCAGAACAACCTTCCTGCATCAGCCTCTGCATCAACCCATTCCCTATTCAGTTGCCTAGATCTCGTTGGATCCCATGTGACCTTACCTTCCAGAGCAGCCAAGCATGTGGAACTTAATCAAATGCCTTTCCGAAGTCCATATAGACAGCGACTCTATCGATTTGTAAATCATGATCTCCCATTTACAAAACCTTGCTGACTATTCCTAATCAGCCCCAGTCTGTCCAAATGCATATATTCATCTTATCCGTCAGAATACTCTCAAATAACATTCGTACCAGAGTTTTAGGTACACTGGTCGATATTTTGCTGGCCTTTCCTTGCAGCCCTTCTTAAATAAAGGAACAACATTAGCCACCCACCATAGATAGACTGAAAGTGCTGGAGTAACTCAGCGGGAAAGGCCGCATCTCTGGATAGAAGGAATGGGTGCTGTTTTGGGTCGAGCCTAGCCAGCGGCACCTCACCGTTGTCTAATGTTGATTCATTAATGTTGTCAGCCAGGCCATCTGCAATTTCTTCTCTAGCTTTCCACAGTGTCCTCGGATATATCTGATCAGACCCGGGAGATTTATCGACCTTCATACTCCTTTGGATATTCAACTGTAATATGAACTGTCCTCAAGACATTTCCATTAAGTGTCCCAAGATTACCGGTCTTCATGACTTTCTTCACGGTAAAAACAAAGGACAAATAGTCATTCAGGATCTTGCCCATCTCCTGTGGTTCCCCACAGAGATTATCACTTTGATGTCTATGGGCCTCTATTCTCTCTCTCGCTAGCTTCTTGCCCTTAATGTACATCAAATCTCTTTGGATGTTCCTAATATTATCTGCCAGAGCTGTCTCCTGACCCCTTTCTACCCACCTGATTACCTTCCTAAGTATGCTCCTCAGTTCCAGAAACTCATCAAGGGATACTCTTTAAAAGCATCCCATTTTCCAAATGTTCCTTTACAAGCAAACAACCTACTTCATTCAACTTGAGCAAGTTCCAATCTAATACCATCAGAGTTGGCCTGGTCCGAATTCAAAATCTTACCTTGTGGGCCTGCCATGTCTTTATCCATAACTGCTTTAAAGCTAATAGCAGAGTGGTCGTTGGTCCCAAAAGGCTCTCACAAGGACACTTCAGACACTTGCCCATCCCAATTTCCTAAGAGTAGATCAAGCTTTGCCCTCTCTCTTGAAGGGCCCTCTACATTTTGCCTGAGGACACTTTTGTGAACACATTTGACAAATTCCACCCAATTTAAACCCTGGGCAGTATGACAGTCACAGTCCATAATGGGAAAGTTGAAACCCCCCACAATAACAATCTCCGTAGTTTTGCAGCTGTCTACTATCCTCTGACATATTTGCTTTTCTAATTTTCATAGATTGTTTGGGGGCCAATAGCACATTCCCAACAAGGTGATCATCCCCTTTTTATTTCACAGTTCTACTCATGTAGCTTTATTGGACAAACCATCAGTAATGTCATCTCAGACTACTGCCGTGACATTTTTCTTCATTAATAAAGCACCACCACTTCCTCCCGTAGCATCATTACCCTGGAACATTAAGATGCCAGTCCTTTCCCTCTCGCAACCAGGTTTCTATAATGTTTACAATGTCCCAGTTTCACATACCTACCCATTCACGCCTCTCACAGTAAAATAAGTGCAATTCAATCCAACACTTCTTCCTCTCTCTCTGCCATGCTCCTGTCCATTGAACCTTCTTTAATCACCTTCCATACTGACCCAGCCTCTCACTTAGATCAATCTTGCATTGGATCCCGCCCAGCTGCAATTCTAGTTTAAACCTACTCATGTAGAACTGGCAAACCTGCCTGCCAGGATATGAGTTCCCCTCAATTCAGGTGCAACCCATCCTCTTGTACAGGTCGCCTCTGACCCAGAGATCCCAGTGGTCCAAAAGTCTGAATCCTGCCCCCTGCACCAACTCTTCAGCTGCAAATTGACCTATCCTATCTTCTTGTTCCTCACCACATGAGCACATGGCACCAGGAGTAATCCAGAGATCCCTATCCTGGAGTCCTGTTTTTGCCAGACCATTTGCATAACTGCCTATTATCATTTTACAGGACTTCATCCCTTTTCCTACCTATCTAATTTCTGCCAACATGCACAGACTTAAGCCCCTGTCCCACTGTACGAGGTAATTCACGAGTTCTCCCGGGTTTTCCCCTGATTCAAACTCGGAGAATGCCCGTAGCGGGTCCGTAGGAGTTTGTGGATGTCTCGTAGCGGTTGTGAGGTCCTTGACCCTGGCACGCTATCCTGGAGTCTCGATTGCTGCCACACAATCTCTTGTTTGACCCCTAACTAACAAGTCTCCTACCACTATGGCTATGACTGACATTACAGTCCTTGCAGTGCCTTGGAGCCGGGCTCAGTGGCGCAGCCCTGACTGCCTCTGCTGCTCACACCTGACAGGTAATTTCTCCGAACAGTATCTAAAAGGTTACAACTGTTTTGATGGGGAATGGCCGCAGGGGCACTTGCACTCTCTGTCTACTCCCTTTCCTCATATCTCAGCTATCTACTGTCTTCCTGTACCTTAGAAGGAACCACCTCACTATAACTGCGAAGCTGTGTATCCCTGGATGAGATTCAGGAACTAAGGAGCAAAGTAAAAAAAGGAAATCAGAAGGGCAAAAGGGGCCAGGAGATATGTCTGGCAGATAGCATTAAGGGCAATCGCATTAGATTTTATGAATACATTAGGGGAAAAAGTGTAACTAGAAAGAGAGTGGGACCCCTCAGGAATCAAACCGGTGAATACCATGTGGAGCCACAGGAGATGGGCAAGGTCCTCAATGAGTATTTCTCCTTTGTAGTTACCAAGGAGAATGACAGGAGGACAGAGGAACTTAGGGCAGTCAATGGAAGTGTCTTGAGAGCAGTCTGTGTTACGCTCGAAGAGGTGCTGAAGTTGCTATCGTGTATGAAGGTAGACAAATCTCCAGGTCCTGATCAGATATATCCGAGGACATTGTGGGAAACCAGAGAGGAAATTGCGGGAGCCCTGGGTGAAATTTACGAGTTGTCTTTAAATACAGGGAAGATGCCGAAAGACTGGAGGGTGGCAAATGTTGTGCCTCTGTTCAAGAAGGGCTGCAGGAAAAATGTTAGGGACTATAGATACATAGATAATGTGCAGGAGTAGTCCATTCTGCCCTTTGAGCCAGCACCGGCATTCAATGTGATCATGGCTGATCATCCACAATCAATACCCCGTACCTGCCTTCTCCCCGCAACCCCTGATTCCGCTAGCCCTAAGAGCTCTATCTAAGAGTTAGAGCTCTTTTGAATGCATCCAGTGAATCGGCATCCTCTGCCTTCTGAGGCAGAGAATTCCACAAATTCACAACTTTCTGTGTGAAAAAGTGTTTCCTCATCTCAGTTCTAAATGGCCTACCCCTTGTTAAATGACCTTCCCCTTGTGAATATATAGACCAGTGAGCTTAACATCTGTAATTGGAAAGTTACGAGAGAGTATTCTGAGGGATAGGATATACAGGCATTTGGATAGACAAGGGCTGATTAGGGATAGTCAGCTTGGGTTTGTACGTGGGAGATTGTGTCTCACAAATCTAATTGAGTTTTTTTTGAATACGTGACCAAAAAGGTCGATGAGGGCAGAGCTGTAGATGTTGTGTATGGACTTCAGCAAAGCATTTGACAAGATTCCGGCTGAGGAATGGTTGATGGAATACAGAGAAATGTGAAATGTTGCATTTTGTGAAGTTTAACGTGGTCAGGACCTACACTGTGAATGGTAGGGCACTGGGGAGTGTTGTAGTGCACAGGGATCTCGGAGCACTGGTGCATGGTTCCTTGAAGGTTGAGTCACATTGGCCTTCATCAGTCAAAGTAATGAGTATAGAAGTTGGGAGCTCATATTGCAGTTATATAAGATGCTGGTGAGGCCATATTTAGAATATTGTTTAAGAAGGAACTGCAGATGCTGGAAAACCGAAGGTAGGCACAAATGCTGGAGAAACTCAGCGGATGAGGCAGCATCTATGGAGTGAAGGAAATAGACAACGTTTCGGGTCAAAACCCTTCTTCAGACTGATGTGAGGGTGGGGGTACGGGGGGGGGGGCGGGAGGAAGAAAGGAAGAGGTGGAGCCAGAGGGCTGAGGGAGAGCTGAGAAGGGGAGGAGAAAGTAAGGACTACCTGAAATTAGAGAAGTTAATGTTCATACCGCTGGGGTGCAAACTGCCCAAGTGAAATATGAGGTGCTGCTCCTCCAATTTACGGTGGTCCTCACTCTGGCCATGGAGGAGGCCCAGGACAGAAAGGGCGGATTCGGGATGGGAGGGGATTGAAGTGCTGAGCCACCGGGAGATCAGGTTAGTTATTGCGAACTGAGCGGAGGTGTTCGGCAAACCGATCGCCAAGTCTACGCTTGGTCTCACTGATGTAGAGCAACTGACATCTAGAGCAGCGGATGCAATAGGTCTGCTTGGGTCCTTGAATGGAGTCAAGAGGGGAGGTAAAGCGACAAGTGTAGCATTTCTTGCAGTTGCAAGGGAAAGTACCCGGAGAGGGGGTGGTTCGGGTGGGAAGGGACAAATTGACCAGGGAGTTACGGAGGGAGTGGTCTCTGCGGAAAGCAGACAGGGGAGGAGATGGGAAGATGTGGCAAGTGGTGGAATATTGTGTTCAGTTCTGGTTACCACATTATAGAAAAGATATTGTCAAGCTGGAAAGGGTATAGAGATTTACAAGGATGTTGTCAGGGTCAGGGGTGATCTTATTGAGGTATATAAAAAATGTTCCTTGCCCAGAGAATCAAGGACCAGATGACATTGGTTTAAGGTGAAGGGGAAAAGATTTTAAAGGAATCTGAGGGGTAACTTTTTCACACAATGGGTGGGTGTATGGAACAAGCTGCCGGACAGAGGATGTATTTGAGGCTGGACTATCCCAACGCTTAAGAAACAGACAGGTATATGGATAGGACAAGTTTGGAGGGATATGGACCAAGCGCAGGCAAGTGGGACTAGTGTAGCTGGGACATGTTGGCTGGTGTGGGCAAGTTGGGCCAAAGAGCCTGTTTCCACACTGTATCACTCTGTGACTCTATCCTGCAGGAGGAACATTGCATCATTCTACCTGCCATCACAACTGAGCTAAGCCAAGAGGGAAAATAAACACAACAATCACAGACAAGAAATAGCATCTGTACCTCCTGTCCCCTCCGCTCAGCCTCTTTGTCTTAGCCTCCTTGTCGAAACCTCTTGAGCCAAAGCCTCACACTTATCCTCCACACATCACTTGAGCCTCTTAAGCCATAGCACCATACTTACCAATTCAGGGCAGGATGTAACTGTAACTCCACATACTGTAACTCGTCACCACTACACAGCCTCTCTCCCAACACAGCGCCTCCACTACGCCTTGCCACCGACTCTACCAAATGGGCAGTATCTTCACCAATTTCTTTTTTCTGACACCGACATATTCCAGAATAACAGTCTACCTCGCTCCTTCACATCCTCTCTAGTGAAATATTCATTTAGAGACTCCCTCGTATCTCCTGACTACACACCTATGGGTCAAACGTGGCCTGGTGGGACAAGTGTAGATTGGTCAGCATGGGTAGGTTGGGCCAAAGGGCCTGTTTCCACGCTGTTTGGCTCTTCTGCTTTGTACCCCTGATCTTCATGAGCATGAATACAATACATTTGTTGTAAAGGAAATAACAATGATTTACTTTAATATATCACCTTTAGCCAGAGTATTGGGAATGAAACTAGTTTTGACATAGACCCATAAAAGGGGATATAAGATATAGTTTGTACTGATGATCATGAAAGAAGAGGAAGAGCTGTGAGAGGGAAACATAAGGGGATCTGAAAACACAACCACTGGACATAGCTGTGTAGGATTAGTTTACTGAATTGGTATTCTAGAGATTTCTATTAATGGTATAGGGACATGAGGCAAAGTCTCTCAATGGAAATTCAAGACGTTCAACTCAGTGATTACGTTGAAAAATTGGTGTCTGTGCTGGTGGTTTTGAATTAGCTTACTTCATCTGATTCACCTAAGCTTTTCAGGGAAATAAATCCGTTCCCCTTACCCCATCTGGCAACCGTGTTGTATCCGGCCCATAACAATGTTCACATAGAAAAGGCCAGCAAATCGACTATGTGCAACAAAGTTCCGCAGCTCCCTTGTCAATTCTTCCCTTCCCTCACGCTCCACCCCTTCCCCGGGCACTTTCCCTTGCAACCGCAAGAGATGCTACACTTGTCCCTCCACCTCCCCCCTCCACTCCTTTCAGGGACCCAAGCAGTCCTTCCAGGTCCGACAGAGGTTCACCTGCACTCCTCCAACCTCATCTACTGCATCCGTTGCTCCAGATGCCAGCTGATCTATATCGGTGAGACCAAGCGGAGGCTGGGCGATCGTTTCGCCGAACACCTCCGCTCGGTCCGCAATAACCAACCCGACCTCCCGGTGGCTCAGCACTTCAACTCCCCCTCCCATTCCGTATCCGACCTCTCGGTCCTGGGCCTCCTCCACGGCCAGAGTGAGCAACACCGCAAGTTGGAGGAACAGTACCTCATATTCCGCTTGGGGAGTCTGCATCCTCTGGGCTTAAACATTGAATTTTCTCAATTCTGTTAACCCTGGCTGCCTCCTCCCCTTCCCACTTCTCCCTCAGCCCTCGGGCCCCGGCATTCCCTCTCTCTCTATCTCTCCCCCACCCAAGGCGCACTAGCTTCTCATTTTCACACTACAAACAGCTTACAATGGCCTGTTTCCTTTATCATCGATACTTTTTTGCATATCTTTCATTCATTGTTATTTATCTCTCCACATCACTGTCTATATCTCTCGTTTCCCTGATCCCTAACCAGTCTGAAGAAGGGTCTCGACCCGAAACGTCGCCTATCTCCTTCGCTCCTTAGATGCTGCTGCACCCGCTGAGTTTCTCCAGCCTTTTGTGTACCCTCGATTCTCCAGCATCTGCAGTTCCTTCTTTAACACTATGTGCGACAAAATACTGAATTTAAATGCAATGCCCTATATTTAAATATGCCAACTCCAGCTGGCTGGGTCATCCTGCCCTGAATTGGTACCCACAATATTATCTCTGTACTTCTGCAGATTTTGCTGCTTTCCATGTCGGCAAACAAAGAAAAATAGGTGCAGGAGTCCCGCCATCCCCGGAATTAACCTGGTGAACCTACGCTGCACTACCTCAATAGCAATAATGTCCTTCCTCAAATTAGGAGACCAAAACTGCACACAATACTCCAGGTGCAGTCTCACCAGGGCCCTGGACAACTGCAGTAGGACCTCCTTGCTCCTAAATTCAAATCCTCCCGCAATGAAGGTCAACATGCCATTAGCTTTCTTCACTGCCTGCTGTGCCTGCATGCTTACTTTCAGTGACTGATGTACAAGTAGAGCCAGGTTTCGTTGCACCCTTTTCCTAATCTGACACCATTCGAACAATCCTTGTTAAATATGGGCACGCACATGGCCCCAGCTATGCCTGCCTCTTTGAGGGTACGTTGAACAATCCTTGTTAATCCTTACCCTCAGTAATTCTCGTTTGACTCCACCCATTTCCTCCAGATACAAGGCGTAGCTATGGGCACGAGCATGGGCCCCAGCTATGCCTGCCTCTTTGTAGGGTACGTCGAACAATCCTTGTTCAAGGTGTACCAGGGACCCATCCCCGACCTCTACCTCTGCTACATTGACGATTGCTTTGGTGCTACCTCCTGCACCCACACACAACTGACTGACTTAATCCGCTTCACCACTAACCTCCATACCGCGCTCAAATACACCTGGACCATTTCCGACACTTCCCTACCATTTCTTGACCTCACTATCTCCATCGCAGGTGATAGACTTCTGACCAACAAGCACTATAAACCCACTGACTCCCATGGCTATCTAGACTACACTTCTTTCCACCCTGCTTCCTGTAAAGACTCCATCCGCTACTCCCAATTCCTCCCTCTACGTCGCATCTGTTCCCAGGATGAGGTGTTCCACAGCAGGGCATTGGAAATGTCCTCATTCTTCAGGAAATGGGGGTTTCCCTCCCCAACTATAGATGAGGCTCTCACCAGGGTCTCTTCAATCCCCCGTAACACTGCTCTCTCTCCCCATCCCCCCACTCGTAACAAGGGCAGAGTCCCCCTAGTCCTCACCTTTCACCCCACTAGCCATGACATACAACAAATAGTCCTCCGTCATTTTAGCCACCTCCAACGTGACCCCACCACTCGCCACATCTTCCCATCTCCCCCCCTGTCTGCTTTCCGCAAAGACCGCTCCCTCCGTAACTCCCTGGTCAATTCTTCCCTTCCCTCCCGCACCAGCCCCTCCCCGGGCACTTTCCCTTGCAACCGCAGGAGATGCTACACTTGTAGCTTTACGTCCCCCATCGACTCCATTCAAGGCCCCAAGCAGTCATTCCAGGTACGACAGAGGTTCACTTGCACCTCCTCCAACTTCATCTATTGCATCCGCTGCTCTAGATGTCAGCTGATCTTCATCGGTGAGACCAAGCGTAGGCTTGGCTATCTTTTCGCCGAATACCTCAGCTCGGTCTGCATTAACCAACCTGATCTCCCGGTGGCTCAGCATTTCAACTCGCCCTCCCATTCCGAATCCGACCTTTCTGTCCTGGGCCTCCTTCATGGCCAGAGTGAGCACCACCGGAAATTGGAGGAGCAGCACCTCATATTCCGCTTGGGCAGTTTGCAGCGTAGTGGCATAAACACTGACTTCTCCAATTTCCGGTAGCCCTTGCTGAGCCCTTCTCAACTTTCCCTCTGGCTCCTCCTCTACCTTTCTCCTTTCTTCTCCCCGCCCCCCCCCCCCCACGCTACAAGCTTCTGAAGAAGGGTTTCTTATTTCCTTCGCTCCATAGATGCTGCTGCACCCGCTGAGTTTCTCCAGCACTTTTGTCTACCTTCGATTTTCCACCATCTGCAGTTCCTTCTTAACCATTCAGATAATAATCTATCCATGTCAATACCCTACCCCAATACCATGTGCTCTAATTTTGCACACTTTTGCACACTTTTCAAAGGCTTTTTGAAAGTCCAGTTACATCACATCCACTGGCTCTCCCTCATCCATTCTACTTGTTACATCCTCAACAAGTTCCAGAAGATTAGTCAAGCATGATTTCCCCTTCATAAATCCATGCTGACATTGACTGATCCTGTCACTGTTTTCCAAATGTGCTGCTATAACATCTTTAACAATCGACTCAAGCATCCTCCCCACTACCGATGTAAGGCTAACTGGTCTATAATTCCCTGTTTTCCCTCTCCCTCCTTTATTAAAAAATGGGGTTACATTGGCTACCCTCCAGTCCACAGAAACTGATCCAGAGTTGAGATAACATTAGAAAATGATCACCAATGCATCTACAATTTCTAGGGCCACCTCCTTGTGTACTGTAGATGCAGACCATCAGGCCCTGGTGATTTATCTATCTTCAGTCCCAGCAGTTTACCTAACACCATTTCCTAACCTAGATCCTCTGGTCCTCGATTTCCCTACTCTGGGTATCTATCCGATCTATTCTTCTCATCATTTAATACACCTCTATTAGATCACCCCCTCATCCTCCAGTGCTCCATGGAATAGAGACCCAGCCCACTCAACCTCTCCCCATAGGTCACACCCTCTAGTCCTGGCAACACCCTTGTAAATCTTTTCTAAACCTTTTCAAACTTTACAATATCTTTCCTATAACATAGTGCCCAGAACTGAAATAATATTCTAAATGCGGTCTCACCAACATCTTATACAACTGCAACATGACCTCCCAACTTCTACTCAATACTCTGACTAATGAAGGCCAAAGTGCCAAAAGCCTTTTTGACCACCTTATCTTTCTGCGACTCGACCTTCAAAGAACCATGCACATGTACTCCTAGATCATTCTGCTCTACACACTACCCAGAGGCCCACCATTTACTGTGTAGTTCCTGCCCTTGTTCGACATCCCAAAATGCGACACCTCAGACCTCTCTGTATTAAATTCCATCAACCATTCCTCCGCCCACCTGGCCAATCCATCCAGATCCTGCTGCAATCTTCACTATCTGCGAAACCACTCACTTTTGTATCATCAGTAAACTTGCTAATCTTGCCCTATGTTCTCATTGATGTAGATGACAAACAGTAACGGGGCCCAGCACCGAAACCTGAGGCACACCACTAGTCACGGACCTACAGTCCGAGAAGCAACCTTCCACCATCACCATCTGCTTCCTTCCGTGGAGCCATTTTGCTATCCATTCAGCTATCTCTCCTCAGATCCCATGCAATCTAACCTTCCAGAGCAGCCAACCATGTGGAACCTTGTCGAATGCCTTACTGAAGTCCATGTACACAACATCTACAGCTCTGCCCTCATCAACGTTTATGGTCACGTCTTCAAAAAAATCAATCAGATTTGTGAGACACGACCTCCCACCTACAAAACCATGCTGACTATCCCTAATCAGCCCTTGCCCATCCAAATGCTTGTATAACCTATCCCTCAGAATACTCTAGTAACTTTTCAACTACAGATGTTAAGTTCATTGGCCTATAATTCCCAGCATTTTTCCTGCAACCCTTCTTCAAAAGAGGCACAACATTGGCCACCCTCCAGTCTTCCAGCAACTCTCCTGTATTTAAGGATGACTCGTAAATTTCAACCAGGGCTCCCGCAATTTCCTCTCTAGTTTCCCGCAATGTCCTCGGATATATCTGATCAGGCCCTGGAGATTTGCCTACCTTCATACACGATAGTACCTTCAGTACTTCTTCTACGGTAAGAATGACTGCTCTCAAGACACTTTCATTGACTGCCCCAAGTTCTTCCGTCCTACTGTCTTTCTCCTCGGTAAATACAGAAGAGAAATACTCATTGGGGACATTGCCCATCTCCTGTGGCTCCACATGGAGGTGACCGCTTTGATTCCTGAGAGGTCCCACTCTCTCTCTAGTTACCCTTTTCCCCCTATTTATAAAATCTTTTGGGATTGTCTTTAATCCTACCAACCAGAGCTATCTTCTGGCCCCTTTTTGCCTTTCTGATTTCCTTTTTCAGTTTACTCCTTAGCTCCCAAAACTCCTCCAGGGATGCACTTGATCTCAGCTGCCCATACCCGTCCCATGTATCCTTCTTGTTTTTGACCACCTCAATTTCCCTGGTCAGCCAAGCTTCCTTACGTTTGCCTGCTTTACCCTTCACTCTAATGAGGACATACATATCCTTAGCTTCCGTCAGCGCAGTTTTAAAAACATCCCACTTGGCCGATATTCATTTCCCCTCAAATAACCTGCTCCAGTCAACTTGACTGAGACCTTCTCTCATACCCTCAAAGTTGACCTTACCCCAGTTAAGCATTTTAACACGTGGACCCTCTCCATCCTGATCCATAACTATCTTAAACCTAATCGAACTGTGGTCACTGGTCCCAAAAAGCTCCTCCACAACCACTTCATTAACTTGCCCTGCCCAATTTCCCAATACGAGATCCAGCGTTGCCCTCTCACGTGTGGGGGCCTCTACATACTGCTTAAGTAAACTCTCCTCAACACTTTAGAGGAATTACACCCCATCTAAACCCTTCACGCTCTGATTTTCCCAGTCAATATTGGGAAAGTTAAAATCCCCTACTACAATAATCTTATTTGACCTGCAGCTGCCTGCAATCTCTTGGCATATTTGTTCTTCTAATTCCCGTTGACTATTCGGGGGCCTGTAGTACACCCCCAACAAGGTGACCATCCCTTTTTTGTTCCACCCATATAGCCTCACTAGATGAACCATCCATAATGTTACCTATGATCACTGCCTTTAAAGACATCCTCTTTAACCAACAATGCAACCCCCCCCCCCTCCTCTTTATTCCTCACCCCTGTTTCTCCTGAAGCTCCTGTACCCCGGAACATTGAGCAGCCAGTCTTGCCCCACCCTTAACCAGGTTTCAGTCATGGCTACAACATCGCAGTCGCTCGTACCTATCCATGCCCTAAGCTCATCTGCCTTACCCGTCAGGCCATTAGCATTAAAATACGTGCAGTTTAATCCAACCATCCTTCCTCGGTCTTGACCTTTCACCTTTCACCTGCCTATTCTGTCCACTAACCTTTCGCAAACCACCCTCCATACCAACTTCTAGCCTCTCACGTGCCTCTGTCCTGTACGAGATCCCACCCCCCTGTTAAAGGTAACTTTAGGGAACTTAAAGATGAAAGGCTACGGCGACATTAATCAATGGTAAATTGTTTCAAAGGTGTAAAATCCACGTAACCATTGTGTCATGGAAATATAAAAATGTTTGGGGTGTTGCGATTCTTTGAAACACTTTGGGTTCTCTCAGAGTGTTTTTTCTGTGCATACCAATAAGGCCTTGAATAAGCCAACATTTCAGAAACTCACTGCTCTACGAGATGTCCTTATGTCTTTTCCGATCTGAGTCGTAAATTTAGTGGACAACTGGGCCGCACGTGAAAGCCGGTTTCACGATACAGGTTGAACACAAAATTCCCTCCAACATCCTCCATACTAATCAAGATGCTGTCTAAACTAATCCCATTTGCTTGTGTTTGTCCCCCTCAACCTTCCCTATCGATGCACCTGTCCAAATGTTTTTGAATGTTGCAATTGTACTGCCTCTTGTCACCTCCTCTGTCAGGCCTTTCCACATATCCACTACCCTCTGTGCGAAAAACTGGCCCATTGGATCCCCTTTCCTCTCACACCTTAAACTTATGCCGTTTGGTTTTAGACTGCCCTACCCTGGGAAAAGACCGTAAATATATACCCTCAATTAATAACCTCTAAAAGATCACCCCTCGGCTTCCTTCACACCAAGGCAAACAGTCCCAGACTCTACCATCTCTCCTTATAACTCAGGTGTGTGACAGTCCAGGCAAGATCCTTCTGATTTATTCTGCATCCTCCAACTTGATGACATCCTCCCCATAGCAACCAAAACTGTACACAGTCAAATTTCTAAGACATGATTCTTCCTAGAATGCACACTTACCTACTACTTTAATCAATAACACTTTTAGTTCAGTATCAATTTATAAGTTTGCTTCACCATTGTTAAAACGTGTACAAATTTTTCTATAATTAACAAAGGCTTGGAAGGTCAGCTGTTTGAATTACTAGTGAGCATTCTTTACAATCTAGTCTACATCTCTGTATACCTACTTACTGTCAGCTTCATTCCTTTGAGAGGATGTAATTATTGAGCTCAAGGAAGAGCATCTGGTGAGAGACATACACGCCAAACCTGAACCATGGGTCTCTGTCCTCTGGTGAGTTCATCAATGGGGAGTGATTTGACACCTGTGGACTGATTTCACTTGTGATAAGTGGTGTACAGGCACCTCTAAAAAGTTTAACATCATTACTTTGTTTCCCAGCTTGATTCCCAGCAATGTGACACGTATGTTTATCTACTGGCACCTTTTTGTCAACAAAAAAACACTGCCTGTGAATCATTTGAAAAAAATTAAAGCATTTTCAGATGAAGTTGTAAAGAACTGAGACAGCCAATGGGAAAATGTATACACATTTACATCTGTATTGTATTTTACAGGGTTTGACAAATACAAGCATGAAACTTCTTCCTCGGGAAATGTCTGAAGCATCAACATACAAGATGAAAAAGAAATAACTTTGATGAAAGAGAATATTTAGTCCATGACTTTTTATACTTGTAGTAACGTAAATCTGCAATTTTATGCTGTATTTGATTTCTAACTAGTCGCAGGGCCCTTTGAGTGGGTGGATTTTCATGATATTGCAGTAAGAGGGCTGATTTTCTCTAAATTTTTGTTTTTCAATATAATGACCAAAAAAACATTTGAATTGCTACATTTCTTATCATTAAAAAGGCATGACGCGATGTTATGATTTCTGTAGTTATTCTTTGAACAATTTGTCAGTAGAGGCATCAGAACGACACCTGTAGTCATTTATTCTATTACGTATGTGATTATTATTCAGTGCATTTTGACAGATCCAAGGATATCACCAAATATTACCATCTCTAACAAACATTCTAAACTATTCTAAAAGCCATAATTGTAGAATGTGTGTACATTGAAAGTGATCCTACATCATTTTAGTTGGAATCACATTGATTGTTTTATGACTATTTTCCTACCTGTTATGGTTTTGTTTTAAAAAATGGTAAAATTGCAGTCCTACATACCTATTGCCAAAGTGTACAGAGCAGAGAAAGAGTGATACTTAGTCATTGTATGAGCTGCCAATCCAACTAGGTAGCAACTAGCAAGAAGCATGTGTTGGTGTAGCACTCATCCAGGCAACGGAGAATATTCTATCACACATATCTTGCAATAGTGGAAGATCTTTAGGAAGTTAGAACATAGAACAGTAATGCATAGGAAAAGGTTGCTGGCCCACAATGTCTGTGCCAATTGAAAACAAACCTCCTCCGCCTGCATGTGATCCATATCCCTCTGTTCTCTGCATATCATGCACCTATCTAAAAGCCTCTTCAATGCTGCTATTCGATCTGTCTGATTGACCCTGTGAAAAAGGTTCTGATAGTCTACCCTATACAGTATAGGGTGGCTATACAATTTTACTTCGGAGTCACGTGAGTGACTACGTGAAGAAGGCGAGCCTGGTGCTGGATCAGCATTACGTCGACGCTATCGGCAGAGGAAGAGCTGCAGAGGCAGCTCCAACACAGCGGTAAGGAAACGGCCCGCAGGTAAGTAAAATTATTTTACTTCCAGGGCGTTTTCTTAAAACTCCGTAGGCTGGTGGGTAAACCAGGAGGAGTTTAAATTAAAATAAAAATAATTTTTTTTTTTTTAAATCGCAGGTAAAACGTGCGTCCCGGGGTGTAAAAAGTCGGGACAGCAGATTATTGCGGAGCCGGTTCCGATACCGGTGGCCGATTGAAATACCCGTTAGTGAGCCTTTAGTTGCTCCACAAACAAAACTTGAAAACCCAGTGCCTAAAATATAAAAGAAGCTTGAAAGGCCTGAGGTTTCTGAAAGATCCTGTAAGGTAAGCCTTTGGCTAAGTATGGATCTAATGGAGGAAATACTCCAAACAATATCAACCAAGGGTCTAAGTACCCAGAATATTCCCAGGCAGCCCCTGAGGGGGTTCCATATTATGAATATGGTGCCAGTTAAAAATGGGAATTGAAACTCCAGCGCCTGGGATTGGGCTGGAGGAAGTCTCCTTGAACAAGTTTCAGGAGTACCAGGGCTGTATGAGACTGACCCTGAAAGTGGTGTTTGTGGTCAGAAGTACCCACCACAATACAAATCCAGGTGTGTCTGAAGGGCACAAAGTTACTATACCTGGTGGAGGCGGTGAGGCCATGGAAGGAAACCTGGCGGCCAATGTTAATTATATGGTCTCTCACCTGCCTCAAGAAAGCTGTTATGGTTGAGACAGCGGATTTGCATTTAAACATGTGCTCGCTTCGGCAGCACATATACTAAAATTGGAATGATACAGAATATAAGAAACATTAGGTTGCGCAAGGATCACGCTAATTCATGAAACATTCCAAAACACCTTTAAGAAGGTACCTGGTAAATCCGGGTTTTGGGCGCCAATGTCAGCAATTATGCGGGCGCAGGAATTACGATTAAAAGAATCCTCAAGCTAATTGGCATCACTGTCTTTTAAGACAAGCTGGAAGGTTGTGGAATGGCTAAAGTTCAGAATAAAACAAAATATGTTAGGTTTATTCTGCAAACTCATTTTGAGATAAATTATATAAATGGAAGATTGCCATTCGGCCTCTTTTTTTTTTTTTTTTTTTTTTTTTTTTTTTGAATAATTTTTTTATTAGCAATAAACAATTCTCAATGTTTAAAACTGAGTTATAAACATCCACTTAAATCAATATTTGTACTCTAATGATTATTATCTTTTTTTTTTTTTTGAAAATAAAAGTGGGTATAGAGAAATACCATTATTAATCAATAAAATTATAATTCCTTAATAATTATTTGGTATAAAAGAAAAAGAAAAAATGAAGAAAAAGAAAAAAGACATATTATGTATATATATCAATTAAAAGCCACAAAATATATTATAAATGAAACAACTACAAATAATAATATCAGTAAAGACATGCATATATCCTGGTATACCAATACATTATTTTCATCAAATCCCGCAGGGTGTCAGTCGAGCCGTGATGCCAAGAACAGCTACTTCTCTAAATACTGTATATATGGAGACCATATCTGTTGAAAAGAATTATACTCGTCCAAAAGGACAAATCTGATTCTTTCCAACTGCAACGTCTCCAACATCTCTGATGCCCACATTTTAATTGTTGGGGATAATGTTCCCTTCCAAAATTTCAATATTATTTTTTTCCCCAATATCAAGGAAATTTCTTTGGTCTGGTGTAAATATCAAATTAGCCTCTGGAATTCCCAGTATTATTAGCTTTGGGTCAGGTTCTAATTTAACCTTAAGAACTTCAGAAATTACTTTAAAAATTTCTGTCCAATAATAATTCAATTTAGGACATGTAACAAAACTGTGTGTTAAATTTGCTTCTAAATTCTTACATTTATCACAAATAGAGGAGAGATTAGGAAATATACTATTTAATTTGGCTTTTGAATAATGTAATCTATATAATACTTTAAATTGTATTAATATATGTCTAGCATTTAACGAGCACCGGTGTATTCGTTGTAGACTTTCTCCCCAATTTTCTTTGGTTATAGGTGATCCAATTTCATTTTCCCATGCTTGACGATATGTTTCAGTTATTGGATTCTCATTATCCATAATGATGTTATATATATAAGCTATTAATTTTTCTGTGGTTGGATGCCAGTTAAACGATTCATCTAATAATCCTGGTTCCTTATTTTTAAAATCCTGTGTATTAGATTTAATATAATCTCTAATTTGGAAATACCTAAACAAATGCTGTGAAGACAATCCGTAGATATCTTGTAATTCCTGAAATGAAAGAAATTTTCCATTTCTATAAAGGTGCTCTACCCTTGTAATTCCTAAATTATCCCAATGTCTGAACCCTCCATCCAATGTGGAGGGCTTAAATAATGGGTTATTCATAATTGGTAATCTAAATGAAAGGTTGTCTAATTGTAAAGTCTTGACTATTTGTTTCCAAATACGTCTATTATTATAAATGATTGGATTGTCCCTATAAGTTTTTTTTTGAACTTCCTTTGGGGCAAAAATAATTGAATCTACGTTGAAAGGCAAACAATCTTCCTTTTCCATCTTTAGCCACGTTGGTTCCAGGTCCGTATTTACCCACCAAAAATTCATATTCTTAATCTGTACTGCCCAGAAGTAGTATAAAAAATTTGGAAGTGCTAATCCTCCATTTATCTTTGACTTACATAAATGTTTTTTACTTATTCTATGATTTTTATAATCCCAAATAAAACTATTAACAATATTATCAATTTTTTTAAAAAAGGTTTTCGGAAGGAAAAAAGGGATAGCTTGAAACAGATATAATAATTGTGGTAGAAAAACCATCTTTATAGCATTTATTCTACCAATCAAAGATATAGGCAGTGTTTTCCAATATAAAATATTTTTTTTAAGTTTATCTAATAATTGAGGATAATTCGATCTAATTAATGAGTTATGTGATTTAGATACATTAATTCCTAAATATTTAATTTTGTCAGTAACTATTGATAATGGATATTGTTGTAATATGTTTAAATTTATATTAGTTATTGGCATAATATAACTTTTATTCCAATTAATCCTATATCCAGAAAATGTACTAAATTTATTTATAACATCAAACAACATTGGAATACTAATTTCAGGTTTTGTGATGTAAATCAAAACATCATCTGCATATAAGGATATTTTATTAGTTGTTCTGTCAGTATTATAACCGTATATTTCAGGTTCTGACCTAATTCTTTCCGCCAAAGGCTCTATCGCCAAGGCAAATAATAAAGGCGATAACGGACATCCTTGTCTACATCCCCTAAAGAGTTTAAATTTAACTGATAATATTTGATTAGTTAGAATTCTTGCAGTAGGATCTGAGTATAGGATTCTTACCCATTTACAAAATTGATCCCCCAATTGAAACTTTTCCATTATATTAAATAGATATAACCATTCCACCTGGTCAAATGCTTTTTCTGTGTCTAACGATATGACTGCTAATTCCGTATCTCGTATTCTTTTAGAATATATAATATTAAACAGGCGTCTTAAATTATGAGACGAATAGCGTTTTGGAATAAAACCTGTTTGATCATAATGTATTAATTTAGAGATCACCAAACTTAGTCTCCTAGATAAAACTTTAGCTAATATTTTTTGGTCTGTATTTAGAAGGGCAATCGCTCTATATGAACCAGGATCTTCCAGATCTTTATCTACCTTAGGTATAAGTGTAATTGTGGATTCATTTAAAGAGTCTGGTAATTTTCCTTGTTCGTATGCATGTCTATACACTGTATGTAGTCTTGGAGAGATCAGATCTTGAAATTTTTTATAAAATTCTGCACTCAGGCCGTCAGGCCCCGCAGCTTTTCCATTCTTTAACGAACCAATTGATTCTGCGATATCTTTCACTGATATTTCAGCATTTAACAAATGTCTTCCTTCCTGATCTAAACTCTTAATTTGATATTCTTTTAGAAATGTTTCCATTCCATCTGTTTGTCCTGTTAATTTTGATGAGTAAAGATTTTGGTAATATTGTAAAAATCTATCATTAATATCTTTTGGTATGGTCAGTATATTTCCTTGCATTGATCTGATTCCATGTATCGTTTTTTCATCGTCTAATTTTCTTAATTGTCTTGCTAGCAATTTATGCGGTTTATCTCCAAATTCAAAATGCACTTGTTTGGTTTGTTGATAAAGTTTGATGACTTGATTAGAGTATATTTCGTTTAGTCTATACTTTGCTATTGCAATTTTATTACTTAACTCCTTAGAGGGGTGTTTTATATTCTCATTGTCTAGTTGTTTTATCTCCATTTCTAACTTCTGTTCCCTCTTTCGGTTTTCTTTATTAAAATATGCTTGTGCCGATATTATTGCACCACGCATGAATGCCTTAAATGTATCCCAAAGTAACAATGGTGAAATTTCAGGTGTGTCGTTTGTCTCAAAGAATAATTTAATCTGTTCTGTCACATGATTACAACAATCCTTGTCCTTCAGTATCTGAGGATTAAATCTCCAAGTCATAGTTTTATTAGATATATCTTTTAGTTTTATCTTAAATGTTAATGGTGCATGATCTGAAATAATAATATTGTGATATTTTGCATTGTATGCATAGGGAAGCAGTTTTGAGTCTATTAAAAAGTAATCTATCCTCGAGTAGGTTCCGAATACGGGCGAGAAAAAGGAATATTCTCGTCCGGAAGGGTTCTCTAATCTCCAAATATCCTTAACGTTAGTTGAGTTAATGAAAGAATTTATAAGTTTACTTGAGTTAGAAATAGCTTTCCTTTTTGTTGAGGATCTGTCTAAGTAGTTATCCAAAGTGCAATTTAAATCGCCCCCAATTATTAAATTATGTTGAGTGGATATAGGAATATTATTGAATATTTTCTTGAAAAATAATGGGTTATCGAAATTAGGAGCATATATATTCATAAGAATTACTTTTTTTGAGTATAATTCCCCTGTAATTATTACATATCTGCCCTCTTTATCTTCTATTACAGAACTTTGTTTAAAAGGTATACCTTTACGAATAATTATTGCGACTCCCCTAGATTTATGTATAAATGAAGAGTGATATACCTTTGACATCCATTTAGCTGTTAATCTATATTGATCATCTCTTTTGAGATGCGTCTCTTGGAGGAAAATAACGTCTGATTTCAATCTATTCAGCTGCGCTAACACCTTACCCCTTTTAATTGGTTCATTAATTCCCTTAACATTCCAACTACAAAAAGTGATTCCATCATCCCCAGTCCTCAAATTCATATCTTGCATTTTAGTATTAGGGTGGTTTTTTTTGGAGTAGCCCTCTCGGCCCCTCCAGCTCAACAAAGCACCCAAACGTCAATCCGACGAAAATTACCAATCTCAATAATCCATATCCATGTCTATCTAAAATAACTATACGGTATTGCTCATAATTACATTCATATAATATATCACATAAATTCAAATACTTAATATATTAAAAAAAATAGAAAATATAAGCGAAAAAAGAAAAAAGAGTGTTAAAAGGGTGCCCAAAGAAAAAAAAGACTACACTGATAGATTGTGTAGTGTGTGTTAGTGAACGCCACACTAACGTGGCGATTAATCTAATGACTTCCGTGTTTAAAAAAGATGTTAAATATTCCAGCTCCCAACTAGAATACTGTATATATTGGGGTGGGGTACTAACTTTAAGGGTTTAGTAATTATTTCTATTATTCATGAAACTATTTATTAATTACTATTCTATTGTAATTAGTATTATAATAAATAATACTATGTTAGGGGAATTATTGAAATTCTACAAATTGATACCAAACCACTACTACATTCCCATTATTTTCCCTCTTTCTCAATGAATAATTCATAACCGCAGGTTAATGATAAAAGTCCAAAATGTTCAGTCGTCGTCTTCTTCCTCCCGTGATTCATCGTCTGTTTCCTCCTCTTCTGCCTTCTTCTGTATGCCTTTTGCGAACTTCAATGCATCAGTATGCTTAACGAAGCGGTGTTCCTTGTTGTCATAGGTCACTCTCAGTGTTGCTGGGTACATCAAGCCATATCTGAGATCCACTGTATTCTTTAAATTCCGTAGAATGCCTCTTGTTTCAGTGAATAAGGATCTTCTCTTAGCAACTTCCGCTGGGTAATCTCTGAAGATACTAATGTTATTTCCTTCGTATTTCAAATTTCTCTTTCTCATTATTATCTTCATCATATCTTCAAAGACGTGATCATACACCACCTTTACAATCATTTGTCTGGGTGGTGCACCTCTCCCAGGGACCCGTCTTAAAGCCCTGTGGGCACGGCCCAACAGTGGTTCTTCATCCAATTCCAAAATGTCTTTTAGGAGTTTTGCAGCAAATTTTCGTGGGTCTTGATTTCCTTCACAACCTTCAGTCAATCCTACAATTCTCAAATTCTTACGTCTTTGTCGGCCCTCCAAATCAATACATTTCTCATTTATTTTGCGAAGTAGTTCTGAGAGGCGTTTATTCTCGGCAAGTAACTTCTCAGTTTCCTTGGCACTTTTTACAGCAAAATCAGCCAAATCTTTAAGTGTATCATTATGTTGGTCAATTGTAATGGTAATAGGATCTATCTTATCATTCAGCATTTGTTCCAACCCAGCAACCTTGGCGTTTATCTCAGAGAATCGGTTTTGAAATTCAGCCTCCGTCTTACTTTTCCATTCGCTCATCATAATCTTTACCGTCTCGGTAACTTCTTTTGTTAATTCCACTTTAGTTCTCTCGTGAGACACCAGAATCTCCGCTTTTAGATTTTTTATTTCATCTTTATATTCTTTCTTCATGTCTTTAAATTCATCTTTATATTCCTTCTTCAGATCTTTTATTTCTTTCACCAGTTTCTTCATCTCACCTATCATGGAATTTTTAAACTCTTCCATTTCCACTTTTCTCTGTGAGATTTCTTCCTGGGAGGCAGTCAGACTCGAGCCCGAGGCTTTGGTGGCACCAGCCTCTCTTCTTAGGCCCGTTTTCTTCGGGGGAGGGGAGGAGTGCTGCATTTTAAATTTCTTACCAAAGTCGCGCGCCTGATGACGTCACGCAGCCTTCAATCGCACCGGAGCCGTTTTTAATCGATCTCCTGCGGTAAGTAGCGTTAGCACCCTCCTTTAGCCCCGTTTTTTTTGCAGATTTTTACGGAGCTGATCTGGCGCTGTTCTCCCCTAGAACATGGCGCCACCGGAAGTCTCCATTCGGCCTCTTTTACATCCAAAGATTTACAGGACAAGCAATGTTCAAGCTCCTGGTTATTTGTTCGGAGGAAATCTGTTTAAACAAATTAAAGTAATGGATGAAGAGGCAAAAACTGTTGGTCTTGTGAAACCCTTCAGTTGGCCAGAAGGCTGGTCATATGAAAAAGGGATTTGATTTGAGCCGAGGCAGGAGTATGATAAGGAAGAATTTCCAGCCAGTAAATCGCTTCTCGGCTTTTTGGCTAAGATCAAGTGTGGTATCTGTTCTTATCAGTTTAATATCTGATACGTCCCTTATCTAGGGACCATATATTAAATAAAAATAACGAATGTACACCCATTTATTGGGTAAGGAGGTCATTTCGTCAAACAGTTGGAGAGGTACAAAACTTAATCCTATTAAAGAAGGATGTTTGGATGAACCTCAGATTGGTGGTAGACTCCAAATGTTTAATGATAAGGAGGTATGGATCCATTGGGACACAATAAGCCTTATCATTCTTTCATGTTTGCAGTCTTGAAATAATTCAAATTGACAAAGAGGTTAAGAATTTGTGTGAGGAAGGAGTTATTGAGAAAACAGGAAAGGATCCACAACAATTGTATCAAATATTGTATCAAATTGTATCAAAACCCAGACCGAAGAAAGATGGGGTTGTAGAATCATTTTAGATCTCACACAATTAAATACATTGTCCAGTATAAACATTTTTAAAATGGACACATTCAACACTGCAATGCAGCAGGTATCAACAGGTTGTTATATGGCTACAATAAATTGAAGAGATGCATATTTCGGTTCCAATTCACCATAATTTCGCAGGTAATTAAAGTTTATGGATGGGACAGCTGTGGTACTACAAAGCTTTGCCTAAAGGATTAAGCCAGCATTTGCACTGCTAAAGGCACAAAAGCACATCGTTATGGCTTATCTAGATGACATTTAATTGTCAATGTTAATCAGGAGCCAGCTGGAAAATTAGTCTCAGCAACTACAAGTTGTTTGAGAAGTTGGGTTCCTGATCCATCCAACAAATCTAAGTTGCAGCAATCCCAAACCATTGAATATCTGGGGTTTGAGATTAACTCAGTTACCATGTTGGTAACTTTACCAATGGATAAGTGTTGGATTTGACAAATGTGTGTCAAGACCTGATTAACAAACCTTAATCCCTCCATCCGAGAGGTTGCCAAGGTTATTGGTAAATTGGCAGCAGCATTTCCAGACAGTAGAGTTTGGTCGTCTACATTACCAAAATCTTCAAAGGGCAAAAACTCAAGCGTTTATTCAGCAAGCAAGCCATTTGATAGGCCAATGCAATTGCCTAAGGAAGCTTTATCAGAATTACATTGGTGGATTGAGAATGTTCCATAAGCTGCTAAGAGCTTTTTAGTTCATCAGCCAGTAGTGTTTTTGCAAAATGACGAAAGTTCTCTCGGATGGGGGGCTACGGATAATGAGACCAGCTGTAGAGGCAGATGGGCTATCCAAGAGGATTTATTGCTCCAAACATATGGTATTGATTATTTGGAGCTACTGGAAGCATTTTATGGATTAAAAGCTTATGGCTCTTCATTCAAAGAGTTGCATGTCCAAGTACAAATAGATTATACCACAGCTGTGGCATATATCAATCACATGGGTGGTGTCAGATCAATATCATGTGATCATCTGGTAAACCAGTTGTGGCAATGGTGTATGGAAAAAAATATTTGGCTTTCAGCTATTTATCTCTCGGGGAGAGACAATGTTGTGGCAGACTAAAGATCACGAATATTTAAAGACAATACAGAATGGATGTTAATCCACAAAATTTCAAAATATTGTCAGTCGGTATGGAGTACCGGACATTGATCTGTTTGCATCTAGATTGAATCACCAATTGCCCAAATACGTGTCTTGGGGAACACGATCCAGGGGCAGTAGCGGTGGATGCTTTCTCGCTACACTGGGGAATTCGTTCTTTTATGCTTTTCCCCATTCTGTCTGATTGGACAATGTCTCAAGAAAATAGCGCAAGACGCTGCCAAAGGCATTTTGGTGGTGCCAGTTTGGCCCACGCAGTCATGGTTCCCATTGATGCTAAAATGATTATTGAACCATGTATGACAATTCCCAGTTGCGACAATCTGTTGACACAACCAGTAACAAAAGAAATTCATCCATTGCATGATCATATGAATTTGTTAATCTGCAGGTTCTGACCAGACCATTGCAAGGGTTTGAACTGTCGGACAGGACCATGGATGTTATAGTTGCAGCTTGGAGGAATAGCACTAAAACAATATAAGTCGCATATAAGGAAATGGGAAGTTTGTACACAGTCAAAGATATCTTATCATACTGCAAACATTTCAAATGTATTAGAGTTCCTTGCTGGGTTACACTTTGATGAGCATTTGAGTTATAGTGCCATTAATTGTGCTCGTAGTGCATGAGCACAATCCTATTCATCCTATTTAGGACAAATTTCAGATCGGGATTCAGTTGGGTCTCACCCATTAGTATCCCGATTCATGAAAGGAATTTTCAATAAAATCATCCCAAGCCCAGATATACAGGAATTTGGGATGTTAGCATTGTTCTCACTTTGTTTAAACAATGGACTTCAATTAATTCAATGTCTTTGCAGAATTAACATTCAAGGTGGTAATGTTAATGGCATTGGTATCAGCTCAAAAAGAGTACAAGCTTTGCAATTGTAACGGTTGGATTGCATGCATGTGACTACAGATAACATTATGTTTTATGTTTATGACTTGATCAAACAAAGCAGACCAGGAAGAACTGAAATGAAGGTAATGTTTAAAACATATCCTATTGATGAAACATTGTGTGTGGTTAAGCATTTAACTCAATACATTGAGGTAACCAAAATCTCAGAGGTTCTGAGAAAGCGTTATTAATAACACACAAAAGCCACATACAAAAGGTTCAGTTCAAACTATTTCTGGATGGTTTGTGTCTAGCAAGAATAGATACTGATGTGTTTAAATCTCACTCCACTAGGGCGGCAGCTACTATGTCTGTGGCAAAGGTACAGGACGTGCCACTCGATAAAATTTTAGAGGCCGCAGGGTGGTCTAGAGAAGAGATTTCAAAGTTCTAGAATAAACCTGTTGTCACGGTGCCAGGTTTTGGACACACAGTAATGGGTTCTCTTTAATGCTTGCTTTGTTTTATATTATCGATTTATATTATCGATTTATGTTACCATTGACAACATTTATCAATTTATTTAGTAATTTTCTCCTAAGATAGAGGGGTTATTATTAAAAAGTTGTTCTTTTTATGATTAAAGGACTTATTACATAAATTGTAACAATGTCCTAAAATACTATTTACTCACTACTGTTTTGACTAAACAGAGAGTCGTATGAAATGAATTTACGACATAAAAAACACAGAGCTTCAAAATCTTCACGTAGTCACTCACGTGACTCCGAAGTAAAATAGTGAGATTAAACGAGAACTTACCAGTTCGAAGTTTGATCTTTATTTTATGAGGAGTTACGATGAGGGATTACGTGCCCTCCACTCCCAACCCTCATAATGTAAATGATCATCTGGTAGTTCTAGTCTATTTTGAGCCTTACTATTTTACTTCGGCTATTGGTTCTGTGTTTTTCATGCCGCTGCTTTGAAGTATGCCGATCCAGCGCCAGGCGGGCCTTCTTCACATAATCCCTCATCGTAACTCCTCATAAAATAAAGATCAAACTTCGAACTGGTAAGTTCTCGTTTAATCTCACTATTATCAGGGCCTCTACAACTATCAACCTCTGACACTCCAGTGAAAACAATCCAAGTTTGTCCAACCTTATAGCTAATATCCTCAAATCCAGGGTGCATTCTGATAATTTCAACTACCCCATCTCCAAAGCCATGACATCCTTCCTATAATGGAGGAATTGCACACATACTTCAAATGTGACCTAATCAAACTCCTATAAAGCTGGAAGATGACTTCCTGACTTTTTCTTAATTCCCCAATTGATAAAGGTATGCATACACTTTCTTTACCACTCTTTTCTACTTGTGTTGACACTTTCTGGGAACTATGGACTTCGACCCCAATGCTGTTAAGGGCCTTGCCATTAACAGTATACTTTCCCCTTACCTTTGACCTTCCAAATTAGCTGATCATGGAATACCCGATTCCTGACCTACATTTGTGGCGTGTCTAACCAATCGTTTCGTCAATGGATATGGATGGAATGGCACATATTAGTTAGATTATTTCTTGTTGGAAATGGTCGTTGCCTAGTAATTGTGGTGCAAGATTATTGTCACATTGAGAGAATGTCCAGGTTTGTTCTATTGCAATATTGGAGATCTTGTGCCTGGTCATTAACATAGTGCAATCTTTGACAAACATTTAGACTGCTGGATGTATGTGCAAGGGGGAAAAGGGAATTGCATTTAAGAGCAAAATATAATAGATAATTATGCACATTCGCTCAATGCATTAAGGACATATGACAAGTTGTTAGAAAAAACAGCTAATTTAAATTTCTGTGGGCAAACCTGGCTACTTCTGATGGAGGAAAGGCAAAAGGTCACCCAAGCTAAAATATTAACTCTGTTTCTTTTCCCACAGATGCCACCTGAGGTGCTAAGTATTTCTATCATTTTCTATTTTTGTTTCAGATTCATAATATCAACATTTTAAACTTTAGGGACATAGCACGGAAACAGGCCCTTCGGCCCACTGAGTCTGTGATGACCAGCGATCACCCCGTACACTAGCACTATCCTACACACTAAGGACAATTTATAATTTTATCTAAGCCAATGAACCTACAAACCAATACATCTTTGGAGTAAGGGAGAAAAGCGGAGCAGTCGGTAAAAACCCAAGTGGTCATAGGGAAAACGTACAAACTCCATACAGACAGCACCCGATGTCAGGATGGAACCCAGGTCTCTGGCACTGTAAGGCAGCAGCTCCACCACTGCCGCCCCACGGTGTTCAATTATATTTGGACGTTTCGACAATGGTCCCTTCCTTTAACTCTTTAATTATTTATTAATATCCACAACTGGATGTGCCAAACATACGGAACCTTGATCTAATCCATTGCTTGTGGGTTTGCTATTTTCATAATTTAGCAAACATTCAGTCCACTGCTGTAGCTTCGTCAATTGACACTTCAACGTTATAGAAACACACAGAGTGGAAACAGGCCCATCGCCCCAACTTGCCTACGCCAACAAACATGCCCAAACCACACTAGTGCCACCTGCCTGTTTCAGCTCATATCCCTCTAAACCAGGGGTCGGCAACCTACGGTCCCTGGGTCGTATGGCACCCATAACCCAAAATCATCCGGCCTGCAGGCGTATTTTTTTCCCGTAATTATCTGGCCCGCAGACTTCCGTCATCTCCGGTACCTCCCGAGGCCGCGGCGCACAGGCGCGGTTTTGCAAGGAGTCGCTGAGTAGCTCCGAGCAGTGCGGGATGGGGGCGAGATCCATGTGTACACGTGATAGATGTGGCCCGCCATCCGCTCACAGACATACGTCCTGGCCGCTATGCAGAACAAGGTTGCCAACCCTTGAATGTAACATTCTAAAAGTTTTTTAAAACAATGAGATAGTACCTGTAGATGTTATGTGTGTACCCCTTTAACAGTAGTGATGTAGCCCTTGCTAACCACTCCCCTATAATCGAGTATAACTGTCATCCCCATCCCTAGCTCTCTCTCTGGTAATCGTGACAGACCACGTACAGCTAGGGCAGTGATGTGTGCTTAGATAATAAAAGTTATAGTAAAGAATTCTCTGTGTACGCGCATGTTCTTTACATGATGTCAGAAGTGGGATACAAACCCACGCCTCCACGTGGAGGAGGTGATGGCAAGGTGCGGACCCGATCTGGCCGCCTTGTAAAGCCACCAGACCGTTATGGTGATTATGTGTAATTCGGTGTTCCTTCATTACTGTTGTGTACTTTTCCCTAGCGCATGAGATGTGGTCGCTTGTCACTGTTCTTTATTTTGCTTTGTAGAGGAAGGATGTATACGTTATGTGTGTACCCCTTTAACAGTAGTGACGTAGCCCTTGCAGTGGAGAGTGGCCTTCCCCACAGGAACAAGTAAGCCTCCCCCATAGGCACGAAGAACAGAGCGTTCAATGGTAACGAGCTCATTATTCCTTATCTTTTTGAATAAGCTCCTTCAAATCAGAAGAAGTCCCTGGTCAAGCACACAGCAGCTGACGCTTCGCTCCAACAGCTGGCTGCGGTTATCAAGCAGGGCTGGCCAGACCGCCGTTCTTCTCTGCCGGCTGCAGCGGTGCCCTGCTTCCTGGTCCGTGACGAGCTGGTGCTGAGTGACGGTATGATTGTGAAGGGGCACAAGGTGGTAGTGCCCGCAGCACTTCGTGAACAATATTTTGAAACTGCTCATCGTGGCCATCCCGGGGCCGAAGCCACTCTTTCCATCGCTCAGAGCCAGTTCTATTGGCCTGATATGGCTCGTTTTTTCCGGGACAGGGTCTCCTCATGCCCTACGTGCAACAGCCTCGCCCCGCAACAGCAGCGGCAGCCCCTTTTGCAGCAGCCCGCCCCGGACCTCCCTTGGTCTGTGTTGGCGACTGACATTTTCGAATGGCGCGGCAAGTATTTCCTGGTGCTTGTCGATTCCTACTCTAGCTGGTTTGAGGTTGACCAGCTCCCCTCTCTCTTCTTCTGCTGTCATCGAGAAGCTGCGCCGACACTTCGCTACTTTTGGATCCCCGGCAAGCCTGCAGTCGGACAACGGCTGTCAATTCACTAGCGCTGAGTTTCGTGCTTTTGCTGACCGCTGGAACATTCGACACTACACTAGCAGTCCAGAGAACCCTCAAAGCAACGGTCTGGCTGAGCGCGCGGTCCACAGTGCTAAAGGATTACTGGAACGTTGTCGCCTGTCTCGCTCTGACATTTACCTTGCCCTCCTGAACCTCCGCAACATCTCACGCGACCATACCCTGGGGTCCCCAGCGCAGCGCCTCATGTCCCGTGTCACGCGCCCTCCGATCCCGGTTGCTCAACAGTCCCTTGCTCCTTCTGTGCTCAAACCTGCCATGGTCCGGAAGCGCATTGCCCACAAGCAACATATCCAAAAGCGCTCCCATGTCAGGTCCTGCCGTGTCCTCCGTCCTCTATATCCTGGCCAGGTTGTCCGTATGCGGTCTGCCTCTGGCCATCATAGGCTCGCCATTGTCGTCAGTTCTGCCGGGTCTCCTCGTTCCTACCTGGTTAACCACGATGGCACGGTCTACCGCAGGTCTCGTCAGGACCTGCGCCTGGTGAATGAACCTCGTCCCCCTCCTGCTGCTCCATATGCCCCCCCTGTGCCGCCTTCGCTGCCGCATCCCGCCTTGCCCAGTCCTCCGTCCCCTCGGCCTCTCCCAGTAGTTCTTCCCGCGGTTGTCCCTGGTTCTCCGGCTTTCTCGCCTCCCGCTTCTCCTTCCTCCCCGCCACGTTCGTCGCCCCGGGGCTCTCCTGTTAAGTGCTCGCCGCCCGCGCCGGTCCCTCTCGTTCCCGTGGGGGGAGCAGGTGATGGCGAGGTGCGGACCCGATCTGGCCACCTTGTAATGCCGCCAGACCGTTATGGCGATTATGTGTAATTCGGTGTTCCTTCATTACTGTTGTGTACTTTCCCTAGCGCATGAGACGTGGTCGCTTGTCACTGTTCTTTATTTTGTTTTGTAGAGGAAGGATGTAGATGTTATGTGTGTACCCCTTTAACAGTAGTGACGTAGCCCTTGCTAACCACTCCCCTATAATTGAGTATAACTGCGTCCTCCCCATCCCTAGCTCTCTCTCTGGTAATCATGACAGACCACGTACAGCTAGGGCAGTGATGTGTGCTTAGATAATAAAAGTTATAGTAAAGAATTCTCTGTGTACACGCATGTTCTTTACAGTACCTGCCTCAATTACCTCCTCTGGCAGCTTGTTCCATACACCCACCACCCTTGGTTTAGAAACGATACCCCTCAGCGTGCCATTTAATCTTTCCCCCCTCACCATAAACCTATGTTCTCTGGTTCTCGATTCCCCTACTCTGGGCAAAAGACTGTGCATTTACCCAATCTATTCCTCTCATGCTTTTGTACAGCTCTATAAGATCACACCTCGTCCTCCTGCACTCCAAGGAATAAAGCCCAAGCCTACTCAACCTCTCCCTACAGCTCAGTCCCTTGAGTCCTGGCAACATCCTGGCAAATCTTCTCTCAACCATTTCAAGCTTGGCAACATCTTTCCTAAAATATGGTGATCAAAACTGAACAAAATAGGAGGTAGATGAAGCAGGTACTATCACAACGTTTAAGAAACATTTAGACTGGTACATGGATAGGGTAGGATAGTGCTAGTGTATGGGATTGCTGGTTGTGCAGACTCGGGGGTCAAACAGCCTGTTATCACGTTGTATCACTAAACTAAATAATACTATAAATGTGGCCTCGCCTATGTCTTGTATAACTGTAACATGACCTTCCAACTTTTATACTCAATACTCTGACTGATGAAGACCAATTTATTGACCACTTTCCACCTTTCTTGACCACCCTATCCACCTGTGATGTCACTTTCAAGTTACTATGCAGATGCACTACTGGAACCCTCTGCTTCCCAGAGCCCTACCATTCACTGTGTAGGTCCTGCCCATGTTAGTCTTCCAAAAATACAACACCTCACATTTCCCTGTATTAAATTCCATTAACCATTCCTCAGCCCACCTGCCCAACCGATCAAGATCCTGCTGTAATTTTAGACAACCATCTTCACTATCTAGAATACCACCCCTTTAGTGTCATCTCCAAACTTGTTAATCATGCCATGAATATACTCATCCCAAATCATTGATATAAACGACAGACAGCAATGGATGCAGCACCGAGCGTTGGTCCACACCACTTGTCACAGTCCGGTTTGAAAAACATCCTTCCACCATCATCCCCCGCTTCCTTCCATGAAGCCAATTCTTTATCCATTTAGCTATCTCTCCTTGGATCCATTGCAATACCTCCATAGCAGCCTAGCATGTAAAACCTTGTTGAATACCTTGCTGAAATCCATATGTACATGCGTGTATACATGAACAGCTTTGCCCACGTCAATCTTCAAAAAACTCAATAAGGTTCATGAGACATAACTTCCCATGTACAAATCCATGCTGACTATCCCATTTGTGGAATTCCCTGCCACAGAGGGCAGTGGAGGCCAAATCACTGGATGGATTTAAGTGAGAGTTAGATAGAGCTCTAGCGGCTAGTGGAATCCAGGGATATGTGGAGAAGGCAGGCACGGGTTATTGATTGGGGATGATCACAATGAATGGTGGTGCTGGCTCGAAGGGCCGAATGGCCTCCTTCTGCACCTATTTTCTATGTTTTTAACCAGCCCTTATCCATCTAAATGCATGTATATCTTATCCTTTAGAATTCTCTCTAGTAACTTTCCAATCACAGATGTTAGGCTCACTGGCTGTAGTACCTTAGCTTTTCCCTGCAGCCCTTCTTGAATAGAGGCACAACATTTTCCACTCTTCAGTCTTCTGGCACCTCACCTGTATTTAATGATGACTATTTAATCTCAGCCAGGGCATGTGCAATCTTCTCTCTAGCTTCCCAGTTTAGGGTCAAGACCCTTCCTAGTGTCCTCGGATATATCTGATCAGACTCGGGAGGTTTGTCCACCTTCGTACAAGTCAGGACCTTCAGCACCCTCTCAACCATAATACTGACTGCTCCCAAGACACTTCCATTGACTGACCCAAGTTCCCCAGTCCTCATGTCTTTGTCCCCGGTAAAAATTGACAACCTTTCTCATCTCCTGTGGCTCTACGCAGAGTTGACTGCTATGATCCTTAGGGGTCCTATTCTCACACTGCTTGTTCTATTTCTCTTTGTGTACTTATACATTTTTATCTCAGGATTATCAGTAATGTTAATGTTATCTGCCAGAGTCTGGTAGGTAATCTGGTAAATAGAACAGCCTGGTACTGCTCATCTGCATGCCTACTACACACATTGAACCAGGATTGGTATTCGAACATAATGATAATGGTAGCTGATAATGATATACCACATGCACGTTCAGTGCTGTGCTGCTGATTTTGACATGAATCTATCCCATTTATCATATAAGCAGCACCACTATATATTACTGAGTGAGGTCCTCTATGAAGATGGAATTATTTATTTACCAGGACCGTGTAATGGTCACTTCAACTAATATAATTATGGACAAATGGTTCTGAAATGTGGATTGTTGAGTAAGAGGTCATGTTGATTATTCCCTCGTGTTGGTTCTATCCTTAATACAATACAATACCGTTTATTGTCATTTGAACCTCAAATGAAGTCAAACAAAATTTGATTTCTGCAGTCATACAAAAAAAAAGAAAGACACAGAATTAACACAATTTACACAAACATCCATCACAGTGAATCTCCTCACTGTGGTGGAAGGCAAAGTCATTGTCTCTCCCCTGTTTTCCATTCTTCTCCCGATGTTAAAGCCTACGGCGGGCGATGGCAAGTCCCGTGGTCTTGATGTTGGAGCCCCCGGCGGGCGATGGCAAGTCCCCCGGCCGTTAAAGCCATGCCGGGCGATGTAAGGCCCTGCTCCGGGTCGTCCTGTTTGTTCTATCTATCTCTACATCACCATCTATATCTCCCGGTTCCCTTTTCACCTGACTCTCAGTCTGAAGAAGGGTCTCGACCCAAAACTCCAGAGATGCTGTCTGACCGTAAAGCCACAGGAGATGGGTAAGGTCGTCAATGAGATGCTGTAAGATCGGTCGTCCTGTTCTGGCAACTCCTGTACAGCTTGGTTGGTGATGATGTGACTGAACTATTCTCAAATTTGGTCTTTGCAGTCCTCACTCAGAGAGCCTTCCACCTTTTTGCTATTGTATGTGCTTCTTCCAAGTCCTGCTTCCTCCTGGTAGCGAAGGCTGCAAGAAAAGAGGAAAAGATGGGTAGAAATCTAAAGAGGATTTTTAGGGAAAGTCACGAGGAAAAAGAAGACAAATGTTCTGAGTACAATCATAGGGGCATTTCATAACGCTGTTGACAGGACCTAGTAAGAGGAAAGGTCCCTGGATAGAAACAAAACAGAAAATGGTGGAAATACACTCCAGCATCTTTTTTTTTAAGTTGATAGACACAAAAAAGCTGGAGTAGCTCTGAGTCAGACAGCATCTCTGGAGTTTTGGGTCGAGACCCTTCTTCAGACTGAGAGTCAAGGAAAAGGGAAACGAGAGATATAGACGGTGATGTAGAGATAGATAGAACAAATAAATGAAAAATATGCAAAACAGTCACGATAATAAGGGAATCTGGCCATTGTTAGCTGTGTGCTGGTGAAATCGAGTACCGACAATGACACTCAACAAAACGACTTTGCTGATACGACTTGGGTGGGGGAGGAATGGAGAGAGGGGATGCAAGGGATACTTGAAGATAGAGAAATCAATATTCATACCACTGGGTTGTAAAACATCCGTGGCTGTGGTAGCGAGTCTAGGTTACAGCCGGAGAGCGGGAGGAATCACAGAGGGGGAGTAGCGAGAGAGGATGTTGCAGAACTTTCATAGAATATAGGTGCAGGAGGAGGCCATTCGGCCCTTCAAGCCAACACTCGTCGGAGAGAGGAGGAGAACTTCAAAGTAGGCATACCTTGTGGAGATTTTGTAGGGGAGCAGACAAGATGTGTTGGAAGTGTAGATGATATGTGTGTACACCTTTAAATATAGTGACATAACCACCTCTAACCACTCCCCTTATCATTCAGTATAATTGTGACCTTCCCACCCTTGGCTCTCTCTCTAGCATCCGTGACAGACCACGTACAGCTAGGGCAGTGATGTATGTGTTTACTGAATAAAGTAGTAGTAAAGACTCCTTGTGTAAGGGGCAATTCTTTACATGGCGTCAGAAGTTTCTTGCCCCGCGCCTCCTGTTTACCGGTTTTTGTTTCTTTAGTCCCAGTACCCCCCCTCCCTGTGCCACGATGGCTTCTGCTTGCCGCAAACCTGACATTCTGATTTTTGATTCTGACATCGCTCACCGCTGGAGCGTTTTCAGACGCGACTTTGAACATTACGTTACGATCGCGCACCCTGCAGTAACCCCTGCGGTCAATGGCTCTCTCCTGCTCAACTTGGCCGGTCCCGAAGCCCTGGAACGCTCGGAGTCGTTCGTCTATGGTGACAACGAAGATGCTCAGGACCTGGTATGTCTACTTGCGGGCTGATCTCCTCATCCCGGCAAGCCCGATCTGACTTTTAACGAGGCGCTGTATGCCTCCCGCCTGGCAGAGGCTGTCTCCTCTGCGGTGTCGTCTCCCGATCATGACGTACATGCGGCTAGCTTCACCAGCCGCCAGTACTCGACGCAGCAGTGACAACAGGGAAACCCCCTGCCCGGGACCAGACCGCCACAACGTTACCCGAACTGTAACTTTGCTTCCCATCGTTTTAATGTGTGCCCTGCCCTGGGCAAGACTTGCAATTCCCACCACAAGCAGAACCACTTCTCATCGGCATGTCGTTCCCGTGGGAAGCCTGTACAGCCACAGCAGAGACTCTCTAACTACCTGACATGTGCTGATACGGCGTCTGGTTCCCATCACCAACACGAAGAACTCCCTCTGTCTGACTCCAGCTCTTCCCAAAGCGAGCACAGCGTGTTTTCGCTGAAAAATGCACCTGCACTGATAACAGATCCAACTGTTCAAGTCACAGTCAATGGCACGACCTTCTCTGCTAAAGTCGACACGGGGGCCGCTGCCAACGTTATGTCAGCAAGCTTGTTCAAGAAGATTAGAAATAATGAGCTTGTTACCACTGACCACTCTGTTCTGCGCGCCTATGGGGGAGGTGTACTTGTTCCTGTGGGGAAGGCCACTCTCCACTGCAAGGTACTAAGGCCTCTCGGCCCCTCTCTTTCTTTCTACTAGACAGCAAATGTGCGCCCCTGCTGGGCATCCGGGCCTGCCAGGACCTCAGCTTGGTCAACTTCCACCGTGACATTCGCCTGGTGCAGTCGCCCCTGGACCCGCTGGCCGAGTATCCAGACCGTTTCAATGATGACCTGGGCAGGCTCCCCTGCAGCTACAAGATCGCCCTCGATTCGGACATCGAGCCCATTATCCGCCCACCGCACCGGGTTTCCTTCGCGATGAAGGACAAAGTCGAGTCTACCCTCCACGAGATGGTGACCATGGGCAGCCTGAAGGAGATGAGCAAGCCCACCCGGTGGGTCTCCACTATGGTTGTTGCAGCAAAGAAGGATAAGAGCGAATTACGGATCTGCATCAACCCAAAGGACCTGAACTTGGCCATGAAGCGCCCGCATTACCCCATGTGAACCGTTGAAGATGTTGCTGCACGTTGGCCCGGCCACTGTGTTTTCGGTTCTCGATGCCAAGAGCTCGTTCTGGCAGACACCACTGGACGAGCAGTCTTCATACCTGACAACTTTCAGCACACCCTTTGGCAGGTTCCGCTTTCTCCGCATGCCATTCGGGATCAACTCTGCCAGCGAGGTATTCCAAAGGACAATGGAACAACTGTTTGCCGGGCTCCCGTGTGCCATCATAGTTGACGACATCCTGGTCTACGGGAAGGATGTCGCCGAGCACGATTTCAACCTCCGCCGAGTTCTGGAACGGGCACAAGAAATCAACCTGAAGCTGAACCCGAAAAAATGCCGTTTCCGTGTCCCAGAGGTCACCTATGTGGGGCACGTCTTCACAGCATCGGGGCTGAAGCCCGACCCACAGAAAACGTCTGCTATCTCCGAGATGTCAGCGCCGACTGACGTACCTGGCCCACAACGTTTCCTGGGCATGGTCAATTACCTGGGGAAATTCATCCCAGACCTAAGCGAGCTGAGCGCACCCTTAAGAGACCTGGTCAAAAAAGACACTGCCTGGTTCCCGCAACACCAAAGGCTTTTGACATTCTTAAATCCAGGTTAGTCAGCACTCCGACGTTGAAGTATTTCGACCTCAAGCGCCCCATTGTTCTCACTTGCGATGCTTCCAAGTTCGGCCTAGGGGCCGCCTGTCTGCAGCTACACAACGGCCTGCAAATGCCCGTGTCTTACGCATCCCGAACGATGATTCCCGCTCAACAGCGTTATGTCCAGATCGAAAAGGAGCTGCTTTGCCTGCTCGAAGTTCAAGGAAGTTCTTCCCTACAACAGCTTGCCGTGGTGATCAAGCGGGGCTGGCCAGACCGCTGTTCTTCCCTGCAGGCCGCGGTGGTGCCTTACTTCCTGGTTCATGACAAACTCGTGCTACATGATGGTGTAATTGTGAAGGGGCACAAGGTGGTGATGCCCGCTGCGCTGCACGACCAATACTTCCAAACCGCACATCGTGGCAATCCCGGGGCCGAGGCCACTCTGTCCAACGCTCAAAGCCAGTTCTACTGGCCTGACATGGCTCAATATATCCGGAAGAGGGTTTCCTCCTGTCCGGCCTGCAACAGCCTCGCTCCGCAACAGCAGCGGCAGCCTCTCATGCAGCAGCCTGCCCCTGAGCTTCCCTGGTCTGCAGTAGCAACTGACATTTTCGAGTGGCGTGGAAAACACTTCCTGGTGCTTGTCGACTCCTACTCCAGCTGGTTCGAGGTTGACCAGCTTCACTCGCTCTCGTCGTCTGCTGTCATCGAGAAGCTGCGCCGCCACTTCGCTACCTTCGGATCCCCAGCCAGCCTGCAGTCGGACAATGGCAGTCAGTTCACCAGTGCTGAGTTCCGAGATTTCGCCGATAGCTGGAATTTCCATCACTACACAAGCAGCCCGGAATACCCACAGAGCAACGGCCTGGCTGAGCGCGCGGTCCGCAGTGCAAAGGGATTGCTGGAACGTTGTCGTTTGTCTCGCTCTGACATTTACCTTGCCCTCCTGAATCTCCGCAGCATCTCCCGCGACCATGCTATGGGTTGCCCGGCGCAGCGCCTTATGTCCCGTGTCACGAGGCCTCCGATCCCGGTGACCCAGCAGTCGCTCGAACCCTCCATCCTTAAACCTGCCACAGTCCGGAAGCGCATTGCCCATAAACATGGTATCCAGAAGCGCTCCCATGACAAGTCCTGCCGTGCCCTCTCACCTCTCTTCCCTGGACAGATCATCCGCATGCGCTCCACCTCTGGCCACTCCAGGCTCACCAATGTCGTAGGCTCTGCTGGCTCCCCTCGTTCGTACCTGGTTGACCACGATGGCACGATCTATCGGAGGTCCCGTCAACACCTCCGGCTTGTGAACGAACCTCGTCCCCCTCCCGCTGCCCCGTATGTCCCCCCCCCACCCGTGACGACTATGCTGCCTCGATCAGTGCCTGCACGTCCCTCCCAGCCTTGTTCACCAAAGGCTCATCCGCCCTCCCCTGTACGTCTGCCCGCTGCGCCCCCTGTTTCTACGCCCTCTCCATCCTCTCCGTCCCCCCCGTGGTTCCTCTGTCGGGGGGGTTCCTCCTGCCCCGGCGCCGGCCCCTTTCTGTCCCGTCGAGGGGGAAAGTGACGAGGTATGGACCCGGTCAGGCTGCCTTGTCAAGCCGCCCGACCGTTATGGTGATTTTGTGTGATTCATGCTTCCTGTATAACTGCTGTTTATTTTCCCTTAGCGTATGAGACGTGGTCGCCCTGTCACAACCTTATTGTTTTTTTGTTGAGGAAACTTGTAGATGATATGTGTGTACACCTTTAAATATAGTGACATAACCACCTCTAACCACTCCCCTTATCATCCAGTATAACTGTGACCTTCTCACCCTTGGCTCTCTCTCTAGCATCTGTGACAGACCACGTACAGCTAGGGCAGTGATGTATGTGTTTACTGAATAAAGTAGTAGTAAAGACTCCATGTGTAAGGGGCAATTCTTTACAGGAAGGAACTGCAGATGCTGGTTTAAACCGAAGATAGGCACAAAATGCTGGAGTAACTCAGCGGGTCAGATCCAGAGACCTCTTTTTTTAGTTTAGTTTGGAGATACAGCGTGGCAATAAGCCCTTTGGCCCACCGCGTTTATGCCGGCCAGCGATGCCTGCATACTAGCACTATCCTGCACACTAGGGACTATTTACAAACCTATACGTCTTTAGAATGTGGGAGGAAACCCGAGCACTCAGACAAAACCCACGCGGTCACGGGCTTAACCTACAAACTTTGCACAGATAGGATCGAACCCCGGTTCTTGGTCTTTAACACTGCACCACCATGCTGCTCTTGTAGAAACAAGGACATGTAGAAACAACATGGAATGAGCTGCCAGAGGAAGCAGTTGAGGCAGGGACTGTAACAACATTAAAAATACACTTAAACTGGTACATGCATAGGAAAGGTTTAGAGGGATGTGGGCCAAACGCAGGCAAGCAGGACTAGTGTAGATGGGGCACCTTGGTCGGCAGGCTGGGCTGAAGGACCTATTTCTGTGCTGTATGACTCGATGACTCTCTATGACTCAGGTTCTTATTAAATCTTGTCCCTCTCACATTAAACGTATATGCTAAATGCAGGCAGGTAGGACTAGTGTAGATGGGGCATTTTGCTCAGCATTTAGAGGGCTTAGTTCCATGTTGTATGACTATTCCGTCTATATATTATAAAATTGCAAACTTGGTTTTCCTCTTTTTGTTATGATCTGCTAAGGCATGCCAAGAGCTGCTCATGTTTAACTCGACTGAGTTACAGTGGTGACCACATTGCCACGCCCTCTGTTAAATATTTGTAAGGATTTGACTTCCTATTTCCTGTCCAGTGCTGTGGCTATGTCAGTGTGATCGTTGTCTCAAGAATACGATCCAAACTGCGAGGACATGTCTGAAATGTGAAACAGCTGTTTGTTCTATGAACACAGAGCAAAACTTAATTGGAGCAGTTTACGCCGATCATATCCTCATGGAACCTCTGACAGAAAGGGATTGCCTGGTGCACAAGAGACCCCTACTGTTCTACTGTAAAAATGATGCCGAGTGTGTGTGTAACTCCTGCACAACAGAGAAACATCACTCCCATACACTACTGAGTCTGGATCAGGCACAAGTTACAATTAAGGTACGTGGCACATTACACTGTGGGAACATTTTACAGTTAAATATCACCATTAATTTGTGAGTTTAGTTTAGAGATACCGCAGCCCAGGTCTCTGGCGCTGTGAGTCCGCGCCGACTAGCGATCCACATACGGGGGACAATTCACATTAACCTGGAGAAATTCGTCTCTGAAAAACCCAAGCGGTCACGGGGAGAACATACAAACCCCGTACAGACAGCGCCCGCAGTCAGGATCGAACCCGCAACCCAGGTCTCTGGCGCTGTGAGACAGCAACTCGACTCCTGCGCCTCGGTGTCGCCCTAACACAGTAAATAGCAGATAGTGGAGATTGAACTTTGTTGCTTGTCCTGGCCTGTGTTTGTGGCTATGTGCTTTGCGTTATTTAGATGTGTTCACTATTAGACTCATCAGGCCACACAACATGGAAATAAGCCTTTGATCATGCTGACCAAGTTAACATTCTGGACTGGTCCAATGTACCTGCACTTAGCCCACATCTCTCTGTGAAACTTTGCTATCCATGCATCTGTCCAAAAATCTTTAGAAATCCAGATGCTTCCTGACCTTGAGCAGAGCTGCCAGCTCTCACGCATTGACAGAGCTCGAAATTAACGGTTGCCCGGGTGCCAATGGCGACCAAAAGTCACACGGGGCAACCTAAAAGCTGTGCCATTTGGCCCGGCTTGTCAAACACCCGGGACACCTGTCATTTAAATCTGAGAGCGCCCCCCCCCATCTATTTCTCTCTGTCACTCTCCGTCTCCACCCGCCATCCATATCCGAGTCCGGGCCGCCGGGTCTCCACTCTCCGCCGCTCCTCATCCGCCGGCAGGACAGGCCGCCTTGCACATGCGCACTGCTATGGCCAGCACATCCTCCCCCTGCACATGCGCACAACCACGGCCAGCACACCATCGGCCGCCCTGCGCATGCGCACTTCCACGGCAACTGGTCGGAGCTGGGCACTTTCTCACTCCCTTTGCATTGTGGGAGATCTGGCTGCCATTGCTGTCTGGTCGCCGCCTCGCCGCAACCGCTGAAAACCAACGCAGAATCACGCCCTGGAGCTGGAGTAACTCCCAACTCTCACCCAATGTTGGCAGCCCTGCATTGAGTATTTCAAACATTTTCTGTTTGTCTTCAGCATTTTCTTTTTACCATGTTTGGAACTTAAAGCTCAGCCCTCTGACCGGCAGCCCCAACACTGGAAGTGGAGGGAGGGAAGCCCACAGTGGGAGACATTCTTTCTCCCAGTGATTCTTGAAAGATCACTTTGAATGCATCCATATCCCTCCATACCCTGGACATCTATATATATGCCCATCCATAGTTCTTTTAAATGTCACCATCCTATCTGCCTGTACCAGCACCTCTGCAGCACCTTCCAAGTAAAACAGAAGTGCCCTGTAAATCACCCAATACTTTGGCCCTTTCAGCTTGTAGCTTGTGGCCCACTAGTCTGTGACATTTTAACTCTGGGGATAAAGGATCTGTCTATACTCTAAAAAGTTTCTGATTAGCTACTCTTATAGGATATACCTTTATAGAACAATACGTAGAATCTTAATTGTTGGAGGGAATTTGTTTTTGACCTGCAACCTGGATCTGGCTTTCACGTTGGGCGCAACCACCTCTTAGTTTCTGCTTGGAACGGGAGAAAATACAAGAAAAATCTCAATCGAGTCTCGAACAAATTGGTTTAATCAGGGCTTGTTGGAGTACAATCTGGGAAGCACTTTAAGAGATGCCACAAAGATACTCCTCTGATACAAAATTCTTCCAGCATCTTATAATATTTGTGTTACAATAGTTTTACAATGATTCATCACAAACCACATTTATTTGTAATCTTTGATCCTTGTTTATCTCTATGGGAGTTACCTGTATCTGCCGGACAAAATTCCTCTGTAAACTTTTCCACTCCACTTACTTACTCCGACCTCACCCCCTCTGAATGTACAGCCCTCCGCTCACTCTGCAACAACCCTGACATTATAATCAAACCCGCCAACAAGGGAGGTGCCGTGGTAGTCTGGCGAGCTGACCTGGCTGAGGCCAGGCGACAACTCTCAGACACCTCCTCTTACTTATCCTTGGACCATGACCCCACAGACGAGCACCAGGCCGTCATCTCACACACCATTTCTGATTTCATCACTTCTGGCTCTAGGCCTTCCACAGCCTCCAAACTTATCGATTCCCAGCCCCGCACAGCCCGGTTTTACCTTCTCCCCAAATTCCACAAACACAACTGTCCTGTCAGACCCATTGTTACTGCCTGCCCCTGTCCCACGGAAATGATTTCCACATACCTCGGCTCCATCCTATCCCCCCTGGTCCAATCTCTCCTGACCTATATCTAAGATACCTCACATGCCAGCCGTCTCTTGGATGACTTCCGCTTTCCAAACCCCCACTCCCTCATCTTTACTATGGACGTTCAGTCACTCTACACCTCCATCCCCCACCAGGAAAGCCTTAAAGCCCTCAGTTTCTTCCTCGACTGTAGAATCATCCAATTTTCCTCTACTAACATACTACTCCGCCTAGCGGAGCTGGTCCTCACCCTCAACAACTTCTCATTTGCTTCCTCCCACTTCCTCCAAGTCCAAGGCGTAGCTATGGGCACCCACGTGGGCCCCAGCTATGCCTGCCTCTTTGTAGGGTACGTTGAACAATCCCTGTTCCAGGCGTACACTGGCCGCATCCCTGAACGCTATCTCCGTTACATTGATGACTGCATCGGTGCTACCTTCTGCACCCACGCAAAAATCATGGACTTCATCCACTTCACCACCAATTTTCATCCCGCATACAAATTTAGTTGGACCATCTCCAACACCTCCCTCCCCTTTCTTGATCTCACAGTCTCCATCACAGGAAATAGACAATTGATTGATGTCTATTACAAACCCACCGACTCCCACAACAATCTCGATGACACTTTTTCCCACTCTGCTTCCTGTAAAGATTATCCCCTACTCCCAATTCCTTTGGCTACGCCGCATCTGCGCCCTAGATTAGGTGTTCTGTCCTAGAACATCCGAGATGTCCTCATTCTTTAGGGAACGGTGGTACCTCTCTCCCACCATAGATGAGGCCCTGACTCGTGTCTCCTCGGTACCCCGCAGCTCCACCCTTGCTCCCCGTCCCGCCTAGTCGCATAGAGACGTCCCCCTAGTCCTTACCCTCCACCCAATCAGCCTTCGTATCCAACATATAATCCTCCGCCACCTCCAACGGGATCCCACATTAGCCACATCTTCCCATCTCCACCCCTTTCCGCCTTCCGCAGAGCCCGTTCCCTCCGCAACTCCCTGGTTAACTCATCCCTTCCCACCCAAACCACCCCCTCCCCAGGTACCTTCCCCTGCAACCATAGAAGACGCAACACCTGTCACTATATCTCCTCCCTTGACTCTGTCCAGGGACCCCGACAGTCCTTTCAGGTTAGCCAGAAGTTCACTTGCACCTCCTCCAACCTCATCTACTGTATCAGTTGTTCAAGATGTGGACTCTTACACATCGGCGAGACCAAACGCAGACTGGGCGATCGTTTCGCAGAACACCTTCGCTCAGCCTGCCTGAACCTACCTGATCTAGACCTTTCTGTGTAAGAAGGAATTGCAGATACTGGTTTAAACTGAAGATAGACACAAAAAGCTGGTGTACTCAGTGGGACAGGCACCCTCTGGAGAGAAGGAATGGGTGACGTTTCGGGTCAAGACCCTTCTTGGTCCCCTCCATTGTCAGAGTGAGGTTAAACGCAAATTGGAGCATCTCATATTTTGCTTGTGCAGCTTCCAGCCCAGTGGTATGAATATTGATTTCTCCCACTTCAGGTAGCCCTAGCATTCCCCTCTATCCCTCCCCCACCCAAGTCGCACTAGCTTCTCATTTTTACCCTACAAACATCGTACAATGGCCCGTTTCCTTTATCATCGTTACTTTTTGTGCATGTCTTTCATTCATTGTTCTTTATCTCCCCACATCACTGTCTATATCTCTCGTTTCCCTGATCCCTAACCAGTCTGAAGAAGGGTCTTTACTCGAAACATCTCCCATTCCTTCTCTCCAGACATGTCTTGCTGTCCTGCCGAGTTACTTCAGCTCTTGTGTCTATCTTTGCTTTAAACCAGCATCTGTACTTCCTTCTTACACAAGTCTATGTGAATGGGTGTGATTAATTACGGCCAAGTCTTTGCGTCATGATTCCTCTTATCTTAAGACCAATCATCTTGGACTCCTGGACTCAGCCTAGTTTACAAACACGTTATGTTTACCTTTGCTCGGGCGATTGTGTAGATTGCAAGGCGTGGCTCGAGAGGCTAAGTGCTCTGTTATGGGGGAAAATGTTGAGGTTTTGACTTGGGGGCTTTAGATAGGAGGCTGAGCACAGCAAGGTAAGGTAAGATAGGGACAAAATAGTGGAGTAACTCAGCGGAACAGGCGGCATCTCTGGAGTGAAGGAATTGGTGAAGTTTCGGGTCGAGACCCATCTTCAGACTGTTTTCTTCAGCCTATATTCGGTGTAAACCAGCATCTACAGTTCCATCTTATACAAGATAAGGTAAGGTCTTGCTATTATAACTTTCTTCTTGAGTGTAAGAGCAAGTTGGGCCTGTGTTAAGCTCCTCCTGCAGAAAATGGTATGTCAGAGAAATTTCCAGTGTCCAGAGGATTCCATCAGTGAAAAGTGTGTCCAGTCGCAGCTCCTGACTGACCTCGTGAGGAAACTGGAGCTGCAGCTGGTCAACTTGAGGATCGTTATGGAGACAAAGAGCTTGATGGACAGGAGTTATAGTGAAGCGATCACACCTGGGACGCAGGCAGAAAGTAGATGGGCAACCACCAGGAAGGATAATGGAAGTATGCAGAAAGTGCAGGAATCTCCTGTGCCCATTCCCCTCAAACAAGTATACCCTTTTGAATACTATCAGGAGGGATGACTGCAGGTGAACGAACACATCTGGCTCTGAGGCACAGCAGGTAGAGTGAGGTTGGACAAGGCTGTCATGATTGGTATCTCATTAGTTGGGACAGGCAGGAAGTTCTGTGGCCACAATCAGGACTCTAGATGGATGCGCTGCCTCCCTGATGCCATGGTCCAGGCTGCCATGGAGCAGGTGCAAAACAGTCTCAATGAGGAGGGGGAGCAGCTAGAGGGTGTTGTGCACATCTGTACCAATGACAGAGGTAGTACAAGGGATATGGTCCAGAGGTGCGAATACAGGGAGCAAGGTAAATAACAGGACGTTATTGGTGCTCATCTCTGGATAACTCACAATGCCTCGTGCTAGTGAGGGCATTCATAGAATGATAGGCCATTGGCTGTGGGCTTGGTGCAGGGACAAGAATTCACCATCTCCTGTCCCCATCCAAATATATATCTCCCCCTCTCACTTCACATTTTGTGCCTCTTTTCTCCATGACTCACAGCCTTTTGTCATCATTTGTTTTTTTGTTCCATCTCAGGCCTAGGTCCCTCAACCAACCAAAATCCTCCCCACCCTGTAAATACCTGCCAGTTGCCTGGCTTCATGTTCCCCCTACCCCTCCCCTTCTCTCTTCCAGCTTTCTCCCTCCTACTACAATCAGTTTGAAGAAGGTTGATCTAGAAGATTGAGAATTCAGCGTGATTTGGTTGTATGGATTCAGAAATGGCTTACTCATAAAACTCAGAGAGTTGTGGTGGATGATAGATATTCTGACTGCTGGTTTGTGATCAGTGGAGTTCTGCAGGGATCTGTGCTGGGACCTCTGCTGTTTGTGATATACAGTGGCTTGCAAAAGTTTTCATACCCCTTGAACTTTTCCACATTTTGTCATGTTACAACCACAAACGTAAATGTATTTTATTGGGATTTTATGTGATAGACCAACACAAAGTGGTGCATAATTGTGAAGTGGAAGGAAAATGATACATGGTTTTCAAATTTTTTTACAAATAAAAAACTGAAAAGTGTGGCGTGCAAAAGTATTCAGCCCCCTTTACTCTGATACCCCTAAATAAATTCCAGTTCAACCAATTGCCTTCAGAAGTCACCTAATTAATAAATAGAGTCCACTTGTGTGTAATCTAATCTCAGTATAAATACAGCTGTTCTGTGAAGGCCTCAGAGGTTTGTCAGAGAACATGAGTGAACAAACAGCATCATGAAGCCCAAGGAACACACCAGACAGGTCAGGGATAAAGTTGTGGAGAAGTTTAAAGCAGGGTTAGGTTATAAAAAAATATCCCAAGCTTTACAATCTCACGGAGCACTGTTCAATCCATCATCCGAAAATGGAAAGAGTATGGCACAACTGCAAACCTACCAAGACTTAGCCGTCAACCTAAACTGACAGGCCGGGCAAGGAGAGCATTGATCAGAGAAGCAGCCAAGAGGCCCATGGTAACTCTGGAGGAGCTACAGAGATCCACAGCTCAGGTGGGAGAATCTGTCCACAGGATAACTATTAGTCTTGCACTCCACAAATCGGGCCTTTATGGAAGACTGGCAAGAAGAAGTCCCGTTTGCAGTTTGCCACAAGCCATGTGGGGGATGCTATGTGTGGCGGAAAACTAACACTGCACATCACCCTGAACACACCATCCCCACTGTGAAACATGATGGTGGCAGCATCATGCTGTGGGGATTCTTTTCTTCAGTAGGAACAGGGAAGCTGGTCAGAGTCGATGGGAAGATGGATGGAGCCAAATACAGGGCAATCTTGTGTTAGAAAGGCCCAGTCAAAGCCCAGACCTAAATCCAATTGAGAATCTCTGGCAAGACTTGAAAATTGCTGTTCCCAGACACTCTCCATCCAATCTGACTGAGTTTGAGCTATTTTGCAAAGAAGAATCGGCAAAAATTTCAGTCCCTAGATGTACAAAGCTGGTAGAGCCATACCCCAAAAGACTTGCAGCTGTAATTGTAGCGAAAGGTGGTTCTACAAAGTATTGACTCAGGGGGGCTGAATACTTTTGCACGCCACACTTTTCAGTTTTTTATTTGTAATAAAATTTGGAAACCTTGTATCATTTTCCTTCCACTTCACAATTATGCACCACTTTGTGTTGGTCTATCACATAAAATCCCAATAAAATACATTTACGTTTGTGGTTGTAACGTGACAAAATGTGGAAAAGTTCAAGGGGTATGAAAACATTTGCAAGCCACATAAATGACTTGTGCGTTAATATAGATGGGTCAGTAAGTACGTTTACCGCCCACACCAAAGAATTGCTGACAGTGAGGAAGGTTGTCAGGAGATAAAAAGTGATATAGATCAGCTGCAGAAATGGGCTGAGAAAGAGCAGATGACACAGGTGGAAGCACAAGTACATAGGGAGGTAAACAAGGCAGTTAACAAGTAGATAGGGTGGTAAGCAAACTCTTATACATCAGCGAGACCAAACATACACTGGGCGATCATTTTGCTGAACACCTTCGCTCTGAATGCCTGGACCTACCTGACCTCTCAGTTGCCAAACATTTAATTCTCCTTCCATTCCTACACTGACCTTTCTGGCCTAAGCCACTTCCATTGTCAGAGTGTGGCCAAGTGCAAATTGAAGGAACAGCAAGTTATATGTTGCTTGGGAACCGTACAAACCAGTGGTAGGAATATTGATTTCCCTAACTTCAAGTAACCTCTGCACTCCCTTTCTCATCCTCCCTCCCCCCCCCCCCCCCCCCTTGATTGGACTTTACTGGCTTTTCCTTGCACTAAACATTATCCCCTTATCATGTATCAACATACTGTAAATGGATTGATTGTAATCATGTATTGTCTTTCCGCTGACTGGTTAACACGCGACAAAAAGCTTTTCATGTACCACGGTACACACACGTGGCAATAAACTCAACTGAACTGAGTTGATAGACAAGTTGTTGACAGACATGTTGTCTCTACCTGTGACTAGGTGTTATCTTCTAAATGGGTCTGACCAAATGCACAGCTGCATAGTCCTCTGCCTATCTAGATACACGCAACTATTTTAAATGCTTCCTCTTTACTTTTGTAGGAAGATTTGAAGATAGATATTGAAAGACTTCAGGAAGAGATCTGCTCCATCAAACAGGATGATTTGAAGAGATCAGAAGCTGATGTAAAGGTATAGAAAAATAGAATTGTATTTACAAAGGGGTTGTCTCCCTGCTGAGTGAGACCTTCAACAACATGATGTGCAGTGTGATCTGAATCACACTGGCGGTTCCCATGTGACTGATGGAACAGCTTAGATCTAATTATACCCACCAATTGAAACACTCGCAATGGATTTACTTACATGCCTGTATCATGTGGACATGGGGAGGAAAAGGAGGGACTTTAGTCCCACAGAACATAGAAGAGTACAGCTCTAGAACAGGCTCTTCGGCCCACAATGCCTGTGCTGAACATGATGGCTGGACCATCTCTTATCTACCTACACATAATCCATATCCCTCCATTCCCTGCATAACCATATCCCTATACAATAGCCTCTTAAATCCACTATTGTGTCTACCTCATTTACCCCGACCGGAAGCGCATTCCAGGCATTCACCGCTCTCTATGTAAAATGGTCACCGCACATCTCTTTTGCCCTTTCACTTTAAAGCTATGCCCTCTCGAATTTGATGTATCCATTCTAGGATAAAGGTTCTGACTGTCTACCCTATCTATTCTTCTCATCATTTTATATACCTGTCAGGTCTCCTGCAAATTCCAGCATTTCAGTGAAAACAATCCCAGTCCATCCAACCTCACACTGTAACTAATATCCTGTCATTCCAGCCATTATTCTGGTAAACCTCCACTGCACCCTTTCCAGCGCCTCCACATCCTTCCTGTAATGGGGTAACCAGAGCTGCTTTCAATTGAAATGTTATAATAATAATAACAATAATAATTATAATAATAATGCACTTTATTGCAATTGTAAATACATACAATGAAATTTCAGGTGCACTGCCCGAGCGGAGCTCCAAAGTATTTGATAAATAATAATAATGTATATTAATTCTGTTAAGGTTCAAGCCATTAATTGTATATTTTCCTCTTACATTTGACCTCCCAAAGTGCAACACATCACACTTGCTCGAATTGAACTCCATTGGCCATTTTGCCAATCAATATCCCACTGCATAACTCGACAGCCTTCCTCATGGTCTGCAACCCCAGCAATCTTGATGTCACCAACCTGTCTACGTTTACGCCCAAATTATTTATGCATATTGCAAACAGCAGAGGTCCCCGCACAGATTCCCGCGGAACTCCACTGGCCACAGACCTCCAGCCTGAATATTGTCCATCCACCAGAATCCACTTCCCTATCCCCATCGATCACCTTCCTCAACTCATAAACTCGATCATTAGCAAGACATGACCTGTCATGTTACAAAACTATGCTGATTATCCCTAATCAACCCACTCTCTTCCAAATGGGAGTAAATCCTACCCTGTAGAATCCTCTCCAAGACCTCCTTCATGGGTCTAGAATCTGTTGGATTCTCTCTACTTGCTTTCTTAAATAACCGAACATTAGCATATGTGTATGAAGGTTGACAAATCTCTCGGGCCTGATCAATATTCGAGAGCCCCAGATGAGGTGCCCTGACTGAGATTTATGAGATCATTAAATATGGGTGAGTTGCCGGAAGACTGAAGGATGGCAAATGTGGTGCCTTCTTTTCAGAACGGCTGCAGGGTAAGGCCTAGGAACTACAGGCCAGTGAGCCCAACATCTGTGGTCAGAAAGTTACCAGAGAATATTCTGAGGGATATTATATACATGCATTTGGATGGACAAGCGCTGATAAGGGTATAACCAGCGAGGTTTTGTACATGGAAGATCATGACTTACAAATCTAATTTTTGCATTTGTGACCAAAAACATGGATGAGGGCAGTGTAGATATAGACATGGATTTCAGCAAAGCATTTGACGGGGTTCCTCATGGTAGGTTGCTCTTGAAGATTAGATTGCATGGGATCCAAGGAGAGATAGCTGAATGGATAGAAAATTGGCTTCACGGAAGGAAATAATGGGTGATGGTGGAAGGTTGTTTTTCGGACTGGAGGTCTGTGACTAATGGTGTGCCTCAGGGTTTGTTGCTGGGTCTATTGTTGTTTATCATCTATGTCAATGATTTGGATTAGAACGCACAAGGCATGATTAGTAAGTTGAAGATCGACACAAAATGCTGGAGTAACTCAGTGGGACAGGCAACATCTGTGGACAGAATGGATGGGGATGTTTCAGGTTAAGACCCTTCTTCAGACTCGAGGTTCTCGACCCGAAACGTCACCCAGTCCTTCTATCCAGAGATGCTGCCTGTCCTGGTGAGTTATTCCAGCATTTTGTGTCTATCTCTGGTTTAAAGCAGCATTTGTAGTTCCTTCCTATAACCATGATTAGTAAGTTTGGAGATGGCTCTAAAGTGGGTGTTGGTGAGTGTAGATAGTGGAGATGGTTGTCAAATATTGCAGCAGGATCTTGATCGATTGGGCAGGTGGGATGAGGAATGGTTGATGGATACAGGGAAGTGTGAGGTGTTGCATTTTGGGAAGTCTAACATGGGCAGGACCTACACTGTGAATGGTAGGGCTCTGGGTAGCGTTGTAGAGCAGTGGCGTCACAGGTAGATAGCGCGTTCAAGAAGGCTTTCGGCATTAGCCTTCATCTGTCAGAGTACTGAGTATTGAAGTTAGGAGGTCATGTCGTAGTTGTGCAACACATTGGTGAGACCACATTTAGAATATTGTGTTCAGTTGGGCAGAAGTCGAGTGCCTGAGCCATAGGCAGAGGTTGAGTAGGCTAGGATTTTACTTATTGGAGCACAGGAGGATGAGGGGTGATCTTATCAAGATGTATAAGATCATGAGAGTAAATGAAAAGAGTATTTTACCCAGAGAAGGGTCATCAAGAACCAGAGGACGTGGGTTTAAGGTGAGACGGGGGGGGAGGGGGGGTGGCGTGGGCAGGAAGAACCCATGGGAGGAACTTGAGAGGTTTTTTTTTTTTTTAACACAAATGGTAGTGGGTATATGGAACGAGCTACTGGAGGAGTTGATTGAGGCACATACTATCGCAAAGTTTAAAAATATTTAGATAGGTACATGGATAGGATGGGTTTAGAGGGATATGGGATTATGCAGGCAAGTGTGACGAGTGTAGAAGGGGCATGTTGGTCAGCGTGGGCAAGTTGGGCTGAAGGGTATGTTTCCACCCATATGTGGACCTGACCAATAACAATTCCTCCCAGTATACCCTGCTAAGCTCCTGCCCTATAAATTGTAGCTTGCCTTACTCCCATTCAGTATCTTCCTGCAAGGTCCTGCCTTCTCCCTATTGAAAACAATCCTAAAACCTATAGGGTTGTGATCACGATACCTAAAATGCTCATCCACTGAAGCACCGTTCACCTTGTCAGGCACCTTTCCCAATACAAGTCTGGGGTTGGACTATTCACAATGTTTCACTCCTCACAAACTCTGCCACCAAGCAATTCCCAATCAATATAGTGCGATACAGTTGTTGCTTACAGGGCCAGAGACCCGGGTTCGATCCTGACTACGGGTGCTGTCTGTACGGAGTTTGTACATTCTCCCCGTGACCACGTGGGTCTTCTCCAAGAGCTTCGGTTTCCTCCCACACTCCAAAGACATTCAGGTTTGTAGGTTAATTGGCTTGGTATAAGTGTAAATTGTACCTAGTGTGTGTAGGATAGTGTAAATGTGCGGGGATCGCTGGTTGGCGCGGACTCGGTGACCAAAGGGCCTATTTCCGTGCTGTACCTCTAAACTAAACTAAACTAAACTAAGGTCAAAGTCACCCGTTAAAACAAACCTGTTGCTTAGGCGTCTCTCGGTGATCTGTCTACATATCTGTTCCTCCATCTCCCATTTGTTCTTGAGGAGCCTATTGTACAATCCATTAGAGTCCTTGCACTTTTCCTGGAGGACGAACCCTCCAGTATGTCCTCTCTGAGTGCCGCCATTAGTGTCTCCCTGATAAGCAACACAACTCCTCCACCTCTTTTGCCAACCTCTTAATCACGCAAGCTAGTCCTCTCCCTCCTGCCACAACACCATCGTCCCAAGCATTGATCCAGGCTCGAGGTTATTGTGCTTTCTCCACAATACTCCTTGCATTGAAATGGTCAGACGTCAGCCGATCAGCGTCACCATATTCCTTCACTTGCCTGTTCTTCCTTTAGACTCATTGGCCCTAACCTCTACCTTTCCATCACTCCTTCCAATTTCTGAATCACTACTCTGGTTCTTCTCTAGTTTAAACTCTCCTGAGTCGCACTAGAAAACCTCCCTGCAAGCTTGAATGTGTTCTGAGAAGATTTACCAGGATGTTGCCTGGCTTCAAGTGACTGTGCAGGCTAGGGCTTTATTCCTTGGAGCGCAGATGCATGAGGGGTGATCTTATAGCGGTAGGTGTATGGAACAAGCTGCCGGAGGAGGTAGTTGGGGCAGGAATTATCTCAATGTCTAAGATACATTTGGACAGGTACATGGATAGGATAGGTTTATAGGGATACTGGACCAAGTGCAGACCCATGGGGTCTTCTCCTCCAACGCACCATTCCCTGCCCGTATCCCCCACGGGAGGCGTGGGGGACAGAGAGGAAGGGGGAGGGGGCATAGAGGGAGTGGGGTGGGGGGGGGCAGAGAGAGCGGGGTGTAGAGTTGTATTTATTTATGCCTACAATATTCTGTTGTGCTGAAGCAAAGCAAGAATTTCATTGTCCTATCTGGGACACATGACAATAAACTCTATTAAATCTTAAATCTTGAGGGAGGGGGCGCACGTTGTTACAGGTGAGGGCTGGTTCCCAAACGCAATGCTCCCTCACTCCCAGCTCCCGGCTCCTGGCTGGCGGGAGGCTCCAGCCGGCAGGACCTGAGTACGGGGGGGGGGAAGTGATGTCACTCGCAGCACAAGCAAGAAGACGGCAGGTTTTTTTTCAAAGTATTTTCAGATTTATGAACATTAAATTAATAACTCAAGAAATAAAGGATGGATTTTTCAGATAAGGCGATATCGGACTCCAGAGGGGAAAATCACTACGGGATTATGTAAAAATGTTACCGTTAGCGCATCGTTTTTTCAAGAAGATGTGATTATACACAAACAAACAGATACGAACAAACATACACACATCCAAGATCTGACTTTTAATAGGTACTGCACCAAGGGGGTCAGAGAGGGAGCGGGGAGCAGAGAGAGAGGGGTGTGCGGAAAGGGAGGGGACACAGGGGGAGGGGGGTAGAGGCAGCAGCCTCCACACCAGGTGCCGGGCCAGAGCGAGGCTGCGGTTGGGCATGTATCCGAGCGATGCCCCACCCCCCTCTCCACCCCATTTCCCCTCCTCCCTCCCCCCCTCCCTCCACACACCCCTCTCTCCCCCCACCTCCCCCCCCTCTTCCTACCCCCCCCCCCCCCACTCACTCTTTCTCTGCCGCGGGGCCGCGTTAGAGAGGGAGGGGGTGGGGGTAGAGGCAGCACCCAACCAAGTCATAGAGCAGCAGACTCCCCACCAGGTGCCAGACCCGAGCTAGTCTGCGGCCTGTGTGGGCCCAAGCGAGGCCTGGAGCGATCTGAGAACGGTCAAAAGCAGCGGAGGGCCGGCCGATCGTGGTGTCAGCCGTGACGGAGACAGTCGGGCAGGGGAAGCGGAGAGGAGGTCTTCCCCCTTGACAGCCAGGTTGGATCGGGATCACCAGCGAGGAAAAGGCGTCACGGTTCCCCGAGTCCCTGCGATCGACGGAGGAAATTCAGGTCCCCATAGACAGCCTCTCCCAGAGGGAGTAATGTCCGCCACGATCAACTTCCCCTCACACTGTTCTGCACCCTCACCCGCGCCCGCGCTGAGATAACGGCCACTGCCGCAATGTTCCTGAACTTCAAGGAGCCCAGCCGAGCGCGCAGTATGACCTGAGCAGCAGTTTAAAAACGCTATTGACAAATATAAAGAAGTGAAAGTTAAGAAGCCACGAAGTACAGACGACAGAACAGGGATGATGTCACTCACAGCACGAGCAGAGGCAGGCAGGCAGGCAGAGCCATTGTGACGTCATCAGCGAGACCATCTCGTTTATTTATCAAGTTATTTGAATGTTTTGAACATTTTCATACATAACTCGGGAATTAATGCATCAAATTTTCAGATGAGGCGATTTTTGACATCATGGTGTAAATCTCCATCGGAATATGTTAAAAAATTCACCGTTAGCGCGTCGTGTTTTTGAGGAGATGTGAATCACAGATGAACAAATACACACACAAATAAATACATCCACATCCAAGATCAGAGTTTTATAAGTATAGAGATATGATGGGCCAAATGCAGGCTGGTGGGACTAGTGTAGATGGGACATGTTGATCAGTGTGGGCAAGTTAGGCCTGTTTCCACGCTGAATTTTGCAAGGATTTTGATCCCCTCCAGTTCTGATGACATCTACCCCTCTTGTACTGTGAGCCTCTGTCCCAGAAGACATCCCGATGATCTAGAAATCTGAGTTAGACAAAAGTGCTGGAGAAACGCAGCGGGTTTCTATTGCCTTAATGTTGCCTATATCCTTTGCTCCATCGATGCTGCCGCACCCGCTGGGCTTCTCCAGTACTTTTTTCTACCTTCGATTTTCCAGCATCTGCAGTTCCTTCTTAAAGATCTAAAAATCTGAATCCCATCTCCCTGTACTTACCCCTGAGCCATGCATCCATCTATCCTACATTCCTATTCCTCTGCTCACTATCACGTGGCACTGCGAGTAATTTGGAGATAATATCCTCGACATCCTGCTTTTTAATCTGCCTGACTCCCGATAATCACTTTGCAGGATCTCATCCCTTTTCCCACCAATGGCATTTGTGCCACTTTGCACAATATCCCGGCTGCTTGTCCCTCCTCCCCGCACCCCCCTCGTCCTCTTGACAATGTGTCTGCAACCACTCTGTGACATCCTGGACCCTGGCACCAGAGAGGGAACATCTTGTTTGCCACTATCGTGACCCTACCTAACGTGTCTCCTACCACTATAGCTATGTCTGGTCTTTCCATTCCTGGCTGTGATTCAGAGCCAGGCCTAACACCCAGTGGCCAAGTCGAGAGAATTCAATCGCACATATCACTGATCCAAAATTATATGTTCTTCTGGGGAAGGCAAATGTAAGTGAAAATGAACACCTGCAGTGAACCTAGGAAGCACGATGAAAAATGTCTTCCCAGTTGCCATCTGAGGGATGATTGTAGCTCCAAACATCATATATTTAGGCGTTTCATGGCATTCCTGGATCCTAATTATACTTTTTTAATATATGGGACTTCTTGTGCTGTAATCTCAGTTGATCACACCTGAGAGTCCAATACTCTCTCAGATAGTTCAATGATGCCACTGTTGGCTGTGCTTTACCTTGAGCCAGAGCTTAAAAGCAAAATCCATCAAAAACTTGTCATTCTGATCAATGTCCCAGTTGGACTGCAAATAGGTTCACAGACGAGAAAGTGGTTTTAAAAAGTCAAAATCAAAGACTCTTTATTTGAATCCATGAGGTTTTGTGGGTGAATTGAAAGAAATGATTTTGTGGCACAAATAGAGATATATGTGTGTTATCTAACGGCCTCTGTATTGTCCGAGAGATATATTGTATGGACTTGGGTTCTTCAGCCCACTGAGTCACCCCGATCATCCACCCATTTACACTGATCCTATGTTAATCCAGTTATTACTTCTCTTCTCATCCTCTTCAACTCCCCCCAAATTCTCACCATCATCTCCACGCTGGGGGCAAATTTCAGCAGCCAACTAGTCCACTTGGGATGTCCTTGGGAAGTGGGAGGAAACCGATTGTGTTTCAAGGAAAACATGTAAACTCCACACAGACAGCACCCATTGTGAGGCAGCAGCTTTACCAGCAGTGTTCCTGTTCCACCTATCAACATGGGTTCAGGATTTGGCTTCAAGATGACAATCACATGCACACTCCACCCAGGGCTGCAATAGAGGCGTATCAAATCCCATCCAAGCTGCTGGTGAACCAGCATCCCCACCATGATGTGCAGCTGTCTCGGGGCAGCAACTAGAAGGATCTCTTCCTGCTGACAGTGTGAGTAGCCCAGCACCTGAACAGGAAACTACATCAAAAGGCCTGACAGTAAACCAACAATGGCTAACTTTTAAAGAAATAATACAGTCATAGAGCCCTAGAGCTTGGAAACAGACCACTCAGCCCAACTTTGATGATCCTCGACTATTCTTGATCGGACTCTGCTGGCTTTAAAAGTGCAGATATTCGTTTCCCCTTATCTATTAACTCAACCAATTCCAACAGATTTGTCCAATATGATTTCCCTTTCATTTATCCATTCACTAAACGTTATCACCTTATCATATATCTATACACTATAAATGGATCGATTGTAATCATGTATTCTTTCTATTGACTGGTTAGCATGCATCAAAGGTTTTTCACTGTACCTCAGTACACGTGACAATAAACTAAACTGAACTGAACTTGCCCAACATGTCCCAGCTATATGAGTCCCACCTGCCTGCTTTGTGGCCCATATCCCTCTAAACCTATCCTATCCATGTACCTGTTTAATTGTTTCTTAAACATTGCGATAGTCTTTGCCTCAACGACCTCCTCTGGCAGCTCTTTCCATACACCCACCACCCTTTGAGTGAAAAAGTTACCCCTCAAATTAGTTTAGTTTAGAGATACGGCACGGAAACAGGCCCTTCGGCCCACCGAGTGCGCGCCGACCAGCGATCCCCGCACATTAACACCTTCCTACACACACTAGGGGCAGTTTACACATACACAGAGCCAATTAACCCTACAAACCTGTACGTCTCTGGAGTGTGGGAGAAAACCGAAAATCTCTGAGAAAACCCGCACAGGTCACGGGGAGAACGTACAAACTCCATACAGACAGCACCCGTAGTCAGGATCGAACCCGGATCTCTGGCGCTGTTAGCGCTGTTAGCGCTGTGAGGCAGCAACTCTACCGTTGCGCCACCATGCGCCTTTTAAATCCTATAAAATATTTTCCCCTTCACCATATATCTGTGTCTTCTGGTCCCCAATTTCCCCTACTCCTGGCAAGAGACTCTACCCAATCTATTCTTCTTGGTTTTCAAAATAATGTTTTCATTTCAAACAAAGAATAAGCTGGAAATTGATATGGCACTTGGTCTCAAGGAAATTAATAACAGTATCAGATCAAAGTTAAAAATAAAAGTGAGACAAGGATCGAGATAATTTCAGAATTTAGCAGAGGAAGACCAAGTTATTGAAAGGAATGGGAAACTAGAATATGAAGACAGGCTACTGAGAAAAGTAATATCAGTTGATCTTTCATAGCCACATGGAAAGGAAGAGATTCATAAAAGGTTCCAAGCAAACCAAGAAATGAGAACATGGATTGGATAGTAAGGATATGGCAGAGATATTAAACAAATACTTGTCACTGTCTTTTGCAAAATGTCCCAGAAATAGCGGAGAAGTGCAGGGTGAGAGTAAATGCAAAGCTGGAAGATAATAGCAATAATGAACTAGTTCAGACAAAACTAATGCAAGAGAAAAAGATAAATTCCCTGTAGCTGGTGATTTATATTCTGCTGGTATGGAGATAGTGGATACATTGGTGGTCATTTTTTCAAATTTCCTAAGATTGTAAAATTATTCCACATAGACATAATCCCCTTCTTCCTAAGAAAGAGAGAAAGCAAGGAAATACAGACCAGTTAGCCTGACATTGGTAGCTGAAAATAATACGGAACGTAAAATGTAAATATGTAGGAAATGATATCAGGGCACTGGAAAAATATTGTTAGGATGTGGGGGACGAGGCAAGGATAAATGAAAAGGAAATCATATTTGACAAATCTGTTGGAAATGTTTGAGCATAATAGATAAGGGCAAATCAGTATCTGCACTTTTAAAATACCTCTCATTTGGTGACACACAGGTGATTATTAAATAAAATTATAGCATATAAGAGTCCATAAAATCCTGGTGTGGATTAATAGACAGCAAACAAGGATTACTAATGTGACATTTGTACAGGTACATGGATAGGAAAGGTTTGGATGAATATAAGCCAAATGTGGACAAATGGAACTAGCTTAGATGGGTCATCTTGATGTGGAAAAACGAGTATGGCGGAAGGGCTTGTTTCTGTGCTGTATGACAAAGTGACTAACTTTAGGGGTGATGGGCTCGGTTGCTAAGGTGCTGGAGGAATGCGGGCTGGGGTCCCAGTTGTTCACAATCTACATCAATAATTCGATGAGGAGATCAAATGTAACTGAGCAGAGGTGTTTCAGCAAAACCTGCGCTTGGTCTCGCCGATATTTAGCAAGACAATCAGCGAGCCTGTTCACCTCCACTCAGTCCGCCAAAACCAACCTGATCTCCCAGTTGCTAAACACTATAACTCCCGCTCCCATTCTCACACTGACCTTCCTGTCCTGGGCCTCCTCCATTGTGCCAGCGCAAATTGGAGGAACGGCATATATTTAGCTTGGGTAGCTTAACACCCCAGAGACATGAACATTAACTTCAAGTAGCCCTTGCTTTCTCGCTCTCTCCATCCCCTCCCCCTTACAGTTCTCTGACCAGTCCGACTACACTTTATCTGTTTGATTTGTTCCCTTCTCCCAAATAACAATGATCTCTTCTACATTTCCCTTGATCTCCATTCCCTTTGTTTTCACACCTTACTTTCCTTATCTATACACTTCCTTATCTATGTACCTCCCTCTCTACTAACATCAGTCTGAAGAAGGGTCTCGACCCGAAACGTCACCCATTCCTTCTCACTTGCTTTCCCTCCATCTCCATCCCCTCCTCCTTCCCAGTTCTCCCACCAGTCTTACTGTCTCCGACTACATTCTATCTCTATCCCACCCACTCCTCTGACATCAGAAGAAGGGTTTTGACCCGAAACGTCACCCATTCCTTCTCTCCAGAGATGCTGCCTGTCCCTCTCAGTTACTCCAGCATTTTGTGTATATCTTCGATTTAAACCAGCATCTGCAGTTCCTTCCTTCACCTTAAACCTATATCCTCTGGTTCTTGATTTCCCTACCCTGAGTAAAAGACTCATTCACCCTGTCAATGCTCCTCAGGATTTAATACACTTCTATAAGATCACCCTTAGCCACGTGCGTTCCAAGGAATAAAGTCCAAGCTTGCGAAATCGCTCGCTATCTCTCAGGCCCTCAGGTCCTGGCAACATCCTTGGTATATCTTCTCTGCTCTCATTCCAGATTCATGATATCCTTACTATAGCAGGGTGACCAAACAGAACACATTACTCTAAATGCGGCCTCACCATCATCTTATATAACTGTAACATTCCAACTTCAGTAGCCAATACCCTGAATGATGTTCAAGGTACCAAAAGCCTTTTTTACTACCCTGTGACGCCACTTTCGGGGAACAATGCACCTTGTCTCTGCTGTACAACATTCCCAAGAGCCCTACTATTCACTGTGAAGATCCTCCCCTAGTTTGACTTTCCAAAATGCAACACCTCACACGTATCTGCATTAAATTCCATTAGCCATTCTTCTGCCCACTTGCCCAGCTGATCAAGACCGCCTGTAAATTTTAATAACCATCTTCACCATCTACGATATCACCTACTTTAATCACTTCTGCAGACTTACTAATCCTGCCTTGTATATTCTCATGCAAATCGTTGATATAAACCACAAACAGCAACGTGCCCAGCACCAATCTCAGAAGCACACCACTGGCCACAGGCCCCCACCTTGCATTCCCCTCATGATCGTATACCCCTCTATGAGATCTCCTCACAGCCTCCTGTGCTCCAAGGAATAAAGGCCCAATTTCCAACTACTGCTTGTTCATTTAAATAGAAAGCATTTGAAGTTGCTTTTTCAAATGATCATTCGTACTTGGGTTAAGAGCTGCATGGAAAGGCAGTTTGTAATGAGAGCTGGTTTGGGTTTCAGGCACAAGTCATTGAACTGAAGAGAAGACTATCCAAGAAATACAATGACAGAAAAAAACAGCTGGAAGAAGATGAAGAATACATCCTGAGATTAATTGATGAAGAAGGTCTTCGAACTCTCTCGCGGATTAAGAGCTATTCTGAAACATTAACCAAGGAACAGGAACGGATTATACTAATAGATCAGGAAGCACAGAGTCTGGACCAGGGAGACCCCCTCTCTTTTATTCAGGTACATCTTCAATATAAATAGTAACATCGCTCTGGAATTGGAAGGTGTACATAATGTAATGGTTGTTCACTGGTGCTAGTGTTTCTCTCTTCACTCACTTTTTTATATTACAATGCAAATGGAGACTATCTGAACCGTTGAGTCACTCCAGATTCTTCAAGTTCTTCAATCTATTCGGGATCTCTCATCCCATTTATGTTTACTTTGCCCTATCATACCCTCTCTTTTTGCCACTGGCGATGAGTCGAATCAGTAGTAAAGAAGGCAAACGCTTTGCTAACATTTAATTTAAGAGGGCTAGAATACAAAACAGGGATGTAATGCTGAGGCTCTATAAGACCTCATTTTCAGTATTACGAGCAATTTTGGGCACCATATCTGAGGAAGGAAGTGTTGGCTCTGGAGAGGGTCCCGAGGAGGTTTACAAGAAAGATAGACACAAAATGCCGGAGTAACTCAGCGGGACAGACAGCATCTCTGGAGAGAGGAATGGGTGACATTTCGGATCGAGACCCTTCTTCAAATGGTCGTCGGGGGGGGAGGGAGATAGATAGATATGGAAGTGAAGGTGTGAAAATAGGGCAAAGGGAATGGAGATCAAGGAAAATGTAGAATAGACCATTGTTAGCTGGGAGAAGGTAACAACAAAGCAAACAGTGATGAAATGCAGTCGTAGACAGTAAGACTGGTCGGAGAACTGGGAAGGGGGAGGGATGGAGAGAAGGAAAGCAAGGATTACTTGAAGTTAGATAAGTCAATGTTCATACCACTGGGGTGTAAAGTGCCCAAGTGTAATATGAGGTGCTGTTCCTGCATTTTGTATTGTGCGCCAATCTGACAATGAAGGAGGCCCAGGACAGAGTGGTCAGTGTGAGAATGGGAGGGGGAGTTAAACTGTTCAGCAACTGGGAGATCAGGTAGGTTCAGGCAGACTGAGCGGAGTTGTTCAGAGAAACGATCTCCGAGCCTGCGCTTGGTCTCGCCAATATACAGGAGTCCACACCTGGAACAGTAGATGCTGTAGATGAGGTTGGAGGAGGTGTAAGTGAACCTCTGCCTCACCTGAAAAGACAGTTGGGGTCCTTGGACAGATTTGAGGATGGAGGTATAGGGGACAGGTGTTGCATCTCATCGGCTGCAGGGGAAAGTACCTGGGAAGGGGGTGGTTTGGGTGGGAAGGGACGAGTTGACCAGAAAGTTGCGGATGGAACGGTCTATGCGGAGAGCGGAACGGAGTGGCGTTGGGAAGATGTGGCTGGTGGTGAAATCCCGTTGGAGGTGGCGAAAATGTTGGAGGTTATATGCTGTGTGCGACGGCTGATGGGGTGGAAGGTGAGGACAATGGGGACTTTGTCCCTATTACAACTGGGGGGAGGGGGAGCAAGAGAGGAGCTGCAGGGTACCGAGCAGACCCTAGTATGGGCCTCATCTATGAAACCTCATAGGAGGAATTTCTTTAGTCAGAAGGCGGTGAATCAGTGGAATTATTTGCCACAGAAGGCTGTGGAGGCCAAGTCAATGGGTATTTTTAAGGCACAGATAGAGATTCTTGATTAGCACGAATGTCAGGGGTTATGGGGAGAAGGCAGGAGAATGGGGTTAGGAGGGAGAGATAAATCAATCATGTTTGAATGGCATAATAGATGTGATGGGCCGAAGGACCTGCCACCACATTTGTCCATACTGTGGACATTTAGTTTGTGAGATGACCACATCCTGAAATCCCTTCAGCTCTTTCATATCTCCAGCAACCTAACCAGTTTCTCATCATGGATGTGGCGATCAAGAAAATGCCTCTGCGTATTTACTTTTTTAGGCACCTGAGAAGATTCGTCATGTCCGTGAGGATTCTCACCAATTTATACTGATGCGCTTTAGAAAGTATTCTGAGCAGGATGCATCTTACTCTGGTATGGCAACTATGATCTTGATCTCCTGAACCTTAGGTGAACACAACCCAGTCCATCACAGGCTCATCACTTCCTTCCATCCAGTCCACCTTCACAATGTGTTGCATCTTCACTTCTTTCACACTCCATTCTCGGAAGTGTTATGTACTCATACTCTAACTCTTTTTCGACCAAGTTGACATACAGGGCTATTCCCATTTGTTTGCCTTTGGATCATAGCCCTCTAAAATCTTTTTTTTTTTTTTTGTAATATTTTTTTATTTGAAGTAAACCGTTTACAATGTAAAGCTTACTTTATAAACTAACACCTTAATTCAATATTACTACAAATAACATATCAATACTTAATATCTTCTATTTTTTGGAAATAAAGAAAAAGATATATAAAAGAGAAAAGAAAAAAGAGTAAATAAAAAGGAATAAAAAATTCTTCCCACATACTTCAATCGTAAATAAAAAGAAAATAAAAAGGGAAAATTTGAAAAACAAAAATATTACATATATATAAACAAAAACTAAAGTCATTATATGAAATACTATTTCATTCAGAAATATCTCTAATAAATGCACAATAATATCAATTATAAGTAAGTTATTCGCATCGGATCCGTAGGGTGTCCGTCGAGCCGTGATTCCAAGAATAGCTACTTTTCTAAATACTGTATATATGGAGACCATATCGATTCAAAAGAATTATACCTGTCCAAAAGGACAAATCTAATTCTTTCCAAATTCAACGTCTCCAACATCTCTGCTTTCCACATTTTAATTGTTGGAGATAATGTTCCCTTCCAAAATTTAAGTATCATTTTTTTCCCTATTATTAAACAGTAATCAAAAAAATTTCTTTGATTAACCGTGAGTACCAAATTTGGCTCCGGGATTCCGAATATTATTAATTTTGGGTCTGGGTCGCGTTCAACCTTAAGAACTTCCGAAATAACTTTAAAAATTTCAATCCAATAATAATTCAACCGTGGACACGTTACCAAACTATGTATTAAATTTGCTTCAAGATTCTTACATTTATCACAAATAGAGGAGAGACTAGGAAAAATACTTTTTAATTTGGTTTTCGAGTAGTGTAATCTATATATAACTTTAAATTGTATCAGTGTATGTCTGGCATTCAAAGAACACCAATGTATTCTTTGTAAGCATTCTCCCCAAGTTTCTTTTGTTATAGGTAATCCGATTTCATTTTCCCATGCTTGACGATATGTTTCAGTTGTTGGGTTCTCTTTATCTAAAATAATATTGTATATATAAGCTATAAGCTTATCCGTATTTGGATGTAAATTAAACAGCTCATCTAATAAGCCTGGTTCTTTTTTTTTATAGTCTTGTGTGTTACATTTAATAAAATCTCTAATTTGTAAATACCTAAAATGGTGTTGTGAAGGTAATCCAAAAATATCTTGTAACTCTTCAAATAATAAAAATTTTCCATTTCTATAAAGGTGTCCTATCCTTTTAATTCCTAAATCCTCCCACAGTCTAAACCCCGCATCTAAGATTGAGGGTTTAAACAGTGGGTTATTCCTAATTGGTAACCTAAAAGAAAGATTATCCAGATATAGGGTCTTAACTATCTGTTTCCAAATACGCCTATTATTATGAATTATAGGGTTGTCCCTATAAGTCTTTTTTTGTACTTCCTTTGGTGCGAAAATAATCGACTCTATATTGAAAGGTAAACAGTCTTCCTTTTCCATTTTTAACCACATTGGTTCAACATCCATATTTACCCACGAAAAATTCATATTCTTAATCTGGACTGCCCAAAAGTAATATAGAAAATTTGGAAGTGCCAGCCCTCCATTTATCTTAGACTTACATAAGTGTTTTTTACTTATTCTATGACTTTTGTAATCCCAGACAAAATTATTAACTATAGTATCAATTAAAAAAAAAAAACTTTTTGGGAGAAAAAAAGGAATTGCCTGAAATAAATATAACAATTGTGGTAAAAAAATCATCTTTATAGCATTAATCCTACCGATCATAGATATAGGGAGTGTTTTCCAATATGAAATGTTTTTTTTAAGTTTCTCTAATAATTGATAATAATTAGCTTTAATTAATAATTTATAGGATTTAGACACATTGATTCCTAAATATTTAAATTTATCTGTAACTATTTTTAGTGGGTATTTTTGTAATATATTTACATTTATACCAGTTATAGGCATAATGTCACTTTTATTCCAATTAATCCTATATCCTGAAAATACGCTAAATTCATTTATAACATTAAATAACTTGGGAATACTACATTCCGGCTTAGTAATATAAATCAGAATATCATCTGCATATAAAGATATCTTATTATTTGTTGTGTCAGTATTATACCCATATATTTCGGGTTCTGATCTGATTCTTTCGGCCAGAGGTTCTATCACCAAAGCAAATAATAAAGGGGATAACGGACATCCCTGTCTGCATCCCCTAAAAAGTCTAAATTTAGGTGATAGTATTTGATTAGTTAAAATTCTTGCTGTAGGGTTAGAATATAATATTCTTACCCATTTACAAAATCCATCCCCCAGTTGATACTTTTCCATTATATTAAATAAATATGACCATTCCACCTGGTCGAATGCTTTTTCAGCATCCAACGATATAACTGCTAATTCAATATCTCTCCTTCTTCTCGAGTATATAATGTTAAACAAACGTCTAAGATTATGTGATGAATAACGTTTTGGAATAAAACCTGTTTGATCATAATGTATTATTTTGGAAATCACTAAGCTTAGCCTCCGAGACAGTTAATATTTTTTGATCAGTATTTAAAAGGGCAATCGCTCGATATGATCCAGGATCTTCCAGATCCTTATCTAATTTAGGAATTAATGTAATTGTAGATTCATTTAAAGACTCTGGTAACTTTCCTAACTCATAGGTGTGTCTATACACTGTTTGTAATCTTGATGAAAGTAGATCATGAATTTTTTTATAAAATTCTGCACTCAGGCCATCGGGGCCCGCTGTTTTACCATTTTTTAACGATCCAATTGATTCTTCGATATCTATTACCGATATTTCAGCATTTAATAATTGCCTACTCTCAAAATCTAGCTTATTAAAATGACATTTTTCTAAAAATGTTTCCATTTCATCTGTTTGCCCTGTTAATTTAGATGAATAAAGATTTTGATAATATTGTAAAAATGTGTCATTAATGTCTTTTGGTATAGTCAACGTATTTCCCTCTAAAATCTTGCTATCCACAAATCTGTCCAAGGGTTTTTTTTAAGTTGTCATTGCATCACCTTCTATAGCTTCCTCTGGCAGCTTATTCCAGATAAGGACTACCGTCTGACTGAAAACCTTTCCCCTGATGTCCCTCTGAAATCTCTCCTCTTTCACCATTATACCCACTAGTTTTAGAATCCACTTTCCTGGGAAAAAGATAGTGAACATTCACTTTATCTATGCCGCTCCAGATCTTGTACACCTCAAGAAGGTCATTCCTCACTGGGATTTTGAATGACAAAAACTTGACCTAATCTTGCACCATTCTGCTGATTTTGTGCTGACAGTGCATTCAGAAAGTATTCAGACCACTTCACTTTGTCCACATTTCGTTATGTTACAGCCTTATTCTAAAAAGGATTAAATTATTTTTTTAAATCTTCAATCTACACACAATATCCCATAATAAAAAAATGAAATTGGGTGTTTAGAAATTTTTGAAAAGTAATTAAAAAGAAATAACTGAAATATCACATTTACATAAGTATTCAGACCCTTTACTCAGTACTTTGTTGAGGCACCTTTGGCAACGATTACAGCCTCAAGTCTTCTTGGGTATGACGTTACAAGCTTGGCACACCTGTATTTGGGTAATTTCTCCCATTCTTCTCTGCAGATCCTCTCAAGCTCTGTCAGGTTGGATGGGGAGCGTCGATGCACAGCTATTTTCAGGTCTCTCCAGAGATGTTCGATCGGGTTCAAGTCCGGGCTCTGGCTGGGCCACTCAAGGACATTCACAGACTTGTCACAAAGCCACTCCTGCATTGTCTTGGCTGTGTGCTTAGGGGCATTGTCCTGTGGAAGGTGAACCTCCGCCCCAGTCTGAGGTCCATAACGCTCTGGAGCAGGTTTTCATCAAGGATCTCTCTGTACTTTGCTCCATTCATCTTTCCCTCGATTCGTGTCCCAGTTCCTGCCACTGAAAATCATCCCCACAGCATGATCTGCCACCGCCCTGCTTCACCGTAGGTAAGGTATTGGCCTGGTATTGAGCGGTGCCTGGTTTCCTCCAGACGTGATGCTTGGCATTCAGGCCAAAGAGGTCAATTTTGGTTTCATCAGACCAGAGAATCTTGTTTAGGTGCCTTTTGGCAAACTCCAAGCGGGCTGTCATGTGCCTTTTACTGAGGAGTGGCTTCTGTCTGGCCACTCGATCATAAAGGCCTGATTGGTGGTGCGCTGCAGATATAGTTGTCCTTCTGGAAGGTTCTGCCATCTCCACAGAGGAACTCTGGAGCTCTGTCAAAGTGCCCATCGGGTTCTTGGTCATCTCCCTGACCAAAGGCCCTTCTCCCCCGATTGCTCAGTTTGGCCGGGCGGCCAGCTCTATGAAGAGTCCTGGTGGTTCCAAAGTTCTTCCATTTAAGAATGATGGAGACCACTGTGCTCTTCAGGACCTGCAATGCTGCAGAAATTGTTTTATACCCTTCCCCAGATCCGTGTCTCGACACAATCCTGTCTCGGTTTACGGACAATTATTAGTGAGTCTGAATACCTATGTAACTGTGATATTTCAGTTTATTTTTAATTGCAAAAATGTCTAAACACCTGGATTCGCTTCTTCATTCTGGTGTATTGTGTGTAGATTGATGATTAAAAAAAAAGAATTTAATCCATTTAAAAATAAGGCTATGTGTAGCAAAATGTGGAAAAAGTGAGGAGGTCTGAATACTTTCTAAGTGCACTGTTCATTCATTGTTCATTGTTCATTCATTGTTGTATTTATCATTACTGTGTGGGTACACATTACTCCGAGCTTCATGTGAACAGGGAATTTCATTGCCCCATGGCGTATATGACAATAAACTAACCTGTATGATTTGACATTTCCTCCAAATCTGCTGGTCCTGAACACAAAGGCATCTAGATTTCCATCCAGACAGAGGATGCAGTACATTCAACAGGACTTAGCCAATCTCCTAAACATCTTTCAACAACAGTGATACAATCCCTGCAAAACTAATCTCTAGCATTGTTGGTGCTTCCTCAGCTTCACCCGTGCCGAGTTCATGTAGCCTCAGCCCAATTCTGGGAATGATGCCTAATCTGCCCAAGCCTGAGGTGGTTGGGACACTTTTGTCATAGATTCATAGTCCTAGCCTGAGTGATGGAGACACATCAGCTCAATGGTGAATACAACCCTTAGCCCCATAGTGACATTGTTTAAGTAATAGTGGCTTTAAGAAGCAATAGTGACCAAGAGTGGTGCCCAACAGCCCAATAGTGCCCAAAACAGCCAAAGCCCCCAAATATCTCCCAGTCTCTGGGAGTACTATTGTTTTGTTAGCACCAGCCTGGGAATAATGGAATCTTGGGATCAATGAAGCGAGTGTTGGAGTCTCCTTGGCCTATCAGTGAGAGTGGAAATACCTGCTCAGATCAACACTGAGATCAATGAAGTCGCTAAAACTCTAAAATGGGTGTGTTGAATCTCTCCGCTCAACAGCTGAATTGATGGAGCCTCCTTAACCCAATCCCCACACAAGCCAATCCAGTAGTGTTAATGTCCCACCAGTCTGAAAATGTCAGTGTTGAGCACACATCCCACAATAACAGGCCCCGTCTGCCTGCGTTTTTTAAGGCATGTTTCCCCTCCTAACCCAATAGTTCTGAAGATTCTTAATCCAGTATAAGAGCCAAGCACCCTAAAACCATATAACCATATAACAATTACAGCACGGAAACAGGCCTTCTCGGCCCTTCCAGTCTGTGCCCACCATTTATTTTCCCCTAGTCACATCTACCTGCACTCAGACCATATCCCTCCATTCCCTTCCCGTCCATATACCTATCCACTTTACTTTTAAATGTTAAAATCGATCCTGCCTCTACCACTTCTGCTGGAAGCTCATTCCACACAGCCACCACTCTCTGAGTAAAGAAGTTCCCCCTCATGTTACCCCTAACCTTCTGTCCCTCAATTCTCATGTCATGCCCTCTTGTTTGAATCTTCCCTACCCTCAATAGGAAAAGCTTATCCACTGTCAACTCTTTCATCATTTTAAAGACCTTAATCAAGTCCCCCCTTAACCTTCTGCGCTCCAAAGAATAAAGACCTAACTTGTTCAACCTTTCTCTGTAACTTAGTTGCTGGAACCCAGGCAACATTCTAGTAAATCGCCTCTGTACTCTTTCTATTTTGTTGATATCCTTCCTATAATTAGGCGACCAAAATTGTACACCATACTCCAGAATTGGTCTCACCAATGCCTTGTACAATTTTAACATTACTTCCCTACTCTTATATTCAATGCTCTGATTTATAAAGGCCAGCACACCAAAAGCTTTCTTTACCACCCTATCTACATGTGATTCCACCTTCAGGGAACTATGCACAGTTATTCCTAGATCCCCCTGTTCCACAGCATTCCTCAATTCCCTACCATTTGCCATGTACGTCCTATTTTGATTTATCCTGCCAAGATGTAGCACTTCACACTTATCAGCATTAAACTCCATCTGCCATCTTTCAGCCCACTCTTCCAAATGGCCCAAATCTCTCTGTAGACTTTGAAAATCTACTTCATTATCCACAGCACCACCTATCTTAGTATCATCTGCATACTTACTTATCCAATTTTCCACCCCATCATCTAGATCATTGATGTTCATGACAAACAACAGTGGACCCAACACAGATCCCTGAGGCACGCCACTGGTCACCGGCTTCCAACCTGACAAACAGCCATCCACCATTACTCTCTGGCATTTCCCATTCAGCCACTGTTGAATCCATCTTGCTACTCCGCCATTAACACCCAAAGATTGAACCTTCTTAACCAACCTTCCATGGGGAACCTTGTCAAAGGCCTTACTGAAATCCATATAGACAACATCCACTGCTTTACCCTCATCAATTTCCCTAGTAACCTTTTCAAAAAATTCAAGAAGGTTTGTCAAACATGAACTTCCAGGCATGGTATAAAACTAATGGTATTTGTCGTTATGCCAACAATGAGCATTGGTAACCCTACAGCCGAACAACAGGATAAAGAAGACCCCACAGCTCAAACATCCAAAAACAATGGATCAGCAATGGACCCAACTGTTGGTTTGTTGGTTCCCCTCAACCCAAAAATGTGAGACTTGGTGCCCCTTGGCCCTTTTTAATGGTGCAACCTTAGACCAGCAATAGGCATGCAATGACATTCTCACCCTAGCGAACAGCCCCCTCGGTCCTGCAGAGTGTGCTGCTCCCCCACCCTCACTGAGAAAGACGGTGGCCCTCATTACTGACCGGTTGCACTGATGCCTCCTCAACCAAGCTCAGCAAGTGTCCATGGCTGCCCCTTCAATTCTGTCCCACAAATATCGGTGCTGCAAAACCCTTCTAAAGAGGGTTTTCACGCTCTATTCTGGCAATGGGTGGTGCCCGTGCCCTCCTCTGGGAATGTTTATGTCCATTACATTTCAGTGCCTCCTCAATCCTGCCTGTGGAGTACTGCTGCTTTTTCAGTATAATGGTCTAGAATGTGGGGTTATGAGGATTTCCTATGATGAGCACCACCAGGTTTTCACTGACCCTCTGCACCCTCCAGCCTGTGATTGTTGTCTGTTGACATGGGGTATGAGATGTTTACTGATTGATCCTATTTCTCTTTTTATTTGCAGAACTCGAAGCCGCTCCTTTCCAGGTGAGAGCATTTCATTCATCTGGCGTCTGCTGCTGGCTGTGAGCATTCCTGTGCCTGGGAGAGTGAGAGTGGGATGCTGCGTGGAAAGGTTGTCAAAGTGGAGCCGGTGAATGCTTGATCCTTGAGTAATAATGACCACGGCTTGCAGTGTTACTGGTGGTGACTAGGATGTGGGAGAGGCATGGGCTATTTAATTTAGAGATACTCGGACATCTGTTAGACAGGAAGAATGAAATGACGAGGGAACCATGAATGCATCTACATTCGGCTGAGAAATGAACTTTAAAGCAACAGACTATGCATGTAAAAATGCATTGATCAACATGCGCAATGTGAAAGTATTGCATGGAGTCCCAGCTTGGAATGAATCCTTTGCCAAGATGATGACGTGTGTGGTGTAGCCTTCCGTTAAAGTTGTTCAGTACATTTTTCCTGTAGTTGACGCATTGTGAAGATCATGTTGGATGTGCCACGTGATGGTTTAAAACCGGCTTTTGTCTCCGGAAGGATTTTCTTGGCTAAAGGCTTGAGTCGGTTGTTCATGATGCGAGCGAGGACCTTGCCTGCTGTTACTAATAGGGAAATTCCACAATAGTTTCCGCAGTCAGATCGATCACCTTTCCTTTTGTAGATGGTAACGATTGCTGAGTCTCTAAAGTCTCCTGGTACGTCTTCATTTATCCAGATCTTGATGAAAAACAACTCGACGGAATACCAGCCGAGGTCTACAACATTGGAGGTAACCTGCTCCATTAGCAACTGCATCAACTTCTCATCAAGATCACTGGCATCACTGTTGCTGTTGACTTGTCGTGGCTGTCCCTCGAGGTCAAGGATGATGGTCTACATTCTGTTGTTTTTATGGACTCTCAGGTGGCTTATGAGTCCAATCCTGGCTTTGAAAGTTCTTCGACATTCAGGACAGGTAATTCCAGATGGCAGATCGGGCTTTGGTTGTTGCTGCCTCTCTTTCCGTTTTCTTCTCTTTTCTAATTCTGGACATCTCTTGGCTCCGATGGTCGCTGTTCCTTCGTGGATGATGGTTCGCCAGAGTTTCCTGTCCTTGACATTAGTAGAAGGTTTGCTTTGGTAGACGCTCATCTTCCATCTGAACAACATGGCCCACCCATCTTAGTTGGCTCTTGATGACGAAGGCTTTGAAGCTAGATCTTTTTGCTTCATTTAGCACGCTGACGTTGGTTCTTCTGTCTTCCCAGCTGATATTTAAGCTGCTTCGAAGACATTGTTAATGGACATTTCAAGTGTTTTCGGATGCCGTTGGTATGTTGTCCAGGTTTCTGATGCATACAGGAGCGTTGGAATCACCACTGCCTTGTACACTAACATTTTGGTGTCTGTTCGGATGTCACGATTTCGAAAGACTCTCATTCGAAGTCGTCCAAAAGCTGTTCCAGCACACTTAAGATGATGTTGGATCTCGTCATCAAGGTTGACATTGGATGAGAGGTGACTTCCAAGGTACGGAAAGTGATCCACATTTTCCGGGGAGAGGATCTGCAGAGAAGAATGGGAGAACTTACCCAAATACAGGTGTGCCATGTTTGTAGCATCATACCCAAGAAGACTTGAGGCTGTTATCGCTGCCAAAGGTGCCTCAACAAAGTTCTGAGTAAAGGGTCTGAATACTTATGTAAATGTGATATTTCAGTTATTTATTTTTAATTATTTTGCAAAAATATCTAAACAACTGTTTTCGCTTTCTTTATTATGGGGTATTATGTGTAGATTGATGAATTTAAAAAAAATCCATTTTAGAATAAAGCTGTAACAAAATGTGGAAAATGTGAAGGGGTCGGAATACTTTCTGAATGCACTGTATTTTAAATGTTGTTATTTGACCTGCCTCAACTACCTCCTCTGGCAATTCATTCCATATACCCACCACTCTCTGAGTGAAAAGGTTGCCCCTTGGGTTACTATTAAATCTTTCCGCTGTCACCTTAAACCTATGTCCTCTGGTTCTGGATTGCCCTACCCTGGATAAAATATTCTGCACAATCTCCCTGTTAATTACCGTCATCATTTTAAACACCTTCATAAGATCACCCCTTAGCTGTATGCGCTTCAAGGAATAGTCTAGCTTGCTCGATCTCTCCCTTAGCTCAGGCCCTCAAGTCCTGGCAACATCCTCGTAAGCGTTCTATGCATTCTTTCCAGCTTATTGACATCCTTCTTATAACATGGTGACCAAAACTGAAAACAATAATCCAAATGTGTGTTAACCAAAAGTCGTGTACAACTATAATGTAACGTCTCCACTTCTATACTCAATACCCTGACTGGTGAAGGCCAATTTACCACCAACGCAGGTGAGAAATTGGAGACTGGTATGGATGGTGATGAAAGAAAGTTTAGTGTAGGGACAGAGTAGGGAGCAGAAAGGCAGGGAAGGAGGAAGGACTTTTGGTTTAATTTGCACATATTTTTACAAGAAGTGTAATACGTAAAACCGACAAACTCATGGAATGGATACGTAGGTGCAACTAGGACAGAAGCCAGGCTAAGAGAGGGGCAGGACTGGACGCTTAATGTTCCAGGGTACAGGTGCTTCAGGAGGAACAGAAGTGAGGGTAAATGAGGAGGGGGTGTTGCGCTATTGATCTAGGAGGATGTTAGCACAGTGGTCAGAAGTGACATTACTGACGGTTTGTCCAATGAGGTTACATGGTTGGAGCAGAGAAACAAGAAATGGATGATCACCTTGTTGGGAGGAGACTACAGGTCCCCAAATAGTCAACAGGAATAGTGAGATTGAACGAGAACTTACCAGTTCGAAGGTTGATCTTTATTTCATGAGGAGTTGCGGTGAGGGATTTCGTGAAGAGCCCGCCTGCACGCATGCGCGACATTCTTCAAAGTAGCGGTGTGGAATCACAGAAACAACAACAGAAATGATTTGGCATAGTAAGATTGAAAGAGACTCTAATTACCAGTTGAGGATGATCGAGGGTTGGGAGCGGAGGGCACGAAATCCCTCACCGCAACTCCTCATGAAATAAAGATCAACCTTCGAACTGGTAAGTTCTCGATCAATCTCACTATTTCATTTCGGAGTCACGTGAGTGACTTCGTGAAGACTTCAAAGCTTCTGTGATTCCGCGCCCTGGACCACGTCCATGCTGTCACACACCACTTATGAGGATGGATGGGAGTAATCAATTTTCCAGACTGCTTGTACTGAAAGACAAGAGCAACATTTGTTAACAACAAAAGAAAACCCCTTATGCGGGGACATCTCCACGTTCTTGACCTGCATTCAGCACGGCTTCGGCGAACTGTAGAGGAGCGGCAACACATGTATTGTAGAACCGCTGGAAGGCGGCTTCGTACGCCATCCTACTGTGGCAAGAATATGGTCCATGGGCACCTCCATGACCCTTGCCTCCGACGTTGATGCATGCCCTGGTGGAATGGGATGTGAAGATATTAGTGTCAACACGTGACTTACCCAAGACGATCCTGAGCCACCTGGATATCATCTGGACCGTCACTCCATGGTGAGGGTTCTCCATTCCTCCAGTTTTCTTGGCACTTTCACAAATTGACGGATATGGGCGGCTAAATATAGCCGTGCATCAGCGGGGTATGCCCGGAACTTCAGCTGCAGCCCTGAGTACCCAGGTCTATGCTGCTTGAGTAGCTCGTCTATGACGAAGACTACTTCCGCAGGGGTAGAGATCATCCTGTCGATCTGGACTTTGCGGAGTGTCTGTACCCTCTGTGCTGAAGTCAGTGCCAGTAACATAACCAGCTTCAGGGTGAGTTAGTCCAGTTCCAGGCCCTCCATGGGCAACCACGTCCTGAGCAGGGTGAGTATTTCCCCGATATCCCAGGTGATATTATAGCGTGGTCTGGGCAGATTCGAATTGAATATTTCCCGCATAAGTCTGGACACCAGCCTGTTGGATCCTACCTTAACAGTGAGGTAGAATGACAGCGCACTTGAGGCGCTGTTGATGGCACTGTAGCTCAGGTGCTCATTATGATGCAACCCCGGCAGAATTCCAACACGACGGTTATGGTTACAGCGTCGTAGGTAATATGGGAGCGGCCGCAGTAGGTTTCCCCTTTACGAACGTGAGAGAGGTATTACCGCCTGGTGAACTCCCAGCATGATGCTCCGATGGTATCCAAGGTTCTAGATGATATGCCATACCGCAGTAATGGCCTGTGCAGAACCTTCAAGCCAGCAAGGTTAGATGACTGTGGCAGGGATGTGGTCCCCCTGAGACAGGGTTTGTACCAATTATGGGCAACCCTCGAAGAGGACCCAAGTTTGACTGATCAAATCAAGGACCACCGGATACCATGGCTGCGTAGGCCAGTCGGGTATGATAAGAAAGCCCTTAGCAGCATTGGTCTGGATACCCGCCACACCCGACTGACGAGGCAAAATGGAGGAAAGGCATAGAAACCCATATCCCTCAGTCCAGCGACGCATCCATCGCCATTGCCCCAGGATCGGGTCCCACAAACGTATGTTGGTACCTGATGGTTCAACCGTGACGCAAAGAGGTCGATATCCGGTTCACCAAATTTGGCAGTAAATTTTAGCGGATATATGGAGATTCATCATCCACTTGATGTGGTCATAGAGTATGCGTGACCTGATGTCCGCCAGTGTATAGAGCTCACCTGGGAAACAGGTAGCTGAAATCCAAATAGTTCGTTTAACACACCAGAGCCAAATTATATCTGTCAATCCATCACATGAAAGTGACCTGGTACCGCCCATATGGGTGAGATATGCCACCGCAGTGGTATTATTCATTTGGAGACGGACATGAGCATCAGTAAGGCTAGGACAAGAAGCTCGAAGTCCGTGAAATGCTCCCAGCATCTCCAAATAGTTTATCCCTTGTGACAACAAGAAGGTAAATTCAAGGGTGTCCCATCTGCCCTCACAACTGGAGCAGTTGTCCATAGCACCCCGGACATGGGAGCTTGCGTCTGTTTGGAAGTATACCATCGGATTGGCCAAAATGATGGATTTAAGTGAGACATAAATATTGTCAATTCTCCATTGTAACGCAATCTGTGCCTTGAAGGCAGCTGCATTGGTCTATCAGCTGGAAAAAAGCTACAATCTTGCCAACCACCGTAGAAGTTTGATGAATTGATGGTATACTAGCCCAGACTAGACCCTAGCATAGTTGGGTGGCCCTCACGTGATTGGAATCCACCATAACGCAGATACCCTTAACCTGTGAAGGGCAGGAGGTTGATTTATCTGGATGGGTAATGAACCCCATTTGGTGAAACCCGTCCACGAGCTGACACTGCCAGATCGGCTAATTCCCAATAATTAGGACAACACTTAGACAGGCGAACACTATGTGATTTTGTCACCTAGTGTAACCAGAATTAATTATAGCAATTTCAGAATAATCTAGGGGTGTGTAAGCCCATTTGGCAAAGCTCTGTAGAACCAGAACCGATCCATCCAGATAAATGACAAGAACGTCCTGTGGCATTTCTGAATGGATACTGAATAGCACGCATCTTTAATCAATGCACGCCACAAAGCAGCCCCCCAGAACCCAAGAACTTAGATGTCTGGAACGTTTCCAGGTTGAAAATGGGTATATTCTACAAAGTATTCAAATGGCGCAAAGCAAAAATATAAGTCGACATCCTCCATCCCTCCTTGTGACTGTAAATTATTCAGCCTAGCCTACTGCCGCTTATTGCTGGACAGTATAAATTTCGGATCTGCATATGCTGGGATGGAGGGATGTCACCATTGATGAAATTCAATCGCATGGCCTTGAATACTTTGTAAGATAAACTCATCAGACATGATGGGACCGCATGCCCCCGGAAAGAGCCGTAGTTCCCCACCAACATGTGAAACTCAACATGCAGGAGCACGAAATCCAGACCACCTTACCGTCATGGTTATCGGCGGCCCTTGAGATGCATGGCCGTATGTGGAGGTGCTGGATTCTGAAATTTGAGGCGGAGCTGGAGCGGAGGCCCTTGCTGGCCTCATGGCAGTGCCTTCCTGGTCGAGAGATGGGACCACATGAGTCCCACCAACCCTCTTGGAGAAGTCTTCCCCGAAATCTTTTGATTCTGTTGCAGGAGGGGCTCCAACATCCGCTCCATCCTGGCCAATACGCCCCTTGAGCTAAGAACTCGGGCGGACGGAGTCCTCATGTTCTGCTGAACTGCTGGGGCTTCGTCCATCGGCCCGCACCTCATCGAGGTGAACCTGGTGCCGGAGGTTGTCGCCGGTAGCCGCTGCAGCGAAGCTGAGCGATTCCCGCGCGGGAGGTACCCTCAAACGCCTCCCCGGCGGAGCTTGGTCTCGCTGCCTCGGAGGGCAAATGCGATGGGAAGTCGGCACCTGACTTAGCATGGAGATCCGACGCCCGCGCGGGCTTGCCGGCTGCCCATATCATGGACCTAGCCGACGCATAGTCTCGTCCTCCCATCCATGGGGGACTCGGCGACCGTGGCGTATGGGCTCGTTGAAGGGAGGAGCAGTTCGCTGGCCTTAGTGTCTGCTGATGGTTCTTAGCTACTGCTGACGATGGTTAACCTCCCTGTGCCTACTGGAGCTGGATGGCTCCTTTCCAGTAGCCGCGTCATGCGGCCATACGCCCTTCACCCTGAACACTGGGGTGGTCGGAGACCTCCGGCTCAGAAAGATTGCCGGGGCTCCTTTCATCAGCCCGCACCTCTGAGAAGTGATCTCGGTGCCGGAAGTTGTTGCTATCGGCCGCCGCAGCGAAACCGCGCGATTCCCGCGCGGGAAAGGTGTTCAACCGTCTCCGTTTTACGGGAGCGGAAGCCGTTGCCACAAAGGGCCCTGACGGCTTGGGGTCGACTCCAGCAGAAGCATGGAGCGACGCCCGTGCGGGCTTGCCGGCTGTCCACATCGTGGACCTTGCCGACGCACGGTCTCGTCCCCCCCATCCACGGGGGACTCGGCGACCGAGGCGGGACCGTACCCAAGCCCCCCGTCCCGGCGGCGGGGTTTGGGAGTTGGGTAGCAGACCTCACAGACCCAGGTCCCGCCGTTGCACCAGACCGCACCATGGCGGCTGGTGGAGCCTTGGCCCGAACCGGGTTTAGGCTTACGGGCTCCTCCCCTGCCCTTCAACGAAGGGCTAGCGGAGGGGGGTCGGGCCGCAGCACGACCCCTTCCCCGTGGTCGCCAATGGCAGGGTCCACCCTTTCGAGAGGCACCCCGTTCTCGGAGCACTGGAGCTCCTGCTCCTCGAATCAGCACTGGAGCTCCTGCTCCTTGAATCAGCACTGGAGCTCCTGCTCCTCGAATCAGCACTGGAGCTCCTGCTCCTCGAATCAGCACTGGAGCTCCTGCTCCTCGAATCAGCACTGGAGATCCTGCTCCTCGAATCAGCACTGGAGCTTCCGCTCCTCGAATCAGCACTGGAGCTCCCGCTCCTCGAATCAGCACTGGAGCTCCCGCTCCTTGAATCAGCACTGGAGCTCCTGCTCCTTAATCCAGCACTGGAGCTCCTGCTCCTTGAATCAGCACCGGAGCTCCTGCATAGCGGCGGGTCGGGCCCGGTAACAACAGGGCTCCCCGACATCCACGCCTATTTCCATGCCACGTACCTGCAGGGAGAGAACATAACATACACCCGCCACAACAAGACACCAACTCACACTGGAGCTCCGGTGTATCGGCGGGTCGGGCCCTGTACCAACAGGGCTCCCCGACTACCACGCCTATTTCCCGGCCCGACTCGCAGGTGAGCCGCTGAGGAGGGCTCCGGGATAAGTGGCCGGCGACTCCAATCCACGTTCCTGTAGGGAGAGAACACACTGCTCCCCCCCCCCAACAGGAAACACCAACTCTAGGGGGCTTAGCCTTACCTGAGTCGGCCCTCTGAAGGGCTGGTCGGGAGCCGCGCTCCCCACCAGCCGTCGGCAGCAATGCGATGCGACGATATGTCGCGCATGCGTGCAGGCGGGCTCTTCACGAAGTCACTCACGTGACTCCGAAATGAAATTAGAAAGCATATATGCACAGAGGTTGCAGTCAGTTGCAGAACTAAAAAGGTTGTCATAGTTGGGGAGTTTCACTTTCCCAATATCCACTGTGAATGTCGTAATGTGAAAGGTTTAGATGGGTGGAATTTGTCAAATGTGTTCAAGAGTTTCCTCCAGCAATATGTGGAGGGCCCCACACAGGCAATACTTGATCTGGCCTCGGGCAATTGGGGGGGGAAATTGGATAAGGTATTCATGGATGAGTCTTTTGGGACCAATGACCACTGTTCTATTAGGTTTAATACAGTTATGGATAAAGAGCGGGCAGGCCTACAAGTTAAAATTCTAAATTATCTTAAGGCCAACTTTGAGGGTATAAGACAGCAACTTGCTCAAGTTGATTGGAGTAGGTTTTTTGAAAGAAAAGGCACATCAGGAAAGTGGGATGTTTGTAAAAGATGCTGACAATAACTCAGGACTTGCATGCTCCTGTTAGAGTGAAGGGCAAGGCAGGTGAGCGTAAGGAAGCTTGGATGACAAGGTACTATCATAACATTTGAGAAACAATGGGACCGGTACAGGGATAGGGCAGGTTTGGAGGGTTATGGACCAATTGCAGGCAGGTGGGACTAGTATAGATGGGGCATGATGGTCAGTGTGTACAAGTTGGGCCAAAGGGCCAGTTTCTACACTGCATGCCATTATGACTCTAGTCATAGGCCTTCCACCATTACCCTCTCCTTCCTACCATGAAGCCAGAGGTACCAATCCCTCAAGTCCTGGCAATATACTTATGAATCTGTTCTGTGATCACTACAGCTCAATTTCATCCTTCCTATAGTATGGCAGTCAGAACAGTACATAATACTCTGAGTCTGCAGAAGGGTCTCGACCCGAAAGGTCGCCTATCTCCTTCGCTCCTTAGATGCTGCTGCACCCGCTCAGTTTCTCCAGCTTTTTGTGTAACCCACATAATACTGTCGTTGTGTTCTCCCCAATTTCCCACATATATATAACGTGACGTCCCAACTCGAGGATGTTGCGTCCAATGAAGTTAAGCATGCCACCGCCATCTTCACCACCTGGTCTACTGTGTTGCCACTTTCTGGGAAATATGTACATGTACCTCTAGGTGTCGCTGTCTCCAACACTCCACAGTGGTCTGTCATTTTCTGTTTAAGTTCGGCCCTGGTTTAACTTATCAAAATACATAGATTTTCACTTATCTTCCATTTGCCACACTTTAGCTCACTGTTTCTGTATCGCTATCCACCACACCACCAATTTTGGTGTCATCCACAAACTTACTAATTATGTCTCCCACATTCTCATCCAAATTGTTAATATATGTGAGAAACAGCTGCTAACCCAGCTAACCCTGTGGCACATCTCTGGTAACAGTCATCAGAGATGCTGCCTGTTCCGCTGAGTTACTCCAGCATTTTGTGTCTATCACCAGGAATTTCATTTGTCTTCATTTTTGTAGTGCAGAGGAGGTTTATAAAAATTGGCAGATAGGTTTGCATTATTGCCAGGTTTAATTTCCATTATAAATGTTGAAATATTTCATCATTCCTCATCACAGATTGAGTGAGGCACAGGACGTTACTGATGTAGACAAATCAGCATTCACCCTGAACCTCTCTGCCGACTCTCATCTCATCCAGAAGAGGCTGAATAGATCGGGTAAAATATTACTCGGACATACTTCACATTGTTTATTAATGATTTGGACAAGGGGATTGAAGGCTTTGTGGCCAAGTTTGCAGATGATACGAAAATAGGTGGAAGAACAGGTAGTGTGGAGAAAACAGGGACACTGCAGAAGGACTTGGACAGGTTGGGAGAGTGGGCAGGGAAGTGGCAGGTGGAATATAGTGTGGAGTCATGTATTTTGGTAGTAGGAATAAAGTCACTTTCAAGTCAAGACTTTTATTTCTATAGCACATTTAAAAAACAACCCTCGTTGACCAAAGTGCTTTACATTGGTGGAGGTACTAACGTTACACAACAGTGGTTCATAGGTTAAGTACATACATAAATACATACACATAGCCCTCGCTCAGAGGACGTCAAGACAGGCTTGAGAGTAAACATGAGTTTTAAGTCTCGACTTAAGGGGGCAGTTCTGATGGGAAGAGGGAAGATGGGAAGATGGGAATAAAGGCAGGAGAGAATCTCATTCTAAATGGGGAGAGAATCCAGAAATCAGAGGTGCAAAGGAACTACCTCCGATTCTCAAAAAGTTAATCTGCAAGGAATCGGTAGCAAAGAAAGCAAACTCACTGCCAGCATTTATTTCAAGAGGGCAAGTTATACAAAAACAGGGATGTAATGCTGAGGCTCTATAAGGTGCTGGTAGAACCGCATTTAGAATATTAAGTAATTTTGGGCCATATCTGAGGAATGATGTGCTGGATCTGTAGAGGGTCCAGAGGAGGTTTACAATGCACAATACAGAGGATGGTAAAAGATGGCTCACAGTGTACGGTAAATCCTTTAGAGAGGTGGGGGGGGGGGGGGGGGGGGGGGGGGGGGGGGGGGGAGAGAAGGAGAGAGAAAATGGGGAGAAGGAGTGGAGACACTTTAAAAAAGTCAGACAAAAGTCAGACAATGTTTAATAAAATTTAGCGTGCATTTAACATTACCGGTCGTTTTTCCTTGGTCCTGAAAACTCCAATGAGCCAATTAAAATGCCCGGTCAGCGAAGGAGATTGCCTAAGGCTGCCCTCGACTGCCTGTAACTACATAGCGACCCCACTCCACTGCACTACGAGTTAAAAAGAACCATGCCGACCAAATTTTACTCGCGGAAAATCTTCCAACATGCTGAAAAATTTTCCGCAACCTAGCTGAGGCTGCGAGTATGCTGGAATTTCCCTCGAGCACGAAGGACAGTTCCAGTGATCTCATAGAACCTCCTAGGACCACGTGTCGACCATGCTACAAGTATGAGTCGAGGGCAAACTCTTCTAAACTGGCAGATTAGATCGCCGCAGTGGGACAGCCCTATAGATTTTTAGATCTTTTCATTTCTAGGCGTGCTCACCACCCAGTGATGACCCCTTCTCCCGTCTGCAACGGACCCCCTCCTCTTGGACCCTCCCCCCCCCCCCCCCGGATGGCCCTCTACCTTCTTTGGACCTTTTCATTTCCAACTGCCGGCAGGACATCAACCGCCTCAAATTTTCTACTCCCCTTACTCACTGTATCCTCTCCTCCCCGAACGTACAGGACTCCGCTCACTCTGCAGCAACCCCGAATGGATAATCAAACCCGCCAACAAGGGAGGTGCCGTGGTAGTCTGGCGCACTGACCTCTACCGGGCTGAGGCCAGGCAACAACTCTCAGACACCTCCTCCTACTTATCCTTGGACCATGACCCTACAGACCACATACCACAATTTCCACATACCACAATTCCATCCTATACCCCCTGGTCCAATCCCTCCCTAACTAAGTCCAAGACACTTCACATGCTCTTCATCTCCTCAATTACGTCCGTTTTCCAGGCCCCCACTCCTTCATCTTTACTATGGATGTCCAGTCACTCTACACCACCATCCCCCACCAGGAGGGTCTTAAAGCCCTCCGTTTCTTCCCAGACCGCAGAACCAGCCAATTTCCATTTACCAATACTCTCCTCCACATAACGGAGCTGGTCCTTACCCTCAACAACTTCTCCTTGAGCTTCTCCCATTTCCTCCAAATCCAAGGCATAGCTATAGGCACATGCATGGGCCCAGGCTATGCCTGCCTCTTTGCAGGTTACGTACGTCTTTGTAGGGTACATCACTGTTGCAGGCGTACACTGGCCCTATCCCCGAACTCGATCTCCACTACATTGCCGACTGCATTGGTGTTATGTCCTGCACCCATGCAGAACTCACGACTTCATCAACTTCACCAATAATTTCCATCCTGCACTCAAATTCACCTGGACCATTTCTGACATCTCCCTACCATTTCTAGATCTCACCGTCTCCATCACAGGAAACAGAACATTGACCGACATCTACTGCAAACCTACTGACTCCCATAACTATCATGACTACACTTCTTCCCATCCTGCTTCTTGTAAGGACTCTATCCCCTACTCCCATTTCCTGCATCTGTGCCACATCTGCGCCCAGGATGAGGTGTTCCATACCTGGGCATCGGAGATGTCCTCATTCTTTAGGAAACGGGGGTTCCCCTCTTCCATTATAGATGAGGCTCTCACTAGGGTCTCCTCGATACCCCACAGCTCCACTCTTACTCCCCCTCCCCCTATTCGTAACAAGGATAGAGTCCCCCTTGTCCTCACCTTCCACCAGACCAGCCATCGCATACAGCATATAATCCTCCAACATTTTCGCCACCTCCAACGGGGTTCCACTACTAGCCACATCTTCCCACCTCCACCCCTTTCTGCTTTCTGCAGAGACTGTTCCCTCCGAGACTCCCTGGTCAACTTGTCCCTTCCCACCCTTCCCACCCCCTCCCCGGTACTTTCCCCTGCAACAGCAGATGTAACACCTGTCTCTTTACCTCCCGCCCCCCGACTCCATCCAAGGACCCCAAACCACCTTACCAGGAGAGGGAAAGCTTCACTTGCACCTCATCCAACCTCATCTATGCAGAAGTGGTGGAGGCAGGATCGATTTTAACATTTAAAAGTAAAGTGGATAGGTATATGGATGGGAAGGGAATGGAGGGGTATGGTCTGAGTGCAGGTAGATGGGACTAGGGGAAAATAAATGGTCGGCACGCTGGAAGGGCCGAGAGGGCCTGTTTCCGTGCTGTAATTGGTATATGGTTATATGGTTATACTGTATCCACTGTTCCAGGTGTCAACTTCTCTACATCGGTGAGACCAAGCGCAAGCTCGGCGATTGTTTCGCTGAACACCTCCGCTCAGTCCGTCGTGACCTTCCTGATCTGCCGGTGGCCCAGCACTTCAACTCCCCCTCCCATTCTCAATCTGACCTTTCTGTCCTGGGCCTCCTCCATTGCCAGAGTGAGGGCCAGCTCAAATTGGAGGAACAGCGCCTCATATTTCGCTTGGGTAGTTTACACCCCAACATTGACTTCTCCAGCCCTTCAGATAACTTTAGATAGCCCTTGCTCTCTCTCTCCATCCCCTTCCCCTTCCCAGTTCTCCCACCAGTCTTACTGTCTCCACCTACATTCTATCTTTGTCCCGCCGGCCCCCTGCCCTAACATCAGTCTGAAGAAGAGTCTCGACCCGAAACGCCACCCATTCCTTCTCTCCATAGATGCTGCCTCACCCGCTGAATTACTCCAGCATTTTGTGTCTACCTTCGATTTAAACCAGCATTTGCAGTTCTTTTTTACACATAGATAGATTCTTGATTAATACAGGTGTCAGAGGTTATGGGGAGAAGGCAGGAGAATTTGGTTAGGAGGGAGAGATAGATCAGCCATGATTGAATGGTGGAGTAGACTTGATGGGCTAATTTTACTCGTATCACTTATGACCTTACGACCTTATGAAATATTGGCAGCATCAGTAAGAATAAGCTGCTTTTGTCCAATATAGTTAAGTTTTATGACAAGGAAGGTTGGGTTTATGGGGTTCAAACATCAGGGAGAGTGTTATTAACTGGGGCACTGCAGTATTTGTACTGTGTGTCCTTCACTCTCATATTTATATGCATTCTTATTGGTAAAATGGGACTCTGACTCTCCAGGAAATATTGACAATTCTACCTTGAATCTATCAGTAAATTCTACAAGGTACAAGATCAAAAGAATTTATTAGCCAAGTAAGTAAGAACATACAAGGATTTTGATCTGCAATACAAAAAAGCAGCAAGGCACACATATACATAAAAATTAACATTAACATCCACCACAGCGCACTATGATGTAAGGTATAAGGTCTTATCTTCTTCTCTCCTTTTCTCCTGCGGTCGGGGCAGTCAAACCATCCGCAGTTGGGGCAATCAAAGCTCCCACGTCTGGTGAATCGAAGCTCCCGCAATCAAAGCTCCTGCAGCTTGGAGCTCCCGAAGTCGGTCCAAACCAAGGGACCGTGAGCTCAATGATGTTAAGTCCCCAGGCTCCCGCGATTGGAGCTCCAGAAATCGATCCTTAACAAAGGGATCGCAAGGTCCACGGTGTTAAGTCCACAGGCTCCTGCGGTTGGAGCTCCGAAAAGTCGGTCCACAGCAAAGGGACTGTCAGCTCCACGATGTTAGGCCACAGTGTGGACGGAGAGACGATACGGAAAAACTTGCATCTCCGTCGAGGAAAGAGATTTTTTAAAGTTTTCTCCAACCCCCCCACATAATGCAAAACTAAAGATAGACTAGAACGAGGCATGTGCCGTCAGGGTAGGCAAAGTAGGCACTGCCTACCCTGATTAAAATTATGAAATGGTAATTATTAAATATAAATAGTAAAGGCATGGGAGAATTATGCCTATCTAAGAGGTCGATCTCTTAGGTAGGCATAATTCTCCGTGCCTTTCATCCGCTGCGCTTGCAACACGCAAAGGTCTGTGCAGCCCACGTGCCGTCAGCGCTACTTCAAGCCGTCAATGACAAGTGGAGCTGAAGGCAGCTGAAATTCTGCCTTTGCTGTACTGCGCATGTGCAACAGCCTACTGCGCATGCGCAGCGCTAGTTTCTTGCCGGGTTTTTCAAATATGGATTGTCATTATTTCAAGAGTGTCTTAGGAAACAAAGAGAGAAGAATTGAGTTTGTGCACCAATAACGTGGTAAGTACATTTCTTGGTGCTTTATGTTTTTAAATACCGTATTTCCCGGGGTGGGGGAAGAACTCCTTTCACAGTGTTTGGGGAGTCTGGCCCGGTGTAAAGTTGCGGGAGGGCAGGAGCGTTGCGAAGGATGGGATCGAGGCCAGTAACCCACTTGCGACGTTCCGGGCATGGAGCTACTGCATTTGGCCAGGGAGTGAATTAGCTCGGGTGGCTGCGAGTGGCTGCCGGGACCGGACAGCCCCTTCTGTTGGTGCCCGCTCACCTCTGGTAGTGCTCTCCATCTGAAAATCTCTCTCCTGCCGCTCGCCGGCCTCACTCATGTCAGCCGCTTCCTGCAAATCCTTAAATTCCGACAGCACAATCAAGCGACCAATTGAGTTTACTCGGCTGTCGGAATTTAAGGATTCGTGGGAAGCGGCTGACATGAGCGAAGCCGGCGAGCGGCAGGTGAAAGGTGTTCAGACGGAGAGCACTGCCAGAGGTGAGCGGGCTGGCAGAATGCGCTGAAGTGACAACCGGTTCTGCTGTCGGTCCCGAGGCCGCTCACAGTCATCCGAGCTGCTGCCTTCCCCGGAAGTGGCGGCCAGTTCTGCTGTCCGTGCCCGGAGCGCTGCGGCAGCGATGAGTGAGTTACTGACATGATCTTCGACCCCCTCCTTCTCAACACTCCTGTCCTTCCCGCAACTTTAACCCCTGGCACAGACTCTTCACACGCTGTGAAAGGAACTCTCCCTCCAATTGGTCCCTTGAATTACCATTGTCATTCAATAAGATGACAACTGATTCAACGTGCTCTCGTTTTTCCCACCATCTCTCCACCTGCCTTCATCCTCCATCCCCCATCCATTCAGTAATTAAAAAATGAAGGAGATTTAGAAGCCTTGGGCAAATTGAATTGTTACTTATTTTTATTTTTTATTTTTACGGAGAGAACAATCTGCGCATGCGTGGTTTAAGATTTTTTTTAAAGCCGACTGACTGCCTACCTTGAGTAATTACTCACGGCACGTGCCTGACTAGAACATACATTTAACAACAGACTAAAAACAACAAAGAAGAAAAGGACAAGACAGACCGTTGGTGAGGCTGCCATCGTATGGTGCCACCCAGTGGAAATTATCTGAGCAAAATAAACCTCACTAACTAAACTAATTTCTCCCCTCTAGGGAAAAGGCCACTGATGTTCCTGGATCCAAAGACAGCAAACTTCTACTTCATTCTGTCTGATGATCACAGAGCAGTAACTCTGGCTGAGGAAGAACAGAGCTACCCGAGTAACCCAGAGCGCTTCACCGATTATTACCAAGTGTTCTCTTGTGAAGCCATTTCCTCGGGATCCCACTGTTGGGATGCGGAGAGCGATGGTAACCAATGGGGCATGGGGATTGCGTACGGCAGTATTAAGAGGAAGGGGCAGTACTCTTGGTTTGGGGAAACCACTCACTCATGGTGTTTATACTTGAGTGCTGATTCGGTTGTTTTCTGGCATGATAATGAACGTACTGATAAACCACTTATACCATCTCAGAGCAGGATTCGGGTTCAATTGGATTACGAGTCTGGGATTGTGTCATTTCATCACGTCACTGATTCTCTGACACTTCTACACTCATTTTATAGCTCCTTCACTGAACCCGTATTCCCAGCTTTTTGTTGTTATAGCAGTTCACTCAAACTGTTAAATTAATCCTGGCTGTTGAGATTATTACTTTGTTCATTTGTGCCCAATGCATGGAAACAATTATAAATGCTAATAATCCAGCATTAAAGTTTGAAGCGGATTGATTGAGCAAATGTGAGCATATCAGAGAGAGTTCGTATGCATGTGTCAAAGCAGGTTATATCTTCTTGCATATGGCGTGCACAGCTTAAAGTTGTAGGACAACTTGTTCTATTTGATGTATTTGTTTGTGCACGTTGGGTTGATTGCATTAGTCGAAACAGGGTGGACCATGTGAGCGTTATATTTGGGGCGGTCAATTCAATAGTTTCATCTAATTCAATAGTCGATTCCAGTGTAGTCGCGTTTATTGTCATATACACAAGTGTGGTGAGATGCAGGTACAATGCAGCATCACAGACATGTAGACACGTAACACACAAACATAAATTATTCGTAAATTACATATAAATTCTACAAGAATGAAGAAAGGCGCCAAAAAAATACAATTGTGCAAAATGCATTACAAAAACAAGTCATAGTGCCAGAGTGGTCCGTAGTGTTCCATCGCTGAGGGAAGCTGTGTCTGAATCTAGTGGTGTGTGACTGCAGATGGGTTACTTTACTTACTAACCAATGTAGTGCTCTATTATCACAAGCTCTGCCTACTACCACACTATTCATAACATTGTAACCTGACATGTGCAGTCAGTCCATGCTGCTGTACAGCAGAAGCAACCTGCTATAGTGTGATATATGTGCTTATCAATAAATGCCATTGTACCAACCTTTGTACCATGTTTGTGAGTTACTTGACATGATGTCAGATGTGTTTGACCCACTCCGTGTTTAAGTATTTCGGTTTTTATTTAAGTACTAGACCAAGTGCAGACCCGTTGGGTCTGTTCCCCTAACATGCGGTTGCGGGGGGTGGGGGGGCAGCATGAGGCATCACACACACTAACTACCCCCCCCCCCGCACACACGCTAACTACCCCACTTGATATTATATTAATATTATTAATTTGCTCCTTTTACCCCATAACTGCCCTATCCACTGATGCATAGCCCCCAACTCACAGGCGCGTCTAGAGGGGAAGGCGGGGCTATAGAGAGTGAGGGCAGAGAGAGAGTGGGGAGAGACAGAGAGAGAGAGGAGCAGAGTCAGAAGGGCAAGAGACAGAGGGAGAGGGGTTGGAGGGGAGGAGGAGAGGATGGGTGAGGTGGGGAGGGTGGTGAGGAGGGGGGAGGGAGATGGGGAGAGAGTGGGGAGGTGGAGGGGTAGATGGGGAGAGAGTGGGGAGGGGGAGAGAGTGGGGTGCGGGAGGAGAGGGTAGGGGGAAGGGAGAGAGGGGGATGAGGATGGGGAGGGGAGGATAGCGGGGAGGGTAAAGGAGGAGATGGGTAGGGGAAAGGCGTGGGGTAGGGGGAGGATTGGTAAGGGGGGTAGAGAGCAGTGGGGGAAGGGGAGAGGAGAGGGGAACAACTACAGGACTGTTTGGAGTCTATAGACTGGGCAATGTTCAAGGACTCGGCAATGGACTTGAATGAATACGCCACAGTCGTTACATACTTCATTAAGAAATGTGTGGAGGACTGCATCGCTACAAAAACCTTCCGAGTGTTTCCCACTCAGAAACCTTGGATGAAGTGTGAGATCCGCACTCTTCTGAAGACCAGACACCGGGCATTCATGTCTGATGACACAGTGGTCTACAAGAAGTCCAGAAACGACCTTGGTAAAGCCATGAAAAAGGCCAAGAGTGCTGCTCCAAGCTGGAGGATGAGACAGATGTTCGGCAGCTGTGGCGGGGACTGAATGCAATCACCTCCTACAAGGCAAAACCAGGAGGCAGCTCGATGTCGGCGATACATCACTCCCTGATGAGCTCAATGCGTTTTACGCATGCTTTGATAGGGAGAACACCGATGTGCCTTCCCGAGCCCCCATTCGCTGTGATGGTATTTCAGTCTCAGTCACAGAGGCCGATGTCAGGAAATCCTTCAGGGGGGTGAACCCTCGAAAAGTGTTTGGACCTGATGGCATGCCTGGTCGTGTCCTAAAAACCTGTGCGGACCAACTGGCTGGAGTTTTTACATACATTTTCAACCTGTCACTTCTGAGGTCTGAGGTTCCCACCTGCTTCAAAAGGGCATCAATAATACCGGTGCCCAAGAAGAGCAAGGTGACGTGCCTCAATGACTATCGACCTGTGGCACTAACACCTGTGGTGATGAAGTGCTTCGAGAGGTTGATCATGGCGCAAATCAACTCCTACCTCGACAAAAACCTGGACCCACTGCAGTTTGTCTACCGCCACAATAGATCAACGGTGGACGCGATCTCGCTGGCCCTCCACTCCGCTCTGGACCACTTGGACAACAAAAACTCATATGTCAGGCTGCTATTCATTGACTACAGCTTGGCATTTAACACAATCATCCCCTCCAAGCTGGTTACCAAACTCGCAGAACTGGGTCTCTGTGCATCCCTCTGCAATTGGATCCTCGACTTCCTCATCCACAGACCACAGTCTGTTCCTATTGGTGGAAATGTGTCAGATTCGATAATAATCAGCACGGGAGAACCTCAAGGCTGCGTGCTCAGCCCCCTGCTGTACTCACTCTATACTCATGACTGCGTAGCCGGTCATAATGCGAACTCCATCATCAAGTTCACTGATGGGGATGAGTCAGAGTATAAAAGAGAGATCGAGCAACTGTCCATATGGTGCCAGCACAATAACCTGGCCCTCAACACCAGCAAAACCAAGGAACTGATTGTAGACACTGGAAGGAGTAGGATGGGGACCCACAGTCCTGTTTATATCAACGGGTCGATGCTTGAAAGGGTCAAGAGCTTCAAATTCCTGGGTGTGCACATCTGTGAAGATCTTTCCTGGTCCGAGAACACAGATGCAATTATTAAGAAAGCTCATCAGCGCCTCTACTTCCTGAGAAGATTACGGAGAGTTGGTCTGTCAAGGAGGACAGTAGAGAGCTTGCTGACTGGTTGCATCATGGCTTGGTTTGGCAACTTGAGTGCCCTGGAGAGGAAAAGACTACAAAAAGTAGTAAACACTGCCCAGTCCATCATTGGCTCTGACCTTCCTTCCATCGAGGGGATCTACCACAGTCGCTGCCTCAAAAAGGCTGGCAGCGTCATCAAGGACCCACACCACCCTGGCCCACAGTCATCTCCCTGCTACCTTTGGGTAGAAGGTACAGGAGCCTGAGGACTGCAACAACCCGGTTCAGGAATAGCTACTTCCCCACAGCCATCAGGCTATTAAACCTGGCTCGGACAAAACTCTGAACATTAATATCCCTCCATCTGTTGTTTGCACTTTATTAATTTATTAATTAATGTGTGTATTTATGTATATAATTGTAGTCAATGCCTACTATGTTCTGTTGTGCTATGCAAAGAAAGATTTTCATTGTCCTGTCAGGGACACATGACAATAAACTCTTTTGACTTTGATTCTTTTGACTTGACTTTGACTTTGACTGTGTGACCTTCGTGTCAACCCCATACTTGAATGTACTACTTTTTTGCTCGAAACAAGGTGAGCCTGAATAAAATTACAATAGCGACCTGAAACATATTGCTGCACGCTGCCGATTTGCTAATCTGTGTGATGAACTCATCCATGACTGACTGGTGGGTGGACTACTCAGTGATAAAGTACGCGATGAATTGCCCCGCGATACTGAACTGACCCTGGCCCGAGACGAACATTCTTGTCGGATTGCCGAAATCACAGCTTCTCACATCAGGTCATTGGCCCTCGACCACTTTGCTCGTACCGTGTTGATGCTACTGACGCTACTGACCAGCGTTCACAGCCCCACACACCATCTTAACGATTTATTGAAAAGTGTCAACTCAATGCTGAGGTTTCACTACATGTCAACAAAACCATTGCTGTTGCAAAGATCGACACTGGTGCCAAACGCAATGTCATGTCATTATCCGAATTTAAACAGATCAGAAATGCTGAGCCTATTGTAAACATTTTGGCCACTTTGCTAGCCTACGCAGGAAGGGTGGTGCACCCACTTAGAGAAGCTGAGCTGAATTGCCGCCTGGAGTCACAAGCTCACAAGCTGAACTTTTTCATTGTCCGTGGGAAAGTTACAACTCTGCTTGGCATTAACGTGTGCCAGGATATAGGATTCGTAACTTTTGGGCCAGCTGTTCATCAAATATCTCCTGCCGAGGGCTCCACCCAGCAGACACTTTCCCAGTGCAAGGAACTATTTGAGGACAAGCTTGGGAAGCTACCCATCAAATACAACATCATCACTGACACAAATGCCTTACCTGTGGTTCGAGCACCACACCGCATTCCACATGCTAAGCGCGACACAATGAGCTCCAGCGGATGGTGTCCCTGGGTTCCATTGCCATAGTCACTGACCCTTCCGACTGAGTTTTCACTATGGTGGTTGCAACAAAGAAAAACAAGGAAGACCTGAACACAACGATCAAACACCCGCATTACCCAATGCGCACAGTAGAGGATGTTACTGCCAAGCTGGGCAGTGTCTCCAAGTTTCGGATGCCAAAAGTTCATTCTGGCAGATCCCGCTGGACCTCGACTCATCCAATCTCACCATGTTTGGTATCCCCTTTGGCCGCTACACTTTTCTGCGGATGCCTTTGGCATCAACTCTGCCAGCAAGGTATTCCAACGCATAATGGAACAATTATTTGCAGGGTATCAATGCACCATTATTGTCGGCGATATTCTTGTTGCTGAACGCAACATGACTGAAACATGATGCCAACTTAAAAAATGTACTGGACCATGCTAAAGACATCCATCTCAAGCTCAACCCTATAAAATGCAGATTTTGTGTCAAAGAGGTCCATTATGTCGGACAAGTATTCACCAGTGATAGCGTCAGACCGGACCCATCCAAGACCACTGCCATCAACGAGTTTACAGGGATTCCTGGGAATGGTCATCTACTTGGGGAAATTCACTCCAACCTCAGCGAAATATCTGCTCCCCCTCGAGAACTGAGTCACAAGGACACTGCCTGGTCCTGGTACCCACAACACCAGAGAGCTTTTGAAATCCTCAAATTCCATTTGTCCATTGCTCCAACCCTCGCCCACTTTGCTTTGAAGTTACCGTTGACGCTCATGTGTGATGCATCCGAATATGGACTTGGAGCAGCTTGCCTACAGACTTCCACCGAAGGCGTCTGCAGACCTATTTCTTACTCCTCCCGCACCCTGTCTGAGACTGAACAACGTCATGCACAGATCGGAAAGGAATTACTTGCCGTGGTTTTTGTCTGCACGGAATTCAAGGACTTCATTTTGGCAAGTCCGTGACTGTTGAAACAGACCACCAGCCGCTGCATTCATCTCTCCTATCTTCCTGTTCCTACCCTCACTAGCACGTAGCACCAAGAATAATCACAGAGATCACTACCCTGGAGGTTCTACTTTTTCACCTTTTGCCCAACACCATATAATCTTTTACAGACACAAAATGCTGGAGTAACTCAGCGGGACAGGCAGCATCTCTGGATAGAAGGAATGGGTGATGTTTTGGGTCTCGGCCTGAAACGTCACCCATTCCTTCTCTCAGGGGATGCTGCTTGTTCCGCTGAGTTATTCCTGCATTTTATGTCTATCTTCGGGTCTTCTTCTTGCGTCTTCTTGCGTATGGCATGCACAGCCTAAAGTTGTAGGACAACGTTCTATTAGATCTTATTTGAGTGTGTGTGCCAGGTTGATTGCATTCGTTGAAACAGGACGGAACACGTGAAGGTTGCAATCTCCCACCCCATATCTTCAGTTTAAACCAGCAAATGCAGTTCCTTCCTATCCATATAATCTTTTTGCAGGGCATCATTTTTCCTACCTATGTCAGTTGTACCAGCATGCACAATGACTTCTGGGTGCTCACTCTTCCAATCAAAGTGACTGTGTGGCTCGATCAGGCAATTCACCATTCTGAAGTGGGCAGCTGATAGACAAAGGCTGGCAGAAGCTAACACATAAAGGCTTACAGTGTACATCAATAGGTAATAGTTACCACTAAAAATGAAAAATAAAATACTCTATCACAGGATACAATGGGATTTGAGGAGCATTCATAATGGTTTCATAATCAAACCTTCATCTAAGCTTCACCTGATAGCACAAAAGGTTCCTTTCCCATTTCCTGAAAATGTTTGGTTCATTGACAGTAGCTTGATAAGATGATGCGACAAATGGATGAATAGAGGTGATCGTTCATCGTGGATCTCCAAATACTATTTGTTCATGGGAACAAATAGCTTAAATGTCTTGAGAGCAGTCAGTGTTGTCTTGAGGGCAGTCAGTGTTACGGTCAAAGAGGTGCTGAAGGTACAATCATGTGTGAAGGTACACAAATCTCCGGGGCCTGATCAGATATATCCGAGGACATTGTGGGAAGCCAGAGAGGAAATTGCAGGAGCCCTGGGTGAAATTTACGAACCGTCTTTAAATACAGGAGAGATATCGAAAGACTGGAGGTTGGCAAATGTGCCTCTATAGGAAAGATGTTGTCAAGCTGGAAAGGGCACAGAGAAGATTTACGAGGATGTTGCCAGGACTAGAGGGTCTATGTTGCCAGGACTAGAGCTATTGGCAGAGGTTGAGAAGGCTGGGACTCTGTGGATGTATTGGACAAGCTGCCAGAGTAGATGGTTGAAGCAGGGACTATCCCAACATTTAAGAAGCAGTTATACAGGTTCATGGATGGGACATATGGACCAAATGCTGGCAGGTGGGACTAGTGTAGCTGGGACATGTTGGCCGGTGTGGGCAAGTTGAGCCGAAGGGCCTGTTTCCACACTGTATCGTTCTATGCCTATGACTATGTGGTTTGACTCTCTGTGAATGGTGGTAAATCAGCAATCAGTTCATTTAGCAGGACTGTGCTAAACTACATTGAAAAGACTAATAATAAATTGATTAAATAGCAATTTATGGGGGGGTTGGGAGGGGAGTCAGTCTGCATCTACCCCACGACAGAAAGGGGAGGAATAAATACATTTATTTAAATTTAAAGCAGAATAGCAACAATGGAATATCAGCAATAAGGCAGGAGAACCTGTCATTTAGTATCAAACTCTGGAAATGTCACCACTTTCAGTTTGATTGGTAACAAGATGATGAGTTAAGATTACTGTTTTCTAATTTTCTAATAACATTTCTGATAAACAGTGTTCAAGACTGGGTTTTTGCTGCAGATATGGGAATCTTGGTATTGGTCTATCTCAACCAAGACCTGGAGCAGGAGAGCAGGAAGGCAAGTCCTTCTTCCCAGTTGGACACAAAATGCTGGAATAATTCAACGGGTGAGGCAGCATCTATGGAGTGAAGGAATGGGTGAAGTTTCAGGTCGAGACCCTTCTTCAGATATCCTTTGTCCCAGTAGAGACTAATGGAGGAGAGATTGGGGACTTTAGCGCATAAGGTTACTGTCAAGTGTTTCCTACTCTTTAACGTCCCCCCGTTTCCCCCTTCCCCAATCCCAGAATGTTGATTTGACAGTTCTGCCATTTTAATCATCTCTTCATGATGCAACAATTCTTGTTAATCAATGCTCTAGATTCCTCATCCTTACTCATAAGGTTCCTTGCATTAAAATAGAAACCATTTTGAGTTGGCAAAGGCTAAGACCTCATTATTTCCTTCTCTCTCTCACTGTCTGTGTGTGTGTGTGTCTGTCTGCCTCTCTTTGTCTGCCAAGATCAAGTAGAAATGTTGTTGGGGCACTTGAGGAGCGTTAAGGTGGATAAATCCATAGAGCTGGATGGGATCTATCCCAGGTTATTGAGAGCAACAATAGAGAAGATTGCAGGATCCTTGACAAAGATCTTTGTATCTTTTCCAGCCACAGGCAAGGTCCCAAAAGAATGGAGAGTAGAGATGCTGTTCTTCTGTTTAAGAAAGGATTCAGAGATAATCTAGGAAATTATAGGTCAGTGAGCATCACATCAGTGTTAAGGGAGGCTATTGGAGAGACTTCTTCAGGAAGTGAGCCAGTGAGAGACCTGGTTTCCTGCCCGGGACATCTTCCTCTGTGGTCCCAGCACTCAAGTTTGAAAGGGGAAGGGGAAGAGCCAGACTTCACTGGGCAAGCAAGTGGTCAATGTGGACACAGACTCTACAGCAATATATTTCAAACACTGACCAGGGACACTATCCTAATGTTTACAATAATAATGTAAGTCAGACCGCCCCTTACACCATCAATAAACCCTTTGGACCCAGTCAGAGTTCATGATAGAAACATAGAAACATAGAAAATAGGTGCAGGAGTAGGCCATTCGGCCCATTTAATATGATCATGGCAAATCATTCAACTCAGTATCCTGTACCTGCCTTCTCTCCATACCCACTGATCTCTTTAGCCACAAGGGCCACATCTAACTCCTTCTTAAATATAGTCAATGAACTGGCCTCAACTACCTTCTGTGGCAGAGAATTCCAGAGACTCACCACTCTCTGTGTGAAAAATATTTTCCTCATCTCGGTCCTAGTAACCTTTTCCTTGATCAGTAACTTTTTCAACCCATTCAGATGCCCGACTGATGCAGCAACTTGTGCAGCTAGCAGTCAAATCAACAGGACAGTAATGGCCCAGTGTCTACAGAATTCTTATTCATCTCCAGTGTTTGTCGCTGTAACCAGGCCCTCACCCTGGGGGCCCTCTGAGCATCTCCAAATGAACATTGTACAATCACCTAAATGTGTGGATTATAATGCTGTACTTGTTATTGTGTGTCTGTTTTCTTGATGGATAGAAGCTATCCAACTCATAAATGATGCTGAAACTTTTGCTAAAGATTTAATACGAGAATAGATCTTTAGGTTTGGAGTCCCCGAGCAAATATCCAGTGACAATGGCCCATAGTTTTCAGGCAAGTGGTGCTGGAATTGACAAAAGCTTTGCAGTACAAACGTCACTTCACTTGTCTGTACACCCACAATCGAATGGTCAAGCTGCAGAATGGAGCCTTGGGAAATAAATGAGCTGAATTGTGTGAAGAGACTGAACTAAAGTGGCCAGAGGAGCTTCCACTGGTCCTCATGACAATGCACTGCACACCGAACCTCGTAACAGGTCTATGTCTGTAGTATGGGGACATCCCATGTACTTACCAGTCGCTCCTCAACTCTCTGTCAAACCATGAGTGAAAGTATGCTACAGTATTATGTCTCTATCAACAGGTAATCAAAGCTCAGAACTTCACGACCACTGCAAAGTGTCATTGCTACTAGCTAGGAGACTGGGCATTCATGAAATCATAGCAACCGTTCATGAAAATAGCCTGGAGTTCCAGTGGGAAGGGACATGCCAAGTGTTGTTGACCATCGCACACCACTGTGAAGGTTCAAGGCAAGCCCACATGGGCCCACACAACACATGTTCAACCTGCTGTGTCAGTCACTGGGCCAGCAAACTGATGCCAAGGAAAACCCCAGGAATAAGGACTAATAAGATTGTGACCTTTCAAGTCAAGTCAAGTCACTTTTATTTATATAGCACATTTAAAAAACAACTCTCGTTGGCCAAAGTGCTTTACATTGGTGAATGTCTTAGTCTGTGGATATTAGAATCATAGACTTGCTGTGTGGAAACAGGCCCTTTGGCCCAATTTGTCCACTGTGGACAACATATCCCATCTAGACCAGACCCACCTGCCTGCATTTGGCCCATATCCCTCTAAACCTGTCCCATCCATGTACCTGTCTAAATATTTCTTAAACATTGCAATAGTATTTGCTTCAACTACATCCTCCAGCACAGCAACTCGTTCCACACACTTACCACTCTTCGCATGAAAAAAGTTACTCCTCAGGTTCCTATTAAATCTTCCCCACCTTACCTCTGGTTCTCGATTCCCCTACTCTGGGTAAGAGACTGTGCTATTACTCAATTTATTCCTCGCACAATTTTGTACACCTCTATAAGTTCACCCATCATTCATAGGTTCATAAGGCGATAAGAGCATAATTAGGCCATTCGGCCCTTCATGGCTGATCTACAGTTACATGACAATGTATCTGTATCTGCAACAGAATCTATTTATTGACTAGTACTGGTCAGGGGTTATGAGAATTCCCTATTTACTGGTGCCCTTCCCTAATTCCCCATTTACTGGTGCCCTCCTCTAATTGCCCATTTACTGGTGCCCTCTTCTAATTCCCCATTTACTGGTGCCCTCCCCTAATTCCCCATTTACTGGTGCCCTCTTCTAATTCCCCATTTACTGGTGCCCTCCCCTAATTCCCCATTTACTGGTGCCCTCCTCTAATTCCCCATTTACTGGTGCCCTCCCCTAATTCCCCATTTACTGGTGCCCTTCCCTAATTCCCCATTTAGTCGCCCTTCCCTAATTCCCCATTTACTGGTGCCCTCCCCTAATTCCCCATTTACTGGTGCCCTCCCCTAATTCCCCATTTACTGGTGCCCTCCCCTTGTTCCCCATTTACTGGTGCCCTCCTCTAATTCCCCATTTACTGGTGCCCTCCCCTAGTTCCCCATTTACTGGTGCCCTCCTCTAATTCCCCATTTACTGGTGCCCTCCCCTAATTCCCCATTTACTGGTGCCCTCCTCTAATTCCCCATTTACTGGTGCCCTCCCCTAATTCCCCATTTACTGGTGCCCTCCCCTAATTCCCCATTTACTGGTGCCCTCCCCTAGTTCCCCATTTACTGGTGCCCTCCTCTAATTCCCCATTTACTGGTGCCCTCCCCTAATTCCCCATTTACTGGTGCCCTCCTCTAATTCCCCATTTGCTGGTGCCCTCCCCTAGTTCCCCATTTACTGGTGCCCTCCTCTAATTCCCCATTTACTGGTGCCCTCCCCTAATTCCCCATTTACTGGTGCCCTCCCCTAATTCCCCATTTACTGGTGCCCTCCCCTAATTCCCCATTTACTGGTGCCCTCCTCTAATTCCCCATTTACTGGTGCCCTCCCCTTGTTCCCCATTTACTGGTGCCCTCCTCTAATTCCCCATTTACTGGTGCCCTCCCCTAGTTCCCCATTTACTGGTGCCCTCCTCTAATTCCCCATTTACTGGTGCCCTCCCCTAATTCCCCATTTACTGGTGCCCTCCTCTAATTCCCCATTTACTGGTGCCCTCCCCTAATTCCCCATTTACTGGTGCCCTCCCCTAATTCCCCATTTACTGGTGCCCTCCCCTAGTTCCCCATTTACTGGTGCCCTCCTCTAATTCCCCATTTACTGGTGCCCTCCCCTAATTCCCCATTTACTGGTGCCCTCCTCTAATTCCCCATTTGCTGGTGCCCTCCCCTAGTTCCCCATTTACTGGTGCCCTCCTCTAATTCCCCATTTACTGGTGCCCTCCCCTAATTCCCCATTTACTGGTGCCCTCCCCTAATTCCCCATTTACTGGTGCCCTCCCCTAGTTCCCCATTTACTGGTGCCCTCCTCTAATTCCCCATTTACTGGTGCCCTCCCCTAATTCCCCATTTACTGGTGCCCTCCTCTAATTCCCCATTTACTGGTGCCCTCCCCTAATTCCCCATTTACTGGTGCCCTCCCCTAATTCCCCATTTACTGGTGCCCTCCCCTAGTTCCCCATTTACTGGTGCCCTCCTCTAATTCCCCATTTACTGGTGCCCTCCCCTAATTCCCCATTTACTGGTGCCCTCCTCTAATTCCCCATTTGCTGGTGCCCTCCCCTAGTTCCCCATTTACTGGTGCCCTCCTCTAATTCCCCATTTACTGGTGCCCTCCCCTAATTCCCCATTTACTGGTGCCCTCCCCTAGTTCCCCATTTACTGGTGCCCTCCTCTAATTCCCCATTTACTGGTGCCCTCCCCTAATTCCCCATTTACTGGTGCCCTCCCCTAATTTCCAATCTACCAGCCTTCATAAACTGGAAACAGTTAACATTTTATCTTGAGGACCATCCTCCAGCCTTCTCCCCTTAACCCCTGCCACCCGTACTAATCAATAGATAGATTGATGAGATTGATTGCTGTAGATACAGATATATTTTTATGTAAACTGCAAATGGCTCAATTGTAATAATGCTCTGCTGAATGGCTAGCATGCAACAAAAGCATGTTCCTCGGTACATGTGACAACAAACTAAACTGAAGTGAACTGTTCAGCAATTCCCCATTTACTGGTGCCCTCCCCTAAATCCCAATCTACCAGCATCTTCATAAAAGGGAGATTTTACCTTGAGGAACCCTTCCGAGGCAGCGAGATATCCAAGAAAGATGTCAGCACTCTAGTAGATAGACACAACAAAGCTGGAGTAACTCCATGGGACAGGCAGCATCTCTGGAAAGAAGGTGTAGGTGACGCTTGAAATGTTGAAGGAATGTTTTGAGGGTCTGAAGAAGGGTCTCGGCCCGAAACAACTCCTTCGCTCCACAGACGCCGCCCGTCCCACTGAGTTACTCCAGCATTTTGTGTCTATCTTCATCCAAGAAAAATTAGTTGTGCAGGTGTAAACTGCAGATGCTGGTTTACACCGAAGATAGACTGGGATAACTCAGTGCACTATGCAAGAAAAGTAGATGTTGTGTAGGGAAGTGTGAGTGGCCAATGTGGCCATTAGCCCTTAATTGTAGTGAATTCCAGTCTGCTTTCTACTATGACAATGTAACTATAGCCAACGTGGGAACAGAAAACTGCACTTCCCGTAGGGCTGAGCCTGGTCTTTGCAATTGCTTTGAGGCATGGTCAGCTCTCCTATAATGGATCGAGTATCACTCTGGTGGTGGGTTTGCCCCATGAAAGTCAGGGGAGGTTTGCTATTATAATACCCAGTGCTTGGGGCTAGAATTGGGCAACAGTACTTGGAACTCCTTCACCACTAGCCCTATTAATGGTGCCCAGCGGCTCTGTGGCCTGCATGGCTTATCCCTGGCTGCTGGGGATGCCCCTTTCCAGATCGAGCAGCTGCTTGGAAGGATTGCTCTTACTTAGCCTATGTGATACCATATATGTACCACCTGCAATCACTCTGTCCACATCTCGGTGTATAAAGTCAACACTGAAGGACTATCACAGAGGTTGAACACTTCTGGATAATAGCAGTCCTATTCTGGGGGCCTGGGAGACTTGTTCCAGAGAACATCAGCATGGTCTTAGCAATGGAAAAGTTGGTTAATGAGATGGTGTTACAGGACGCAAGCCGGGCCATTCATTGAATTACAGCTGAGATGGTTCATAGATTCAACGGTTCCTTTATTATCATTTGTAGCAAGGTGTAGTGGAATTATATTCTTGCACACAGATCAGAAGATTATTGCCATGCACGAGTATAATAAGTGTATAAAACATAGAACAGTCGCTGAGTCCATATGCAATAGTCGCCAGGTTTTGCCACCATTTCAGAGTCCCGGTTGCAGCTAACCACAAGAGCCCGTTGCAGTTGCCGGCCTCAATCCGGTCGTCCCGTGATCCATCTGTCGTCCTTCTCGGTGCTGCCCCATCTTCAACCTTCTTGTCGCAGGGTCACTTCCTGCCACCAACCTCGAGGGCAGAAGATAAGACCCCTGGTCTCCTTCCCGGCCCTTTGTTCAGCGGGCGCCACCGTAGCCGATTCCTTCCACCTCCTCTCCGGCTCCTGGTCTTCGGCAGCAAGCAGGGGCCGGGCTCAGCAGCTCCCCTTCCCACGGTGGGCAGGCAGGGCATCTTCTGCCACCCGTGACTCGCTGGGAACTCCACCCATCCCCACTGTGGCACTTCACAACCGGTTGTCATTGGACCTCCTGTTGGTCAAGGAAGGCAGTACTTGTGCCACCATTGGTCGGCAGTGTTGTACATACATTCCTGATTCATCTGAAAACATCACTGACTTGGCGGCACATACTCAACCACAGACTGACAAGGTCAGAAAGATTGGGCAAGAACTGCACAGAAAGCCTCCTTCATTCACCCTGGGGACTCTTCAGCTCTTCACTCCGTGCTGGGGCTCTGGGGCAGCTCCATCGGCCAATGGGAGTAGGGGCTTGATTTCTGCTGGTTGTAATATTTGTTTTCATAGAAAACATAGAAACATAGAAATTAGGTGCAGGAGTAGGCCTTTCGGCCCTTCGAGCCTGCACCGCCATTCAATGTGATCATCCAACTCAGTATCCCGTACCTGCCTTCTGTCCATACCCCCTGATCCCTTTAGCCACAAGGGCCACATCTAGTTCCCTCTTAAATATAGCCAATTAACTGGCCTCAACTACCTTCTGTAGCAGATGATTACATCACATGATTAAAATTCCTCCGTGAAGTGATAGCTCAAAGCACAGCTGCCTCCTTCATGATGCGACCACAAACCACCCCTGAGATAGTTACTGCGTGATAGGAGCAGAATTAGGCCATTCGGCCCATTAAGTCTACTCTGCCATACAATCATGGCTGATCTATCTCTCCCTCCTAACCACGTTCTCCTGCCTTCTCCCCATAACCTCTGACACCCGTACTAATCAAAGTAATAATAAAAATAATAAAAATACCTATTCAAATTCAATTAAAATTTGAAATAGTATGTAATTTCAGGTGGGAAAGAACTGTAAATGCTGGTTTACTTCAAAGAGAGACACAACAAGCTGGAGTTACTCAGCGGACCAGACAGCATCTCTGGAGAGAATGAATGGGTAACATTTAGGATTAACATCGAGCCCACAGCCAACAATGGCCCGTTTCCTAGATCATTGTTACTTTTTTGCATTTCTTTCATTCATTTATTCTGGAATGCTGGAGTAACTTAGCGGAACAGGCAGCTTCACTGGAGAAAAGGAATGGATGATGTTTCGGTTCGAGACCCTTCTTCATTTATTCTATATCTCCCTATATTACCCTTTATATCTCTTGTTTCACTTTCCCCTGACTCTCAGTCTGTAGAACGGTCTCAAACCGAAACGTCACCTTTTCCTTTTTTCTAGATAATTTCTATATTCGCGCGCCACCGGCTTGTCGCGTAAAAGACGGCCAAGTGGTACAGGGTGACGTTTCTGGTCGAATGGGAGACCTTTCGGGTCGAGACCCTTCTTCAGACTGAAGCATCACCCTTTCCTTCTCTCCAGAGATGCTGCCGGTCCCGCTGAGTTACTCCTGCATTTTCAGATTCAGATTCAATTTTAATTGTCATTGTCAGTGTACAGTACAGAGACAACGAAATGCATTGTGTCTATCTTCAATTTAAACCAGCATCTGCAGTTCCTTCCCACAGATTAATTTGGACTGCAGTTTGCTACTTTTCATTCACCTCTTTTTTTGAATATGGGCATTACATCTACAGTTTTCCAATTGCTAGCACCACAGAAACGGGAATATTTTAGACAATCACCATAAATATCATAAACTGGCTAAAGATCATAAACTGGGTATTCAAATGACATCATGCGCTACTGACAGCTGTGCGGACGCATGATGACGTGCGCGACAGTCACTACAGGCCTGTTGTGTAAATGACGGCCAAGTGGGACAGGCCCTTCACAAATGCCTTGATGGTCCATATAAACAATGTCTATGGCTTTGTCCTCATCAACCTTTCTTAGTTAGTTCAACACCAGCAAAACCAAGGAACTGATTGTGGACTTCGGAAGGGGTAGGATGGGGACCCACAGGTTGAGGGTCAAGAGCTTCAAATTCCTGAGCGTGCATATTTCCGAAGATCTCTCCTGGTCCCAGAACACAGATGCAATCATAAAGAAAGCACATCAGCGCCTCTACTTCCTGAGAAGATTACGGAGAGTCGGTCTGTGAAGGAGGACTCTCTCTAACTTCTACAGGTGCACAGTAGAGAGCTTGCTGACTGGTTGCTTCGTGGCTTGGTTTGGCAACTTGAGCGCCCTGGAGAGGAAAAGGCTGCAAAAAGTTGTATACACTGCCCAGTCCATTATTGGCTCTGACCCCCCTACCATCGAGGGGATCTATCACAGTCACTGCCTCAAAAAGGCTGCCAGCATCATCAAGGACCCACACCATCCTGGCCACACACTCATCTCTTTGCTGCCATCAGGTAGAAGGTATCAGGCCTGAAATCTGTAACATCCAGGTTCAGGAATAGCTACTTCCCCACAGCCATCAGACTATTAAATACAACTTCAAACAAACTCTGAACAATAACAGCCTATTGCACTTTATCTGTTTATTTATGTGTGTATATATATATTCTATTGTTTATGGACACACTGATCTGATCAGTATTCATGCCTACAATATTCTACTGTGCTGCAGCAAGCAAGAATTTCATTGTCCTATCTGGGACACATGACAATAAACTCTCTTGACTTTCTTCAAAAAACTCAATCCGATTTGTGAGACACAATCTCTCACGTACAAGGCCATGCTGAACCCGCAACTGTAATATTGACTGTCCTCAAGAAACTTCCATTAAATGTTGCAAGTTCCCCAGTCCTCACATCTTTCTCCACAGTAAACACAGAGGAGAACTACTTATTAAGGACCACAGCCATCTCCTTTGCCTCCACACAGAGATAACTGCTTTGATTTCTAAGAGGCCCTATTCTCTGTCTATTCACCCTCTTTCTCTTGATGTACATAACATTTATGTGGGTTTCCCTTAATTTTATCTGCCAGCACTACCTCCTGTCCCCTTTTAGCCCTTATGATATCCTCCTTAAGTCTGTTCCTCAGTTCCCCAAACTCCTCCAGGGATACACTTGAATCCAGTGTCCTATTACTGTCACATGTTGTCTTATTTTTCCTGAGTTTTGCTTGTCAAACAAGCCTCCTTACTTCCACCTGGTTTGCCCCTCACTCTAACAGGAACATGCATGTCCTGAAGATAGACACAAAATGCTGGAGTAACTCAGCAGGACAGGCAGCATGTTCTCAGCTCCACCCATATGGCTTCACTGGATGAACCATCAGTAATGTCATCTTGGACTAATTCAGTGACATTCTCCTTAATCAGTGAAGCAACGCCCCCTCCTCTTTTACCTCACTTCTATATCATCTGTAGCACCTGTACCCTGGAACATTAAGTTGACAATTATGTACAATTTCTGTATTCTGTAATGGCTGTAATTGCTACCTATCCATGCCCTGAGTTCATCCACCTTATCTATCAGGCCTTAAAGCAAGTGCAATTCAATCCAAAATAAGTGCAATTCCAAGTATGAGGTATTGCATGTTGTTTAGGTTGATTGTAAGACTAAAGTATGTAATTAATGGCAAGATCCTTAACAACATTGATGTATAAAGGGATGTTGTGGTCCAAGTCCACAGCTCATAGAAATTGACAACACAAGTAGGTAGATGGTAAAGAGTGGTGAATGGATACTTGTCTTCATTGGTCATGGGATTCAGCAAGTAATCTTGCCGCTTTATAGGACTTATTCAAGTAGATTATGTTGGGTATATGGAACGAGCTGCCAGAGGAGGTAGTTGTGGCAGGTACTACAATAACATTTAAAAGACATTTGGATGGAATAGAAAAGGTTTTGTGAGATATATGCCAAATGTGGACAGGTGGGACTAGAGTAGATAGGGTAGGTTGGTCGGCATGGGCAAGGTGGGCTGAAGGATCTGCTTCCGTGCTGAGTGACTTTCTGACCTTGGTTAGGACACATTCCGAGTATTGTGTGCAGTTCATAGATACATAGGTACATAGACAATAGGTGTAGGAGTAGGCCATTCGGCTCTTCGAGCCAGCACCATCATTCAATGTGATCATGGCTGATCATCCATGATCAGTACCCTGTTCCTGCCTTCTCCCCATATCCCTTGGTTCCGCTAGCCCAAAGAGCTCTATTCAACTCTTTTAAATTCATCCAGTGAATCAGCCTCTGCGGCCTTCTGAGGCAGAGAATTCAACAAATTCCCAACCCTCTGGTTGAAAAAGATTTTCATCATCTCAGTTCTAAATGACCTACCCCTAATTCCTAAACTGTGGCCCATGGTTCTGGACTCCCCCAACATCAGGAACATGTTTCCTGCATATAGCGTGTCCAATCCCTTAATAATTTTATATGTTTCTATAAGATACCCTCTCATCCTTCTAAATTCCAGTGAATACAAGCCCAGTCGTTCCATTCTTTCATCATATGACAGTCCCGCTATCCCGGAAATTAACCTCGTGAACCAACGCTGCACTCCCTCAAGACCAAGAATGACCTTCCTCAAATTATCGGACCAAAACTGCACACAATGCTCCAGGTGTGGTCTCACCAGGGCCTTGTACAACTGCAGAAGGACCTCTTTATTCTAATACTCAACTCCTCTTGTATTGAAGGCCAACATGCCATTAGCTTTCTCCACTGCCTGCTGTACCTGCATGTTTACTTTCGGTGACTGATGTACAAGGACGCCCAGGTCTTGTTGTACTTCCCCTTTTCCCAACCTGACATCATTCAGATAATAATCTACCTTCCTGTTCTTGCCTCCAAAATAACCTCACATTTATCCACGTTATACTGCATCTGCCCACTCATCCAACCCTGCATCCTCATAGTATGCTCTTCGCAGTTCACATTGCCACCCAGCTTTGTGTGATCTTCAAATTTACTAGTGTTACTTTTAATCGCTTCATCTAAATCATTAATGTACATTGTAAATAGCTGCGGTCCCAGCACTGAGCCTTGCAGCACCCCACTAGTCACTGCCTGCCATTCTGAAAGGCTCGTTAATCCTTACCCTTTGTTTTCTGTCTGCCAACCAATTTTCTATCCATGTCAGTACCGCACCCCCAATAATGTGCTCTAAACTTGCCCACTATTCTCCTATGTGGGACCTTATCAAAGTCTTACTGAAAGTCCAGGTACACTTTATCCACTGACTCTCCCTTGTCCATTTTCCTCATTACATCCTCAAAAACTTCCAGAAGATTAGTCGAGCATGATTAGTCAAGCATGAATGTTGATTTCTCTAACATCAAGTAACCCTTGCTTTCTCTGCACCTCCCCCACCCGAGTTCTCAGTCCAGTTTCACTGTCCTCCTGATGAAATCTACTCTCTGTATGCCTTGTATCACCTTCCCCTCAGCTAACAATGAACCATTCCACATTTTCTTGATCATTGTCTGCTTCGATCTGTTATTTTCACACCTTATCCTTCCACAAATCTCTAGTCTCCCTCTCACCTGACTCTCAGCCTGAAGGAGGGTCTCAACCCGAAATGTCACCCATTCCTTCTGTAATTATGATCCTAGCGCTAACCCCCCTTAGTCTAGTTCAGTAAAACACCGAGTCAAGCACTAAACTATATTTTTTGAAACAATAACAATCTCCCTATACAACACCCAACCAACGAGGGTCCGATCCTTGTCACTGCTTGTTCAAGCCCTTCAGCCTCGTACAAGCAGACACATCCTAAAGGTTACGCAGTTCCAAGCGCCCCTCTAGAAGATTGACAATGATCCTCATGAGGATCATCGGACCCTGTGGGGCAGAACTACACGAGGGTGCAGCCCCTACAAGCCAATCACACATATTGATCACCTTATGCAGTAATTGACAGTTCCCCAACCCAATTACAAAGTACCCCCTTACAATGTTTCTACAGAAGCTTCTGGAAGGAAGTCAGTTGACCAAGTAATGCAACATTTTCCCAGGTATTATAAACAACTCAAACAAGGTTTCACACTTCAGCCAATCATCAAACAGCAGCACAAACACCTTGCAACATTATTAACAGTATTTACAACCCCTCTGCTGCTGGCCAATCCAGATCATGCATTTGCAACATCTCTAAGCTTCTCTGCAGAGTCCTCATGAATTTTAACAATGAAGAGGACATCTGGACCTCACCTTGTCTGACATATCAATCTAGGACCAAAACTTTATGGTACCTGCTTGTAGCTTTACACAGAGAAAGACCAAGCAGGCCTCTAAGCAGTTATTTTTATAATAACTCTAATTTGGCCAATATTAACATTCCTCCATTTTATCATAATGATAACTCATAATTAATGATAACCAAATTACAATAGTGACTGCTTTATTCTAACAGATATCTTAACAAAAAGTTGCTGATGTATTTTCCCAGAATTCCATCAAGCTTCCCGAATTTGCGTGGGCGTAGCTTCATGATTTCCGTCCGATGGGTCTTCACCTCCCGAGTTTTCATGCGTGCAAATCCCATCCATCCATCTTGATAATTCATCTGTGCTTGATCCATAGTAGAGTATGAAGTTTCTAAAAGAACCTGGAATACAGTTGGCAGTCCATACTCCCTCTGGTACTCATACAGTGGTGGAGATGTACCCATGCATTCCTCCCTTCCTCCTTCAACAAAAGGCAATAATCGTTATTTTTCTTATGGTTGTTAGCATCGACCTCTTGGAGGGAGACTTGTTATTTAAACTTTTAATCTACCTTATTATTTTTGTACTATCATTTTACATTCCCAGGGTATTCTTTCACTGTCAGATTAACAATGCAATTCCTGATATCTGTTAGGGTCTGTCCTCTCCTTGATGATCATTAAATAGTCCTGTCCCATTTATGAGTGTTTTACTGGGGGTGAGACAGTGTACAGTGCCTAAATCAACATTTTCAATTATTTCTGAAATAGATCCCATGCTATTCTGGTAAGCCATTGTTAAGTGCTAGGTTTTAAAGTCATTCCAATAACATGCCAATAACACAATAACCATGTCCTACGTTTTCCTGATAGAGGGTCAAATTTGCTATTGGTTATAAATTGTTATACATAGTATTTAGAATTTGGGTGCAAAGTGGGTGTTAAGTGGTTACAGAGCTATATCTATTCCCATGTTTTTATGTCAGACTTGAAATTGCCCATTCAAACAAAACAACGCTGTAGGACTAGAAGGGACTGTTGTACAATGATCTTTCCAAAGTTGGAGCCTGCCTCAATGATCTATTTTAATCTCTGGAGGCTTCCTGTACCTTCTTAATTCACTGAGACCCGATTCATCTTCCTCACTGGTATGAAGTGTTCATTCCTTAATTTTTCTGAGTTAAGATGTTCGCAGGGTTTGGCACTAGTATATGTATGGAGCATCTTTACAACTGAGTTAATTGCTGTTAGATTTTGTACCAGTCTATATTGTTTGTCTTCTTTCAGTTTCTGAACTGCAACAGAGGGACGTTTCTGTGAGGAGCAACCTTTATAGTCTTTGTCCATTGACTAGCAGTTTTATTCTGGCATTCCCCAAATCAATCTGTCAATGCCTATGATCTTCTTGGATATTAAAGGAAAAGTGTTACCACTTTCTGGGGAGCTACTTGGATGGGATTGATGTTCACACATCCAACCTGAGCTGTGTCCATTCTTGAAGGTTCACACTCGTATACCTCACTCCCCAGATGATGATGTAGGTAGGAACACTGTCCTGGAGGCCTAATAAAACACAACAACATTTTAGTTCGATACATTTGCTTTATAATTGTTGGGTCTGCCAAAGTGTTTGCTCCTTTCCACTATTGCTCCTGAGTCTCTTGCACTTGCTGGATAATGTATTTAATCATACTGGTACCTCAGTGTATTCGACAGCTTCCTCCTCTCCTTCAACTAGAGCCAAATCTTATTCCCATCGAGTTCCTTCACATCATGAACAGTTACTTTGTCTCCCTTCTTAGTCTCTTTATTGCTTCTTTGTTCTTCTCATACTCTGTCTTTTTGCTGGGTCTTCCCTGCTTTATAGAATCATAGAAAACAGGTGCAGGAGTAGGCCATTCAGCCCTTCGAGCCTGCACCGCCATTCAATGTGATCATGGCTGATCATCCAACTCAGTATCCTGTACCTGCCTTCTCTCCATACCTCCTGATCCCTTTAGCCACAAGGGCCACATCTAACTCCCTCTTAAAAATAGCCAATTAACTGGCCTCAACTACCTTCTGAGGCAGAGAATTCCACAGGTTCACCACTCTCTGTGTGAAAAATGATCTTCGCATCTCGGTCCTAAAAGACTTCCCCCTTATCCTTAAACTGTGACCCCTTGTTCTGGAGTTCCCCAACATCAGGAACAATCTTCCTGCATCTAACCTGTCCAACCCCTTAAGACTTTTGTAAGTCTTCATAAGATCCCCCCTCAATCTCCTAAATTCCAGCGAGTACAAGCCGAGTCTATCTAGTCTTTCTTCATATGGAAGTCCTGCCATCCCAGGAATCAGTCTGGCGAACCTTCTCTGTACTCCCTCTATGGCAAGAATGTCTTTCCTCAGATTAGGAGACCAAAACTGTATGCAATACTCCAGGTGTGGCCTCACCAAGACCCTGTACAACTACAGTAGAACCTCCCTGCTCTTGTACTCAAATCCTTTTGCTATAAATGTGAACATACCATTCGCTTTCTTCACAGCCTGCTGCACCTGCATGCCTACTTTCAATGACTGGTTGTACCATGACACCCAATAGTGACCTAATTGGTTGCAATTTAAGCAAATTGCTGAGGCTGCTACTTTTTTTAAGGGGCTGTCCCACTGAGCTAATTTAAGAGTTCTCCCAAGGTTAAAAAAAAATCAAACTCGTGGTAAGTACGTAGAATGTACATAGCGGCTACGTACCTTAGTGGCTCGTAACGCTAACGGCAGGTACTCAGGAAATGCGGTAAGCTCGTGAAGACTCATGAAGATTTTTCAACATGTTTTCAACATGTTGAAAAATGTCCACGAGAGCCCCGCGTACCTATCAGCGACTATTACCATAATTCTTCGAGTTCGAATCAGGGGAAACTCGGGAGAACTCTTGAATTAGCTCATACAGTGGGACAGCCCCTTTACTTTAGAATATTCCTCATGGTATGTCTGGGGATTTTTGCTATTTCTTCTTGATCCTGGGTTATTCTCCTCTGTACTCTGTCTTCCCTGTACCATTTTCAGTGTTTATGGTGATGGTGTACTTAACTCCTTTAGATTATTTTAATAGGTTTTGAGGTAGGGGTCAGATTGTTTTGTCCATAAATTCTGGACAGGCTGGTGGATCAAAAGTCGCGTCCACCCGAAGGAAGAGACTAAAACGTTTCTCCCACCCCTCCCACACACATACACAACATAATAACTCAAATTAACACGCCATGCAAGACAAGATATCAACAAAAAAAAGAAAAAAACAGGCGGACTGCAGGCGAGCCGCCACTCCACAATCATGATGAGCGATCGATGAGCGATCCCCCGCATAGTGTTAGTAGGCGGGGGATCGCTCATCGGCACGGAGTCGGTGGGCTGAAGGGCCTGTATCTCTAAACTAAACTAAATTAAAAGACTTCAGCCAGCAGGTTTGTGAGCACCATCGAGCATCCATTTACAAAAATCCGACTCCAATCTCATTTTATGGTCCCCACATTCACATCAACTCCCCCCAGCTTCTTCCATTTATTTACATATCAGAGGCAATTTACCGTGGCTAATTAAGCCACTAATCTGCACAAAGGAGCAAAATGAAGCACCCGGAGGAAACCCATACAATCACCATATGATCACCGGTAGAATGTGCAACCTGCACACTGACTGTGGTGCAGCAGCAGAGTTGATGCCTTACCAGAGACCCGGGTTCAATCCTGACTATGTGTTGTCTGTATGGAGTATGCATGGAGTTTGTACATTCTCCTGATGACCGCGTGGGTTTTCTCCGGGTGCTTTTGAAGTTAATTGGCTTCTGTACACTGTAAATCGTCATAAGATCATAAGGTCGTGTGATAGGAGCAGAATTAGACCATTCGGCCCATCAAGCCTACTCCGCCATTCAATCAGAGTGGATAGGTATATGGACGGGAAGGGAATGGAGGGGCATGGTCTGAGTGCAGGTAGATGGGACTAAGGGAAAATAAATGGTCGGCACGGACTGGAAGGGCTGAGAAGGCCTGTTTCCGTGCTGTAATTGTTATATGGTTATATGGTTATAGCTGATGTCTCTAACCCCATTCTCCTGCCTTCTTCCCATAACCTCCGACAACCATACTAATGAGGAATCTATCTATCTCTGCTTTAAAAATATCCATGTCATAACGTAATACATTCTATGTACAACCTCTAGTTTTATGTTTTTGAAAAGGAAGTAAAAAAATAGATAGAAGAAAAAGAGGAAAAATAGATAGTAGAAAATAGAAAAACGTGAAGTGTGTATAGGAAAAGGAAAAGTAGAAAGTAGAAATAGGAGAAAAAGACTGTTAAAAAAGAAACTTTTCAAGTCTTTGTTCGGAGATGTAAATCTATCCACGACCTGACCTGAAATCAGTCATCTTTACGGTACTGCTGCATCACATGATTCCAAAAAGTCGATGAAAGGGGACCAACTCCTTAAGAATTGGTCATACTTATCTATTAGGCGGAGTCTCATTTCTTCAAGGTGTGCTCTCTCCACCCTGTTGTATGGAGTTGAGTCATGGACCACCTACAACAGGCACCTGAGAGCCCTGGAACAATGCCAAATACCATCAGCTAGGATGACAAATGCACCAACATCAGTGTTTTGGAGGAAGCATCACCACCACAATAATGCAGCACCAACTGCGATGGACTTGCCATGCCATCCGCATGTCCAACACACATCTCCCTAAACAGATCCTGTACTGTCAATTGAAGGAAGGTCAGCGACCCCAGCGGGCCAAAGAAACGCTTCAAGGACAACATCAAGAACAGTTCGAAGAAATTCCACATCACATCGAGCAACTGGGATCACATTGCACTGGGCAGGTGCTCCTGGAGGAAATCCGTGCAGGAAGGAGCTGCACGTCACGAAATGGAACTACGCCGTGTCGCAGAGACAACGCGACAGCACCGTAAGGAGAGAGAGAAAGAAGGGGGCTCAACGACTACCAACCACTGCCCACGTTGCACCAAGGTGTGTGGATCGCTGATCGGCCTCTACAGACATCTGCAGACCCACGGGTAGACGACCCTATGGAGAGGAGAGGACAGTCATACTAGTTTTGAGTGACCGCTGGTGATTTCTAAAGTTCAAAATCTAAAGTCAGCACGCAGAGTCAGAGACTGGTCGCAGGTTGGTGGAGATGGGAAGCGGTAACTATACTGGCTGCACCACTGTGCTGTGCTCAGGATGGAAGGAAGTGTAGCTGACAGTCATATAGGCTTGTAATGGATGTTAGATAAAAGTACTAGATTGGATGAAAATACAGGGGAGTTATGAAAGGGATGCAAATGATGTTGTATCAAGTTTTGATTTTCCCGAATTAGAAATATCTTCTCAACTTTGCTGTTTATCTAGATATGTTGTTGTCCCTTTTTTTTAAATTACCATGCCGCAGTTGATAACTGGGATATATTTAATGAGGAGAAAGTGGTGGACAATGCTGTTTTCATCAGTTTGGTAAATTATTTGCAAGAACAAGCAACACAAATTAAAATGCCAATTCACCGTCAGTACACTTTGGAACTGCTGGCTCATCATTCTATGAGCAAGATTTAAACCAGACTGGAAGCAATCCCTGCTCACTCATTCAAATCGTAACAGTGAGATGAGCCCAAGCACAAATGAACATTAATGGGACATAAGACATATTTTAACACTGCAGTCGTCTGATTGGTTTCATACGGCTCCTGGTTTAAAAAGAAATCAAGTTGGAAGTGAAGTGGTTAGGAAGGAACTGCAGATGTTGGTTTATGCTGAAGATAGACACAAAACGCTGGAGTAACTCAGCGGGACACGCAGCATCTCTGGATAGTAGGAATGGGTGATGTTTCGGGTCGAGATCCTTCTTCAGTCCGATGTGAATGTATATAGAATAGTCAGTAAGTTTGTGTCAAATCAAATTATATCAATGATGAGTTGGAAGGAGATTGAGAACTTTCTTGTTCTGGTGTCGAGACAACAACCTTTCTCTCAACGTCAGCAAGCAAAAAGGAGCTGGTGATTAACTTCAGGAAGTGAAGCGGTACACATACCCCAGTTTGCCTTGGTGGTGTCGAAGTAAAGATGGTTGAAAATTTCAAATTCCGAGGGGTAAATATCATCACCAACTTCTCGTGGACCACCATATTGAAGCAATGACCAAGAAACCACACCAACGCCTCTACTTCCTTACAAGGCTTAGGAAGTTTGGCATGTCACCTACACCTCTCAGCAACTGCACCTTAGAATGCATTTTAACAGGATGCATCGCAGCTTGGTTTGGGAACAGCTCCATCCAGGACTGCAAGATATTGCAGCGAATTGTGGACACAGCCCAGACTATCACACAAACCAACCTCCCTTCCACTGATTCCATTTATACTTCATGCTGCTTCGGCAAGACCAGCAGCATAATCAAGGACAACTTGCACCCTGGCCATTCCCTCTTCTCTCCTCTCCCATCAGGCAAAAGGTATACAGTGCATTCAAGAAGTATTCAGACCCCTTCACTTTTTTCACATTTTGTTATGTTACAGCCTTATACTAAAATGGATTAAATTCTTTTTTTTAACATCAATCTACACACAATACTTCATGATAAAAAATCGGAAACAAGTGTTTAGAAAATTTTACAAAGTAATTAAAAAGAAATAACTGAAATATCACATTTACATAAGTATTCAGACCCTTGGCTATGACACTCAACATTGGGCTTCAGTGCATCCTGTTTCCATTGATTACCCTTGAGATGTTTCTACAACTTGATTGGTCCACAAGTGGGAAACGAAATTGATTGATCATGATTTGGAAAGGCACACACCTGTCTATATCAGGTCCCGCCGTTGACAGTACATGTCAGAGCACAAACCAAGCCAGGAAGACGAAGAATTTGTCCATAGACCTCCGAGACATGATTGTGTTGAGACACAGATCTCGGGAAGGGTGTGAAACTATTTCTGCAGCATTGCAGGTCCTGAAGAGCACAGCAGCCTCCGTCATTCTTAAATGGAAGAACTTTGGAACCACCAGCACTCTTCATAGAACTGGCCGCCCGGCCAAACTGAGCAATCGGGGGAGAAGGGCCTTGGTCAGGGAAGTGACCAAGAACCCGATGGTCACTCTGACAGAGTTCCAGAGTTCCTCTGTGGAGATGGGAGAAACTTCTAGAAGGACAATTATATCTGCAACACCCCACTAATCAGGCCTTTATGGTAGAGTGGCCAGACAGAAGCCACTCCTCAGTAAAAGGCACATGACAGCCCGCTTGGAGTTTGCCAAAAGGCACCTAAACAAGATTCTCTGGTCTGATGAAACCAAGATTGAACTCTTTGACCTGAATGTCAAGCGTCAGATCTGGAGGAAACCAGGCACCGCTCATCACCTGGCCAATACCATACCTACGGTGAAGCATGGTGGTGGCAGCAGCATGCTGTGGGGATGTTTTTCAGCAGCAGGAACTGGGAGACTAGTTAGGATCGAGGGAAAGATGAACGAAGCAAATTACAGAGCGATCCTTGATGAAAACCTGCTCCAGAGCATTTAGGACCTCAGACTTGGGCAGAGGTTCACCTTCCAACAGGCCAACAACTTTAAGCACACAGCCAAGACAATGCAGGAGTAGCTTTGTGACAAGTTTGTGAATGTCCTTGGGTGGCCCAGCCAGAGCCCAATCGAATATCGCTGGGGGGACCTGAAAATAGCTGTGCATCGATGCTCCCCATCCAACCTGACAGAGCTTGAGAGGATCTGCAGAGAAGAATGTGAGAAATTACCCAAATACAGGTTTGCCAAACTTGCAGCATTATACCCAAGAAGACTTGAGGCTGTAATCGCTGCCAAAGGTGCCTCAACAAAGTACCGAATACTTATGTAAATGTGATATTTCAGTTATTTCTTTTTAATTACTTTGCAAAAATTTCTAAACATCTGTTCTCGCTTTTTTGTAATGGGGTATTATGTATAGATTGATGATAAAAAAAATGAATTTAATACAGTTTAGAATAAGGCTGTAACGTTAAAAAATGTGGAAAAAGTGAAAGGGTCTGAATACTTTCTGAATGCACTGTAGAAGTATGAAAACACAGCATCAGATTCACGGACAGTTTCTTCCCAGCTGTTATCAGGCAACTGAATCATCCCACCACAACCAGTGAGCAGTGCTGAACTACTATTTACCGCTTCGATGACCCTCGAACTATCCTTGATCAGACTTTGCTGGCTTTACCTTGCACTAAACATTATGCCCTTGTACACTGTAAATGGATCGATTGTAATCATGTTTTATCTTTCTGCTGACTGATTAGCGCACAGCAAAAGCTTTTCACTGTACACGTGACAATAAACTAAACTAAAACTAGTGGGTGACACTAAAATTAGCAATAGAGCGGACAGTGAGGAAGGTTATCTGTGATTACAGCGGGTTCTTGATCAAATGGACCATGGGCAAAGAAATAGCAGATGGGTTTACTTTTGATGAATGCGAGTTGTTTCATTATGGTGCGACACTGAAGAGCAGGACTTAGAGAGTCATAATGTCCTACAGCATGGAACAAGGCCCTGCCGCACAACACCCATGCTGACCAAGATGCCCCAACTACACTTGTCCCACATGCCCACGTTTGTCCCATATCTCGCTAAACTTTTCCTATTCATGAACCTGTTTTGAAACTTGTTATAGCACCTACCTCAACGACCTCCACTGGCAGCTTGTTCCATGTACCCACTACCATCTGTGTAATAAAGATACCCCTCAGGTTCCTATTGAATATTCCCACTCTCACCGGAAACCTATGTGCTCTACTTCTTGATTCCCCTTTTCTGGGGAAAACATGCTGTGCATCTACCCCTCATGATGTTATATGCCTCTATAAGATTACCTCTCATCTTCCTGCGCTCCAAGGAATAAAGTCCTAGCCTACCCAACCTGTCCCTCAGCCCTCAAGTACTGGCAACTTCTCTGTTTGCAGAAATCCTTGCTGAAATCCATATCTGCAACATCTAAAAACTATAGTATTTGTGAGACATAGACGATATCTGCAATTTCTTCTTTAGATTCTCACAGTGTCCATGAAACACTTGGTCAGGCCCAAGAGATTTACGTATCTTCATGTCTTTGGCCATTTAGCTCTTTCTTAACTGTAGTATGGACCATCCTCAAGACATCACTATTAATTTTCTCCAAGTTCCTTTGTCTTCATGTCTTTCACCATGGTCAAAGCAAAGGAGAAGTATCCAATGAGGACCATGCCCATCTATTGTGGCTCCAACTTCACTTTGGTTTCTGAAGGGCCCTATTCTCTCTCAAGCTACTCCTGTCCTCTTAATCCACTGACAAAATCTCTTTGGATTCTTCTTAATCTTATCAGCTCCCATCTCATGCTTCCTTTTCACCCATGATTTATTTCTTAAAGTAGAAAGTAGAAATAAGAGATAAAGACCCTTAAAAAATAAAATTTTCAAATCTTTGTTCGGAGATGGAATTCTATCCACGACCTGACCTGAAATCAGTAATCTTTATGGCACTGCTGCATTACATGTTGCCTGGGTTCCAGCAACTAAGTTACAGAGAAAGGTTGAACAAGTTAGGTCTTTATTCTTTGGAGCGCAGAAGGTTAAGGGGGGACTTGATTGAGGTCTTTAAAATGATGGAAGGGAGAGACAGAGTTGACGTGGATAAGCTTTTCCCATTGAGGGTAGGGAAGATTCAAACAAGAGGGCATGACATAAGAATTAAGGGACAGAAGTTTAGGGGTAACATGAGGGGGAACTTTTTTACTCAGAGAGTGGTGGCTTTGTGGAATGATCTTCCTGCAGAAGTGGTGGAGGCTGGATCGATTTCCACATTTAAAGTAAAGTGGATAGGTATATGGATGGGAAGGGAATGGAGGGGTATGGTCTGAGTGCAGGTAGATGGGACTAGGGGAAAATGAATGGTCGGCACGGACAGGAAGGACCGAGAAGGCTGTTTCCGTGCTGTAATTGTTATATGGTTATATGGATATATAAAACGTCGATGAAAGGGGACCAACTCCTTAAGAATTGGTTATATTTATCTATTAGGCGGAGTCTCATTTCTTCAAGGTGAGCTATGTCCGTCATGTTACTAATCCACAATTTAATAGTTGGTATAGTTGTATTTTTCCAAAATTTAAGTATCAATTTCTTTCCAATTATTAACCCATAGCCTCCTCCTTTTTCTTGACTGGAGCCTCAGCTTCTCTCGTCATCCAGGATTCATCACTCCACAACCTGCCTTGCCCTTCACTCTACCAGGAACATGCATGATGTTGAGGATATTGATGTCAGTGTTGGGTATATTAGTATGATGGCACAATGTGTGCATTAATGTGGATATTATTGTTATTGAAATAGGAAATAGAGGAGATTGCCTGGGCCTTGACAAAAATCTTTCTATTTTGTCAGCCACAGGTGAAGTCCTGGAAGACTAGTGAATAGTCAATGTTGTTCCTTTGTTGAGGGGAAGTAGAGATAATCCAGGAAATTATAGGTCGGTGAACCTCAGATTAGTGGAAGCTATTGGAGAGGATTCTTAGGGATAGTTTCCACACTGTATCTCTAAACTAAACTAATCAGAGGGGTAACTTTTTCACATAAAGGGTGGCGGGTGTATAGAATGAGCTGCCAGAGGAGGTAGTTGAGACAGGTACTATTGCAATGTTTAAGAAACATTTAGACAGGTACATGGATAGGACAGGTTTAGAGGGATATAGACCAAATGCCAGCATGTGAGAGTAGTGTACATGGGATATGTTGGTCAGTACGTGTAAGTTGGGCCGAAGGGGCTGTTTCTGATGACTCACTGGACAAGGAAATATCGACCAGAATCAGCAAGGCCAGTCAAGCACTTGGTCAACTCCGAGTACGAGTGTGAAACCACCACAACATCAAGCTGCCAAGTCGGATGAAAGTCTATAAAGCTGTAGTACTCTCCAGCTTGCTGTATGGATGTGAAACATGGACCTTGTACACGAAACACATCCGCCATCTTGAGAAATCCCACATGCGTCCATCATAGGCATTTGCTGGCAAGTCAGGATGACCAACGAGGAAGTGCTGGACTGGTCTGGCTTCACGAACGTCGATGCAATGATCATAAAGGCTCAGCTTCGATGGAAAGGCCACGTGATCTGGATGGATGAATCCCACATGCCTCGTCAACTCCTGCACGGAGTTCTGTCACAGGGTCAAAGGAACCCTGGGAAACGTCCAAAGAAACAGTTTAAAGGCTGCATCAAGGACCACCTCCAGCTCACAGGCCCAGCCCTAAAATAACTGGAAACCCGTGCCAGTGACATGACTGGCTGGCGTACAACCACTAGGACGGGAGTCAACAGTTTTGAAGACAAACGCCAAAGTTGACTGGTTAGTGCCAGAGACAGGAGGATGGCTACAGCCCTAAACCCCCCCACAGCGGCCTTCATGTGATGCCCACTGCACCATCGTACCCGTGGGCCACACTCGACCCCTCAAGACATGAGACTGCACAACAAATGCTATCATCATCTATCACGGGCCACCACCAGAGGGATATAGACCAAACGCCAGCACATGGGATATGTTGTCCGGTGCATGTAAGTTGGGATGAACGGGCAGCTCCATACTGTATCACTCTGTGACTCTATGATTCTATCATCCTTTCAGCATCAAACTATTTTTTAAAGATTTTGAAGATTGAACATCATGACATCACTTTGTAGTCGTGGAATATGTGAGCGAATATTGATTAGGTCACCGTTCATTGATTAGGAGCAGGCCCACCTGGCCCATGTACCACTTGCATGAAGTTAGCGTCATGGAAGGAAGCATAATGGCAGCAGGTTGGCACTGATAGCCTTGATGCCAGAGTCCATTAAATATCCTGGGTAACTTCATGTCATATGGTGATAGGATGCCCTAGATTACCTTTGTACAACCAGGATCCGTGGCCTCACTTCTGAAAGAACACATGAGCTTGCAAGAGTAGATATGGCGCCACATCTAGACTTTATATTCTCGCTGCACCTGATGACAGGTTTGAAGTTGCATTTTTTTCCACAGCTTAAATCTCACATTGGGCAGCTAAGAGAACAGAGGGATGAAGAGCTGGAGCAGGATCTACAATCACATTAAATGGCTTCACTCAGGTGCTGAAAAAACCCAATTAATAACAACTTTATTAAAGCCATGAAAGCTAATCACTCTTATACTTGTTTTTGTCAGTGTTCATGTTGGTTTGGAAAGCCTTCTACCACCTGTGTTGCTGTTCTGTAGCTATCATGCTGAGATACAGGTGACCTCTCTGAATGTTGAGTCTGTGCCCTGAATGGACTAGCGTCAGACTGTCAGGGATCGCTGGTACACGTGCAGTCTGGAAGCTAGCTTGCATGCAAAGTCAAAGACAGTACTGACAGTCAGAGGATGCAACTGAGGTTCTGCCATCCTGAACCAGGATTGACATTTCATCTTCCTGCACTGCCAACAGAACACACATGGTCCTGAACAGATTATAGTGTGAACAACTCTCGCCATGGAGATTGCACAACTGCAATCATAGTCCTTAGAGTACTGACAAACTGGACCAATAGACCTTGCCAGGGTGGACTTGGGGATGGGACTGGACTTTGTGCCAGTGGGAACCATTGTGGGGGGATGTTTTTATGTTCATTGTTAATTCTTTAGTGTTGGGTCTTATCTTTATCTGTGTGCTGCATGGCAAGTCAAATTTCACTACACCAATTGGTGTATGTGACAATAAATGTCCTTTGTCTTTGTTGTCTTTGTCTTTGCAACATAGCCGTCTGGTCCTTCATAGTCCTACTGAAAAATAACACAATGGCCCTGGGATTCAGCTGGTTCGGTCACTGGTCGTGTTCCAGATGTCTCAAACTGTGCATACGCAGCCAGAGGCATTGATTTGACAAAGTGCCACATACAAGCAAGATCTCGTGGTATTGGGGGAAATGTATAAATGTGGATTGAGGACTGGTCATCAACAAAAGACTGCTGGTATGAGCCCGTCGAAGAGGTGCTGAAGGTACCGTCGTGTATGAAAGTAGACAAATTTCCAGGGCCTAATTAGATATATCCAAGGACATTGTGGGAAATTGCGGGCGCTCTGGTTGAAATCTACGAGTCGTCTTTAGATACAGGAGAGATTCCAGAAGGCTGGAGGGTGGCAAATGTTGAGCCTCTATTCAAGAAGGGCTGCAGGGGAAATGCTGGGAACTATAGGTCAATGAGCTTAACATCTGTAGTTAGAAAGTTAATAGAGAATAATCTGAGGGATAATATATACAGGCATTTAGACGGACAAGGGCTGATTATGGATAGTCAGCATGGTTTGTACGTAGGAGCTCGTGTCTCACAAATCTGATTGAATTTTTCGAAGATGTGACCAAAAAGGTCGATGAGGGCAGTTTATATGTTGTATATATGGAGTTCAACAAAGCATTTGACAAGGTTCCTCATGGTAGGCTGCTCTGAAAGGAGAGATAGCGGAATGGATAGAAAATTGGCTTCATGGAAGGAAGCAGAGGGTAATGATGGAAGGTTGCTTCTTGGACTAGAGGCCTGTGACTAGTGGTGTGTCTCAGGGTTTGGTGCTGGACCCGTTACTGTTTGTCATCTATATCAATGATTTGGATGAGAACATGCAGGGCAAGATTGGCAAGTTAGCAGATTATACAAAAGTGGGTGGTTTTGCACATAGTGAAGATGGTTGCCAAAAATTACAACAGGATGTTGATCGATTGGCCAGGTGGGCTGAGGAATGGTTGATGGAATTTAATACAGAGAAATGTGTGGTGTTGCTTTTTGGGAAGACTAACATGGGCAGGACCTACACAGTGAATGGTAGGGTTCTGGGGAGTGTTGTAGAGCAGAGGAATCTAGGACTGCAGGAGCATGGTTCCTTGAGGCGGAGTTGCAGGTAGGTAGGGTGTTCAAAAAGGCTTTTGGCACATTGGCCTTCATCAGTCAGAGTATTGAGTATAGACGTTGGGAGGTCATGTTGCAGTTGTTTAAGACATTGGTGAGGCCACATTGAGAATAGTAAGATTAAACAAGAACTTACCTGTTCGAAGTTTGATCTTTATTTTATGAGGAGTTACGATGAGGGATTACGTGAAGAAGCCTCGCTGGGCGCATGCTCGGCATACTTCATAGCAGCGGCGTGAAAAACACAGATCCAATAGCTGGAGTAAAATAGTAAGGCTCACACAAGACTAGATCTACCAGATGACCATTTAGATTATGAAGGTCGGGAGTGGAGGGCACGTAATCCCTCATCATAACTCCTCATAAAATAAAGATCAAACTTTGAACAGGTAAGTTCTCGTTTAATCTTACTATTTTACTTTGGAGTCATGTGAGTGACTACGTTAAGATTTTGAAGCTCTGTGATTTTCATGCTGTAGATTCATGCCATATGGCACACTGCTTCAGTTGACACAGTAGTGAGTAAATAATATTTCATTTCGGAGTCACGTGAGTGACTTCGTGAAGAGCCCGCCGGCGCGCATGCTCGACATATCGTCGTATCGCGTTGCTGCGACGGCTGGCGGTGGAGCGCGCTCCTCGCCAGCCCTTCATAAGGGAACCACTGAGGTAAGTATCCTACCTTAAGTTGGTGGTCCTTGTTGTGTTACTTTGTGTTTTGCAGCAAGGACATGGATGGGAGTTCTAAGGGCCGGAGAACGTCTGGACGAGGTCGCCGGTCAGCAGTCCCGGAGCCATTGATATCGGCGGTACCTGCAGCGCAGGCCGGGACACGGGCGGGAATGTCGGTAAGCCCTGTGTTTACAGGTCCGGATCCGCCAGCACACCACAGTTCGGAGGAGTTCGACGACGAGGAGTGTGGTGTGCCGCCAGAGCAGGAGGACACTGCCATGGCAGTCAGGTCGTCAGCAGGCTTGCTGGCGACCTCGAGCAGAAGGGTGCGTGCGGCTGCACGGCCCTTTTCACTCAGCCCTCCGAGTAGGGGAAGGGCAGGAGCCCGGAAGTCTAACCCTGTCGGGGCTAAGGCTTTGCCTGCCGCCGGGGAGCGGTCAGGTTCCAGGGCGGGACCCGGGGCGGCTGTGAGGTCCAGTCGACGCCCCCCAACTCTCGACGCCGGGACGGGTCGGTTGGGTCGGGTCTCGTCACGGTCGCCGAGCCCCCCATGGATGGGTGGGCGAGACCATGCGTCGGCGAGGTCCACGACGTGGGCTGCCGGCAAGCCCGCGCGGGCATCAGGTATCCATGTTGCGGCTGGTGCCGACACCACGCCGCAAATGCCCTTAGTGGCAGCGGCTTCAGCTCCCGCTAAACGGAGGCGGTTGAACACGCCCGCGCGGGAATTGCGCAGTTTCACTTCGGCGGCTGTTAGCGATGACTACCGGCACCGGGTGGGCCTCGATGAGGTGCGGGCCGATGATAGGGGCCCCGGCAATTTTTCAGAGCCGGAGGACTCCGACCACCTGAGTGTTCAGGGTGAAGGGCGTATTGACCGTATGGAGCGGCTGCTGGAGCTCCTGCTTCATGGTCAACAGCAGCAAGCGTCCAGCAGCGACAGGCACAGGGCTGTTTCACCAACTTCCACCTTCAGTCTGGAGCAGCAGGATGAGGAGGTTTTGGTCGATCCCATACCACCTCCGTCAGATTTACCAGCGGAGGAACTTCTCGATGTGGCCGCTAAGTTCGCGGCCCCACACTCGTCTGGGCTTCCCCTGAACTCGAAATTGGCAGCCACAGTGGACTTCCTCAACAACCATCAGCTCCAGGAAGAAGTTCTCATTCAGGCCATGAGCCGTCACAAGGCTCCGTCCAACTGCAACTCCCTCAACGTGCCTGTGGTCAATACGCCGATATGGGGCAACATCAGTGCGGCTATCCGTCAACAGAAGCTGAAAATTCAGCGGATCCTGAAGCTCCTCACGGCCGGTATTACCGCCTTTGTGCGGTCGGTTGATGGGGATGAATTAAATTTGGACCAGGAGGATGCTCTGGCTCTATTGTGCGCAACTCAACATGAGATCAATGGGTTCCGCAAAAGCAGCATCCGCCCGGCGCTCAACCCTAAGTTTGCAGGGTTGTGCAAACCACCGCCGCCGCCGCCGCCCCGTCAGCTCTTTGGAGAAGACCTCTCGAAGAGGGTCAAAGAGCTTGACGAACAAGCCAAAACGGTGGGAATCATGCGCTCTCACAGTGCCCCCAGGCCGTTGGGCTCGAAAGCTCCGCTTGTTCGTCCACGAGGGTCTGCCAGCACCTCTACAAGGACTTACCCTCCAGCTCCACCCCCTTACCAACAGCCCCAGCAGCAGGGGGCTTTTTTAGGACAAGGTCGGCAGAAACCCTGGTGGAAGATGAGGACGCCGCGCCCTCAAGCCAACCCAGCACCTCCACGTCCACCCACACGTGTCAAGGACCGCCGGTAACCATGGAGGTGAGGCGGTCTGGTTCTCTCTTTTCTCTTTGTCTAACCTCACATGTTGGTGGGCGCCTTCGGTTCTTTTTGGGTGCATGGGGTGATATTACTGGTGATGAGTATGTGTTACAAAATATTCAGGATCATAAAATTTAGTTTCTTAATGGGGACATTCCTCCGTCCCAGCACAGGCCTGGTCGAACATTTAAATTGTCTGCTGCAGAGCAGGCAGCAGGCTATAAGGAAATTTTGAGGCTAGAACAGAAGGGAGTGATAGAGAAAACGGTTCATGAGCCAGTTGAATTTGTTTCTAATATATTCACTCGACCCAAAAAGGATGGAGGCTGTCGAGTCATCATTGACCTGACTCGTTTAAATACTTTTGTAACATATACTCATTTCAAAATGGACACTTTTGAAACAGCCAAATCATTGATTTCACATGGTTGCTTTATGGCATGCATTGATTTACAAGATGCGTACTATACTGTGTCCATTCAAAAATGTTATAGGAGGTTTCTGAAATTTATCTGGATGGGTCAACTCTGGCAATATAGAGCTTTGCCAAACGGGCTTACCACAGCCCCTAGATTATTCACTAAATTGGTGAAGCCAATTATGGCTTATTTACGACAACGACATCATATAGTAATGGCCTATTTAGATGATATCTTAATTGTCGGCCACACCCTGGAATTGGCTCAACAGGGTGTTGCAGCTGCTGTCAATATATTTCAGCAGCTGGGGTTCATTGTCCATCCAGCCAAATCAAAGTTCTGCCCCTCCCAGGTAATTCATTATCTGGGGTTTACGGTGGACTCTATTCACATGAGGGTCACCATACCAACTAATAAGGTTGAGGAGGTCACCCAGGTGTGTCAAGGTTTAATCAGCGCTAGTATACCATCGATTCGACATACAGCTACAGTAATTGGAAAGCTTGTAGCATTGTTTCCGGCAGCCCGATATGGGCCTTTGCATTATCAGAATTTGCAGAGGGCCAAGATCGCTGCGTTAAGACAGCACGCTGGTCATTATGCTCGACCAATGCAGCTGCCGCCCGAAGCGAAGGATGAGTTACGATGGTGGGTGCGTCACATTAGTAACTCATTTCAACCTATTATTGAGGCTAATCCGGTGGTATACTTGCAAACTGATGCGAGCTCTTATGGCTGGGGAGCTACGGATCATTACTCTAGTTGCGGGGGCAGGTGGGATACCCTTGAGGCTACTATGTTGTTGTCTCAAGGGATAGTTTATGGATAGTTTATAAATTTGGAGCTACTTGCAGCATTCCACGGACTTCGTGCTTATTGTTCCAAGGTTGTTGGAGCACATGTCTGTCTCCAAATAGATAACACCAGAGCGGTGGCTTATTTAAACCATATGGGCGGTACCAGGTCAGTTTCATGTTATGAATTGGCTAACTCAATTTGGCTCTGGTGTGTTCAAAGAGACATTTGGATTTCGGCTACCTATTTGCCAGGTGAGCTTAATACTGTGGCGGACACCAGGTCACGCAAGTTTAATGACAATATTGAATGGATGTTGCATCCTGAAATTTTTGCCAAAGTTACAGCCAAATTTGGGAAACCGGATATTGACCTTTTTGCGTCACGGTTGAATTATCAGGTACCAACATACGTCTCGTGGGAACCAGATTCTGGGGCTATGGCGCTAGATGCATTCTCGCTGGACTGGGGGAATTGGTTTTTCTATGCATTCCCCCCGTTTTGCCTCATCAGTCGGGTATTACGAAAGATTCAGATGGATGCAGCCAAGGGCATCCTTATTATACCCGACTGGCCTACACAGCCGTGGTATCCGGTGGTCTTTGACATGCTCAGTGAGGCTTGGGTCCTTTTGAAGGGTTGCCCAGAATTGGTTACTCACCCTGTCTCAGGGGAGCCACATCCCTGCCATGGCTATTTAAATTTGTTGGCTTGCAGGTTTTGAACAGGCCGTTAGTCCAATACGGCCTCTCAACTCGGACCATGGATACCATTGGGGCGTTGTGTCGAGAGTCCACAAGGCGAAGATACCGCTCACATATCAAGAAGTGGGAAACCTACTGCAGCCGCTCTCGCATCACGTACGATGACGTGACTATAACCGACGTCCTGGAATTCCTCGCGGGGTTGCACCATGATGAACACTTAAGTTACAGTGCCATCAACAGCGCCAGGAGCGCGCTGTCATTCTACCTCAAGATTGAGGTGGGATCCAACAGGCTAGTGTCCAGACTCATGCGGGGTATATTCAATATGAATCCGCCTACACCACGCTACAATATCACCTGGGATGTCAGGGACGTATTAACCCTGCTCAGGACGTGGTCTCCCATGGAAGGGTTCCAGCTGGACAAACTCACCATGAAGCTGGTGATGTTACTAGCGCTGACTTCAGCACAGAGGGTACAGACACTGCATAAACTACGTGTCGACAGAATGATGTCTACCCCTACAGAAGTAGTCTTCTTTGTTGATTAGCTACTAAAGCAGCATAGACCTGGGTGCACAGGGCTGCAGCTGAAGTTCCCGGCATACCCCGCAGATGCTAGGCTGTGTTTAGCCTCACATATCCGTCACTATGTCAAGGTGACGGCATGCATCAGAGGAATGGAGAGATACCTGCTTGTCACTCATAAGAGACCTCATCATCGAGTGACAGTCCAGACGATATCCAGGTGGCTCCGGGTCGTCTTGGGTAAGTCAGGTATCGACACTAATGTATTCAAGTCTCATTCCACCAGGGCTGCATCGACGTCAGCGGCGAGGATTATGGAGGTGCCTATGGACCATATTCTCGCCACAGCAGGATGGGCTAATGAAGCTGTGTTTCAGCGATTTTATAACAAGCCTGTTGCTGCTCCTCTACAGTTCGCGGAGGCCGTGCTGAATGCAGGTCAAGAACGTGGAGGTGTCCCCGCATGAGGGGTTTTTGATTTGTTGTTAATAAATATGCTCTTGTTTTGCAGTATGAACTATTTGAGCAAGTTTGTTCCTCCCATCCATCCCTGCTAGTGGTGTGTCAGCATGGACGTGGTCCAGGGCGTGTAATCACAGAAGCTTTGAAGTCTTCACGAAGTCACTCACGTGACTCCGAAATGAAATAGTAAGATTGAACGAGAACTTACCAGTTCGAAGGTTGATCGTTATTTCATGAGGAGTCGCGGTGAGGGATTTCGTGCCCTCCACGCCCAACCCTCAATCACCTTCACCTGGTAATTTGAGTCTCTTTCATCTTACTATGCCAAGTCATTTCTGTTACTGGTTTCTGTGATTCCACACCGCTACTTTGAAGAATGTCGAGCATGCGCGCCGGCGGGCTCTTCACGAAATCCCTCACCGCGACTCCTCATGAAATAACGATCAACCTTCGAACTGGTAAGTTCTCGTTCAATCTTACTATTATTGAACATTGCTTGAATAATGCAATAAGTATTTTAATAACCATATAACCATATAACCATATAACAATTACAGCACGGAAACAGGCCTTCTCGGCCCTTCCATTCCGTGCCGACCATTTATTTTCCCCTAGTCCCATCTACCTGCACTCAGACCATACCCCTCCATCCCCTTCCCATCCATATACCTATCAACTTTACTTTTAAATGTTAAAATCGATCCTGCCTCCACCACTTCTGCTGGAAGCTCATTCCACACAGCCACCACTCAAGAAGTTCCCCCTCATGTTACCCCTCAACTTCTGTCCCTTAATTCTCATGTCATGCCCTCTTGTTTGAATCTTCCCTACCCTCAATGGGAAAAGCTTATCCACGTCAACTCTGTCTATCCCTTTCATCATTGTAAATACCTCAATCAAGTCTCCCCTTAACCTTCTGGGCTCCAAAGAATAAAGACCTAACTTGTTCAACCTTTCTCTGTAACTTAGTTGCTGGAACCCAGGCAACATTCTAGTAAATCTCCTCTGTACTCTCTCTATTTTGTTGACATCCTTCCTATAATTAGGTGACCAAAATTGTACACCATACTCCAGAATTGGTCTTACCAATGCCTTGTACAATTTTAACATTACTTCCCTACTCCTGTATTCAGTGCTCTGATTTATAAAGGCCAGCACACCAAAAGCTTTCTTATCTATCTACATGCGATTCCACCTTCAGGGAACTACGCACAGATATTCCTAGATCCTTCTGTTCCACAGCATTCCTCAATTCCCTGCCATTTACCATGTATGTCCTATTTTGATTTGTCCTGCCAAGATGTAGCACTTCACACTTATCAGCATTAAACTCCATCTGCCATCTTTCAGCCCACTTTTCCAAATGGCCCAAATCTCTCTGTAGACTTTGAAAATCTACTTCATTATCCACAACACCACCTATCTTAGTATCATCTGCATACTTACTTATCCAATTTTCCACCCCATCATCCAGATCATTGATGTACATGACAGACAACAGTGGACCCAACACAGATCCCTGAGGCACCCCACTGGTCACCGGCTTCCAACTTGACAAACACCCATCCACCATTACTCTCTGACATCTCCCATTCAGCCACTGTTGAATCCATCTTGCTACTCCGCCATTAACACCCAAAGATTGAACCTTCTTAACCAACCTTCACTGAAATCCATATAGACAACATCCACTGCTTTACCCTCATCAATTTCCCTAGTAACCTCTTCAAAAATTCAAGGTTTGTCAAACATGACCTTCCAGGCACAAATCCATGTTGATTGTTCCTGATCAGACCCTGTTTATCCAGATGCTTATATATATTATCTCTGAGTATCCTTTCCATTAATTTGCCCACCACTGACGTCAAACTAACAAGTCTATAATTGCTAGGTTTATTCTATGAACCCTTTTTAAACAATGGAACAACATGCTCAGTACGCCAATCCTCCGGCACTATTCCCGTTTCTAATGACACATTGGTGAATACCGAAGAAAATAAATTGTTCAATATCTCCCCCATCTCTTTTGGCTCTGCAGATAGCTGTCCATTCTGGCTCTAATGGTCCAATTTTATCCCTCGTTATCTTTCTTAAGATTCTTTTTACATTCTTTATACTCATCTAGCACCTCATTTACTCCATGCCTCCTATAATTATTGTAGATATCTCTCTTTTTTCGAACCAAGTGTCCAACTTCCCTTGAAAACCATGGCTCTTTCCGATTTTTACTATTTCCTTTCAACCGAACAGGGACATAAAGATTCTGTACTCTTACAATTTCCCCTTTAAATTTCTTCCATTTCTCTTCTACATCCTTCCCATAAAACAAAATGTCCCAATATTCTCATCCAAACCATTGATAAAAATGACAGACAGCAATTGGGACCACCATTGATGCCTGAGGCACACCACAGGCTCTTAGTTTGATAAACAACCATCCACACCACCCTCTGTTTCCTGCCAGTTCCATATCCTGTTAGCTAACTCTCCATATCTGGAATCTCTTTTGACTTCAATACAAGTCTAAGCTTAAAGTAAGGGGAATAAAACCATTTGCACTACCCCACTTGTGGTCGCATCAACATTTTGTATCATCGTAACAGTATTTGTCCTTTTCCAAACTCCAGCCTCCTTAAAATATAGGCCAATGTTCGCCTTCTTAACTATTTAATGTGTTAGTGTGCAAACATTTTGTAATTCAAACACAAGAAGACCTAGTTTTCTCTGTATTTCACTCACCTGCAATCATTCGCCATTTAGTTCCAATGCCTCTGGCTTCCACACCAAAGTGCAAGACCTCTCTTTTGCACATTTAACTCCATTGGCCAAGTTCGTGCTCGCTCTTTCAATTCACCTGTATCCTCCTGCAGTGACAAAATATTTTCATAGTCAGTCATCCAGCATGGATACAGGCCCTTCAGCCCAACTTGCCTACCCTGCCAAAAATGTTCCAGCTACAATAGTCCCACCTGCCCACATTTTACCTCCAAACCTGTCCTATCCATGTACCTGTCTAAATGTTTTTAAAATGTTGTGAGAGTACCTGCCTCAACTACCTCCTCTGACAGCTTGTTCCATGTACCTGCCATCCTTTGTTTAAAAATAATTGCCTCTCACAGTCATAGGGCCACCCAGCGTGGAAACAGGCCTTTCAGACCAACATGTCCCAGCTACATGGTATTTTACTTCGAAGTCACGTGAGTGACTACGTGAAGAAGCCCCGCCAGGCGCATGCTCGGCATTACGTCGACGCATGTCGGTACGGAAGGGCTGCAGATTGCAGCTCCACCAGTGATGAGTAACAAGCCCGCAGGTAAATGGGTTGAAATTACTTCCTGGGTAGAAACTCCGTGACGCTGGCTGGAATAGCCAGGAGGAGTTTGGGAAGTTTTAAAAATGGACACGGTGAAAAAATTGGCGCGGGGAAAACGCGAGTCCCGGGAGGAAACACAATTAAGATCGGGACCTCAGATTAGTACAGAGCCAGTTCCGATACCGGTAGCCGTTGACCCTGCCGTAGTTCAGCCTTTAGACGCTCCACAGCCACAGGCCACGGAGGGTACTCCAGTGGAGAGGAAAAATAAAAGGAAGTCTGCTAGGCCTGTAATATCAGATGAATCTGATGAAGAAGAGGCAGGGCCAGGCAGACGAGCCCTGTGGCTTAGGATGGACCAAATGGAGAAAATGCTTCAAACAATTATTAATTAAGGGTCTAAAGACCAAGAATATTCCCAGGCAGCCCCTGAGGGGGTTCCATATCATGAATATGGTGCCTATAGAACATGGGAATGTGAACCTCCAGAGCCTTGTTTAGGTCTGGAAGAAGTCTCCTTTGAGCAAGTCTCAGGAGTACCAGGGCGGCAAGAGACTGACCCTGAAGGTGGTGTTTTTGGTCTTGAATACCCACCACAACACAAAAGTTAAACTACAGGTGTACCAGATATAGCACAATCCTTGCTATACCAGAGGGGAGCGGTGAGGTCATGGAAGAAAACCTGGTGGCCAACATTAATTATTTGGTTTCTCACCAGCTTCAGGAGACTGTCATGATTGAGACAGCAGCCCACTATAAACCACCTGTTAATTGTGCATCACTGAGGGTGCCGACGGTGAATCCAGCTATTTGGACACCCATGACTTCAACAATGCGAGGACAGGAGATACGATTCCAGAGGGTCCTCAAGCTCATTGCAGCTGGCATTACTGCTTTTGGGAGGCAGTTGGAAGGGCATGATATGTCCAAAATCCAAAAAGACACGTTGGCATTGTTTTGTAACTCTTATGTTATCATTGTATGAGAAAAATCGCCATTCGGCCCATCCTGCACCCAAGATTTGCTGGTTTGTGTAAATCAAGCAATGTTCAAGCTCCAGATTATTTATTCAGAGAAAACCTGCCTAAACAAATTAAAGAAATCGATGAAGAGGTAAAGACTATCAACCTCATAAAACCTTTTATATTTGGTCAAAGGAGACAATCTGGCTGGATGAGAAGGGGGTTTGATTCAGGAGCAGGAACACGCAGAGGCAGGGGTATGGTGAGAAGGTATTATCACCCATCACAGCCCAATGTTAATCCATTTATTGGGAGAAGGAGACCATCATGGTCATTTGCTGAGGTACAAAAACTTTATTCTATCACAGAGGAAACTGTTGTAGAACCTCCGGTTGGTGGTAGATTGCAATTGTTTTATGATGAATGGTACTGTATAACATCTGATCGGTTTATATTAGATACTGTGTCAGGTGCTATTATAGAATTTATGGAAGGAGTGGATCCACCTGTACAGGATAAACCTAATCGGGTTTTGGTGTTTTCTGCACCTGAAAATTCTCAGGTAAAAGAAGAAGTAGAACATTTATTTTAAAAAGAGGTAATTGAGAGTACGGTGAATCATCCGCAACAATTTGTGTCAAATATTTTCCCCGGGGCAAAGAAAGATGGGGGTTGTGGAGCCATTCTGGATCTCACAAAATTGAATTCATATGTCCAGTATAGACATTTCAAAATGGACACCTTCAACACTGCAAAGGGGTTGTTGTCCATAGGGTGTTACATGGCTACTATAGACTTAAAAGATGCATATTATTCAGTGCCAATTCATCACCATTATCATAGGTACTTGGATAGGTCAGCTGTGGCAATATAAAGCATTACCTAATGGGTTAAGTTCAGCTCCCAGGCTGTTCACAACATTATTGAAACCAACACTTGCATTGTTAAGGGCTCAAAATCACATTGTCATGGCTTATCTTGATGATATTTTAATTGTTAATGCCACTCAGGAATCAGCTGAAGATTCAGTTTAGCAACTATAAGCCTGTTGGAAAGGCTAGGGTTTCTGATCCATCCAATGAAATCTAAGCTACAGCCGTTGCAAACAATTGAGTATTTGGGATTTGTCATTAATTCAGTTGCTATGTCAGTAACTTTACCAACAGATAAAGTTGTGGATATTACAAATGCGTGTAGTTGCCTTGCTGACAAACCTTACCCATCCATCCGAGAAGTAGCAAGGGTTATTGGTAAGATAGTAGCAGCATTTCCCGCTGTTGGGTTTGGTCCTTTGCATAATCAAAATCTTCAAAGGGCAAAAGCACAAGCACTAAAATAACATGCAGGTCATTTTGACGGACCCATGCAGTTGCCCACGGAAGCGTTGGTTGAATTACAGTGGTGGATTGGGAATGTTGCCCAAATTACTAAAAACATTGGTATTCAGCAACCTACAGAGGTATTGCAAACTGATGTTAGTGCTCTCGGATGGGGGGCTACGGACAATAACACCAGCTGTGGTGGTAGATGGACTGTCCAAGAGGATTTAATTCTCCATACATATGGTATTAATTATTTTGAGTTATTGGGGGCATTTTTTGGATTAAAAGCTTATTGTTCTACAATGGAGAACTTGCATGTTCAATTACAAGTAGACAATACCACAGCTGTAGCATATATCAATCACATGGGTGGAGTAAGATCAGTATCATGTGATCATCTGGTCAACCTGACGTGGAATTGGTGTGTATCTAGGAATATCTGGCTTTCAGCTATCTATCTCCCAGGGAAAGACAATGTTGTGGCAGACAACAGATCACGGGAGTTTAAAGACAATACAGAATGGATGTTAAAGCCACAAATTTTCCAAAAAATTGTCAATTGGTATGGTGTACCAGACATTGATCTGTTTGCATCTACATTAAATCACCAATTGCCTAAATACGTGTCATGGGAGCCTAATCCAGGAGCTTTCTCGCTACATTGGGGGAATATGTTTTTCAATGCTTTTTCCCCATTTTGCCTGATTAGGCAATGTCTCAGTTAAATAGAGCAAGACTCTGCTACAGGTGTTTTGGTGGTTCCAAACTGGCCTACACAGCCATGGTTCTCATTGATGCTTAGAAAGATAATTGAACCATATATGACGATTCCCAGCTCCAGGGATTTGTTGGTACAACCTGTGACAGAACAAATTCATCCATTGCATGATCATATGAATTTGTTAATCTGCAGGTTCTGACCAGACCATTACAAGGGCTTGGACTGTCGGATAGGACCATGGATGTCATAACATCAGCTTGGAGAGATAGCACTAAGAAACAATATAACCATATAAGCATATAACAATTACAGCACGGAAACAGGCCTTCTTGGGCCTTCCTGTCCGTGCCGACCATTTATTTTCCCCTAGTCCCATCTACCTGCACTCAGACCATACCCCTCCATTCCCTTCCCGTCCATATACCTATCCACTTTACTTTTACATGTTAAAATCGATCCTGCCTCCACCACTTCTGCAGGAAGATCATTCCACACAGCCACCACTCTCTGAGTAAAGAAGTTCCCCCTCATGTTACCCCTAAACTTCTGTCCCTTAATTCTCATGTCATGCCCTCTTGTTTGAATCTTCCCTGCCCTCAATAGGAAAAGCTTATCCACATCAACTCTGTCTATCCCTTTCATCATTTTAAAGACCTCAATCAAGTCCCCCCCTAACCTTCTGCGCATATGTCTCACATAAAGAAATGGGAAGCTTTTTGTATTCAGTCAGATATATCTTATCATACTGCAAACATATCGGATGTATTGGAGTTCTTTGCTATGTTGCATTTTGATCAGCACCTTAGTTATAGTGCCATTAATAGTGCTCGTAGTGCTTTGTCTTCCTATGTACGACAATTTTCAGATCATCTATCTATCGTGTCTCATCCATTAATATCCCGATTTATGAGAGGGACTTTTAATAAAAATCCTCCCAAACCCAGATATACAGAAATTTGGGATGTTAGTATAGTTCTCACATTGCTTCGGCAATGGGCTCCAATTACGTCACTGTCTTTTCAGAAATTAACATTTAAAGTAATAATGCTTATGGCATTAGTGTCAGCACAAAGAGTACAAACATTGCAAATGTTACGTTTAGATTGTATGCACTTGTCTGCAGATAACATTACTTTTTATGTTTATGATCTAATCAAACAAAGTAGACAGGGGAAGTCTGAAACCAAGATAATCTTTAGAGCATATCCTGTCGACCAAACATTGTGTGTGGTTAAGCATCTGACTCAATATATTGACGTAACCAAGAGTCTCCGAGGTTGTGAGACAACAATGCTTATTGCCCATAAAAAAACATGCAAAATAGGTGTCAGTACAAACTATTTCTAGATGGTTAAAACAGGTTTTGGATTTAGCTGGAGTAGACACTGATGTGTTCAAATCTCACTCCACCAGGGCAGCGTCCACGTCCGCGGCGATGGCACAGGACCTGCCGCTCAACCAAATTTTAGAGGCCGCAGGATGGTGTAAAGAAGAAACCTTTTCCAAGTTTTACAATAAACCTAATATCACGGTTCCAGAGTTTGGACATGCAGTGTTGGGTTCTGTTTGATTATTTGCTTTCTTTTATGTAATGATTCATATATTTTTGTTGTAATTTCCCTTATGATAGAAGGGTATTACTTTTCTTTCTTTTATTATTATTATTAAGGCTAAAAGAAGATATGAGGTTGTTTTGGCTAGAAAGGTGAAAGTAAATCCAAAGGGTTTCTACAGCTATATTAATAGCAAAAGGATAATGAGGGATCAAATCGGACCATTAGAGAGCCAGAATGGACAGCTATCTGCAGAGCCAAAAGAGATGGGGGAGATATTGAACAATTTCTTTTCTTCGGTATTCACCAAGGAGAAGGATATTGAACTCTGTGAGGTAAGGGAAAAAAGTAGAGTAGCTATGGAAACTATGAGATTCAAAGAGGAAGAAGTACTGACACTTTTGAAAAATATATAAGTGGATATGTCTCCAGGTCCTGACAGGATATTCCCTAGGACATTGAGGGAAGTTAGTGTAGAAATAGCAGGAGCTATGACAGAAATATTTCAAATGTCATTAGAAACGGGAATAGTGCCGGAGGATTGGCATACTGCGCATGTTGTTCCATTGTTTAAAAAGGGCTCATAGAAGTTGGCACATTATGTTACAGTTGTACAAGATGTTGGTGAGGCTGCACTTGGAGCATTATAGTCAGTTTTGGCCATCCCGCTATAGGAAGGATACCATTAAGTTGGAAAGTATGCAGGGAAGATTCATGACTATGGTGCCTGAACCCGAGGCCCTGAGCTATAGGGAGAAGTTGGGCAGGCTAAGACATTACTCCTTGGAGTGCAGGAGGCTGAGGAGTGATCTTATGGAAGTGTATAAAATCACGAACGGAAGGCATGGGTTGAAGGTGAGGGAAAAGATTTAAAAGGAATTTAAGGGGCAGATTTTTCACACAGAAGATGGTGGTTATATGGAACGAGATGCCAGGGGAAGTAGTTGAGGCAGGTGCAATAGCAATATTTAAAAATATATTTAGACAGTGCATTGATAGGAAAGGTTTAGGGTCAAACGCAGGTATGTGGGACAAGCTTAACTGGGGCATTTTAGTTGACATGTATGAAAAGGTCTTGGTTCTGTGCTGTATAACTCTATTATTCTATGTCCTTTTTCATCTTCAAGAACCCAGTTTCGCTAACCCCATTTACCTTGTCCGGAGCCCTCTATGCTTGATGATACAAGAGGAGAGGGAGAGTGAGAATGTTTGTAAGAGTTATCTAAAATTGGTGAATTCAATGTTCATACCATTGGGCTGCGAGCTACCCAAGCAAAATATGTGAGGAGCTCTTCGTCCCCTTTGCATGTGGCCTCACTCTGGCAATGGAGGAAGCCCAGCACAGAAAGTTCAGTTTGGGATTTGAAGGGGAGTTAAAGTGGTTGGTAACCAGAGGATCTAGTCGCCCTTGGCGGATCAAGTGTAAGCGTTCAGTAAAATGGTCACCGAGTCTATGCTTGGCCTCGCCGATGTACAGGAACCCATATCTGGAACACTGGATGCAGTGGATGAGTGGACAAGAAGAGGTGCTTGTGTCACCTGGAAGGGCTGCTGGAGTCCCTGGATGGAGGTGACATAGTAGGTATAAGGGTAGGTGTTACATTTCCTGTCGATGTAGGGCAAGGTACCTGGGGAGGTGGGAATAATTTGGGTGGAAGGGATGAGTGAACCAAGGAGTTGCGGAGCAAGCAGTCTCTATGGAAGGCAGAAAGGGGTGAGGATGGGGAAGATGTGATTAGTGATGGATCATGTTGGAGGTGATGGAAACGTTAGAGGACGATGTGTTTGATGCGGCGGCTGATGGGGTGAAAGGTCAGGGTCAGGAGATCTCTGTTTTTGTTTCTTCTGGGGGAAGGGGGAGTGAGATCAGAACTACAGGACACGGAAGAGACGCATGTGAGGGAGCCATCTATGACAGAAGAAAGAAAACCAGTTTCACCAAAGAATGACCATCTCAGGTGTCATTGTATGGAAAACCTCATATTGGGAACAGATGAGAAGGAGGAGGAGGAATTGAGAGTAGGGAATAGAATCTTTGCCAGTGGCAGAGTGGGAGGAAATGTAGTCCAGATAACCGTGGTAGTCGGTAGGTTTGTTGTAGATGTCAGTTGATTGTCTGCGATGGAGACAGAGATATCGAGAAAGTGGCGAGAGGTGTCAGAGATAGCCAAGGTGAATTTGAGAGCAGGGGGGATGTTAGTGGTGAAGTTCATAAAGTCCACGAGTTCTGCATGGGTGCAGGAGGTAACCCGATGCACTTGTTGATGTAGCGGAGATTTTAGAGTCCATTATTAAGAATGAGGTTTTCGAGTACTTAGAAGCACATGATAAAATAAGCCAAAGTCAGCATGGTTTTGTGAGGGGGAGATATTGCCTGATAAATCTGTTGGAATTATTTGGGAAAGTAAATAGCAGGACAGACAAAGGACAGTCAGTTTATTTGGATTTTCAGAAAGCCTTTGATAAGGTGCTGCTTGTGAGGCCGCTAAACTAGATTAGAGTCCATGGTATTAGAGGGATACTAACATGGATAGAGGGTTGGTTGGATGGCAGAAGGCCAGGGGTAGGAATAAAGAGGGGGCTTTTTGATTGGTTGGCTGCCAGTGACTAGCAGAGTTCCGCAGGGGTCGGTGCTGGGGCCGCTATTCTTCGCGTTGTATATTAATGATTTGGATGATGGAATTGGTGATTCTGTGGCCATGTTTGTGGATGATACGAAGATAGGTGGAGGAGTAGGTAGTGTAGAGACAGCAGGGACTCCGCAGAAGGACTTGGACAGGTTGGAACAGTGGGCTGAGAAGTGGCAGATGGAATACGGTGTTGCAAAGTGTGGAGTCATGCATTTTGGTTGTAGAAATAAAGGCGTAGATTATTTTCTAAATGGGGAGAGAATTCAGAAATTGGAGGTGCAAAGGGACTTGGGTGCAGGATTCACAAAAAGTTAATTTGCTAGTTGAATTGCCAGTAAAGAAAGCCAACACAATGTTAGTATTCATCTCGAGAGAACTAGAATATAAAAGCAGGGATGGAATGCTGGGGCTTTATAAGGCGCTGGTCAGACCGCATTTGGAGTATTATAAGCAGTTTTGGGCCCCATTTGTCTGAGGAGGGATGTGCTCATGTTGGAGAGAGTCCAGAGGAGGTTTACAAGAATGATCCCGGGGATGATTGGTATGATCAGCATTTGACGGCACTACATCTGTACTCGCTGGAGTTTAGAAGGATTAGGAGGACCTCATAGAAACTTACCAAATAGTGAAATGCCTGGATAGAGTGGATATGGAAAGGATGTTTCCACAAGTGGGAGAGTTTAAGACTCAGGCACAGCCTCAGAATAAAAGGACGTGCCTTTAGAAAGGAAATGAGTAGGAATTTATTTAGCTAGAGACTGGTGAATCTGTGGAATTCATTGCTACAGATGGCTGTGGAAGTCAAGTCATTGGGTATTTTTGAAGCGGAGGTTGATAGGTTCTTGATTAGTACAGGTCAAAAGTTACAGGGATAAGGCAGGAGTATAGGGTTGAGAGGAAATGATAGATTAGCCATGATTGAATGATGGGGTAGACTCGATGGGTCGCATTGCCTGATTCTGCTCCTACGACTTATGAACTATCATCATCATCATTGAAAACATCAACGGGCACGGTGCCTTACAATGCCGCGTACGACAGTGATCGCAACCTCTACTGAAGTGTGGGTGGCCGTTGGCTCGCTAGGAGCTCATCCACCCTTTGACAGGTCTTGTTTTTGGTCCTGCTGGGGGTCCACAGCCCCCTCCTCACCTGGAAAACCAGGTGGGGGAGACGGTTTAGTTGCCGACTATCCGACCATGGAGCAGGTAGCACGGGATTACATGGTACCCATGGCGGGGGGAACTCCCCCCCCCCCCCCCCCCCGACCTGACCAAAATTATGAACTATGAACTCCTGCAATCTCATCCACCAGCATATCTGACTTCTGGAAAAGTCTGTCACTAGCAGTTCTTGGAACCTTTATGCAAACAGTAGTTTCTATTTTTAAAAAGAACAGTATTTTGCTGAGAAGAAAATTATCAGAGGCAATTGGTGTGTTTTGGATTTTCTGCAGCCTGGCATCAGTCAGGTCCCATAGGTGCTGGACTAGAGAGAATCATCCTGTATTGTATCTGGCTCCACCATTTACTCTGGCAGCTCCTTCCATATCATCATCAGCCTCTAAGAAAAACTGTAATTTTTCCCATCCCGTGAATGGGAAAGGTTGAACAAGTTAGGTCTTTATTCTTTGGAGCGCAGAAGGTTAAGGGGGGACTTGATTGAGGTCTTTAAAATGATGAAAGGGGTAGACAGAGTTGACGTGGATAAGCTTTTCCCATTGAGGGTAGGGAAGATTCAAACAAGAGAGCATGACATGAGAATTAAGGGACAGAAGTTTAGGGGTAACATGGGGGGGAACTTCTTTACTCAGAGAGTGGTGGCTGTGTGGAATGATCTTCCAGCAGAAGTGGTGGAGGCAGGATCGATTTTAACATTTAAAAGTAAAGTGGATAGGTATATGGACGGGAAGGGAATGGAGGGGTATGGTCTGAGTGCAGGTAGATGGGACTAGGGGAAAATAAATGGTCGGCATGGACTGGAAGGGCCGAGAAGGCCTGTTTCCGTGCTGTAATTGTTATATGGTTGTATGGTGAACTCGAAGATAGAGACAAAAAGCTGAAGTAACTCAGCAAGACAGGCAGCATCTCTGGAGATAAGAAATGGGTGACATTTTGGATCGAGACCCTTCTTCAGACCAGGGATAAGGGGAGCTAGAGAAAAAACGGTGATGTGGAGAGATAAAGAACAATGAATGAAAGATATGCAAAAAAGTAACGATGGTAAAGGAAACAGGCTGGTTAGCTGTTTGTAGAATGAAAATGAGACGTTAGTGCGACTTGGGTGGTGGAGGGAAAGAGAAAGAGGGAATGCTGGGGCTACCTGAAGTGAGAGAAATCAATATTCATACCACTGATATTGGAGGCTGTTCCTCCAATTTGCGTTTAGCTTCATCGACAATGGAGTAGGCCTTGGGCAGAAAGGTCTGTGTAGGAATGGGAAGAAGAATTAAAGTGTCCAGTAACCGGGAGATCAGGTAGCTTCAGGCGGGCTGAGCGAATGTGTTCAGCGAAACAATCACTCGCCGATGTAAATGAGTCCACATCTTGAACAACAGATATAGTAGATGAATAGATGATTAATTCTCCTTCCCATTCCTACACAGACCTTTCTGTCCTAAGTCTCCTCTATTGTCAGAGTGAGGCTAAACGCAAATTGGAGGAACAGCATCTCATATTTCGCTTGGGCAGCTTCCAGTCCATTGGTAAAAATATTGACTTCTCTAACTTCATGTAGCCCCGGCAATCCCTCTCTCTCTATCCCTCTCCCTTCCAAGTCGCACAAGCACCTCATTTTCACCCTGCAAACAGCTTACAATGGCCTGTTTCCTTTATCGTTGTTACTTTTTTACACATCTTGCATTCATTGTTCTTTATCTCTCCACATCACCCTCTAGATCTCTTGTTTTCCTTATCCCTAACCAGTCTGAAGAAGGGTCTCGTTCTGAAACGTCACCCATTCCTTCTCTGCAGAGATGCTGCCTGTCCCACTGAGTTACTCCAGCTTTTTGGGTCTATATTCGGTTTAAACCGGCATCTGCAGTTCCTTCTCACACATACACTTGTACCCTCCAGTTCTGGACTCCCGGTCCTGGGAAAAAGACTCTGATTGTCTATCCCACCAAAGCTACCTATGTGCAATGAAAATAACCCAGCCTAGTCAATCTCTCCTTATAACTACAGCCCTCCATTGCCGACAACATCATGGCGAACCTCTTCTGTGCTCTCCCTATGACTGTCATATCTCTCCTGCAGTGTGGAGGCCACACTTGTGCAGAACACTCTAAAGGTAGTCTGACTCAAGTTTTGTATAGCTGCAATATTACATCCTAACTCCTTTACTCAATGTCCCGGTCTATGAAGGCAAGCATACTACATGCCTTCTTCACTGCCCTACTGTATGTGTTGCCATTTTCAGGGTGGTATGAACCTGCAACCCAATGCCTCTCAGTATATCATCACCCACAAGGTCACTAGCCCTGGTTCTGGCTCTCAATGGCCCAGTGGGTCTTGATATCGTATACAGCTTCCCATAACAAACCTCCAAAAATGCAGCACCTCACATTTGTTGGCATTAAATTCTATCTGTCATAGCTTCACCCAAAACATTAGCTGATCAATATTGCTCTGTAAATTAAGGGGATTCTCCTCACTCTGTCATTTGCAACCTTGCATGGAACATAGAAGTGTACAGCACAGGAACAGGTCCTTCAGCCCACACTGTCTGTGTCAAACATGATGCCAAGTTAAGCTAATCTTCTCTGCCTGCACATGATCCATACCCCTGCATTCCTTGCAAATCATGTACCTATCTAAAAGCCTCTTAAATGCCGCACTCATATCTGCCTCCACCACCACCACTGGGTATGGGTTTAAGGCATCCACCACCCTCTGTGTAAAACAAAACTTGCCCCCCACATCTCATTTAAAGTTTGCCAATCTTATCTTAAATCTATGTCCTCCACCCAGGCAAATGTCTCAATTTATAAAATTAATTGTTTATAAAATTATATAATAATTATCATATATATTATGACATATTTTATTTATATATATATATATTACTAAAAGTCTGATCTTGACCACTTCCTCTTGTTCTGTATATTGATGTTAGAAAAAACGCTGCCACTTACGACTGTGATTTTTGGCCATCTTACTTAGTCCCCCTTCGCTGCGTAGGACAAGAGGATTATTCCCATCGATTAAAAATAAAAGAGTTATTAGTGTTTTAAAAATGTTGAGATTCTCTCTACTGAAGGCCATGCCCCTTCCGGAGGGACTATAATACCCAGAAGTGTTGAGTGCCTCAATCAGTCTCTGCAAGATGGGGAAACGAGAGGGTCACGTCTCTCAGTCTGAGCTGTGAATAACACTGAACACATGTCTACTAAACAGTGAGTGGTTTTACTGACCTGTCAGTGCCCCTAATGTGGTTTGAAAATATAGTTTGGAAATGCTAAAGCTGTGTTGCCTTTGGTTTGGAAATGCAAAAGCTGCCTTGCCTAATTAAAGTTGCCTTCCCTACTTAAAGTTGCCTTGCCTACTTAAAGTTGCTTTGCCGTCTATGCAACTAAAAGTCTAATCTTGACCATTTCCTGTTTGCGCATTACATTGATTTTAGAAAAAACGCTAGCACGTACGGCTGTGATTTTTGGCCATCTTACTCAGAGTCCCCCTCCGCTCACCAGTTGCTGAGGATTTTTCCAATTGATGAAAAATAAAGTTATTATTAGCGTTTAAAAAATGTTGATTCTCTCTCCTGTCAATCACGCCATGAAGGCCATACCCCTTCTGGTGGGAGGGGGAGAGAGACTATAAAATACAGAAGTGTGGGCGTGGCTCAGCCTCTGCAAAATGGAGGAGGGAGAGGTCACGACTCGCTGTCTTTAGTGGCCTTGCATCCTGCTTGAAATAATATGAAACTGCACTTGAATTTGGTGGCCTTGCACCCTGCTTGAAGTGGTAAGAAACTGCACTTGAATTTAGTGGCCTTGCACCCTGCTTAAAATGGAATTTCAAGGAATAGGTGTGAGTCAACTGCCAGCCCACCAGCCATGAATGAGTGAGCTGCCAGCACAACAGGCTTGATTGTCTGAGCCACCAGCCCAAGAATCCATTCGGTCCACAATGCCCATATTACCCCTCTGGAAACCAATCCCTCCAGCCCACAACACCCATATTAGCACTCTAGTATGTCAGATCCTTGAACCTGTTCACTTGTAGCAGTATAGAAGTTAGGAGGTGATGTTGCAGTTGTGTAAGATATTGCTGGGTTCACATTTAGAGTATTGTGATCGGTTCTGGGCACCATGTTATAGGAAAGATATTAACCATATAACCATATAACCATATAACAATTACAGCACGGAAACAGGCCTTCTCGGCCCTTCCAGTCCGTGCCGACCATTTATTTTCCCCTAGTCCCATCTACCTGCACTCAGACCATACCCCTCCATTCCCTTCCCGTCCATATACCTATCCACTTTACTTTTAAATGTTAAAATTGATCCTGCCTCCACCACTTCTGCTGGAAGATCATTCCACACAGCCACCACTCTCTGAGTAAAGAAGTTCCCCCTCATGTTACCCCTAAACTTCTGTTCCTTAATTCTCATGTCATGCCCTCTTGTTTGAATCTTCCCTACCCTCAATGGGAAAAGCTTATCCACGTCAACTCTGTCTATCCCTTTCATCATTTTAAAGACCTCAATCAAGTCCCCCCTTAACCTTCTGTGCTCCAAAAATAAAGACCTGAATAAAGAATATTGTCAAGCTGGAAGGGTACAGAGTAGATTTACGTGGATGTTGCCAGGACTAGAGGGTTAGAGCTATAGGGAGAGGTTGGGCAAGCTAAGACTTTTTTTTTTGGAGCGCAGGAGGCTGAGTGAGGAGTGATCTTATGGAGGTGTCTAAAATCATGAGGGGGAATAGATAGGGTGAATGCTGAGAATATTTTTTCCAAGGAAGGGGTATCAGGAACTAGACGGCATGGTTTGAAGGTGAGGGAAAATGTAATAGGAATTTAACGGGCAGATTTTTCACACAGAAAATGGTGGTTATATGGAACGAGATGCCAGAGGAAGTAGTAGAGGCAGGTGCAATAACAACATTTAAAAGACATTTAGACAGTACATTGATAGGAAAGGTTTAGAGGGATATGGGTCAAACACAGTTACGTGGGACGAGCTTAGCTGGGGAATTTTGGTTGACATGTATGAGTTGGCCCAAAGGCCTTGGTTCTGCTGTACAACACTATGATTCTATGTCCATTTTTGCCTACAAGAACCCAGTTTCGCCAACCCCATTTATCCTCTATGCCTGATGATACGTCATAATGTAGGTATTTCTTTTAAACGTGAGTCACGAGGTTTATTGATTACAATAACCTTCTAGTTCCTTTTCACCTTCTTACTCCTCATTTCAAATGTATGCTTCTGAACAGTAGCCAGGCTGTAGGGTACAAATTACATCAGGCGATATAATCGGCATGTAAGAAAGGCAATGTCACAGTGGCCATGGGGGATTTCAATTTGCAGGTAGACTGGGAAAATCAGGTTGGTACCGGATCCCAAGAAAAGGAATTTGAGGAATTGAAAGTAGGGAATAGAAACTTTGCCAGTGGCAGAGTGGGAGGAAATGTAGTCCAGATAAACGTGGTAGTCTGTAGGTTTGTTGTAGATGTCAGTTGATTGTCTGTGATGGAGACAGAGATATCGAGAATGTGGAGAGAGGTGTCAGAGATAGCCAAGGTGAATTTGAGAGCAGGGTGGATGTTAGTAGAAACATAGAAACATAGAAATTAGGTGCAGGAGTAGGCCATTCGGCCCTTCGAGCCCGCACCGCCATTCAATATGATCATGGCTGATCATCCAACTCAGTATCCCGTACCTGCCTTCTCTCCATACCCTCTGATCCCCTTAGCCACAAGGGCCACATCTAACTCCCTCTTAAATATATCCAATGAACTGGCCTCAACTACCCTCTGTGGCAGAGAATTCCAGAGACCCACCACTCTCTGTGTGAAAAAATTCCTTCTCATCTCGGTCCTAAAGGATTTCCCCCTTATCCTTAAGCTGTGACCCCTTGTCCTGGACGTCCCCAACATCGGGAACAATCTTCCTGCATCTAGCCTGTCCAACCCCTTAAGAATCTTGTAAGTTTCTATAAGATCCCCTCTCAATCTCCTAAATTCTAGAGAGTATAAACCGAGTCTATGCAGTCTTTGTTCATAAGACAGTCCTGACATCCCAGGAATCAGTCTGGTGAACCTTCGCTGCACTCCCTCTATGGCAATAATGTCCTTCCTCAGATTTGGAGACCAGAACTGTACGCAATACTCCAGGTGTGGCCTCACCAAGACCCTAGTGGTGAAGTTCATAAGGTCATTGAGTTCTGCATGGGTGCAGGAGGTAACCCGATGCACTCGTTGATGTAGCGGAGATTTTAGAGTCCATTATTAAGAATTAGGTTTTCGAGTACTTAGAAGCACATGATAAAATAAGCCAAAGTCAGCATGGTTTTGTGAGGGGGAGATATTGCCTGACAAATCTGTTGGAGTTCTTTGAGGAAGTAAATAGCAGGACAGACAAAGGAGAGTCAGTGCATATTGTTTAATTGGAGTTTCAGAAAGCCTTTGATAAGGTGCTGCATGTGAGGCCGCTAAACAAGATGAGAGCCCATGGTATTAGAGGGATAGTACTGGTTGGCTGCCAGTGACTAGCAGAGTTCCGCAGGGGTCGGTGCTGGGGCCACTACTCTTCGCGTTGTATATTAATGATTTGGATGATGGAATTGGTGATTTTGTGGCCAAGTTTGTGGATGATACGAAGATAGGTGGAGGAGTAGGAGAGAGAAGTGTAGAGAAAGCAGGGACTCTGCAGAAGGACTTGGACAGGTTGGGAGAGTGGGCTGGGAAGTGGCAGATGGAATATAATGTCGCAAAGTGTGGAGTCGTGCATTTTGGTTGTAGGAATAAAGGCATAGATTATTTTCTAAATGGGGAGAGAATTCAGAAATTGGAGGTGCTAAGGAACTTGGGAGCTGGTGCATGATTCCCCAAAATATAGTTTGCTAGTTGAATTGGTAGTCAGGAAGGCAAATGTAATGTTAGCATTCATCTTGAGAGAACTAGAATATAAAAGCAGGGATGTTATGCTGAGGCGGAATTGGGAGTAATGTGAGCGGTTTTGGCCCCATCGAAGGGCCGAATGGCCTACTCCTGCACCTATTTTCTATGTTTCTATATCTGAGGATGGATATGTTGGTGTTGGAGAGGGTCCAGAGGATGTTTACGAGAGTGACCCCAACGATGAGTGGGTTAACATATGATGAGCATTTGACTTCACTGGGTGTGTACTCGTTAGAGTTTAGAAGAATGAGGAGGATCTCATAGAAACTTACTAAATAGTGAAAGGCATGGATAGAGTGGATGTGGAAAGGATGTTTCCACTAGGGGGAGAGTTTAGGACCAGAGGGCACAGCCTCAGAATAAAAGGACGTACCTTTAGAAAGGAAATGAGTACGAATTTATTTAGCTAGAGAGTGGTGAATCTGTGGATTTCATTGCTACAGACGGCTGTGGAAGTCAAGTCATTGGGTATTTTTGAAGCGGAGGTTGATAGGGTTGTTGATTATTACAGGTCAAAGGTTACAGGGAGAAGGCAGGAGAATGGGGTTGAGAGGGAAAGGTAGATTAGCCATGATTGAATGACGGAGTAGTCTCGATGGGTCGAATGGCCTAATGCTGCTCCTGTGACTTATGATCTTATGAACTATGAACTCCTGCAATCTCAGCTACCACTATTTCTGACTTCTGGAAAGGTCTAGCATTGGCAGTTCTTGGAACCTTTACGTAAACAGTTGTGTCTATTTAAAAAACAGTTTTTTGCTGAGAAGAAAATGATCAGAGGCAATTTGTAGTCATAGGGAGAACATACAAACTCCACAAAGCGACAGCATCTGTAGTCAGGATCGAACCAGGTCTCTGGCACTGCAAGCGCTGTAAGGCATCAACTTTACCGCTGTGCCACCGCAAGCATACTACATGCCTTCTTCACTGCCCTACTACATGTGTTCTCAATGTATCTCGGGATATCATCGCCCACAAGGTCCCTAGCCCTGGTTCTAGCTCTCCATGGCCCCGAGGGTCGTACCACCACCAGTGTTCTCTGGTTTGTTTTATGTGGGGGGGGGGGGGGGAGGGGATCAGGAGAAATATTTTTTTCATTTTCTAACCTTGCCGGAGATGCGATTAATTTTTGGGTCACATCTCCGGTCGCTCTGCGGCCTACCATCGATGGAGCTGCAGGTGTCCTTGGACTGACCTGAGCCCCACCGCGGGGCGTGGACTTAACATCGGAGCTGAGCCCTTGCCTGGGATCGCTCCAACCGTGGCCTGCAGACTTACCATCAAGAGCTCGCAGTCTCAGGAGGGGCCGAGGCTGGAAGCGCCAACGACACAGAGGCTCGACCCGCCCCGACGCAGGGTCCGATCGCCGGCACGGGGGAGCTGACATCCTCCCGATGCAGGAGCTGATCGCCCCGATGTGAGGGCCAAACGCCGCTGGCTACGGGAGTCAAGATCATCCCGTCAATGGAAGGCTCGAGGCCCCCGACCGCAGGATAGCATAGAAGGGAAGAGATTTGAACTTTTTTTTGCCTTCCATCACAGTGAGGAATGTGGAGGAGTCATTGTAGTGGATGTTTATGTTTCAATGTATTTTGTGTATTCCGTAGGTTTTTATGTGTATGACTGACTTGGCAAATGAAATTCCTCATATGATGCAAAACATACTTGGGTAATAAAGTATTAATGTGATTGTGATTGTATACAGCTTTCCTTAACAAACCTCCCAAAATGCAGTACCTAACATTTGTTGGAATTAAATTCTATGTCATAACTTCACCCAAAACATTAGCTGATCAATATTGTTCTGTAAGTTAAGGCTATCCTCCTCACTCTCAACAACATCACCAATTTTTTTGTCATTTGCAACCTTGCATGGAACATAGAAATGTACAGCACAGGAACAGGCCCTTCGGCCCACACTCTCTGTGCCAAACATGATGACAAGTTAAGCTGATCTTATCTGCCTGCACGACTTATGCCCCTGCATTCCTGCAAATCACGTACCTATCTGAACGCCTCTTAAATGCTGCACTCATATCTGCCTACACCACTGGCTATGGGTTCAAGGCAAACACCACCATCCGTGTAACACAAAACTTGCCCCACACATCTCCTTTAAAGTTTGCCAATCTCATCTTAAATCTATGTCCTCCACCCTCGGAATGTCTCTCAATTTATAATTTATATAATTTGTAAAATAATATTATTATATATATTATAAAATAATATAATTAGCAAAAATATATATAATTTATAAAATGTATCATGTCTTCCTTCAAGCAGAGAAAACAATCCAAGTATACAATGTAGCCAATGCCATCTGATCCACGCACATTCTTCTCAATCCTCTCCAAAGCCTCCACATCCTTCCTGACCAGAACTGCACGCAATGCTCCAAATGTGGCCCAAACAAACTCCTATCATGACATCTTGACTCTTACGCTCAATCCCCGACCAATGAATGCGAGCATATCTTACGCTGCTTTTACCACTCTATCTACTTGTATTGACACTTTTATGGAGCTATGGGCATGGACCCCAAAATTCCTTACACATCATTGCTGTTAAAGGTCTTGCCATCAACCATATTCCTTTCCCTTTCATTTGATCTCCCAAAGTGCAACACCTCACACTTGATTTGCCATTTGTAGTGGATCTATATTTCACTGTAAACTTTGACAGTCTTTGTCACTGTCTGCAACTCTAGCAATCTTGATGTCATCTGCAGATTGCTAACCGACTCATCTATGTCCAAGTCCTTCATAAATCTCACAAACAGGTTCCAGCACAGATCCCTGCGGAGCTCCATTGGTCACAGACCTCCAGCCAGAATAATGCCCTTCCAACATAACCATCTGTCTTCTTAGAGTAATCCGCCTTGTGATTAATCACACCCTCTTTTTACGTTAATGGTTTGAATATAAATATAACAGCAGGGTTCCTGGCACTGATCCATGTAATACACACCTGGCTTCTAATCATAAAAGCAAACTATCCTCCATCACCCACCATCCCTACCTGCGCATCCAAATTGCAAACTTTTCCCAACACTAGAGAGCATAGCTCTAAGGTGAGAGGGGGAAGTTTACAGGAGATGTGAGGGGCAATTTGGTTTACACAGGGGGGGGGGGGGCTGGGATGCATTGCCAGAGGTCATGGTGGAGGCAGATATGATAGTGGTGTTTAAGGCGCCTTTAGATAAGCACATGGAAGTGGAAGGAATAGAGGGATATGGATCATATGCAGACAGATGAGATCAATTCAGCCAGGCATCATGTTCGACACAAACATTGTGGACCAAAGTGCCCGTTCCTGTGCTATGTTCTATGTGCTATATTCAATGTTTGCTGTTGATGGTGTTTCTCGTGACTTTCTTTGGAGTTAGTGGGGGTACATGTTTTAAAATATTCAATGCTTGGATTAAATTCATAGCCATCCAACTGAAACCCATGATTTTCTAGTTATAAAGTTAAACAAATATTTGTACAATCTTCACAAGTACTTTGAAAGAGCATTAATCTTTAAAACAGAAAATATTTGTATTTATGAACAACATGTAGCAATGTTACAAAATGTTGAGATTTAAAAAATCGTCTGCAATTTTTCCCATCAGATAAAGCATAAAAAGAAGTTTAATTTGACACCTAATTCACTTTCATATCTTCAGTATTAAGAAAGTTATGGCCATTTTCATACACGGAAATTAGCATCTTGTTCCCCATTGCCTTTCAATTGACTTAACTCAAAAGCTGTGATCTAGAACAGTCAAAAGCCCATAACTTTCTTAAAAATTAAGAGAACTCAATGAAATTTTCAGTTATTATAGATTGAAGCATTCTGAAACAAATATGAAACAATCATACTTGGATGACCTGAAATTAAAGCATATAATTAGTTAGTTATCTAATTGTAGCTAATTACAAAATTCAATGAGTAGATCTAAACATCTATCCATTTCTTAAGAAAAGATAAACATTTTTTAAATTGCCTGTGTCCAAATAACATTCACACAATAATCCACAATATAACATAATTTTTAAATCTCATTTTCATGAATTTCTAGGCCAAATGGAAGGAATTTAGTGTTTAATGCCTGTAAATTAATGGCCATTTAAATCAACTAGCGAGTGGGTTTAAGTGGAATGCGGTGGATTAGAACGTTGCGGTTTGCTGTGAAGTCAGTATGAAAAATACAGCCGGTTCATACATTTTTTTTGTCCCCTTTTCGCAACATGAAAATGTGATTAAAGCCTTCCTAAAAACCAAGTTTTTATGTAAAAATAAACTGTGTAGCTTCTTTTATCGCCTACCTTAGGTCCGTTCCGCTGTCACCGTTCAGAGCTTTAGAAGATGATTTTTAAACTACTCTAGTTAATAAATAATCTAGCATAGTTTAAAAATACCTTTATGAATGAAATGTTGGAGCGATTTCTCTTTAGCGACGAAATCGCCCGACATGGATCGATTTGGACTGTCTAGAAAAAATTGGCATTTTAAACACGCCCCCCCTCTGAAAGGCGCCAAAGTCACGCACAAGGGGAGCGGCAGAACTGCAGCGCTGCTAAAGGTAGGTATTGTAACATACCTACTACATGCATGTACCTCCTTTTCTGTAGTTAGGCTTCCGCCAGTCCATGTCACAAATGCGTTTTTCTTCTCGCATTTCATTCACGGTCGCTCCACCCTGGAAAAGTTTCTAAGTACATGGTTGCGAGGTACATGCTTTAGATGTCCATCCTCTTTGATAAGCATAATCAAGTTTGAAAGGAATTGCAGCACATGATTACAGGTTGAACCAAGCCCTAAATATATTGGAAGTGAAATGGTTAGATATGATGCACACAATTCCCCAACATGGCACGAGGTCACTTAGTCCACTGCCTTCAAAACTATCAAACATTACATTCTATGGAAGGAATCTGAAATCTAGCATCATAGTTTAAATATGAAATCAATATATATTGTAAGGCAGTTTGTGACAGACGTTTTGCAATTTAACCAGCAAGACAGCTGCAGTAAGCATAGTGAATAATCCCAGATGACTTCTCGATGCATGTACTCTTTCAGAAGATGTACAGTCTGCTTTCAAAAAACACATTGGCAAATTATCAGATATAGGCTGAAAGAAGACTTAATTCGGCCATCTAGCGTCAAAATAGCTATAACCATATAACCATATAACCATATAACAATTACAGCACGTAAACAGGCCTTCTCGGCCCTTCCAGTCTGTGCTGACCATTTATTTTCCCCTAGTCCCATCTACCTGCACTCAGACCATACCCCTCCATTCCCTTCCCGTCCATATACCTAGCGGCCTTGTCTTCTTTGTAGTCGCTAAGCAGGCGAGACTTCAGTGAAGTAGTTGACTGGTTAACCTCATCATACCTGGCAAGATGATTTGACATCTCGTTGATGGGTGTGGGAGGCCAGCAGTTTAGTCCTTTCGATTCTCTAAGCCTCCCATCTTTCAGTTCGCTGATGGGATTGAGAAGAATTGTTTTCTCCACATTTCAAGAGTTCATTGTATTGATCAGCATGACGACGTTTTTATTCACCGGCAGTCGGTAGCACGGGGTTCTTCATGTACAATGCAGCGTAAGCAAAAGCAGCGAGTTCGCCTTTTCATCCCGTCTTTTTCAACCCCCCCGTCTGCTGAAAAATGCTTCAAAGCTTCGACTTTCCATCGCAGAAAATAATTTAGTGTCACATCATCGCCATTTGGCTCAGCCATAACCAACATTAATCATATAACCATATAACAATTACAGCACGGAAACAGGGTGCAAGGCCACCAAATGCTAGTGCTGTTTCATGTCATTTCAAGCAGGATGCAAGGCCACCAAATTCAAGTGTAGATTCATACCATTTCAAGCAGGGTGCAAGACAACCAAATTGAAGAGCAGTTTCTTACCATTTCAAGCAGGGTGCAAGGCCACCACATTCAAATGCAGTTTCATACCATTTCAAGCAGGGTGAAACCAACATAAAACCACTATAAAACCAGATAAACACCACATAAACACCACACTCACAGTTCAGTAGACATTCAGTGTGTTCAGTTGATTCACAGCTCAGACAGACTCGTGACCTCTCCCTCCCCAATCATGCAGAGACTGAGCCACACCCACACTTCCGGGTTTTATAACCCCTCCCCCTCCCACTGTAAAAGGTGTGGCCTTCATGGCGTGATTGACAGGAGAGAGATTCTCAACGTTTTTATTTTATTTTTTTTACCATTGTAGTGATTTAGTTTATTTTAGTTTAATTTAGAAATACATTATCTCTTTCTTTCTCTATTTCTTTTCTTTAAAAAAAAACTTTAAAAATTGAAGAGATGTAAGAACTGTGTAACCAGTTTGTTGTTTATTATCATTTGTACATATGCTTTCAATAAAAAAATGAACATTTTTCTAAATTAATTTAAAAAATTTAGAGATACAGCATGGAAATAGGCTCTGTGCCCACAAAGTCCATGCTGACCAACGATCACCTGTTAATACTAGTTGTATGTTATTCCACTTTCTCATCCACTCTCTATGCACTAGAGGTAATTTACAAAGGCCAATTAATCTACAAACCCACATTGTTTGGGATGTGGGAGGAAACGGTAACAACCAGAGGAGACCCATGTGATCAGATGAAGAATGTGCAAACTCAACACAGCCAACACATTACTAACCCATGTCTCTGGTGTTGTAAGGCAACAGCTCTACCAGCTGCACCACTGAGCTACATATTCTGTGATAAACCTACATGGTTTACTAAACTTAAATTGCATTCTAACAATAAATAATTGCTACAAATATACCAGCTGTCAGGCAGTTGCACTCAGTAAGAAAATACAATACCAATGTACACTCGACCCAAAATGTCACCTCTTTCTTTTCTCCAGAGATGCTGCCTGAACTGAGGAACTGGTGGCTGAGGAACTGGTGCAGGGGGCAGGGATTTAGATTCTTAGATCACTGGGATTTTTTTTATAGTAAGGGGGAACTGTACAAAAGGGACGGATTGCATCTTAACAGGTGGGGGACCAGCATTCTGGCCGGCAGGTTTGCCACTGCTACACGGATGGTTTTAAACTGAATAAGGGGGGTGGGGTATCAAATGGGATAGTCGAGGACGGAGTTAGAGGGAAAGAGAGTAAAGCGATGGTTAATGACCCCAGAATTAACGGGGAAGAAAGCTCACAAAGGGATAGGGGAGTATGGCCAAGTGTAATAGGGATCGATGTGAAAGGGGCCACTTGTCAACATAATTGTATAAGGAGTAAGAGTGTTGTAAAAACAAGCCTGAAGGCTTTGTGTCTCAATGCGAGGAGCATTCGTAATAAGGTGGATGAGTTGAAGGTGCAGATAGCGATTAATGACTATGCTATAGTTGGAATCACGGAGACTTGGCTCCAGGATGACCAAGGCTGGGAGCTGAACATCCAGGGATATTCAATATTCAGGAGGGATAGACGAAAAGGAAAAGGAGGTGGGGTAGCGTTGCTGGTGAGAGAGGAGATTAATGCAATAGAAAGGAAGGACATTAGCGTGGAGGATGTGGAATCGATATGGGTAGAGCTGCGAAACTCTAAGGGGCAGAAAACGCTAGTGGGAACTGTGTACAGGCCACCTAACAGTAGTATTGGAGTTGGGGATGGCATCAAACAGGAAATTAGAAATGCGTGCAACAAGGGTAACACGGTTATAATGGGTGACTTCAATCTGCATGTAGATTGGGTGAATCAAATTGGCAGGGGTGCTGAGGAAGAGGATTTCCTGGAATGTATGCGGGATAGTTTTCTCAACCAACATGTGGAGGAACCAACGAGAGAGCAGGCTATTCTAGACTGGGTATTGAGTAATGAGGAAGGGTTAGTTAGCAGTCTTGTTGTGCGTGGCCCCTTGGGCAAGAGTGACCATAATATGGTTGAGTTCTTCATTAGGATGGAGAGTGACAAAATTAAGTCAGAAACAAGGGTTCTGAACTTGAACAAAGGTAACTTTGAAGGTATGAGATGTGAATTGGCCAAGATAGACTGGCAGGTGATTCTTAAAGGGTTGACAGTGGATGTGCAATGGAAGGTATTTAAAGACTGCATGGATGAAGTACAAAAGTTGTTCATACCAGTTTGGCAAAAGAATAAATCGGGGAAGGTGGTGCATCCATGGATAACAAGGGAAATCAGGGATAGTATAAAAACAAAAGATGAGGCATACAAATTTGCCAGAAAAAGCAGCCTACCGGAGGACTGGGAGAAATTCAGAATCCAGCAGAGGAGGACAAAGGGCTTAATTAGGAAAGGGAAAATAGATTATGAAAGGAAACTGGCAGGGAACATAAAAACTGACTGCAAAAGTTTTTATAGATATGTAAAGAGAAAGAGACTAGTTAAAACAAATGTTGGTCCTTTGCAGTCAGAAACAGGTGAATTGATCATGGGGAACAAGGACATGGCAGACCAATTGAATAACTACTTTGGTTCTGTCTTCACTAAGGAAGACATAAATAATCTGCCGGAAATAGCAGTGGAACGGGGGTCAAATAAGATGGAGGAACTGAGTGAAATCCAGGTTAGCCGGGAGGTGGTGTTGGGTAAATTGAACGGATTGAAGGCCGATAAATCCCCAGGGCCAGGTCTGCATCCCAGAGTACTCAAGGAGGTAGCCACAGAAATAGTGGATGCATTAGTGATAATTTTTCAAAATTCCTTAGATTCTGGAGTAGTTCCTGAGGATTGGAGGGTAGCTAATGTAACCCCACTTTTTAAAAAAGGAGGGAGAGAGAAAGCGGGGAATTACAGACCAGTTAGTCTAACATCGGTAGTGGGGAAACTGCTAGAGTCAGTTATTAAAGATGGGATAGCAGCGCATTTGGAAAGTGGTGAAATTATTGGACAAAGTCAGCATGGATTTACAAAAGGTAAATCATGTCTGACAAATCTGATAGAATTTTTCGAGGATGTAACTAGTAGAGTGGATAAGGGAGAACCAGTGGATGTGTTATATCTAGACTTTCAGAAGGCTTTCGACAAGGTCCCGCATAAGAGATTAGCATACAAACTTAAAGCACACGGTATTGGGGGTTCAGTATTGATGTGGATAGAGAACTGGCTAGCAGACAGGAGGCAAAGGGTAGGAGTAAACGGGTCCTTTTCAGAATGGCAGGCAGTGACTAGTGGGGTGCCGCAAGGCTCAGTGCTGGGACCCCAGCTATTTACAATATATATTAATGATTTGGACGAGGGAATTCAATGCAACATCTCCAAATTTGCAGATGATACCAAGCTGGGTGGTATAGTTAGGTGTGAGGAGGATGCTTGGAGGCTGCAGGGTGATTTGGATAGGCTGAGTGAATGGGCAGATGCATGGCAGATGCAGTACAATGTGGATAAATGTGAGGTTATCCACTTTGGTGGCAAAAACATGAGGGTAGACTATTATCTGAATGGTGGCAGATTAGGTAAGGGGGCGATGCAACGAGACCTGGGTGTCATGGTACACCAGTCATTGAAAGTAGGCATGCAGGTGCAGCAGGCAGTGAAGAAAGCAAATGGTATGTTAGCATTCATAGCGAAAGGATTTGCGTATAGGAGCAGGGAGGTTCTACTGCAGTTGTACAGGGTTTTGGTGAGGCCACACCTGGAGTACTGCGTACAGTTTTGGTCTCCAAATCTGAGGAAAGACATCCTTGCCATAGAGGGGGTACAGAGAAGATTCACCAGACTGATTCCTGGGATGTCAGGACTTTCATATGAGGAAAGATTGGATAGACTCAGTTTGTACTCGATGGAATTTAGAAGATTGAGGGGGGATCTTATAGAAACCTACAAAATTCTTAAGGGGTTGGACAAGCTAGATGCTGGAAGATTGTTCCCGATGTTGGGGGAGTCCAGAACAAGAGGTCACAGTCTAAGGATAAGGGGGAATTCCTTTAGGACCGAAATGAGGAAAACATTCTTTACACAGAGAGTGGTGAGTCTCTGGAATTCTCTGCCACAGAAGGTAGTTGAGGCCAGTTCATTGGCTATATTTAAGAGGGCGTTAGATGTGGCACTTGTGGCTAAAGGGATCAGGGGGTATGGAGAGAAGGCAGGTACGGGATACTGAGTTGGATGATCAGCCATGATCACATTGAATGGCGGTGCAGGCTCGAAGGGCCGAATGGCCTACTCCTGCACCTATTTTCTATGTTTCTATGTTTCTATGAACTGTTAAGTTGCTCCAGCATTTTGTATCTATCTTTTTTTTAGATTAAATTGTCTTTATTTTATTAGAAATAAGTACAGGAATATGGCACCAAGGTGCCTAATATATATTGACATATTACATTTTATGTACAGCTTCTTATTTTTTTATTTTTTTAATAATGAGAAAGAGAACGAGAGAGTAGGTAATAAAAGATAGAGAAACATGTGATATATAGTATGCGAGAAAGAAAAAAGTGTGAAAAAAGAAAGTTGAGAATGAAAAAGGGGAAAGAAAGAAGAAAAGAGTAGAAAGTAAGAGATTAAGGAGATCGTTATCTATATTATTGACCATCCCTCACCAATCCTGAAACAGTTAGCTTCTACGGTTTTGTTGCACCATATGATTCTAAAAAATCGACAAATGGAGACCAACTCGTTAAAAATTGGTCTAATTTATCTATTAGGAGGAATCGCATTTCCTCAAGATGTGCAGTTTCTAACATGTTTGTAATCCACATTTTAAACGTTGGTATGGTTGTACTTTTTACAATATTTTTTTAAACACTAATAACACTTTTATTTTTAATTGATGGGAAGAATCCTCTGCACCTGCTGAGCGGAGGGGGATGGAGTAAGATGACCAAAAATCACAGCCGTAAGTGGTAACGTTTTATCTAAAATCAATATATAGTGCAAACAGGAAGTTACCCAAAGCACCCAAACCACCATTTGCAGTAGTGCCTTTTTAACTTCAACCCAAAGCACCCAAACCACCATTTGCAGGAGTGCCTTTTTAACTTCAACACAAAGCATCCAAACCACCATTTGCAGTAGTGCCTTTTTTTCAACCCAAAGCACCCAAACCACCATTTGCAGTAGTGCCTCTTTAACTTCAACCCAAAGCATCCCAACCACCATTTGCAGGAGTGCCTTTTTACTTCAACCCAAAGCATCCAAACCACCATTTGCAACAGTGCATTTTTACTTCAACCCAAAGCACGCAAACCATCTTTGGCAGGCAGTTCCTTTTTACTTCAAACCAACCATATTTTCATTTTCAAACCACATTAAGGGCACTCACAGTTGAGTAGACATGTGTTCAGTGTTATTCAGAGCTCAGAGAGAAGTGACCCTCTGGCTTCCTCCATCTTGCAGAGGCGTCCTCTATCTTGCAGAGGCGTCCTCCATCTTGCGGGTTTACTGTCCCTCCCCCCTCCTACCAGCAGGGGCAGCAGAGAGAATGGCAATTTTTAAAAAACATTAATATATCTCTGATTTTTCATCGATGGGAACAATCCTCCCGTCCAGGAAGGCGGAGGGGGGCTCTGAGCAAGGTGGCCAAAAATGACGGCCATACGTGGCGACGTTCTCTCGCAAATCACAGCACAACGAGCCAAAAGCGGTCAAGATCAGACTTTTAGTAATATAGATTATGAGAGGCATAGATAGGGTAGACAATCAGATTCTTTTTTCCCCAGGATGAAAACATCAAATGCTGGAGGGCTTAAATGAGTGGGATTTAACTTTTGGATAAGCATGTGGATATGCAGGGAAGGAGGGCTTTGGGTCATGTGCTAGCAGCTAAGTGATGGTCCAGGCATCATGTTCCACACCGATATTGCAGACCAAAGGGCCTGTTCTTGTGATGTTCAATTGGGACCTTTGCACAAGATGTGCTGAGTTATGGAGGACTTACTGCAGGAAATGTGGACTTACTGCTGGAATGCGGGCTACAACTGGATTGTGTAGAAGGAACTGCAGTTGCTGGTTCACACAGATGATATACACAACATGCTGGAATAACTCAGCGGGAAAGGCAGCATCTCCGAATAGAAGGAATGGGTGACATTTTGGGTTGAGACAACTAGATTGCTTCCTTCTCCCGTCCCTGCTTAAATGCAATCAGACAAGATCCAGCCAGGGATGCTTTGGTTAAAGTGGCACAATGGCACAGAGAGTGGCACAATGGCACATGGAAACATAGAAAATAGGTGCCGGAGTAGGCCATTCGTCCCTTCGAGCCAGCATTACCATTCAAGATGGTGATCATCCAAAATCAGTACCCGATTTCTGCATTTCCCCCATATCCCTTGATTCCGTTAGCCTGAAGAGCTAAATCTAACTCCCTCTTGAAAACATCCAGTGAATTGGCCTCCACTGCATTCTGTGGCAGAGAATTCCACAGATTCACAATTCTCTGGGTGAAAACATTTTTCCTCATCTCAATGGAATCTTATTCTTAAACTGTGACCCCTGATTCTGGACTCCCCCAACATGGGGAACATTTTTCCTGCATCTAGCCTGCCCAATCCCTTAAGAATCTAATATGTCTCTATAAGATCCCCTCTCATCCTAAACTCCAGTGAATACAAGCCCAGTCGACACATTCTTTCATCATCGGTACAGCGCTACAGTTGCTGTGCACTAATTAACTTTCAATTTCTCTCCATTATTCTGTCTTTATTACCTTTTAAGCTGCTCCGTGAAATCATTGGTCTGCAATTGAATGCATGGTCTGTGAAGACATAAAAAGAAAATGTTCACCTGAATATTCATCAGTCCTAATATCCCAGTATTCTTTCAGCATTCAGCTGGAATTCATGTTGGTAAAAGTACCTGGTTAATGATTTTAGCAATGTGCACATAAAGCAGCTGACATGATGATCTATGCAAAAACCCTGCAAAGCTCTGAATGTATTGACGTGCAAGATTGAAGTACTCAATAACTCGTTTTACATTGAGTCTAAATTGAAATATTTTGTTAGTTCTGCCAGCAATCAATATTTTTTCTTCAGTAGATCCTGCTAAATATGTGCTTTGTGCTGATTAAGATGTAGAACCTTGAAAACTATGGGCTTCTGGTGGAAGAGAGCGAGATTCCCAAAGTTCTGATTCACAATGCTTTGAGTAAGGTCACTTAATGGGTACACGAAAATTGCAAACTTTCCGATGTGGAAGTCAGATATAAAAATTGAGAAAATCCGTTAGCTTTATCCATCTCTTGAACAAATATGGTCTCCATATATACAATATTTGAAGGGATAGCTGTTCTTGGCATCACAACTCAATGGGTACTCGACAGGATTTGATAAAATAACTCATATTCAAACTGGGATTTGTATACGTCTCTACAATACGATGATATTATCATTTGTAATAGTTTTATTTACAATATATTTTGTTGTTTCTCTTTTAAATATATATATAATACCTTTTAACCATATAACCATATAACAATTACAGCACGGAAACAGGCCATCTCGGCCCTTCAAGTCCGTGCCGAACAACTTTTTTCTGTTTTAAAAAAGAAAAATATATATATATTAAATAGATATATATTAATTAGTTTTTTGTTTTTTTTCCTTTCCCTTTTTTTTAATATATAATCAAAATTATTATTTAATCACAACCTTTGTTGATTTAAAACCTATTCTTTTTTCTTTTTCTCTCTATTTCTAAAAAACAGAAGATAATAATAATCAATGTGATATTTGTATAATTACCGAATTAAGTTGGTATTTGTAAATTTGTTTTATCATTGTGAAAGGTTTACTTCTAATAAAAATATTATTTTTAAAAAAAGCTTTATCCATCTCACCCTAATCCTCTCTGAAAGTGTTTTCTGACTTTCTCAGTATGAGGGAAGAGTCTATGACTTGAAATGTTAGCCCTGTTTAGCTTTCCACAGATGATGCCTGACCTGCTGCGTTTTTCCAGCAATTGTTGCTTTTATCACAGGGCTGTTTACCAAAATGAATTGAACACAGTTACTGATGGGCAACAATTGGAGCAGTGGGCAACATTTAAAATGATGATCAGTTGTCTGTTTTCAGCAAACAAGTCAGTAATGGAGAAATAAGGAACTGCAGATGCTGATTTGCAAAAAAAGACACAAAGTGCTGTGATAACAGTGGGACAAGCAGTATCCCTGGAGAACATGGACAGGTGCTGTTTTCGGGCCTGGACCCCTCTTCGGACTGTTTGCGGGGGGTGGAAGAAAGCAGGGAGTGGAATCATCGACACATTGGAGAACGAGTTAGGGGATGGTGCCAGTGTACGCCTGGATGAAGGATTGTCCAACGGATATCCTGGTTCAATAAAGAGAAAGGGGCAAAACTAAACCTGAAGAAAAGGTAAACATCTTGAGTACACTGACAGTAAAAAAACAAAGGTAAAAGAACCCGATAGGTGTACAGTGGTACAGTGGTACAGTGGCACAGTGGCATGGTGGTACAGTGGTACAGTGGTACAGTGGCACAGTGGCATGGTGGTACAGTGGTACAGTGGCACGGTGGTACAGTGGCATGGTGGTACAGTGGCACAGTGGCACAGTGGCATGGTGGTACAGTGGCACAGTGGCACAGTGGCATGGTGGTACAGTGGTACAGTGGCATGGTGGCACAGTGGCATGGTGGTACAGTGGTACAGTGGCACGGTGGTACAGTGGCATGGTGGTACAGTGGCACAGTGGCACAGTGGCATGGTGGTACAGTGGCATGGTGGTACAGTGGTACAGTGGCATGGTGGCACAGTGGCATGGTGGTACAGTGGTACAGTGGCATGGTGGCACAGTGGCATGGTGGTACAGTGGTACAGTGGCACAGTGGTACAGTGGCATGGTGGCACAGTGGCATGGTGGTACAGTGGTACAGTGGCACGGTGGCACAGTGGCATAGTGGTACAGTGGCATGGTGGCACAGTGGCATGGTGGTACAGTGGCACAGTGGCACAGTGGCATGGTGGTACAGTGGTACAGTGGCATGGTGGCACAGTGGCATGGTGGTACAGTGGTACAGTGGCACGGTGGTACAGTGGCATGGTGGTACAGTGGCACAGTGGCACAGTGGCATGGTGGTACAGTGGCATGGTGGTACAGTGGTACAGTGGCATGGTGGCACAGTGGCATGGTGGTACAGTGGTACAGTGGCATGGTGGCACAGTGGCATGGTGGTACAGTGGTACAGTGGCACGGTGGCACAGTGGCATGGTGGTACAGTGGTACAGTGGCACGGTAGCACAGTGGAATGGTGGCATGGTGGTACAGTGGCATGGTGGTACAGTGGCATGGTGGTACAGTGGCATGGTGGTACAGTGGCACGGTGGTATAGTGGCATGGTGGTACAGTGGCACAGTGGCATGGTGGTACAGTGGAATGGTGGCACAGTGGCACAGTGGCACAGTGGCATGGTGGCACAGTGGCACAGTGGCATGGTGGCACAGTGGAATGGTGGCATGGTGGTACAGTGGCATGGTGGTACAGTGGCATGGTGGTACAGTGGCACGGTGGTACAGTGGCATGGTGGTACAGTGGCATGGTGGTACAGTGGCATGGTGGTACAGTGGCACGGTGGTACAGTGGCATGGTGGTACAGTGGCACGGTGGTACAGTGGCATGGTGGTACAGTGGCATGGTGGTACAGTGGCACGGTGGTACAGTGGCATGGCGGTACAGTGGCACGGTGGTACAGTGGCACGGTGGTACAATGGCATGGTGGTACAGTGGCATGGTGGTACAGTGGCATGGTGGTACAGTGGCACAGTGGCACGGTGGCATGGTGGCACGGTGGCACGGTGGCGCAGTGGCACAGTGGCACGGTGGCACGGTGGCATGGTGGCAGAGCTGCTGTCTCACATTGCGAGAGTCTTGGGATCAAACCTGAGCTCAGAAGCTGTCTGAGTGGAGTTTGCTCATTCTCCCGGTGACCACATGGGTTTCTACTGGGTGCTGTGTTTCCTCCTGCATCCAAGAGACATCCTGGCTTCTAATTAATTGCCCGGAATGTGTAGAAAGTGGGATAACGCAGAACTAGTGTGAATGGGTGATGTTTGGCATTGGCTCAGTGGGCCATAGGTCCTGTTTTCATGGAGTATCTTTCAATTAATCAACCCTAGGAGGTTTTGACTAGGGTTTGTGGTGAGGAAGGTTTCCCCTTGTTAAAATATCTAGAACGGGGATTACTATAAAAAATAGTAAGATTAAATGAGAACTTACCAGTTTGAAGTTGGATCATTATTTTATGAGGAGTTACATTGAGGGATTATGTGAAGACCCCGCCAGCACGCAGGTACAACATTCTTCAAAGCAGCGGTGTGAAATCACAGATAACAGAAGTTTCCAAAATATAGTAAGATAAGAGAACTAGGATACCAGTTGACCTTTATAATAGAGGGTTGGGAGCGGAGGGCACATAATCCCTCAACTCCTCATAAAATAAAGTTCCCATTTAATCTTACTATTTTACTTCAGAGTCACGTGAGTCACTACGTGAAGATTTCAAAGCTCTGTGATTTCATGCCTTGGAAAGAGTCCATGCTCACACACTGCCATAATGACCAATGGAGGAAGTATGTTAACGTATTCAGACATGAATCGGTTGCTGAAAGAACAATGATGCATTTATTAACAAATAATAATAACCCCTAATTCGGGGTAAAATCATAATACAGAACTCAAAATCAGGTCTGCAAATGTATCAGGTCTGGCAATGGGTTTATAATAAAACCGTTGGAAGGTTCTTTCATTAGACCATCCCGCCGTTGGAAGGATGTGGTCCATGGGAACTTCCAAAATTCTTGCCGCCGATGTAGTTGCAGCCCTGGTGGAATGGGATTTAAAGACATCAGTGTCCACCCCTGCTGCACCTATTACCTGTCTGAGCCATCTTGAAATGGTCTGCACAATCACTCTTTTATGAGGACATTCATGACATTAATAAAGCCATTTCCGTGCCTCTACTTGGAGGCCATTTTGGTGACCTCTAGGCAATGTGATAGATGGGTCACTGTACATAGACAAAGGTCTATGGGGTATGCCAGGAACTCCAATTTGAGGCCAGACGATCCAGGCCTGTTCTGTTTAAGTAACTCAAATATATAGAAAGTTATTTTATTCTTGGATGTTACCATAGCGTCCAGTCTTAATTTGTGCAGAGACTGGACCCATTGTGCCGTTACTAGTGCCATCAGCACCACTATTTTATATATTAGTTTCGCTAACATTGATGGCACTGTAGCTCAAGCCTTCATCAAAGTGTAGGCTCGCCAAGAATTCCAGCACATTCGTTATAGTAGCTGTATGGTAAGTGATGATTGCCCTGTTACAGAATATCTTCCCATTTTCTGATATATGAGAGGTACTGTTTCCTGGTGGACTCTCTGCATGATGCCGTGATGATGTTCATGGTTTGGCCTGACAGTCCAAATTCCAGAAGTGGTCTTTTTAGATCCTGCAAATCAACAGATTTATTCTGTCATGGCACGGTGACTTTCGCCTGTGACCGGATGAGCCAATAAACTCGGGCGTTTGGCGATGGATATACATGGTTCCGAGACCATGTCGAGTACCACAGGAAACCATGGCTGAGTAGGCCAGTCGGGTACTACCAAGATACCCGATGCGGAGTCTTGTTGTATTTTCCGCAAGACCCTTCTGATGAGGCAGAAGGGGGGAAATGAATAGAAAAACAATTCCCCCAGTGTAGCGAGAAAGCGTCCATCGCTACTGCCCCAGGGTCTGGATCCCATGCAACATATGTTGGTAATTGGTGATTAAGTCTGGATGCGAATAGATCGATATCTGGTGTTCCATACTGAGCTACAATATCAGTAAATACCTGGAGGTCCATCATCCATTTGGTGTTGTCATTGAATTTGCGCGACCTGGTGTCCGCCACTTTAATGAGCTTACCTGGAAGGTAAATAGCTGATATCCAGATATTTCTTTCAATGCACCAGTGCCAGATTGTATTGACTAATTCATCACAAGATACCGACTTAATTCCACCCATATGATTAATATATGTCACCACGGTGGTATTATCAATTTGTAGGCGAACATGCAGATGTTGCATGTCCGAACAGTAAGCCCGAAGTCTGTGGAATGCTCCCAACATCTCTAGATGATTAATACCCAGTGACTGAGGTAAAGTTAACTCATGTGCATTCCATCTACCACCGCAACTGGAGGTAGTATTCATTGCTCCCCAGCCGCGAGTGATGACGTCAGTTTGTAACACAACAGAAGGATTGCTGATTATGATGGGATTAGAGCAATGTCGAGTGTTGTTAATCCACCATTGCAACTCCAAAACTGCTTTGGCTGGTAACAGCATTGGCCTTTCAAAATGGTCAGCATGGTATTTGAGTGCTTCAGTCTTGACTCTCTGTAAATTTTGGTAATGCAAAGGTCCAAATTGTGTGGCTGGGAATGCAGCCACGAGCTTCCCAATTACCCTGGCTATTTGTCAAATAGATGGTTGACTGATGCAAATAAGGCTGTTGCATGCCTCTATTAAGTCTGTTGCTTTGTCCTTTGGCTAAGTCACAGACATGTGAACAGAATCAACTGAAGTCCAAGTAATGCATTGTCATAGAAGGCAAGACTTGGATTTATCTGGATGGATGATAAACCCCAACTTTTCAAATAAGACTTGGTGGCTGAAACAGCCAATTTGGCCAACTCCAGAGTTTTTCCCACAATTAAGATGTCATCCAGATGTGCCATGATGATATGTTTCTGTTTTTGGAGAAACGCCAAGGCTGGGTTCAATATTTTGGTAAATAGTCTGGGGGCTGATGTTAATCCATTAGACAGTGCTTTGTACTGCCAGAGCTGCCCCATCCAGTTAAATTTCAGATATCTGCGGTGACCCTTCTCTATTGGTACTGAATAGTATGCAACTTTTAGGTCGATGCAAGCCATGAAGTATCTTTTGGACACTAATTGTTTGGCAGTAACAAAAGTTTCCATTTTGAAGTGGGCATACTGCACAAAAGTATTCAGCTGTGTCAAATAAATGATGATGCGACATCCACCATCTGTTTTGTTTTTTGTGAAAATATTTGACACAAACTCAAGAAATTCGTGTTAGGATTTCTTAATTACTCCTTTTGTATGTAACCTCAAAATTTCTGCATGACCTTCCAATCTTTCTTTTTGAGAAAGCATGAACGTTCGGCTAGGTGCATGCTGAACTGGAGGGAGGAGTTTGTGAATGAATTCAATTTTGTATCCCTGGATTCTTTGCAGTATAAAAGGATCAGAAGTTATGACCGACGGCTTTTGCCTCCTTGTCGAGGTCCTTAACCTGCTTCGGCAGGTTGTCCCCAATCAGTAAAGTAGTCAGCTGCATGCTGCTGGTCTTGCACAACCCCACAAATTTGAGGTTTAAGGCAGATCGGATAACACTCTTCCTAGAACAATTTATTTCAAACTGTGCATTGCAGATGAGTGCCAGGGCGTTTTGTTGTTCTTCCGTCATGTCCTTGCCATCCACTGACCTGGCAAATGCTGTTATTCTGTAAGCCAGTAGTTTAAGAATCTTCTGTATCTTTATTTCCTGGGTTCTGATGCCAGCACCGATGTTTCCCCAGATGGGGTTGTTCACCGCAGGAACATTGAGGGAAACACAGTTCTCTGGTGCTAAATATTTAACAGCTGTGTCACTCATGGCCTGTTGCTGCAGCTGGTTGGTGGTGAGGTAGTTGATGCTGGCTGCTAGCTGGGGCTGTAACGGCTGTCCCTTTTGCGAGGGCATCGCAAATTTGGAGACCATGCCGAGCAGCTCTTGTTGTTCCTGCACCCCTAGCACGCTGGAAGAGTCTTCAGCCAAATCCCACATGTTCAGAGTCAGCCCAGTATTGACTCATTATGCTCCCCTCCAAGGAGAGGGAGACATTTGGCAGCCCTGTAAAAGGTGCTGTCGTGGGTGTCCGAGGAGACCCACGGCGACCAGACTCCGTTTGTTGGAGTAGGTCACGTTGGAGCAGTTGCTCCATCAACCGCTCCATGCGTGATAAACGGCCATTGTCGTTATCCGCAGGCGGTGAATCTTCCGGCCCGGACCCTGCCGAGTCTCCGGGCTTATCCGACTGTCGGGTAGCTTTACCGCCAGTCCGAGGTACACCTGCGGGCTGTAGCGTTGCCAAGTCTGCTGATCGCACGGTTAGCATCTCCGGTGAAGTCGGCCGCTGCTGAGTGCCCGCACTCCCGCGGTCCTCACAGTCAGTTTTGTTGCGGTCCGTTTGGACTTCGTCCTAGACTTGTCCATAGTTGTTTCTGCTCTGTAAAAGAAGTTATGCAGAGCGGCCAAAAAACGACCTCAGAATAGTGACCTTTCTTTATAGTCTCTGATTCATGTTTGATCACAATGCGAGTTGATTCTGTCTGTCTAACAGCTGGGAAACCTTCCTTTTCCTTTTCCTTTCCCTTGTTGTTCCGCTGACTGGTTTGAAATGCAACAAAAGCTTTTCACTGTACCTCGGTACATGTGACAATAAACTAAACTGACAGCCAATTTCCCATTTGCACTGTAAATCAGTGTCGTAAACTATGGGCAAGTCTTGATTCATCAGTGATATCTATTATAAAGCTACTGACTCCCACAGCTATCTGGACTACACTTCTTCCCACCCTGCTTCCTGCAAAGATTCTATCCCCTGCTCCCAATTCCACCGCCTAAGCTACAAGATGAGGTGTTCCATACCAGGTTGTCCTCATTCTTTAGGTAACTGGGGTTCCTCTCTTCCATCATAGATGAAGCCCTCACATTGGGTCTCCTCTAAATCCCACAGCTTAACCCTTGCTCCCCCTCTCCCTAGTCACAAGGACAGAATCCCCCTTGTTCTCACCTTCCACCCCATCAACTGTTGCAAACAGCACATAATCCTCAGACATTTTTGCCACCTCCAACAGGATCCCACCACTAGCCACATTTTCACATCTCCACCCCTTTCTGCTCTACACAGAGACTGTTCCCTCCGCAACTCCCTGGTTAACTCATCCCACCCAAACCACCCCCTCCCCAGGTACCTTCCCCTGCAACTGCAGGAGATAAAACACCTGTCTCTATACCTCCTCCCTTGACTCTGTCCAGGGACCCCGACAGTCCTTTCAGGTGAGGCAGAGGTTCACTTACACCTCCACCAACCTTATCTACAGTATCCGCTATTCCAGGTGTGGACACCTATATATGGTGAGACATGCACAGGCTTAGCGATCATTACAATGAACACCTCCGCTCAGTCCGCCGAGGCCTACCTGATCTCCTGCTTGCTAAACACTTTAACTCCCCCTCCCATTCCCACACTGACCTTTCTGTCCTGGGCCTCCCCCATTGTTACAGTGAGGGCACACATAAATTGAAGGAACAGCACCTGTGGCAGCTTACACCCCAGCTGTATGAACATTGTGTTCTCTAACTTCAAGCACCCCTTGCTTTCCATCTCTCTCCATCCCTCCCTCTCCCTAGTTCTCTGACTACGTTTCTCTGTCCTCATGATTAAATTTTACTGATTGTATGCCTCGTTGTCACCTCCCTTCAGCTAACAATGAACCATTCAACATTTACCTTATTATCTTCTTTGATCTGTCATTTTCACACCTTACCCTTCTATATCTCGAGACTCCCTCTCCCCTGACACTGAAGAAGGGTCTTGACCTGAAACGTCATCTACTCCTTTAGTCCAGCTTTTTGTGATTATCTTTGGTTTAAATATGATAATATGATAAGTAATATGATAATATAATACTTAATATGATAAGTGTCAAGCTATAATTTGAAAGGGAGAAGGGAAAATCTGAAGTGTCAGTATTACCGTTGAACAAAGATGACTATGGAGCCATGAGGGAGGAGCTGGCCAAAGTTGACTGGAAAGATACACCAGCAGGGATGACAGTGGAACAACAATGGCAGGTATTTCTGGGAATAATACAGAAGGTGCAGGATCAGTTCATTCCCAAGAGGAAGAAAGATTCTAAGGGGATTAAGAGTCGACCGTTGCTGACAAGGTAAGTCAAGGACAGTATAAAAATTAAAGAGAAGTACAATGTAGCAAAGATGAGCAGGGAGCCAGAGGATTGGGAAACTTTTAAAGAGCAACAGAAGATAACTAAAAAGACAATACGGGGAGAAAAGATGAGGTACGAAGGTAAGCTAGCCAAGAATATAAAGGAGGATAGTAAAAGCTTCTTTAGGTATGTGAAGAGGAAAAAATTAGTTCAGACCAAAGTTGGACCCTTGAAGACTGAAACAGGTGAATCTATTATGTGGAACAAGGAAATGGTAGACGAGTTGAACAGGTACTTTAGATCCGTCTTCACAAAGGAAACCACAAGCAACCTCCCCGATGTACTTGTGGCCAGAGGATCTAGGGTGATGGAGGAACTGAAATAAATTCACATTAGGCAGGAAATGGTGTTGGGTAGACTGATGGGACTAAAGGCTGAGTACTCCCCAGGGCCTGATGGTCTACATCCCAGGGTATTTAAGGAAGTGGCTCTAGAAATCGTGGATGCATTGGTGATCATTTTCCAATGTTCTATAGATTCTGGATCAGTTCCTGTGGATTGGAGGGTAGCTAATGTTATCCCACTTTTTAAGAAAGGCGGGAGAGAGAAATCGGAATTATAGACCAGTTAGCCTGACATCGGTGGTGGGGAAGATTGTGGAGTCAATTATAAAAGATGAAATAGCGGCACATTTGGATAGCAGCAACAGGATCGGTCCGAGTCAGCATGAATTTACGAGGGGGAAATCATGCTTGACTGATCTTCTGGAATTTTTTGAGGATGTAACCAGGATAATGGACAAGGGAGAGCCAGTGGATGGAGTGTACCTGGACTTTCAGAACATTTTTGATAAGGTCCTACATAGGAGATTAGTGGGCAAAATTAGGGTACATGGTTTGGGGATAGGATACTGACATGGATAGAAAATTGGTTGGCAGACAGGAAACAAAGAGTAGGGATTAAAGGGTGTCTTTCAGAATGACAGGCAGTGACTAGTGGGGTACTGCAAGGCTCGGTGCTGGGACCGCAGCTATTTACAATATACATCAATGATTTGGATGAAGGGATTAAAAGTAACGTTAGCAAATTTGCAGATGACACAAAGCTGGGTGACAGTGTGAACTGTGAGAACGATGCTATGAGAATGCAGGGTGACTTGGACAGGTTGGGGGAGTGGGTAGATGCATGGCAGATGAAGTTTAATGTGGATAAATGTGAGGTTATCCACTTTTGTGGCAAAAACAGGAAGGCAGATTATTATCTGAATAGTGTCAAGTTGGGAAAAGGGGAAATACAAAGAGATCTGGGGGTCCTTGTTCATCAGTCACGAAAAGGAAGCATGCAGGTACAGTAGGCAAGCTAATGGGATGTTGGCCAACAAGATGAGGACTATAGGAGCAAAGAGGTCCTTCTGCAGTAGTGCAGAGCCCTAGTGAGACCACACCTGAAGTATTGTGTGCAGTTTTGGTCTCCAAATTTGAGGAAGGGCATTCTTGCTGTTGAGGGAGTGCAGGGACTGTCATATGTTGATAGAATGGAACAGCTGGGCTTGTATACTCTGGAATTTAGAAGGCTGAGAGGGGATCTTATTGAAACATATACGATTATTAACGGATTGGACACGCTCGGGGCAGGAAACATGTTCCCAATGTTTGGGGAGTCCAGAACCAGGGGCCACAGTGTAAGAATAAGGGGTAGGCCATTTAGAACGGAGATGAGGAAAAACTATTTCACCCAGAGAGTTGGGAATCTGTGGAATTCTCTGCTTCAGTTGGCAGCGAAGGCCAATTCTCTGGATGCTTTCAAGAGAGTTAGATAAAGATAGCGGAGGCAGGGGATATGGGGAGAAGGCAGGAACGAGGTACTGAATGTGGATGATCAGCCATGATCACAATGAATGTCGGTGATGGCTCAAAGTGCCTGCACCTGCACCTATTGTCTATTGTCTGTTTTCTATTGTCTAAACTGGTATCTGCAGTTTTTTCCTACACATTACAAACTTGTCCAATTCTCTTAAACTTCCCAGAAAAACTTTCATCAAAGCCCATTGGAATATATTTGAGTTTGCATGAATACTGGAAATGAAAATCATAGTTGATGAACTTTACTGAACTCTAAGATGACAGAAATAGTGGATGATGGTAATGTAGCAGAAATGGCTGTCAAGATTAATTTGTCTTTTTCCTGTTCGGCAGTGTAGGAAGAAGTTCCGTGACCTTTCTAGCCTGTCACGGAATCAGCAGGAGCATTCATCTCACAGCTTACTGGCCCTTTCTTACTGTCAGTCCTGCTCTCAGCATTCACTGAATCAACTAACAGATGTATCTTTGAAATAAGCACATCTACGCTAACTAAAGTACCACTTTCTGCCCTGTGTATGTGCAGACATCTGCACCACAATGGCAGGCTACCTTCATTTGATCCCCACACCCCTGATTAGTTTAAACCAGCTCAGCAATGTAGAAAATGCAAAGCATAAATCACACGGTTGCTCATAAATGAAGCATGTTATTCTAGCAGTTTGTCTTGCAAATTATTACCATCAGTTCTCGGACACGGAATTCACCGCACCAATCTGGAAGTGAGTAACTTCTCAGGTAGACAAAAGTGCAGCAGCATCAATGGAGCGAAGGAAATAGGCAACGTTTCGGGGGGGAGGGGGGGGTGGGGGCGGGGAGAAGAAAGGAGAAAGGAAGAAGAGAATCCAGGGCTGAGGGAGAGCTGAGAAGGGGAGGAGACAGTAAGGGCAACTGGAAATTGAAGTAACTTCTCCCTCTTTACCACTGGAGGAACGCAAGCCATAAACTGTGCTGAAGTTTATTGCTGAGGACAATGCTGGAATTGAAGAATAAAGGACGAACTAAAATCTAGATGTGTAAGAAGGAACTGCAGATGCTGATTTAAACCAAGGAAAGACACAAAAAGCTTGAGTAACTCAGCGGGACAGGCAGCACCTCTGGAGAGAAGGAATGGGGTCCTTTCAGGTTGAGACCTTTCTCAGACTGGTTAGGGATAAGGGAAACATATCATTACTTTTTTTCATATCTTTCAAAATGTAGATGTGTTAATGCTATAAAAATAATCTTTTTGCCGCAATTACTGTACTTATTTCAGTCAATCCCGATATATATCCCAAAATCATTTTTTTTTAAAGTCGACTCCATGGTTACAAGTTTCATTTCGGATTATAAGAATCATAGAATAAGCAAAAATCATTTATGTAAATCAAATACTAATGGAGGTTTAGCTTTACCAAATGTTCTGTTTTATATCTGGGCAGTCCATATTAAAAATATGAATTTCTGGCTGGAAGAAATGGATCAGCAACCAGACTGGTTAAGGATGGAAAAGGAAGATTGTTTACCTTTTGAAATCGGTTCGATTATGTTTGCACCTACAAAATTGCACAAAAAAATCCTATAGGGAAAACCTTATAATACACAGTGGTATACGAATCTGGAAACAAGTAAAAAAGCCTTTAAAATTGGATAATATATCACTCTGTCTCCCCATTGTAAACATTCAAACCTTCCATACTGGATAAAGGTTTCACACAATGGAAAAACTATGGAATTAAAAAGATGGGACATCTTTATAAGAAAGGCACTTTTCTTTTATTTCAGGAGTTACAACAGATTTACGGACTACACTCAAATAAGCAAAAATCATTTATGTAAATTTTTATATCTAAAAATTGTAGTTGTAGATATCTAAAAAATTTATAAATAGTTTTTTTAGATATCTACAACTTTGAGATTATGTTAAATTCAATACACAAGATTATAGGAGTAGGGAACCAGAAATCTTTGATGAATGTTTGAATAAACATCCTAATACAGAAAAATTAACAACTTATATTTATAATACCCTTTTAGATGGCGAGGTCCCATCAACGGAATCATATAGACGTACATGGGAAAATGAATTAGGCCAACCTATAACGAAAGATATCTGGGACAAAAGTCTACAACATACACATCAATGCTCGTTAAATGCCAGACATGCTTTAATACAATTTAAAGTATTATACAGATTACTCTAAAGTAAAATTAAATAGAATTTTCCGTATCTCCCCTATCTGCGATAAATGTCAGCATCTAGAGGCTAACTTAACACATACTTTTGCAAATTGTATAAAAATCAAAAATTTCTGCAATTGATAGTTTCAGATTAATTTCTGAAGATGTTAACACTAAACTGGATCCCGACTGAAAACTAATCATTCTTGGAATATCAGAACAAAGTCTAACACTCACAACAAGCCAAATAAACTTTCTAGACTACAGTATAATAATTGGGAAAGGTCCTATAACCCCCACAATTAAAATGTGGATTATGGAAATGCCGGAGACCCTACACCTGGAAAGAATCAGATTTGTCTTAATTGGCAAACAAGAACTTTTTGTTAAAATATGATTTTCATTTATCGATTATTTGAAGAGGTAGATTGGTTCGGCACGGGAACCTAATGAAACTTGAACTCAGGATCAGATGAAAAGTTATACTTCATAAAGTCAACAAAATAGAGAGTTACAGAGAAATGTTGAACAAGTTGGGTCTTTATTCTTTGGAGCGCAGAGGTTAAGGGGGGACTTGATTGAGGTCTTTAAAATGATGAAAGGGATAGACAGAGTTGACGTGGATAAGCTTTTCCCATTGAGGGTAGGGAAGATTCAAACAAGAGGGCATGACATGAGAATTAAGGGACAGACGTTTAGGGGTAACATGAGGGGGAACTTCTTTACTCAGAGAGTAGTGGCTGTGTGGAATGATCTTCCTGCAGAAGTGGTGGAGGCAGGATCGATTTTAACATTTAAGAGTAAAGTGGATAGGTATATGGACGGGAAGGGAATGGAGGGGTATGGTCTGAGTGCAGGTAGATGGGACTAGGGGAAAATAAATGGTCGGCACAGACTGGAAGGGCCGAGAAGGCCTGTTTCCGTGCTGTGGTTATAATCTTCGAACCTATCTCCAATTATGTATTATTAGTAAATTATTCCATTCTTTTTTTTTTATCTTGACATTTTTGGGTTTTATTCTCTCTCTCTTTCTTACTTTCTATCTATATAAAAAAAGATTAGAAGCAGACTGAATCTTCAATTGATAATATTAATAATGTATGATTGACACATATGAAATGTTTTCATCATAATCTGTATTTACTTCTAATAAAAATGTAGATGGGTTGGTTAATAAGTTTGTAGATGACACCAAGATTGCTGGGGTCTCGGATTGTGAGGAAGGCTGTCAAAGTGTACAGTGGCATATTGATTAGCTGCAGAAATGGGTGGTGAAATGGCAGATTCAATTTAATCTGAGCAAGTTTATGATGTTGCACTAAGGGAGGTCCCAGGAAAGGGGAAAGTGTACATGGCAAGACCCGAAACAACATTGACGTACAGAGAGATCTTGGGGTCCAAGTCCACAAAGGGCCAGTCCCACTTACGTGCCCTTGGCACGCAAATTATGCGATCTCGTGGTCGCATTGAGCCGAGACGGTCGAGCGAAAGTCGGGTGCGATTACATGCGTACGCACGGTCGTCTGGAGTGCGTGGTGTCATTTGAAGATGGGCACAAAGCTGGAGTAACTCAGCGGGACCGGCAGCATCTCTGGAGAGAAGCAATGGGTGACATTTCGTGTCGAGACTCTTCTTCAGTCTGAAAAGAAGGGTCTTGACCTGAAACGTCACCCGTTGCTTCTCTCCAGAGATCCAGCCGGTCCCGTTGAGTTACTCCTGCATTTTGTGTCTATCTTCAATTTTCTTGGCCCCGCTCTGGGAGTAGAAGTGGGGACCGCAATGGCCGTGAGCCCCAGGCTGAGTTCGGAGATCGTTTGCCTGCCTCTGCTGCTGTTGCTGGCGAGACGTTGCATTGCGCCAGGGTCTTGGGCCTGTCCCACTTTGGCCGTCAGTTCCGCGACAGGCCGTTGGCGTGCAAAGATTTTGTTCACTGCAAGAATTTCACAGCCCCATGCGATGACGGGACTGGCCCCGCACAACTCCATACCCCTCCGCGCTTCTACGTGGGACCGGCCGCGCACGGCCATACGGTGCCCGTACACCTCAGCGAGGTCAAGGACACGTAAGTGGGACAGGCCCTTAACTCTCTGAAAGTGGCAACACCAATAAATAGAGTGGTAAAGAAGGCACATAGTATGCTTGCCTTCATCAGTCGGGGCTTTAAGTGTAAGAGTCAGGTAGTCATGTGCAGCATTTTTGATCTTTTGTTTGGCTGCATTGTGAGTATTGTGTGCAGTTCTGGTCGCCCCATTGCAGGAAATAAGCAGAGGTGTGGAAAGGGTGCAGAGAAGATTTATCAAAATGATGCCTGGATTAGAGGTGCAAGGAAAGGTTGGGCAAACTTGGACTTTCTCCGGAATGCCGAAGGTAGAAGTGTATAAAATAATGCACGGCATGGATAGGGTAGACGGTTCAGTTTAGTTTAGCACGGAATCAGGCCCTTCAGCCCACCATGTCTGTGCCGACCAGTAATCCCCCGCATATTAACACTATCCTACACACACTAGGGGCAATTTAGAATTATAGCAAGCAACTAACATACAAACCTGCACATCTTTGGAGTGTGGGAGGAAACCGGAGCCCCCGGGGAAAACCCACGCGATCACGGAGAGGACGTACAAAGTCCATACAGAAAGCACCCGTAGTTGGGATTGAACCCGGGTCTCTGGCTCTGTAAGCACTATAAGGCAGTATCTCTACTGCCACTCCATTGTGCTGCCCTTAAACAGAACCCGGACAGAACTTTTTCCCAGGATTGGAGACCGGAGTGGAGGAAGTCAGACCTGCAGCAAGAAGCAGGACAGGTCCTCAATGGTGAACATGGCCACCGGAGGCCTTACAGCAGCCTGGAGCTCAGCCCGGCAAGCCTACAGCAGGCCTGGCTCGCTCAGAGAGAGAAGGCCCGCGAGCCCGGCCCCTGATAACCCCATGGAGGGGAATCAGAGAGAGGGTTGAAGGAAACTGTGATGGCGGCAGATGCTGGATAAATGCCCCGGTAAGAGGAACCGGGGGGGTCTTACCTTCTGCATCCTCGAGGTCGGCTGCGACAGGCACCCAATCCCCAGCTCCCATGGGTAACGAAAGCTGAAGAGGGCCAGGCGTGGAGAGGAACATCGGTTTGTGGGACGACCGGAATGGAGGTGATGACTGCAACAAGCTTTGTAACCAACTGCAGTTGGGACTGCAAAATGGCACCTCTTGCATATGGGCTCAGTGGGCTGTTCTGTACATTCTGTACTGACCGAAGGTTTGTGCGTATGTACAGGGATAGTCATGCTGATCTATATGCAGAAAATGTATTTCACTGGACCTGGTAGTGTAAATATGCTCTTCTCAAGCTTAACCCCCAGTCTAGTTTAGTCAAAAAACACTGACTCAAACACTGGAACAACTAAACTTTATTTTTAGATTGAACAGCAAATTCCCCTATACAATACCTAAACCACCGTGGGTTCGATCCTCGTCTCTGCCTGGCCAAGCCCTTCAGCCTCGTGCAAGCAGACACACTCCAAAAGGTCATGCAGTCCCAAGCATTCCTCCAGAAGATCGACCTCGATCTAAGATGGAGACACCTTTTATCAGTCCACGAACCTTGAGGGGCTGAACTACATAGGGGTGGTCTCTTTACAGTCCAATCAAACATATTAATTACATCAATACATTATTGACAGTTCCCCAAACCAATTACAGAGTCTCCCATACATTGTTTCTTAGTGAAGCTTCTGGAAGGAAGCTAACTTAACTGAATAATGCAACATTTACCAAGGAACTCAAAACAATTCTGCCAGGGCTTAACACTTTGGCCAATCAACAAACAGTACGGTAACTGTCTGGCAACATTAGTTACATTATTTACAATTCATTTGCAGCAATCCAATCATATCAATGCATTTTAGTTTGTTTGCAGAGTTTTTATACATTTTATCAATTAAGGGGAAATGAGGAGAACACCTGGATCTTTCACCATCCTGCATATCAATCTGAAGCTCAGACTAGTCGGCGCCATCCACAGCCTGTGAATTTCCACTGACCAAGGTTAAGTAATTCTGACAAATGCAGGGATCCTCCATTCTATGGTGTCTTTAAACTGGTCAATATTAACATTCCCCCATTTTATCATCAATGATAACCCTTATCATTAATGATAACCCCAAAATATAATAACAAATGTTATTATTATCTGACAAATGTCCTTACAAAAAGATGCTGATGTATTTTCCCGGAATTCCATCAAGCTTCCCGAGTTTTCGTGGGAGTAACTTCATGATTCCCTTCTGATGAGTCTTCACCTCCCGAGTTTTCATGGACGCAAATCCCATCCATCAATCTTGATAGTCCATCTGCGTTTGATCCATAATAGAGTATAAAGTTCCTAAGAGAATCTGGGATGAAGTAAGTTAACAGTCCATACTTTCACTGATGCTTTTACAGCAATGGAGATGTACCCATGCATTCCATCCATCCACTTTCACAGCTGTTGGAGCCATTAGAAGAACCTGGTAAGGTCTCTCCCCACGAACCTCCAATCCTTTTGCCACCCAATTCTTTATAAGGACATAGTCTCCATGTTTTACTTTAATGGGTGTTTCTAACACAGGCATCTCACTATAGGCCGCCTTTACTCTACTATGTGAATCCTTTAATGCTCTGGTCAACGCTAGTATATAGTCGGTAATCTCCGCAGTCATATGGTGGAAATTAATATTAATTGCATTCTGGTTCCAAGGTGTTTTCAAGGGTCTACCTGAAACAATTTCAGCTGGGCTTAATCTAGATTTCCCGTCTGAAATAAAGCTATTGGGAGTAATTTAATCCATCCAAGTCCAGTTTCCACCTTCAAATTTGGTTAATTTAGTTTTAAGGGTCTGATTTGCCCTTGTAGCAAGTCCAGCCGCCTGCGGTCGATAAGCACAGTGTGATTGCTGCTGGATCCCCAGCTGTTCACAAAATTCTTTATTTATTTGTCCAATAAGGTGTGGTCCATTATCTGAATGAAGTCGAATGGGAATATCAAATCTAGGGACAATTTCTCTCATTAACACCTTGAAAACAGTAGCCACTTTGTTATCAAGGGTTGGGTAAGCTTCGATACACCGGATGAATACATCGACTATGACAGGTACGTATTTATACCCCTTGTGTGTCTCAGTGACTCCTAGAGCTATGCCAGCGGGAGATTCATGTCCTGTTAGGGTCTCCCATGCAGGACAGGTCGAAGGGTAAAGGCAAGACGAAGAGCGATCCACTGGTCCTCCAAGTTGGGGGTTGAGCACAGGGCTACCAACCCAGTCTCGTGAAACATATATAATACAGAAACAGCAACTTAAGGAATTAACACTATGGGTATGATGGACTTCCAGGGCTATCGACAGATGCTAGGATGAATGTCAATGGGGAAAGCCGAAATGAAGCCACTGGCAGGAAGTTAGAAGTTCTAAATGTCAAACATAAGACTAGGATAGGTTTTTGGAATGTACGAACAATATACGACACAGGGAAACTAGTACAAGTGACATCAGAGATGAGACGCTACAACTTAGATATTCTTGGAGTAAGTGTAAGTAGATGGACGGGATCAGGGAGACTTAGGACCAGCACAGGGGAGACAGTGTTGTACTCAGGGAGGTATGACGAGAATCACAGAGAAGGAGTAGCCATCATTTTAAAGAAAGGAGTAGAGAATAGTTTGACAGATATACATCAGCTTTCAACAAGGGTTTCTCCAGCTTTTTGTGTAACCCTGTACATCAACTTTGTTGATTTCGAGAAAGCATTTGACAGCATCTACCGAAACTCTGGGGCATACTATGAATGTATGGGATCCCACAGAGTATGGTCGGTCATTAAGAGCTTCTACGCCAACTTACCTTGCAGAGTAACCACACATTCTAGGTGAAGACAGGAGTCTGACAAGGGTGTCTTATGTTGGCGCTACTCTTCAATATCGTTATTGACTGGGTGATGCGTCAGACAACCGAGGACCAAGCAAGAGGCTTGATGGACCCTCTTCTCAGCATTGGAAGACCTTGATTTTGCTGATGAATTGGCTCTGGTCTCCCACACTCACAACCACATGCAGGAAAAAACACAACAAATTGGCCTGAGGATAAACCAGAAAACATCTGAAGCAATAACACTGAACATCCAAAACCTCTTGACAATCCAAGTGAATGGAAATGATCTTCCCATAACTGAGAGTTGACCTATCTTGGTAGCAAAGTCAGACACAATGGCGGAGCACACAATGACATCAAGAACTGGCTAAACAAGGCTAGGAATGCTTTCAGAATGCTAAACAATATATGGAGGTCCCAGCAATACAGCACCAAAACCAAGCTGAAGTTATGCCAGAACTGTGTCCTCCCAACCCTCCTATATGGCTCGGAATGCTGGAGAATGACAGTGAACGACATCAACCAACTGTCAGTCTTCCATACTAAGAACCTGAAAATAATCTTTAGTATATTTTGGCCAACCAAGATCTCCTTGCTCAATGCCAACAAGAGAGCATGGACACATGCTCTGGATTGGCCATAAACTGAGAAGAGAACCAGACAGCATCCCAAGAATAGCCCTGCACTGGACACCAGAGGCAAAAGGAAAAGAGGGAGACCCAAAACCACCTGGCATCGAACTGTAGAGGAGGAAATGAAAACAGTGGACCTGACCTGGGGTAGTGTCCAGAAGCTAGCCCACAACAGACAGGAATGGAGGACCTTTGTTGCTGCCCTACATGCCAGGAGGCATAATAGGCAGTAAGTGAGTAAGTACCTTTCTAATTCGATATAATCCATCTGCAATGTCTCAAACGGACCCATAGGCAATGTTGTTTTTCCTACTTCACATCCTATTCCTGGGATGCAAGCAGAAGCCTCCACGTGGCGCATCCCGGGCAATGCTGACGACAGAAGCTGTACCACAGTGACTGACTGAAGTAGCCAATTCTGCAACCACCGACCATCAACCGTCACTGACTGACCGGAAAGACGTGATTATAGAAGATGGCCAGACATGAGAAAGAAGATCCTATTCCTTTCCCTAGATTGTATTTCCGGCAGACCAAACAATTACTGCTTAACTTCTGAGCTAAAGTTTGTAGTTTTGGAATCCACCAAGTAGCCAATCCAGTGTCCCCTACTGCCCTTGCACCACAATGGGTTGCATAGTGCATGCACTCTATAACCCATACTGCTCATGAATATGTTAAAGAAGGAACTGCAGATGCTGGAGAATCGAGGGTACACAAGAGGCTGGAGAAACTCAGCGGGTGCTGCAGCATTTCGGGTCGAGACCCTTCTTCAGACTGGTTAGGGATCAGGGAAACGAAAGATATAGACGGTAATGTGGAGAGATAAAGAACAATGAATGAAAGATATGCAAAAAAGTATTGATGATAAAGGAAACAGGCCATTGTAAGCTGTTTGTAGTGTGAAAATGAGAAGCTAGTGCGACTTGGGTGGGGGAGAGATAGAGAGAGAGGAAATGCCAGGGCCCGAGGGCTGAGGGAGAGGTGGGAAAGGGAGGAGACATCAAGGGTTAACAGAATTGAGAAAATTCAATGTTTAAGCCCAGAGGATGCAGACTCCCCAAGCGGAATATGAGGTGCTGTTCCTCCAACTTGCAGTGTTGCTCACTCTGGCTGTGGAGGAGGCCCAGGACCGAGAGATCGGATACGGAATGGGAGGGGGAGTTGAAGTGCTGAGCCACCGGGAGGTCGGGTTGGTTATTGCGGACCGAGGGGAGGTGTTCGGCAAAACGATCGCCCAGCCTCCGCTTGGTCTCACCGATGTAGATCAGCTGGCATCTGGAGCAACGGATGCAGTAGTTGAGGTTGGAGGAGGTGCAGGTGAACCTCTGTCGGACCTGGAAGGACTGCTTGGGTCCCTGAAAGGAGTGGATAGGGGAGGTGAAGGGACAAGTGAAGCATCTCTTGCGGTTGCAAGGGAAAGTGCCCGGGGAAGGGATGGAGCGGGAGGGAAGGGAAGAATTGACAACGGAGTTATGGAGGGAGCGGTCTTTGCGGAAGGCAGACGGGGGGGAGATGGGAAGATGTGGCGAGTGGAGGGGTCACGTTGAAGGTGGCAAAACTGGCGGAGGACTATGTGTTGTATGTGCCGGCTGGTGGGGTGAAAGGTGAGGACCAGGGGGACGCTGCCCTTGTTGTGAGTGGGGGAATGGGGAGAGAGGGCAGTGTTGCGGGGTATGGAGGAGACCCTCATCTCATAGTGCGAGCCTCATCTATAGTGGGGGAGGGGAATCCCCATTCTCTGAAGAATGAGGACATTTGTGATGACCTGGTGTGGAACACCTCATCCTGGGAGCAGATGCGGCGTAGACGGTGGAATTGGGAATAGGGGATGGAGTCCTTACAGGAAGCAGGGTGGGGTGAAGAGTAGTCCAGGTAGCTGTGGGAGTCAGTTAGTTTGTAGTGGATGTCGGTTTCAGGAGTGTATCACCTGCAATAGAGATGGTGAGGTCAAGGAATGGTAGGGAAATGTCGGAAATGGTCCAGGTGTATTTGAGTGCCGGATGGAAGTTGGTGGTGAAATGGATGAAGTCAGTCAGTTGTGTGTGGGTGCAGGAGGTGACACCAAAGCAGTCGGCGATATAACCCAGTTGTGTGTGGGTGCAGGAGGTGACACCAAAGCTCATGCTCATGAATATGTCATGCAAGTCTGCCTTGTTGGAGTGGTCCACAATCCAGTCATACTATCCGGTAGACACCCAAGATGTCCCATCGCTCCTTATCTCTGCCAGTAACCTCCTCTTGTAATTCAACAATTTCTTAGATGGTTGGCATCAATTTCTCAAGGGGGACTTGTTAGTTATACATTTAGTCTGCCTCATCATTTTGGGTACTACCATCTTACGTTCCCACGATACTTTCTTAGCTACTAAATCGGCATTACGATTCCCGATATCTATTGGAGGCTGTCCTCTAGTGTGGGCACTACATTTCATAACAGAAATTTGCCTGGGTAGCATTAAGGCCCTCAACAAATCTGTCACCAATTGTTTATTTGGGTTCCTGCAGAAGTTAGAAATTCCCTTTTTTCCCATAATTGTCCAAAATCATGCACCACTCCAAATGCATACTGAGAATCAGTGTAAATATTTACTTTTAGTTTTTCCCCAATAAGCTAATTTTTCCTCTGAATTAAAGCAAATAATTCAGCTTGCTGTGCTGAATAAGTTGACTCAAAGGCAGCTGCTTCTACAATTTCCGCTTTCTGATCAACAATTGCATACCCAGACAATCTCTCACCCCACGGTCCAATAGATGGGTCCATATAATGTGATGTCACATATAATGTGATGTCCCATCCACATATAATGTGCTGTCAGAGTCCTCTATGGGTGCATCCCTCAAGTCTTCTCTGACAGATATTCCTCCTCTATGACAGTCATGTCCTGCTTCTGATTGCTCTTCTGGGGGAGAAATAAGAAAAGAGGCTGGATTAATCAATGTACAATGTTTGAATTACAATGTTTGAACCATTCAAAAGATAGATCTCATACTTATTTTGGCGGGCCATTGTTGAGTGCTGGGTTTGAAGTTGCCCCAACAATACCGATACCAAATGTGAACTGCACACTACAATATCCTGCTGGAGTGTCAAGTTAGCAGTTGATTGTACACTGTTATTTATTACAGTTAGGATTTGAGTGCAAAGTGGATGTCCCCTGGCAACCGGATCTAATTTAGAGGAGTAATAAGCAACTGGTCTATGTCTATCCCCATGTTTTTAAGTCAGAACCGAAGTTGCACATTTAGATAAAATGGTGCAATAGAGCTGGACAGGTCAGTAGTATAATGGTCTTCCCAACGCCGGGGCTTGCATCAGTGATCTTTAAGTTTTCAAAGGCCTCTTGTGCTTTCTTAATCTTTGTTAATTTAAATTCACCCTCCCAGCTGGTATAGGGTGTTAGCTCCTTGGTTTCCAGAGCTACTGTATGTTAGGGATCCAAGGTCTACAATAATTGACCATGCCAAGCCATTGCCTCATTTGTTTGGCTTCTTTTGGAATTGGGAATTCGCAGATGGGTTCAAGTCTGCTTTTCTCGAGAGTCCTTTCGGTTGCCAAAATTATAATCCCTAAAAATGTTACTTTCTCCTGGGCCATTAGTACTTTTGACTGGAAGACTACATATCCTAAATCAGCTAGATGGTTTAGTAGGTGAGCAGTATCTTACCAATTACTGGATTCGTTTTTGCTGGCCACTAATAAATCATCAACATACTGAATTCATTTTGAACTTTAAAGTACTCAATTGGTCTTGTAGACACCTGGAAATTAAATTAGGTGAATTGATAAACCCTTGAGGCAATCTGGTCCATGTGTATTGTTAGCCCCTGTATGTGAAAGCAAACAAATGTTGGCTGTCTTCGTGAAGAGGCAGAGAAAAAAATGTATGTTGCAAGTCAACTATCAAAAAGATTTTTGCTTCAACTGGTATTTATTCTTTATATTGCTTTATAAATCAGAGCATTGAATATAGGAGTAGGGAAGTAATGTTAAAATTGTACAAGGCATTGGTGAGTCCAATTCTGGAGTATGGTGTACAATTTTGGTCGCCTAATTATAGGAAGAATGTCAACAAAATAGAGAGAGTACAGAGGAAATTTATTAGAATGTTGCCTGGGATCGAGAAAGGTTGAACAAGTTAGGTCTTTATTCTTTGGAGCGCAGAAGGTTAAGGGGGGACGATTGAGGTCTTTAAAATGATGAAAGGGATAGACAGAGTTGACGTGAATAAGCTTTTCCCATTGAGGGTAGGGAAGATTCAAACAAGGGGGCATGACATGTGAATTAAGGGACAGAAGTTTAGGGGTAACATGAGGGGGAACTTCTTTACTCAGAGAGTGGTGGCTGTGTGGAATGATCTTCCTGCAGAAGTGGTGGAGGCAGGATCGATTTTAACATTTAAAAGTAAAGTGGATAGGTATATGGACGGGAAGGGAATGGAGGGGTATGGTCTGAGTGCAGGTAGATGGGACTAGGGGAAAATGAATGGTTGGCACGGACTGGAAGGGCCGAGAAGACCTGTTTCCGTGCTGTAATTGTTATATGGTTACATGGTTATATGGTATTTGGCTACGATATGGGCAGCGATTGGCACAAGGGCATGGAGTCGTAGTACAACAGAATTGATTTCTGTCAGATCTTGTACAAGTCTATATTGGTCTTCCTTTCCCGGCTTTGGAATGGCAAGAATAGGGGTGTTACAAATCGATTGGCTTCACCAGTATTTCTTCTTCTAGCAAACCGCAAATTAATTTGTCAATGCTGCTGACGGCCAATAATTTTAGTGGATATTGTTGTATTGAAGGAAGTGTTGGCCCTTTCTGGAGAGCTACTTGGTTGGGATTGATGTTCACGCTTCCTACCTGAGCTGTGTCCTCCGTCCACACTAGAGGGTCCACATACTGTACTCGCATACCTCACTCCCCAGATGATGATGTAATCGGGTAACAACTGTCCTTGAAGCCTGATAAAATTCAACAATAATTGATTAGACAAATTTTGCTTTTGGTAATTATTCGGGCCTGCCATGGTGATTGCCTTTCTTACCATCGTTCCTAGGTCTTTAGCTCTTGTCGGGTAGTTCACCTTTCGGGTAATGTGAGGAGCCACTTCTTCAGTTCTTATCCATAATTATGCTGGTATTTTGGTATATTCGGCAGCTCCGTCTTTTCCCTCAACTAGTGCCAACATTCCCACCTCCCAATCCTGTCCTTCATGTGGTTTAAAGAAGGTTTCCAGCTCTCTATCCTTCCCACTCCTGTCGTAAGCTTGTGTTATGTGAAGTGGGGGTTCTTCATCCAGATCGAAGGTCCACTATGGAGTAACACTGCTGTAAGGGAGTCCAGGAGGTCACTAATATGCCTCTGTTGCCACATTCTATTTTTAATTGGAAAGCACAGAGCAAATCTCTCGCCATCAAGTTGCAATCTAATCCGGTGGTTATCACAAATCTGTGTCTGATTGCTTTTCCTCCATATACTACTATGACTGGCTCAGAGATGTGATACCGGCAGACTTGTCCTTGAAACCCGGAGAGGATCTGAACTTCTTTTGATTCTGGGAGATTATAAATTGATTGAAGGGATGTCATGGATGTGCCTGTATCTACTAAGAAGGTGCAGATTCTTCCTTCTACCTGTAGAGACAATATAGGTTCTTCATCAGACATGCATCCAGTCACCATTAGGTTTGCTGATCACAGGCGTGTGTGAATGTGAACTCCTGATGACCGGTGTCTCCTCAAACCTGGTCTCTGGGCAACTGGCTCTAGGGCAGGTATTTCTCTATGATATATTCCAAATATTCCGGGACTCTAGTTTCTCCCAATCCGGAATTTGCTGGTACTCTGGGTACATGGTTCAGGGCCAAATTTGGGCACTTCTTTTTTAATTAGATATTCAGCCTTTTGTTTTACTGCAGGCAGACTCTCCTGCTTCTTTATATCCCTCCAGTGATATATTACTGCTCTAGCCATTTGGCTGGCACTATTTTCTGTCCATGTTATTAGTAGATTTTCAAAGTCTACAGAGAGATTTGGGCCATTAGGAAAAATGGGCTGAAAGATGGCAGATGGAGTTTAATGCTGATAAGTGTGAAGTGCTACATCTTGGCAGGATAAATCAAAATAGGACGTACATGGTAAATGGTAGGGAATTGAGGAATGCTGTGGAACAGAGGGATCTAGGAATAACTGTGCATAGTTCCCTGAAGGTGGAATTGCATGTAGATAGGGTGGTAAAGAAAGCTTTTGGTGTGCTGGCCTTTATAAATCAGAGCATTGAATATAGGAGTAGGGAAGTAATGTTAAAATTGTACAAAGCTTTGGTAAGACCAATTCTGGAGTATGGTGTACAATTTTGGTCGCCTAATTATAGGAAGGATGTCAACAAAATAGGGAGTACAGAGGAGATTTACTAGAATGTTGCCTGGGTTCCAGCAACTAAGTTACAGAGAAAGGTTGAACAAGTTAGGTCTTTATTCTTTGGAGCGCAGAAGGTTAAGGGGGGACTTGATTGAGGTCTTTAAAATGATGAAAGGGATAGACAGAGTTGACGTGGATAAGCTTTTCCCATTGAGGGTAGGGAAGATTCAAACAAGAGGGCATGATATGAGAATTAAGGGACAGAAGTTTAGGGGTAACATGAGGGGGAACTTCTTTACTCAGAGAGTGGTGGCTGTGTGGAATGAGCTTCCAGCAGAAGTGGTGGAGGCAGGATCGATTTTAACATTTAAAAGTAAAGTGGATAGGTATATGGACGGGAAGGGAATGGAGGGGTATGGTCTGAGTGCAGGTAGATGGGACTAGGGGAAAATAAATGGTCGGCACGGACTGGAAGGGCCGAGAAGGCCTGTTTCCGTGCTGTAATTGTTATATGGTTATATGGTTATTAGTTTAAATGGATTCCACTACGTTGTTGGGAAGGCAGTTCAATAAGATGGCACAATATTGTGGTGAATTTACTCTGTTTCGATAAATTGTCACCCGATTGATCCATATATAATTCGGAGAATCGTTCTAAAAATTCATTTGGACCCTCTCCCTTTTTTGGTCTTACATCTAGGATTCTGGCCAAGTCAATCGGTTTTCGAAGGGTGTTTGCAAGGGGCGTTAAAACAACATCTTCTCTTGCACTATTGTCCGCTATTATACTCGCCATAGCTTCATGCGACGGATGTCATAGAATTGTTAGGAATCTGGTGTGTACCCTTGGGGTAATTATTTGCTGGATCACCGCCCATAGATCTCAGGAGTCTGCGAGGTAAACGCGCATTGTAGTTCTTAGGTGATCCACAAAGGAAGAAGGTGATTTTGTACAATCGGGTATTTGACTTAAAATGGTCATCATGTCGCTGGGCATCCATGGGGTATAGACTCTTATTGTACGGGGATCACTTGCACTCACTGCATTGGCCGGATCAAAAGAAGGATTAGGCATTTCCCTAACAGGGAACTGTCTACGGGTTGTTTGTTTAGTTTTTGTACTTTCTGCCATATCATGATCTATCTTGGCTTCTTCAATTGTTGTCTCACCCCCAGATGTATCTTCCCCCTCACTAGTGGATTCACGGTACATTCTAAATTACGCCCTGTCTTCTCTCGCTACTCGTTCAACTCGTCTAGGTTTAAGCTCGCAAGAATACCCTGGTTTCTGTACCCTTCCTCTACCTTTTTTGTCCTTAACTACTTGAGTTTTCTTTTTAGTTTGGCTACTGGTACCGTGAACTCTCGGAATGGAACAATCGGGTTTAAGGAATCCTGTGCTACAGAATCTGATTGTCTATTCCGTTCACAAGCTACACATTGCGTATCTGAAGTGTGGGCATCGTAAGAGGAATAAGGTGGTGGTCGTGGATCTCTACTTCTAACACTTCCCCAATCTTCTAAATACTCATCGTCATCATCCCCCTCAAAACTAACGCCACCCAACGGGTCCTCAAGCTCGAGATTTACCGGTGCCCGTTTCCCATTGGAAGATTTTCTTCTCCCCTTATCTTTAATACTTTCAGGCTCCTCTCTCAAGGTGCATGGAGTTCGGTACGCTTCAGTATCCTCCAATTCGATCCCTCGCTTCCGAGTTTCTTCCTTCCACCTTGCCATTCTTTCAGCGCCTTCCGTTCCTCATAATAATTTTTCCACAATCCAATGAATTCCCTTGTGTCTTCACATTTGCTGCATTGCCATATGATTTGCTCAATGTACTTCAATCCCTTCAATGTATCAACGCCACCATCCGGCCATAATTCGCTCCCTAATTCGTTATTTAAAAGCCCAGAAAGATGGCTCAATCGTTCAGTTCTCTGTGGAAACTCGCTGCATATTACTTATAACGGACTTTCAGAATCGGCCGTCATACCTCTACCCACGTGATTCCCCATTCGTTTGGACAATGGAAGCAACTTCTAAACCACTCACATATTCTTAACAATTCGCCCCTTATCTTAATCTCCGAGACTACTGGCCATTGTTCGGGAGCGCCCTTGGTAGTCTTGGAGAGGATCTTTAACCCAACCCTGGTAGGGCCTCTAATCCCAAAGGCACTTTTGCCCCCAGACTCTGTTCTACGATCTCGTTGGGATCCCTTTCCCAATGATCGATCTGCTCCGACTAGCGAAGTGGTGAAAACCGATGCGAAAACCACACCGTGGCGCCGAATTCTGCACTCACAATCGAGAACAGCTCAACACTCTTAATTGCAAGCTTGTGTTTGGGGGTCCGTTGAGATCCCGGACGAGTAAATACGGAATGTGCACACGTTCTCAAGCTTACCCCCCAGTCTAGTTCAGTCAAAAAACACAGTCAAGCACTTCAACAACTAAACTTTATTTTTAGATTGAACGGCAAATTCCCCTATATGATACCTAAACCACCGCGGGTTCGATCCTTGTCTCTGCCTGCCCACCCCTTCAGCCTCATGCAAGCAGACACACTCCAAAAGGTCACGCAGTCCCAAACATTCCTCCAGAAGATCGACCTCGATCTAATATGGAGCCACCTTTTATAGGTTCTTAGAAACATAGAAACATAGAAAATTGGTGCAGGAGTAGGCCATTCGGCCCTTTGAGCCTGCACTGCCATTCAATATGATCATGGCTGATCATCCAACTCAGTATCCCTTACCTGCCTTCTCTCCATACCCCCTGATCCCTTTAGCCACAAGGGCCACAGCTAGCTCCCTCTTAAATATAGCCAATGAATTGGCCTCAACTACCTTCTTTGGCAGAGAATTCCAGAGATTTACCACTCTCTGTGTGAAAAATGTTTTTCTCATCTCGGTCCTAAAAGATTTCCCGCTTATCCTTAAACTGTGACCCCTTGTCCTGGACTTCCCCAACATCGGGAACAATCTTCCTCCATCTAGCCTGTCCAACCCCTTCTTGAACATTGAGGGGCCGAACTACATAGGGGTGGTCTCTTTACAGTCCACTAAAACACATTAATTAAATCATACTTGGTGGTCTCTTTACAGTCCGCTCAAACACATTAATTAAATCATTATTGACAGTTCCCCAAACCAATTACAGAGTCTCACATACATTGTTTCTTAGAGAAGCTTCTGGAAGGAAGCTAACTTAACTGAATAATGCAACATTTGCCCTGGAACTCAAAACAATTCTGCCAGGGCTTAACACTTTGGCCAATCAACAAACAGCAGGGTCACTGTCTGGCAACATTATCTACATTATTTACAATTCATTTGCAGCAATCCAATCATATTAATGCATTTGAGTTTGTTTGTAGAGTTTTTATACATTTTATCAATTGAGGGGAAATGAGGAGGACACCTGGATCTTTCACCATCCTGCATATCAATCTTAAGCTCAGACTAGCCAGCGCCATCCACAGCCTGTGACTTTCCACTGACAAAGGTTAAGCAATTCTGACAAATAGAAACATAGAAACATAGAAAATAGGTGCAGGAGTAGGCCATTCGGCCCTTCGAGCCTGCACCGCCATTCAATGTGATCATGGCTGATCATCCAACTCAGTATCCCGTACCTGCCTTCTCTCCATACCCCCTGATCCCTTTAGCCACAAGTGCCACATCTAACGCCCTCTTAAATATAGCCAATGAACTGGCCTCAACTACCTTCTGTGGCAGAGAATTCCAGAGACTCACCGCTCTCTGTGTAAAGAATGTTTTCCTAATTTCGGTCCTAAAGGAATTCCCCCTTATCCTTAGACTGTGACCCCTTGTTCTGGACTCCCCCAACATCGGGAACAATCTTCCAGCATCTAGCTTGTCCAACCCCTTAAGAATTTTGTAAGTTTCTATAAGATCCCCCCTCAATCTTCTAAATTCCAGCGAGTACAAGCCGAGTCTATCCAATCTTTCCTCATATGAAAGTCCTGACATCCCAGGAATCAGTCTGGTGAATCTTCTCTGTACCCCCTCTATGGCAAGGATGTCTTTCCTCAGATTTGGAGACCAAAACTGTACGCAATACTCCAGGTGTGGCCTCACCAAAACCCTGTACAACTGCAGTAGAACCTCCCTGCTCCTATACTCAAATCCTTTCGCTATGAATGCTAACATACCATTTGCTTTCTTCACTGCCTGCTGCACCTGCATGCCTACTTTCAATGACTGGTGTACCATGACACCCAGGTCTCGTTGCATGTCCCCCTTTCCTAATCTGCCACCATTCAGATAATAGTCTACCCTCATGTATTTGCCACCAAAGTGGATAACCTCACATTTATCCACATTATACTGCATCTGCCATGCATCTGCCCATTCACTCAGCCTATCCAAATCACCCTGCAGCCTCCAAGCATCCTCCTCACACCGAACTATACCCCCCAGCTTGGTATCATCTGCAAATTTGGAGATGTTGCATTGAATTCCCTTGTCCAAATCATTAATATATATTATAAATAGCTGGGGTCCCAGCACTGAACCTTGTGGCACCCCACTAGTCACTGCCTGCCATTCTGAAAAGGACCCGTTTACTCCTACCCTTTGCCTCCTGTCTGCTAGCCAGTTCTCTATCCACATCAATACTGAACCCCAAATACCGTGTGCTTTAAGTTTGTATGCTAATCTCTTATGCGGGACCTTGTCGAAAGCCTTCTGAAAGTCTAGATATAACACATCCACTGGTTCTCCCTTATCCACTCTACTAGTTACATCCTCGAAAAATTCTATCAGATTTGTCAGACATGATTTAACTTTCATGAATCCATGCTGAATTTGTCCAATGATTTCACCACTTTCCAAATGCGCTGCTATCCCATCTTTAATAACTGACTCTAGCAGTTTCCCCACTACCGATGTTAGACTAACTGGTCTGTAATTCCCCGCTTTCTCTCTCCCTCCTTTTTTAAAAAGTGGGGTTACATTAGCTACCCTCCAATCCTCAGGAACTACTCCAGAATCTAAGGAATTTTGAAAAATTATCACTAATGCATCCACTATTTCTGTGGCTACCTCCTTGAGTACTCTGGGATGCAGACTATCTGGCCCTGGGGATTTATCGGCCTTCAATCCGTTCAATTTACCCAACACCACCTCCCAGCTAACCTGGATTTCACTCAGTTCCTCCATCTTATTTGACCCCCGTTCCACTGCTATTTCGGGCAGATTATTTATGTCTTCCTTAGTGAAGACAGAACCAAAGTAGTTATTCAATTGGTCTGCCATGTCCTTGTTCCCTATGATCAATTCACCTGTTTCTGACTGCAAGGGACCAACATTTGTTTTAACTAGTCTCTTTCTCTTCACATAACTATAAAAACTTTTGCAGTCAGTTTTTATGTTCCCTGCCAGTTTCCTTTCATAATCTATTTTCCCTTTCCTAATTAAGCCCTTTGTCCTCCTCTGCTGGATTCTGAATTTCTCCCAGTCCTCCGGTAGGCTGCTTTTTCTGGCAAATTTGTATGCCTCATCTTTTGTTTTTATACTATCCCTGATTTCCCTTGTTATCCATGGATGCACCACCTTCCCCGATTTATTCTTTTGCCAAACTGGTATGAACAACTTTTGTACTTCATCCATGCAGTCTTTAAATACCTTCCATTGCACATCCACTGTCAACCCTTTAAGAATCACCTGCCAGTCTATCTTGGCCAATTCACATCTCATACCTTCAAAGTTACCTTTGTTCAAGTTCAGAACCCTTGTTTCTGACTTAATTTTGTCACTCTCCATCCTAATGAAGAACTCAACCATATTATGGTCACTCTTGCCCAAGGGGCCACGCACAACAAGACTGCTAACTAACCCTTCCTCATTACTCAATACCCAGTCTAGAATAGCCTGCTCTCTTGTTGGTTCCTCCACATGTTGGTTGAGAAAACTATCCCGCATACATTCCAGGAAATCCTCTTCCTCAGCACCCCTGCCAATTTGATTCACCCAATCTACATGCAGATTGAAGTCACCCATTATAACCGTGTTACCCTTGTTGCACGCAAATACAGGGATCTTCCAAGTTTTGGTGTCTTTAATTTGGTCAATATTAACAGTAGCATGTGACAATAAAGTAACCATTGACGAATATTTTATATCCCTCTACAGGATCACCCATGAACCTCCAATGCCCCAGGGAAAAAGTTCCAGTCTATCCCGCCTCAAACCTTCTAAATCAAACCTTCCAGTCCTGGGGGTATCTTTTTGAACCCTTCCCAACTTATGCCCTCCGTACTCCAGGGCGACCAGAACTGAAATACATAGTATTCCAATGCGGTCTACCAATGTCTTGGGAAGGGGTGGCTCAGTGATAGTGTACCATCCTGACGGTACAGAGTTTATTTGAGAATTAAGGGACAGAAGTTTAGGGGTAACATGAGGCGGAACTTCTTTACTCAGAGAGTGGTAGCTGTGTGGAATGAGCTTCCAGTGGAAGTGGTGGAGGCAGGTTCGATTTTATCATTGAAAAATAAATTGGATAGGTATATGGATGGGAAAGGAATGGAGGGTTATGGTCTGAGTGCAGGTAGATGGAACCAGGTGAGAATAAGTGTTCGGCACGGACTAGAAGGGCCGAGATGGCATGTTTCCGTGCTGTAATTATATGGTTATATGGTTATACGTTTTTCCTGTGACCACATGGGTTTTCTCTGGGTGCTCTGGTTTCCTCCCACATTCCAAAGACGTGCAGATTTGTAGGTTAATTGGCTTCTGTAAATTGCACCTAGTGTGTAGGATAGAACTACTGTATGGAGTGTCGCTGGTCAGCATGGACTGGAACAGCCGAAGGACCAGTTTCCATCCTGCATCTCTGAACTCACCTAAGCTAAACCTGCTCAGCTGCAATGTGACGCCCTGATGCCTGTACTCAATATCCTGACTGATAACGGCAAGCACACCAAGCATGTTCTACACCATCCTGTCCGTCTGTGTTGATACTTTCAAGAAACCATTTACCCGTACCCTTAGGTTATGAGGGTTTATCATGCATTGAGCAGGTGAGTTAGCAGTTCCTTCTTAGAAAGATAGACATTAGATTAGTAATTAGTGAAAGGGATAGATTGAGAAAAAAAAATCTAACCAAACTTATTACACAGGTACACTTCCCCTCTCATTGATGCCCATCCATGCGATACACTGCTAATCTCTCCAGTACTCCAATACATATTGAAATTCATCCCTCCTGTACACTAAAGGGCCTGTCCCACTTACGTGTCCTTGGCACGCAAATTCCACAACCTCGTGGTCGCGTTGAGGCGCACGGGCATCGTATGGCCACGCTGGGGCAATCCCACTGAGAAGCATGGATGGATATGTAGTTGTGCGCGACATCGTGCAGTGCTCCGAAATTTTTGTAGCAAACAAAATCTTCGCACGCCAAAGGCCTGTCGCGTAACTGATGGCCAAAGTGGGACAGGCCCAAGACTCTGGCGCGATGCAACGTCTCACCACCAACAGCAGCAGAAGCAGGCAAACGATCATCGAACTCGGCCTGGGGCTCCGGATCCACCCCGACTTCTACTCCCAGAGCGGGGCCAAGAAAATTGAAGATAGACACAAAGTGCCGGAGTAACTCAGCGGGACCGGCAGCATCTCTGGAGAGAAGCAATGGGTGACGTTTCGGGTCAAGACTCTACTTTCAGACTAAAGAAGAAGAGTCTCGACACGAAATATCACCCGTTCCTTGTCTCCAGAGATGCTGCCGGTCCCGCTGAGTTACTCCTGCACTTTGTGTCCATCTTCAAATGATATCACGCGCTCCAGACGGCTGTGCAGGCGCATGAAATCATGCGCGACCTTCGCGGGACTGTCGCGCCTCAACGCAACCACGAGATCGAGTAATCAGCGTGCCAAGGCCACATAAGTGGGACAGGGGCTTAACTCTCCTTAGCAATCCAACCCAGCCTCCATCTCTCTCACCCACTCCTTATTCAATTAACACTCTCCTACATTTGCAGTGCCTTGTGTCTATGGACAGAGATTGTTAGTTTCTTTCCAGTCATAAATTCATGTAATGGTATTTTCAGAATTTATCTGAAGATCATTTAGGGAGCTCATTTTTTCGTATGGCCCCGGCTCTTTTCTCCACCGTGATTTAGGATTTCACATACATGGAAGTATTCAACCCGAGTAAATCCACAGGCTACTATAGCCTTCGTTCCTGCATTCATAAATATTTGCAGAAAGCTGTCAAACACAGAACTTGTGACCAAAGGTGATGTGGATAAATGGCCAGTGCAGCTTAATACTTAAAATATGCCATTATTATTAATCAAGAAGTGTTCACAAGGAATAAAGTGAAACTAAAATAAGATTTGTGTTTGGTTTAAATACAATACGGTAGCATTCCCCATTTTAGCAGCCGTATTTGGCACACCCACTTTCAACTCGGACTCCGAGTTCATCTAGATTGTTTGTACATCTGAGAATAATTCAGGATGACACACAGCCCCAAAAGGTGTGGCACTCGCAGTACTGAAGGAACGTTCTACCTTCAGGAGGTGAGTATTGAAGGCGTGCTTCATTCTCGGTGGAGTGTATGATGGAGCACTAGGGTGTAAGTGGCAGACGGGAGACCAGGGAGGAAACACTAGCTGAATGGAGCCCAGCACAGAGGGAGTGCCACACTGTTAGAGACACAATTCCCAGAGAAGGCTGCATTATTTGGATGGCCTATTGGTGAGGGTGCACTGCATGGTTGAAGGAGCTGTTTTGGGGAGTGGAGCAACAATGAATGAATACTACATTCTTGGAAGAGCAGCATTTAGAGAGCCTGGTGCTGTTGGAGAAAGTGCAATAAGTGAAAGAATTGGTGTCAGACCTTAATGAGTGAGAGTTAAATTCAGTAGTAGGCTGCATGTCTCCTCACGTAAGACACTGTCAGCTGACTGTCGCTAATTAACCCAAATGGGAGTAAATCCCTATCCTGAACAATCCTCTCCAATAGTTTTCCTACTGATGATGTGAGGCTCATTGGCCTATAATTTCCTGGATTCTCTCTACTACATTCATTAGCTACTACATTCATTAGCTACTCTCCAGCCCTCCAGGAACTTGCCTGTGGATGGAAGAGATACAAAGATGTTTGTCAAGGCTCCCACAATCTCCTCGCTTGCCTCAGCTTCCTGTTACATTTTTCAACCCTCACCTTAAACCTATGTCCCCTGTTTCTAAATTCTCCTACATCGGGCAAAAGGCTCTGTGCATCTACCCAATCTATTCCTCTCATGAATTTGTACACCTCTTTCAGATCACCCCTCATCCTCCAACGAATAGAGTCCCAGCCTAATCAACCTCTCCCTGTAGCTCAAGCCCTCTAGTCCTGGCAATATCCTCATAAATCTTCTCTGCACCCTTTCCAGCTTGACAACATCTTTCCTATATCAAGGTGCCCAAAACTGAACACAGTACTTTAAATGTTTAATAAGGAACTGCAGATGCTGGAAAATCAAAGGTAGACAAAAATGCTGGAGAAACTCAGCGGGTGAGGCAGCATCTATGGAAGGAAATAGTCAACGATTCGGGCCGAAGAAGGGTTTCGGCCTGAAACGTTGCATATTTTCTTCACTCCATATATGCTGCCTCACCTGCTGAGTTTCTCCAGCATTTCTGTCTACCTACAATATTTTAAATGTGGCCTAACCAATACCTTATACAACTGCAACATGACCTCGATACGCTTCTATACTCAATAATCTGACTGATGAAGGCCAATGTGTCAAAAGTCTTTTTGATCACCCTATCAACCTGTGATGCCACTTTCAACAAACTACTTACCTGCACTCCTAGATCTCTCTGCTCTACAACACTCCCCAGAACCCTGCCATTCACTGTGTAGGTTCTACGCATGTGAGTCATCCCAAAATGCAATACCTCACATTTCTCTGTATTAAATTCCATCAACCATTCCTCAACCCAAATGGCCAATCAATCCACATCCTGCGGCCATTTTTGACAGCCATCTTCACTATCTGCAAAATCACCCACTTTTCTAGCATCAGCAAACTTGCTAACCATGCCATGGATGTTCTCATCCAAATCATTGATATAGATGACAAACAGTAACGGGGCCCAGCACCAAACCCTGAGGCACACCACCAGTCACAGGCCTCTAGTCCAAAAAGCAAACTTCCACCACCACCCTCTGCTTCCTTACATGAAGCCAATTTTCTATCCATGTAGCTATCTCTCCTTGGATCCCATGCAAACTAATCTTCCAGCCAACCTACCATGCGGAACCAGATGAGATCAGTTTAACTTGGCATCATGTTTGGCACAAACATGGGCGGTCTATGCTGTCCTGTTCAATGTTCTATAAGTTTGTTTTACCACCATTGTTTCATTTATTTTCCCTCTGATATTCCCAGTTGTCTACCTTTCTCTCTGCATTGGGCATGAGGAGGAACTTGCCTTGGCATCACTGTGAATAAAGCTCATTGTGTTCGCGTGTAGCGGCACCTAGTGGTGGCCTGGGGAAATGCAAACTCTCGCTATTGGCTGGTGCCATCACGTGATCGGCGGCGTGTTTCCGCAGGGTTTTATTCCTCAGTCGACAGAGCTCCTCCTGTGTAGCAGGAGCTATTATATATTTGGCTGGCCCAGCACACCGTTTTCGTACACTTCCTTTTGTTTGCCGTTTACAAATAAAGATTGTTTTACTCAACCTGCCTGTCTCGCCAAACCAGTTCAGTGTATAACTGAAGCAATGGGTTCCCTAACCTCATCAGCTATTTACACTCCTGATGTGTCCGGTTGGGGTTAGAACTCTACTATTGCATCATACTGGATCCCTATCAGTTTGCCTACCGCAAGAACAGGAGTACGGAGGATGCCATCTCAACGGCACTTCACTCCGCCCTCTCCCACCTCGACAACAGAGACACTTACGTAAGAATGCTGTTCATCGATTACAGCTCAGCATTCAACACCATTATACCATCAAAATTGATCGCCAAACTCGGTAATCTGTGCATCGCTCCTTCCCTCTGCAACTGGATACTGGACTTTCTAACCAACAGACCCCAGTCTGTTAGGTTAGACAAGCACACCTCTTCAACCCTCACCCTGAACACCGGCGTTCCACAGGGCTGTGTGCTGAGCCCCCTCCTCTACTCCCTCTTCACCTATGACTGCACACCTGTACATAGTACTAACACCATCATCAAGTATGCAGATGATACAACGGTGGTTGGCCTCATCAGCAACAACGATGAGTCAGCCTACAGGGAGGAGGTCCAGCACTTAGCAGCATGGTGCGCTGACAACAACCTGGCCCTTAACTCCAAGAAGACCAAGGAGCTCATTGTAGACTTCAGGAAGTCCAGGGGTGGCACGCACACCCCCATCCACATTAACGGTACGGAGGTGGAACGTGTTTCTAGCTTCAGGTTCTTGGGAGTCAACCTCTCCGACGACCTCTCTTGGACCCACAATACCTCAACTCTGATCAAGAAGGCTCACCAGCGTCTCTTCTTCCTGAGGAGACTGAAGAAGGTCCATCTGTCTCCTCAGATCCTGGTGAACTTCTACCGCTGCACCATGGAGAGCATCCTTACCAACTGCATCACAGTTTGGTATGGCAACTGCTCTGTCTCCGACCGGAAGGCATTGCAGAGGGTGGTGAAAATTGCCCAACGCATCACGGGTTCCTCGCTCCCCTCCATTGAGTCTGTCCAAAGCAAGCGTTGTCTGCGGAGGGCGCTCAGCATCGCCAAGGACCTCTCTCACCCCAACCATGGACTGTTTACCCTCCTACCATCCGGGAGGCGCTACAGGTCTCTCCGTTGCCGAACCAGCAGGTCCAGGAACAGCTTCTTTCCGGCGGCTGTCACGCTACTCAACAACATACCTCGGTGACTGCCAATCACCCCCCCCCCCCCGGACACTTATTGTTATTTATTCAAATAATTTGCTGTGTCGCTCTTCCAGGGAGATGCTAAATGCATTTCGTTGTCTCTGTACTGTACACTGACAATGACAATTAAAATTGAATCTGAATCTGAATCTGAATCTGATACCTGATACCAATCACGGGATGATCACATTTTTAACTGACTGAGCCTGTGGGACACTTTCTGTGTGGCTCCAAGAGAACTCTGACGAGCCTGGTCCCTGGTCATCTGTCTCTGCTTTGACTGCACAGTTCATTTCCTTCTGCATGACCTGATCCAATTTTGTTTATCATGGTTGCTGCGTACAAGGCACCACGAGGAGCTTGCGTTCGAGCCACGTCCTAGTTGTAATTAAATACTGCTCAGTAGGCCCCCTATTCCTCAATGATGTAGGGAACTGCTCTCTGAGTCATTTACTAATCAACAACACTGGGTAATGAGCTGGTCCCATTATTACAGTCGTTTCTGCCCATAAGTCAGAAGATACACATAATCACCGGATATGGTAACCATACCGTTATATTTTCATCATGAATGGCTTCATAAGCACATGAGACTGACGAGAGATCACTTATTAAAAGTGGAGAGAGAATGGAAACTGCCATTCATAGCAACTAATATATGTGTGTACTTCAAACTTTTACAGTTACAGTTTAGTTTCACGTGTACCGAGGTACAGTGAAAATCTTTTGTTGCGTCCTATCCAGTCATCGGAAAGATAATACATGATTATAGTCGAGCCATTTATAGTTGAGTTGAGTTGAGTTAAGTTTAGTTGCGAGACACAGCGCAGAAATAGGCCCCTCAGCCCACCGAGTCTGCACCGACCAGCGAGCCCCGCACATTAACACTATCCTACGCACACTAGAGTCCATTTTACATTTATACCAATGCCAATTAACCCACAAACCTGTAGGTATTTGGAGTGTGGGAGGAAGCCGAAGATCTTGGAGAAAGCCCACACGGTCACAGGGAGAACATACAGACAGCACCCGTAGTCAGGATCGAACACGGGTCCCTGGCGCTGTAAGTGCTGTAAGGCAACAACTCTACCACTGAGCCATCATGCAATTGTGTGGAGATACATGATAAGGGAATAACATTTAGTGCAAGGTAAAGCCAGTAAAGTCCGATGAAGGGTAGTCCGAGGGTCACCAATGAGGTAGATAATAGTTCAGGACTGCTCTCTTGTTATAGAAGGATGGTTCAGTTGCCTGATAACAGCTGGGAAGAAACTGTCCCTGAATCTGGGGCATTGTCACACTTTAATGATATTATTGGATCTTGTTCATAGGTAGCAGCGACCATAAGTCAGGTGATTTTCACCCAGGAACAGCCTGTACTGTGTTTTAAAAGCTGCCCTGGCAGCGATCTGTGCTCCAAAATCAAAATTTGTGTCTAAATTAAATCATATTTCACACTCAAGATTCATCACAACATCGCAAAATATAACAACAGGGCTGTACAGGTTCCCCAAACATTTGTTGGAAGCACAATGATAAATGAGGTGAGTAGGAAGGAACTGTAGATGCTGGTTTACACCGAAGATAGACACCAAATGCTGGAGTAACTCAGCGGGACAGGCAGCATCCCTGGAGAGAAGGAATGGGTGACATTTCGGGTCAAGACCCTTCTTCAGACTGAGATGAGGGATTCCACACGACATTTTACATGTTCAGTTCTCATTCCATTGGTCCTTGAGTGATGTTGGACTGCAGATAGAAACGAAGGCAAACACATTTTCACACATACTTAAGCCCAACATATACTTACAGGATAAAAACAGAATAGCAAAATTATTTGCTCCAACATTGAATAATCTGATGTCATGGAATTGCAGCATGGAAACAGGAATGGAAACAGAGGCTACCCTCTGATTAAAATAATTGCCCCGAAGGCCCCTCTTTAAACTCTCCACAATAGATCAGATTCACACTTAGTAGGTGCTTCAGTTGTCTGATTGGTGCTTTTTCAGGAAGGCCACTCCAGCCTACCACCATTTTAAGACCTGACCATTGGGGTTTCTAAAGTACAGAGGTGAATCCTGGCACTCACCAGCCAGCTGGGGGTGATCCCAGGACAGCTGACTGTGCTGCCCATGCTGTGACTAAAAGCGGGGTGAAGTCTAAAGGAGCCTGGATGCTTCATGTCAGTGTTGGGAGAAATCTTGAAGGCACAGCTAAGCCATTTTCTATTGCCAATTTCTATCCCTACTGTGACCCCTAGATGCAGGAAGATTGTTCCCGATGTTGGGGGAGTCCAGAACAAGGGGTCACAGTTTAAGGATAAGGGGGAATTCCTTTAGGACGGAGATGAGGAAAACATTCTTCATACAGAGAGTGGTGAGTCTCTGGAATTCTCTGCCACAGAAGGTAGTTGAGGCCAGTTGATTGGCTATATTTAAGAGGGAGTTAGATGTGGCCATTGTGGCTAAAGGGATCAGGGGGTATGGAGAGAAGGCAGGTACAGGATACTGAGTTGAATGATCAGCCATGATCATATTGAATGGCAGTACAGGCTTGAAGGGCCGAATGGCCTACTCCTGCACCTATTTTCTATGTTTCTATGTACCTTACCTCTAATGTCATGAGCTCCTAGCTTGCTTTGCAGCCTCACATGCAGAACCTTATTAAAGGTCTTCTGAAAATCCTAGTAAGCAACATCCACTGACTATGTGGCCTGTAATTTCCCTTATTTAGCCTTGTGCCTTTCTGAAATAGTGAAGATACATTTTTGATTTTCCAGTCCTCAGGGACCATTCCTGACTCTAGTGATTCTTGCAAGATCACGACCAATGACTCCACAATCATTGCAGCTACCTCTGTTAGAATCCAAGGGTGTAGTCCAGGTGACTTATCCACCTCCAGCCCTTTCAGCTTCCAAAGCACCTTCTCTCCAGTAATAGCAACTGCACTCATTTCTTCCCCACGACGCTCTTTGATTTTCTGTCACATTGCTGATGTTTTCCACTGTGAAGACTGACGCAAAAAACACATTAAGTTCATCCGCCATTCCTTCTTCCCTATAATTACTTCTCCAGCATAATTTTTCAGTGGTCCAATCTCCACTCTTGCCTCTTCTTTACTCTTTATATATCTGCAAAATCCTTTGCCATTCTCTTTTATATTATTGGCTAACCATATAACCAGATAACCATATAACAATTACAGCACGGAAACAGGCCTTCTCGGCCCTTCCAGTCCGTGCCGACCATTTATTTTCCCCTAGTCCCATCTACCTGCACTCAGACCATATCCCTCCATTCCCTTCCCGTCCATATACCTATCCACTTTACTTTTAAATGTTAAAATCGATCCTGCCTCCACCACTTCTGCAGGAAACTTCTGTCCCTTAATTCTCATGTCATGCCCTCTTGTTTGAATCTTCCCTACCCTCAATGGGAAAAGCTTATCCACGTCAACTCTGTCTATCCCTTTCATCATTTTAAAGACCTCAATCAAGTCCCCCCCTTAACCTTCTGTGCTCCAAAGAATAAAGACCTAACTTGTTCAACCTTTCTCTGTAACTTAGTTGCTGGAACCCAGGCAACATTCTAGTAAATCTCCTCTGTACTCTCTCTATTTTGTTGACATCCTTCCTATAATTAGGCGACCAAAATTGTACACCATACTCCAGAATTGGTCTTACTAATGCCTTGTACAATTTTAACATTACTTCCCTACTCCTATATTCAATGCTCTGATTTATAAAAGCCAGCACACCAAAAGCTTTCTTTACCGCCCTATCTACATGCGATTCCACCTTCAGGGAACTATGCACAGTTATTCCTAGATCCCTCTGTTCCACAGCATTCCTCAATTCCCTACCATTTACAATGTACGTCCTATTTTGATTTGTCTTGCCAAGAAGTAGCACCTCACACTTAGCAGCATTAAACTCCATCTGCCATCTTTCAGCCCACTCTTCCAAATGGCCCAAATTTCTCTGTAGACTTTGAAAATCTACTTTATTATCCACAGCACCACCTATCTTAGTATCATCTGCATACTTACTTATCCAATTTTCCACCCCATCATCTAGATCATTGATGTACATGACAAACAACAGTGGACCCAACACAGATTCCTGAGGCACCCCACTGGTCACCTGCTTCCAACCTGACAAACAGCCATCCACCATTACTCTCTGGCATCTCCCATTCAGCCACTGTTGAATCCATCTTGCTACTCCGCCATTAACACCCAAAGATTGAACCTTCTTAACCAACCTTCCATGGGGAACCTTGTCAAAGGCCTTACTGAAATCCATATAGACAACATCCACTGCTTTACCCTCATCAATTTCCCTAGTAACCTCTTCAAAAAATTCAAGAAGGTTTGTCAAACATGACCTTCCAGGCACAAATCCATGTTGCCTGTTCTTGATCAGACCCTGTTAATCCAGATGCTTATATATATTATCTCTAAGTATCCTTTCCATTAATTTCCCCACCACTGATGTCAAACTAACAGGTCTATAATTGCTAGGTTTATTCCTTGAACCCTTTTTAAACAATAGAACAACATGCGCAGTACGCCAATCCTCCGGCACTATTCCCGTTTCTAATGACATTTATAATATTTCTGTCATAGCCCCTGCTATTTCTACACTAACTTCCCTCAATGTCCTAGGGAATATCCTGTCAGGACCTGGAGACTTATCCACTTTTATATTTTTCAAAAGTGTCAGTACTTCCTCCTCTTTGAATCTCATAATTTCCATAGCTACTCTACTTTTTTCCCTTACCTCACAGAGTTCAATATCCTTCTCCTTGGTGAATACCGAAGAAAAAAAATTGATCAATATCTCCCCCATCTCTTTTGGCTCTGCAGATAGCTGTCCATTCTGGCTCTCTAATGGTCCAATTTTATCCCTCATTATCCTTTTGCTATTAATATAGCTGTAGAAACCCTTTGGATTTACTTTCACCTTTCTTGCCAAAGCAACCTCATATCTTCTTTTAGCTTTTCTTATTTCTTTATTAAGATTCTTTTTACATTCTTTATACTCATCTAGCACCTCATTTACTCCATGCCTCCTATAATTATGAAGGCTAACCTTAGCTTCATATTTCATCTTTTCTCCCCTTATTGCATTTTTAGTTGCCTTCAGTGGTTTTTATAATCTTTCCAATTCTCCAGCTTCTCACTAATCCTTGCTTTAATGCTATCTTTGATTTCCTTTGTCATTTATGGTGAGCTCATTCTCCCGTTGGTATATTTCTTCCTGCATCTTCCGATTTATTTCCAGAAACTGCTGCCATTGTTGCTCCACCATCATTCCTGCTAGGATCCCCATGCAATTACCCATAGTCATCTCCTCCTTCATCATGTAGTTAGCTTTACACAACAGTAATATTGATGCAGGCCCACCACTGATTTTCTATCAACTGGTCTGGTACTTCCTTTAATCCAGACAAAATTACAAGAGCGCACTTGAAATCCCCCCATGGAAGTCCCCCCGAAAATATGCTGCCTAGACCAGGTGAGGCAGCTGATATTGACCTCATTGGAACTTCTGCGAACAATTGACAGATCGAATTTGCCCCCTGTGGCTGGGCTTCTGGAACCCGGCCAAAGCTGGCGGATCCGTTCCCATAGCCGACTTTGCGGGCCGGTATCTTGGCCCCCTAGGCGAAGGCCTGCCTTGGACAGCGGGGCCAACGTTGTGCCCACATTACTGCATTTTCTTAGGGGGCGCCATCCTGCACGGGTATGGCTGCCCAGCGTGCAGCTGTCCGTTTTTTCTCTCTTTTTTTATGTTTAGGTAGTTGAGTTTTCTGTTTTTTGGAGTCCTAGCCTTTTTTATGTGGGGGTGGGGGGCGGAGGGGAAGGGGAAACTGCTGTCTAGGGCCCCTATATGGTCGGAGAGGCAGCTTTTCTTTGGGCTGCACCGTCGACCCGTCCTCGCGGCCTACCAGCGGGCCTGGAGCGGCGTTTCCCGAGGGGACCGCCCGGAACTGTGGCTTCGGGAGCGGAGCGGGTGATGCCTTGCACGGGTCACCGCGCTGGAACTCCGGTGAGCTGGGACAGCTTGAACATCGCGGAGCTGCAGGACTGTGTAGCGGCCGGCTGCGGGCGGCGGGGCTGAACTTTAACATCGGGAGCCTGGGATCTCTCGGCGAGATCACCAGTTGTGGAGCTCCATCCAGCGCGGCCTGTTGGCGTCGGAAGCCGCGGTCTCCAGCAAGGAAGCGGCCGTTCCAGGCACCCTGAGCCACTGCGAGGGTTCCCCCGACGCCGGAGCACCATCACCCGGCGAAGAAGGGCCTGGAACATCGGCTCCCATAGCGGCGACTGTGGAGGCCTCAACAGGCCCGACTATGGGTGAACTGGGGTTGGGGATGGGGCTGGACTTTGTGCCTTCCCTCATAATGGCAACCATTGTGGGGGATTTTTTTTAATGTTTTATAACATTCTTTAATGTTGTGTCTTATCATTATCTGTGTGCTGCATGGCAAGACAAATTTCACCAATTAGTGTTTGTGACAATAAATGTCCTTTGTCCTTTTCAGCAGATTTGCCAAATCTAGGGCTAGTGGCGGTCCGCCTGGTCGTGCTGCAGCGAGCGCACGAAAACGGCGCAGCGAGCCCACGAGTCTCCCCTGATCCAACCCTCATCGGAACTTTCACTGTAAATTTAAATTACATTTAATATTTGTTTTATTTAAGTTCCTAACAGTCAAGAGTCAAGAGTGTTTTATTGTCATATGTCACAGATAGAACAATGACATTCTGTACTGTAAGTAGAACATGTAGCACAAAGGCAACAGTTGGAAACATGGGAAGGCTGTATCAGAATATAATAAGTGTGGAGTCAGGTACCTTGGAGTTTACCTGGACAGTAAACTGGACTGGTCCACAAACGCTGAGACCTTGATAAGAAGGGACAGAGACATTTGTACTTTCTGGGGAGGATCCGCATTTTCAATGTCTGCAGTAAGATGCTGCAGATGTTCTATCCATTGGTGATGGCCAGTGCCATCTTCGTTGCCGTGTGCTGGGGCAGCACGGTGAAGGCTGTGTACGCCAACAGGATTAACAAGCTCATCAGGGAGTCTGGCTCCATCCTGGGGGTGGAGTTGGATTCATGGGAGGTGGTCTTGTAGGGGAACTGCGGAGCATCTTGGACAATACAGATGACACACTGGTCAACCTGAGGAGCACCTTCAGCAACAGGCCGGTTCCATCAAGAATGGAACAGAATGCCACAGGAGCTTATTTTTCCCTGTGGCTCTCTAACTGTACAACTCCTCCCTCTTCTGTCAGGGTAGACTGACTCCCCCACCCCCACCCCGCACCCAATGCTGGACTTTCCACTCGTCACTTTAATTTCATGTTTCAGGTATCTTGTTGCGTTTTATGACGGTTGGTGGACCAATTTTCCTCCTGGGATAAATAAAGTTCTGTTGTATCATATCGTATGGAGCAATGGAGTCATATGGAAATGCACACAGTCATGGGAAATGCAGCAACCGTCTGCTCACCTCTCCTCTTCCCATGGTCCATGCCATCTAGGTGAAGCAGCTACTCATCACACCAAGATTGAATCAACAATATCAGACAGCCAGCCTGACCTGTATTGATGCAAAACCATCATCCCACGTACATAAATACATAGACAATCGGAGCAGGAGAAGGTCATTCGGCCCTTCGAGCCAGCACCACTATTCAATGTGATCATCCACAATCAGTACCCCGTTCCTGCCTTCTCCCCAAAACCCTTGATCTAAGACCTCTATCTAACTCTCTCTTGAATGCATGCAGTGACTCGGCCTCCACTGCCTACTGAGGCAACGAATTCCACAAATTCACAACTCTCCGTGTGAAAAAGTTTTTCCTCATCTCAGCTCTAGGTGGCCTACCCTGTATTCTTAAACTGTGGCCCCTGGTACTGGACTCCCCCAACATCAGGAACATGTTTCCTTCTAGCGTGTCCAACCCTTTAATAATCTTATATATTTCAATAAGAACTCCTCTCATCCTTCTAAATTCCAGTGAATAGAAGCACAGCTGCTCCGTTCTTTCATCATATGACAGTCTCGCCATCCTGGGAATTAACCTTGTGAACCTATGCGGCACTCCCTCAATAACAAGAATGTCCTTCCTCAAATAAGGAGACCGAAACTGCACACAATACTCCAGGTGTGGTCTCACTTGGGCCCTGTACAACTGCAGAAGGACTTCTTTGCTCCTATACTCAGCTCCTCTTGTTATGAAGGCCAAAGTGCCATTAACTTTCTTCACTGCCTGCCATTCCTGCAAGTTTACTTTCAGTGACTGATGTACAAGGACACCCAGGTCTCATTGTACTTCCCTTTTTCCTAACCTAACACCAGTCAGATAATAATCTGCCTTCCCGTTCTTCACATTTATCCACATTATACGGCACTAAGGGATAGACAGAGTTGACGCGGATAAGCTTTTCCCATTGAGGGTAGGGAAGATTCAAACAAGAGGGCGTGACATGAGAATTAAGGGACAGAAGTTCTTCTAACTTCTTTACTCAGAGAGTGGTGGCTGTGTGGAATGATCTTCCAGCAGAAGTGGTGGAGGCAGGATTGATTTTAACATTTAAAAGTAAAGTGGATAGGTATATGGACGGGAAGGGAATGGAGGGGTATGGTCTGAGTGCAGGTAGATGGGACTAGGGGAAAATAAATGGTCGGCACGGACTGGAAGGGCCGAGAAGGCCTGTTTCCGTGCTGTAATTGTTATACCTATCCACTTTACTTTTAAATGTTAAAATCGATCCTGCCTCCACCACTTCTGCTGGAAGATCATTCCACACAGCCACCACTCTCTGAGTAAAGAATCTCCCCCTCATGTTACCCCAAAACTTCTGTCCCTTAATTCTCATGTCATGCCCTCTTGTTTGAATCTTCCCTACTCTCAATGGGAAAAGCTTATCCACGTCAACTCTGTTATCCCTTTCATCATTTTAAAGACCTCAATCAAGTCCCCCCCTGAATAAATTTACCGTAGTGGTGGGACACCTGATAATTGGGGCACAGAAACGATATTCTGTGGCAGAAACCATAACTCCAGGATAGCGTGGTGCCTCCCTGGTGCCAGGGTGCAGGATGTCTCGGGGAGGCTGCATAACATTCTTAAGAGGGAGTGTGAGCACCAAGATATCATTGTGCATGTTGGCATTAATGGCCAGGGTAGGAAATGTGATGAATTGTAACGGACCTGCAAAATGATTATAGGGAGTGAGGGAAAAGGTTAAAAAGCACATCCTCCAGCGTAGTGATTACTCCCAGTGCCGCGTGCTAGTGGGGGTAGGACAGATTCATGTATAACTGAGGAGTTGGTGCAGAGGGCTGAGATTTGATTTTTGGATTATTGGGATCTCTTCTGGAGCAGAGGTCCCCTGTACAAGAGTGATTGGTTACACCTTAACTGGAGGGGAACAATATCCTCTCAGGCAGGTTGGCTGGTGCGATACAGATCGGTTTAAACTAGAAATGGCAGAGGGGGTTCCTCGTCAGGTAAGAGACTGGAAGTCAGTATGGAAGGTGATTCAAGTAAGTTCAGTGGATAAAATAAGCAGGTACATGGTAGGGAGTGAGGAAGGGTTGTTAGATTGAATTGCATTTATCTCAATGTGAGAGGCTGACGGATAAGGTGGATGAACGCAGGGCATGGATGGATACATGCGACTGGGACATTGTAGCCGTTAGGGAAACTTGCAAGCGAGGGACAGGACTGGCAGTTTAATGTTCCAGCGTACAGGTGCTACAGGGGAGATAGAGGTGAGGTAAAAGAGGAGGGGGTATTGCTTTATTGATTAATGAGAATGTCACGGCAGTGGTCAGGGATGACATTACTGTTGGTTCATCCAGTGAGGCTATATGGTGAAGCTGAGGAACAAGAAAGGGATGTGCACTACAGCCTCAAATAGTCAACGGGATTTAGAAGAGCAAATATGCCAGGATATTGCAGGCAGCTGCAAGACTGATAATGTTGTCCGAGTAAGGGATTTTAACATTCCCAATATAGACTGGAACTGTCATAGTGGCAAGGACCCATACTGGGTTGATTTTGTCAAATGTGTTCAAGAAAGTTCCCTCAGGCAATTTGTAGAAGACCCTTCCCAGGTGAGGGCAAAGCTTGTTCTACTCTTCAGAAATTGGGAAGGGCAAGAGACTGAAGTGCTGTTCGACTAGCGACCACGTTACACTTTACACATTCACTTTACAATAGTTATGGATAAAGACATTTATGAAGATAGTTATGGAATTAACCAAGAAATTACTCAAGTTGATTGCAGTAGGTTGTTTGTGGGGAAAGGAAGGTCCTTTTGGGACGCGTTCAAAAATCCGGTGACAAGAGTTCAGGGCATAGTAGGTGGGAATAGGGAAGCTGAGATGACAAGAGAAATTGAGGCTGTCTTCAGGAAAAACAAGAGGCATGGGACAGATATAGGCAGCTGCCATCAAGTGTATCCCTAGAGGAGTTTCGGGAACTGTGGGGGTAGGAGATAGCACTGGCAGATAATATTAAGGAAAACCTACAGAGATTTCATAAGTATAAGTGAAAGAGGGTGACTGGAGAGAGAATGGGGCCCCTCAGAAGCTAAAGTGGTGATATCCGTGTGGAGCTGCAGGAGACGGGCAAGATCCTCAATGAGTATTTCTCCTCTGTTTCTCATCCGAGAGAAAGACATGAAGACTGGGAGTCAATGGTGCCGAAAAAATCGCCAAGTGGGCCAGGCCCTGTAAGGTTTCAAAGGCTTTTTATTGTCACGTGTACCAATTAAGGTACAGTGATATGTGAATTATTTCTCCCACAGTCAGGACAGTCCAACCATCCGTCGGGGCAATCAAAGCTCCCGCAGCCAGCGGGCGAAGCCCCTGTGTCGGGCGGTCGAAGCTCCGGCGGCTTGGAGTTCCCGATGTCGGTCTCTGACCAGAGACTGCAAGCTCCGCAGGCACCCGTGGTAGAGCTCAGAGGCCGATCCCTGGCAAAGGGATCGTGAGCTCCACAATGGTAAATCCGCAAGCACCTGTGGTGGAGCTCTTGAAGTCAGTCTCCAGCAAAGGCTGCCAACTGCTCGATGTTAGGTCGCAGTGCGGACGGAGATACAATATGTCAAAATCGCATCTCCATCAAGGTAAGAGATTAGAAAAAGTTTCCCCCAACCCCCTCCCCCACATAAAACAAACTAAAGAACACTAAAACATACATTTAACACATACTGAAAAAACAGCGTAGAAGAAAGGGACTGTTGGCGAGGCAGCAATGCAGTGAATGATGGAACAAGTGAATGAAAGATATGCCAAAAATAATGATGATCAAGGAAAGACGGACCCCACAATGGTCCATTGTTGACTGTTGGTTAGGTGATAACGAGTTATACAGACTGTGAAACTCAACAGGACGACAGTGAAACTAGTATTACAACTAGGGGGGCGGAGGGACGGAGAGAGGGGAGATGCAAGTGTAACTTGAAGTTAGATTAAGGCTAGCCAGCATGGGTTTAGAAATGGGAGGTTAGTATTATGAATTTTATTGTTTTTTTTGAAGAAGTACCAAAAAGGATGATGAGGGCAAAGCCCTAGACGTGGCCTGTATGGACTTCAGCAAGGCATTTGATAAGGTTCCGCATGATAGGCTGCACGGTAGGTTAGATCATATGGGATCTAGAGGGAGTTAGCCGACTATAGAGGGAACTGGTTTCATGGAAGGAAACAGAGGGCAATGGTGGACAATGGCCAATGGTCGGTCGGTCGGGGCGCTGCAAGCCAGCGCCCTCTCAGCAGCGTGCCCGTTTTTTCTATTTTTTAATTTTTTTAGTATGTTTCAAAGTATGTTTTTAATGTTTCTTTGTGTGTCTTGTGAGGGGGGTGGTATGGGGGGGGGGTAAGGGGGAAACCGTTTTGGTCGCCTCCTCCACGGAGAGGCGACTTTTTCCAGGTCGCCTCCCCCATGGCCTAACATCGAGGATCGGCGCGGCCTTTCCCTCGCTGGGGCTCGCCGGAGGGGAGCGCTCCGTTTTGCAGGCCCGCGGCAGCCGGCAGCCTGAAGCCGCAGTCTGCAGAGCTTCAGCTGGTGCGGAGTCCGCAGCCCGGGATCCCTCGTGGGGGACCCGGGGGAAGAAGAACTCCAAACCATCAGGAGCGGGGTCCCTCGCCAGGGACCTCCGGACGGGAGCTCCAGACCGCCGGACCTGCGGTCTACGGTGCATCTGGCTGCGGCAGGAATTTTAAATCTCTGACCGCTGGACTGCAGCCTACACCAGCCTGGAGCCGCAGGGTCCGGTGGGGAGGCACCAATTCAGGACTTACCTGGACTTCTTACCTGTCTGCACATCTGGACGGCTGCGGAGGGTGGAGGTCCCGACCACGGGGGAAAATGGAGGAAGACTGGCCAATTTTTGTACCTTTCACCACAGTGATGAATGCTGCGGTGGATGTTTGTGTTCCATTTTTACTGTGTATTGTGTGTTCTTTATCAGTGGACCGCTGCTGGCAAATTCATTTCACTTGCACCTTATGTGCAATGTGACGAATAAAACCGTATTGTGTTGTATTGTATTGAAGGATGTTTTTCAGACTAGAGGACTGAAACCAGTGGTGCGTCTCAAGAATCATTGTTGTTTGTGGTTTATATCAACGATTTGGAGGAGAACGTAGAAGGCATGATTAGTAAGTTTGCAGCCTACACTAAAGTGGTTTGTATCATAGATAGCGAAGATAGCTATGATAAATCACAGCTGGATCTTGATCAGTTGGGCAATTGGGCTGAGGAATGATTCATGGAATGTAGCGTAGATAAGTGCCAATTGGTGCACCTTTGGAAGTCAAGCCAGGGTAGGGCTCTTGGTGTGTTGTAGAGCAGAGGGATCTAGGAGTACAGGGACATAGTTCCTCGAAAGTAGTGTCACAGGCAGATCAGATGTTCAAGAAGGCTTTTGGCTCTTTAGTCTTCATCAGTTGAGTGCGGAAGTTGGAATATTATGTTACAGTAGTACAAGACATTGGTGAAGCTGCATTGTGTGGGAAGGAACGGCAGATGCTGGTTTAAACCAAAGATAGACACAAAAAGCTATAGTAACAGCGGGACAGGCAACATCTCTGGGGAAGGGTCTGAAGAAGGGTCTCAACCCGAAACGTCACCCATTCCTTCTCTCCATAGATGCTGCCTGTCCCGCTGAGTTACTCCAGCATTTTGTCTCTGCCTTTGGAGTATTGTGTTCAGTTCCAGACTCCAACCTCCCTGTGATCCCCTCTAAACCTTGAACCTCTAATCATGAACTTGGGCCCTCTTGTGTAGACTCTCACACCATGGAAAATAGATGTTTACTATCTACCTTATCTAACAGACTCATAATGTTACACCCCTGTGCTAAGGTCACTCCTCAGCTCCCTTTGCTCCTGTGATGCAAACTCAACCTTTCCCTGCAGTGAAATGCTCCACCCAGGCAAACTCTGGTGAATCTCCTCTGCTCCCTCTCTAGTGCGACCATATCCTTCCTGTAGTGTGGTGACTAGAACTGCCCTCAAAAACCCAGGTGTGGTCAAACAAGTGATTTATAAAACTGGAACATAACAACCCAGTTCTTATTTGATGTGTTACACCCAAAGAACACTTGGGTGCAAGCATGCCATATGCCTTATCCATCCACCACTTTCAGGGAACTATGGACTTGTATCTCAGGATTTAGTCATCAACATTCATCAGGGCTCTGACATTTAACATGTACACCCTTCCCTTGTTAACCTTCCAAAAATGCATCACCTTGTACTTGTCAGAATGTAATTCCATTTGCTAACGCTCTGCCCACCTTTATGCTCTTGCCTACGACAACGACCTCGCTCTCCAAAGCACGACCGATTTACGTTTCATCTGCAAACTAATTGTACCTTTCCCAATCCCATCCAAGTTGCTAAATGTATATTATAAACCACAATGGACCCGGCATCAATCTCTGGGGTACACCACTTGCCACCGATAATGCCAATCAGAAAAGCAGCTTTCCATCGCCATACCGGCTTCCTATCGTCAAGCCATTTGGGGTTACATTCGCCAACCTGTGCACGATCCAATGGGTTGTAACATTTTGTCCCAGCCGATCAACATCATTGAATCATAGAAATAAGCCCTTTGGCTCATTATGTCCATGCTAACCGTTTTGCCCATCTACAATAATACAATTTACCCACATTAGATCTGTGTTCTTCTATGCCTTGCCTATTCTAGTACTTGTCGGAATATACCTTAAACACAGTTTAGTTTAGAGATGCAGAGTGCAAACAGGCCCATCGGCCCACCAAAGCTACACCTACCAGCGATCACCTGTACACCAGTTCTATCCAACACACGAGGGACAATTTACAGAAGCCAATTAACCTACAAGTCTGTACATCATTTGGAATGTGGGAGGAAACTGGGAGCACCTGGAGAAAACCCACATGGTCACAGGGAGATCGTATAAACTCCATAGAGATAGCACCCGTAGTCGGGATCAAACCTAGATCTCTGCACTGTTTGCTGTAGCTCTACTGCTGTGCCACTCTGCCACCCCACGTGTAGTACATCACCCTATTGTGCCACTGTGCCACCCTGTGATTGCCTCTGATTCCATTAGCACCCCTGGCAGATGGTGGAATCTAATGAGAAACCATGTCAAAACCCTTACTGAAGATGCTGCTATTCTTTCTGAATATGTCAACAACAAGGTGATCTTCCCTTTCTTGTTCCTCAGCTCAACCCACTGCCATGACATTCTCCTTAATCAATAATCCAACCCCCGCTCCCTTTTTATCCCCACCCCTGTCTCTCCTGAAGCTCCTGTACCCCGGAACATTCAGCTGCCAGCCCTGCCCTCTCTTAACCAGGTTTCAGTCATGGCTACAACGTGCCAGTCACATGTACCTATCCATGCCCTAAGCTCATCTGCCCCTTGCATTAAAATACATGCAGTTTAAACCAGCCTTCCTTCCTTGCTCTCTGCCTTTCTTCTGCGTATTCTATCCTCTAAACGTTCTATCATCAACCTCCAAATCAACTACTCACCTGTCACCTGCCTATTGTTCTGTATGAGCTCCCATCCCACTGCCAATCTAGTTGAAACCCACCCGTGTAGCACTAGCGAACGTGCCTGCCAGGATGTTGGTACCCCTCCAGTTAAGGTGCAGCTTATCCTTCTAGCATGTGTCACCCCTTCCCTGGAAGGGATCCCAAAAATCGAAATCATTGCCCCTTGCACCAACTCCTCAACCACACATTCATCTCCCCTATCTTCCTGTTCTTGACCTCACTAGCACGTGGCACTGGAAGCAATCCCGAGATCACAGGAGGTCCTGATTTTTAGACTACAGGGCCTGTCCCACTTAGCCGTCATTTGCGCGCCATGCAGATGGCGTGCGAAGATTTTGTACATCACAAAATCCTGCAACGCCGCTCGCTGCCGCGCATCACTGCCTATGTCATAATGCACCATGCGCGCGTAATGCGCACCATGCGTAAATTATGTCGCGTAAATTACACTCAAATTACAGCCAAGTGAGACAGGCCCTTAACTTACCTAACTATATACTAATATTCCTTTTGCTACCTATATCGTTTGTGTCAACATACACAATAACTTCCGCTGGCCATTGAGGATGTCATGCAGCCGCTCCGAGACGTCCTGGACCCAGGCAACGGGGAGGCAGCACACAATCCTGGCTTGTCGAAGGTTGGTGTCACAGCCCTGCCTGTACAGCAACTCAACCTTGATGTGTCATCCTCCCTGGCAGTACCTGTTTTGAAGAGGTAGGGCCACTGGGGTCACCTGTACTCCACGTTTAATTCCCTTCCTCGTGGTCACCCACCTTCTCTCTTCCTGGACCTTCAGTGTGACAACCTCGCTAAAGGTCCTGACAAAGAAGCTCTTATATTCCCCACCCACATGGTCCTGAGGTCATCCAGCTGCTGCTCCAGTTCCTTAACGCAGTCTTTAAGGAGCTGCACCTGGACACACTTCCCACTGGTGTGGTCATCAGAGTTACCAGCGGTTTCCCTGACTTCCCACATCCTGCAGGAAGAACATTGCACAAACCTACCTGCCATCATCTCTATGACTAAACCAATAATAAAAGTATGAGACTCGCACAAAAGAGCAGAATGAACCTTATCGTCCTATCCGCTTTAGAGATAACTTCCTCGCTCCGAGTGGTCCCTATTGCTCTGACCTCCGCTTACAATTTTGTGCCACAGTAATTGTTTTTTCTCCTGTGCATTGCTTGCAATAGATCCAGGAGATTAGCCGTCTGTTCCTGAAGACTCAATCCCCATTCTTCATGGATTGACAATGAGTCCAGCTGAATGATTTGAACCCTCCTCGCCTAACCCCTTGCCAATTATCTGTGCTTTTAAACATGATGTGCAGTGAATTTTGAGGTTTATTTTGTGGCTTCCCGAGCAAAAGGAAAAGCTTCAAGCTTCAACTGACTGCTGCCCTGCATGCCCGATGTCCTAAAATAGTGGAAGGGCAAGTTTTGGCAAAGACGTTGTCTGCTGAAGGCAGAATACTTTCAATTCAAGGAGATGCCAGCACTTCATTGACTGCCATTCTCCATCATTTACCTGGCACAGTGATTAGCAACCCTCCCTCCGCTCAACCACTCCCGCAGCGCGGCGCTCCCTCCTCACTGCCCTCACCAAACCCTGCCGAGGTAGTATCATGCCTATTGTGAGACCAGAAAGTGAGCATTCAATGGGGACTTAAGCTAGTTCCTGGTCTTTGAACACAAAACATAATGGGAATTAGTCTGTGAACTATATAATGAGTTGTGGCGCCACCTGGTGGTCAAGCCACTTTGGGAGCAGCGGTGAGCCTTGCTCTGATCACCGTCAATGGCAGCCCCAACCGGCCGTCTGGTGTCTGCACAGTTTTTGTTCTTTTTTGGTTCCTGTTATTTCCTTGTTCTTCCACTGTTGCCGATGTCTCCCAGCCACTGCTCGGCGATAATTTTTTAATGTTTTTTATTCCCCCCCCCCCCCTGGAATGCCACCTGCTGGTCGATGGGAAGCCCAGCGTCTCGCCCCTTCTGCAGTTTTTGCCTCGGTCTCCTAGCACCCTACGGCCCATGGTAGGGATGTGCCACAGCTGGAGTGCCGACTGTGCCCGCGGGCCCCACAGTCTCAACCCACGGCCGGGCGCCCACGGACCTACAGCAGGAGCCGCCTTGGACCATGCAGGCGCACCTTCCGGATGAAGGAGGGCTTGCCCTCTTCTGTTTCGCCATCCTGCCCACTTCCAAGGACTGCCTGTGTGTCTACCTAACATGACTTTTGTGCTCGACATGGGTGGCTCATCTTCAGCCTGCTCATTTGGGACATTGGACAGCCCATACAGGTGGCCCAGCCTCGTCGCTATCATCTTTACCGGTTGTGTTTCTGGGCGCCGGTGTTGTGTTTATGAGTTCAGGCCACCGCGTTTCGTCTGTCTGCTCGTTTTCATTCCTCCGGTTCTGGGTGGAGGGGGGGGAGGGGGGTCATGTGGCGCCACTTACTGATCGAATGCTCGTCACCAGAACTGGAATGGTCATGTGACTGCATTTGGCGGGAAGAAAACGTCATGAGTTAAGGGGTGTGTCCCACAACAACAGCAGAAACTTAGCTCGAGATAGCGAGTCAACAACCTCGTTCAACAGCAGCAACAATGACTTTATGTTAGAGTGCACCAAACTCACATGTATGCCAAACCTGTAATGTCTTAATAAAAACAACGTTTGTACATGACGTTTGGACTCTCTACAGAGAGGTTAAACACAGCAACAATATTGTTATCCTTATCGCTGTTCATAAGAAATAGTCTCCAGATAATTAAGTTAAAGCAGTAGGAGGCCATTCAGCCTTTCAAACCTGTTCCAGTTATCTGTTGTGTAGGAGGGAACTGCAGATGCTAGTTTAAACTGAAGATAGACACAAAAAGCTGGAGTAACTTAGCAGGTCAGACAACATCTCCTCTGGCAGCTTGTTCCATATACCCACTACACTTTGTGTGAACAAGCTGCCCCTCAGGTTCCTATTAAATCTTCCACTCCCCACCTCATCTAAAACCTATGGCCTCCGGTTCTTGATTTGCCAACTTTGGGTAAAAGACCCTGTGCTTGACTTTATATCTATTCCCCACATGATCATCTACACCTTTATAGAGTCATAGTCATAGAGTGATACAGTGTGGCCCTTCAGCCCAACTCACCCACACCGGCAAACAATGTCTCAGCTATACTAGTCCCACTTGCCTGTGTTTGGTCCACATCCCTCCAAACCTGTCCTATACATTACCTGTCTTAAACGATGGGATAGTCCCAGCCTCAACTACCTCCTCTGGCAGTTTGTTTCATACACCCACCACCCATTCGTGTGAAAAAGCTACCCCTCGGATTCCTATTCAATCTTTTCCCCTTCACCTTGAACCTATGTCCTCTGATCCTCGATTCCCCTACCCCAGGCAAGAGACTGCGCATCTACCCAATCTATTCCTCTCATGAATGGACCTCTATAAGATCCAAGGAATAAAGCCTAGCCTGTTCATCCGCTCCCTATAGCTCAGTCTCTTGAGTCCTAGTAAGTTTTCTCTGCACCCTTTCCAGCTCAACAACATCTTTCCTATAACAGGGTGACCAAAACTGAACGCAATAAATGCAGAACAAAGAATTTCACCGTGACATAATTACATATGATTATAAAGTATCATTCATTCATTCATCCATTCATTCATTCATTTATTCATTCCACTGCCTGGTGCAACTGTAACATAACATCCCTAATTCTATACTCAATCCTCTGGCTAATGAAGGCCAAAAGCCTTCTTGATCACCCTATCCACCCATGACGTCACTTGCATAGACCTATGTACCTGCACTCCTAGATCTCGCCACTCTGCAATAGTCCCTAGAGCCCTGCATTTCACTGTATATGTGAAACAGACCTCCCCTAGACCTCCCCTATTTGTTTTCACAGCATGAAACACCTCGCGCTTGTCTGCATTAAATTCCATTAACCATACCTCTGCTCACCTGCCCAATTGATTAAGATCCTGCTGCAATTTTTGATAACCATCTTCGCTATCTCCAGTGCCTCCCACTTTCAGTCATCTGCAAACTTACTATTCATGCCTTCTACATTGTCATCCAAATTGTTCATATAAACCCCAAAAAGCAATGGGCCCAGCACCAACAACCTTCCACCATCACCCTAATAGACCTAACAATGATATGGGGAATTGAGGGGAACATTGAGGTTCTGATACCCCCTCTCTCCTGTTATTATCCTTCTTGGTGCGAGAGGTCCTAAGCTTGAGAAACAAATAATATTCAGAAGATAGACACAAATGCTGGAGGAACTCAGCGGGACAGGCAACATCTCTGGAGAAAAGAAATGGGTGACCTTTAAGGTCGAGACCATTCTCCAGACTTCTTCACACTTGTCCCGCTGAGTTACTCCAGCATTTTGTGTCTATCTGTGGAAAGAGAAGTCAATTAACATTTTTGGTGACAGATCTTTTATTAGAATGGGTTCGAGCGTTCTGTCTGCGTATCCTGGGTGAATAATTTCAATATATTTGGTTATATGGCACCCAAAGTATTCTGTGCACTGGTGGTGAAGAGAGTGAATGTTTAGTGTTGTGGATCGGGTGCCCCTCACGTGGGCTGCTTTCTCTTGGATGGTGTTGTGCATCTTGAGATTTAGGTGCCACATTCCTCCAGGCAAGTGGAGAATGTTTCATCAATTTTCTGTAAATGATCGAAGGGTCTTAGGCCATTAGGTGGCTGTCACTCATTTCAGGATACACAACCTCTGGGGGGGACACAATTTCTTGGCGGCCGCATGCACGCGCACACACACACGAGGCTTCGGAGGCTTCAGCCGTGGGGCCTGTGGACGGTAACATCGGGAGCTGCAGATGCTGGAAAAATCGAAAAATGCTGGAGAAACTCAGCGGGTGAGGAAGCATCTATGGAACGTCTGGAGAAGGGCCTCGACGCGAAACGTCATTTATTCCTTCGCTCCATAGATGTCGCCTCACCCGCTGAGTTTCTCCAGCATTTTTATCTACCTTCGGGAGCTGGTCTGGTTGGTCCGCCCTGAATCGTGAGGCTTCCTTCACCCCGAATCGTGAGGCTTCAATCGGCCCGTTCACGGGGCGTTTCATCGCCCGGGGCGGCTTAAAACCGGCCGCGTGATCTTCCATCGCCCGGTGGGGGCTTCAACATCGGGAGCCTCGATCGCCTCGATCGCCTCGATCGCCTCAATCGCCTCGATGCGGCAATTTGACCGAGGGGTGATGGAAGAGCCCGCGGCCAATTTTAAGCTGCTCGGGCCGGGCGATGAAAAGCCCGCGAATGGGCTGTTTAAAGCTCCGCTGTATGACCTTTGCTCCACCAGGACCTCACCCTACTCCAATCACCGCGCTCTATCCTCAGTCCCACCCCCCCTACTTCTGCCTCTGACTGACACCTCCCTCCTCCAATCACCGTGCTGAATCATCATGTCCTGCACCCCCCCCCACAGCCTGCTGACTGATGTCTCTCTAGTCCCCGTCCCTCCCCCCCAGGATCACCACCCATGCTTCTGATGATATAATGGAAGTAAGGTTGTTGATGAAGCAACCGAAGATAGTTGGGGCCAGGACAATATTAATTGCAGATTCTGCCGCAAAGCTCTGCAACTGAGATGAATGACTCCAGCGACCACAGCCCACTCCCTTTGTGTGAGAAATGCAGCTTGGTGGGGCAGCGGTGGACCTCACAGCACCAGAGAACGGGTACAATCCTGACTACAGATGCTGTCTGTAGGGAGTTTGCACGTTTTCCTGTGACTGTGTGGGTTTTATCCAGGTGCTCCAGTTAGTAGGTTCATTGGCTTCTGTAAATTATAAATTTGCCCTAGTGTGTGTAGGATAGTGATAGTGCGCGGGGATCGCAGGTCAGCATGGACTCAGTGGGCCGAAGGGCCTGTTTCCGTGCTGTACCTCTAAGCTAAACTAAAGAAAATGCATCCAATCACTGGGGTGTTTCCCCTTGGTGTTTGTTGACATCTGTTTCACCAACACTGATAAACATTGTTTGACCAACACTGTCAAATCCTGGCTTGATATTACAGGTAAATATTCAAACCAAACCGGAGTTTAGTTTAGAGACTAGACCCGAAACGTTGCCTATACCCTCGCTCCATAGATGCTGCCTCACCCGCTGCGTTTCTCCAGCATTTTGTCTACCCCAACACAATATCCCACCTCTCCACCAATTCCAATATTCCACCACTCACGCATAGCCCCCAACAGTGCAGGCGCGGCTGACGGGTTCCCATTGTGACGCCCCTCATCCCCCCTCCTCCGCTCATCCCCCCCACTCTGCCCCTTGCCCTCTCCCCCCCAAGCACTCACTCCATCCCCCCCTTTACCCCCCCACCCCCCCCATCCACTCTTAGCGGCTCTCTGGTGGTGCAGCCATTCCCTCCCATTGGGTTCCCACTGTGACCAACGTTAAAGAGGAGATTTATTCAGTCCATTCTTTCTTGTTGCATCTCTCGTTGCGTTCTGCAGCCAGGAGCGGGTCAGCTTCAGGCGGGGGCTGTCGGGGGCCGGTGGGGGGAGTGTCCTGCGGCCTGGGAAGGGGGGTGGCTACAGCCGGTGGCCATTGGGGGGGCTTTCTGGAGGGCTAGTATCGGTGTTGTGGGCCAAAGGGACTGGTTCCAGAGGGCTAGTATGGACATTGTCGGCCGAATGTATTCTTGGGCTAGTCCTGCATTTGGTGACGGTGAGGCTTCAGGCAGGGGCCAGAGGGAGCGTTCTGTAGCTGGGGAGGGGGACGGCTTCAGGCAGGGGAGGGTGCGGGGGTTGAAGCACTGCCGTGGCCTGCCACTGCCGTGGCCTGCCGCTGCCGTGGCCTGCCACTGGTGGGGGTGTGCAAGGGGAGGGGGCACGGGGTGCATGGGCGGGGGTGGTGAGCCCAGCCAGCTCCCGGCCCAGCCAGTGGCCGGCTCCCTCAAACCCCCCACTCTCACTCCTCACTTCCCCAGGATCTCAGGTTTGCAGCAATCGAGCAGCCTCCATGCACCCGGCGGCTGCTGGACCCACAATTCACTCATTCACGGCTGTTGGGCTCACAGTTCACACACTCACGGCTGCTGGACTCACAGTTCACTCACTCACGGCTGCTGGACCCACAGTTCACTCACTCACGGCTGGTGGACTCACAGTCCACTCACTCACGGCTGCTGGACCCACAGTTCACTCACTCACGGCTGCTGGACCCACAGTTCACTCACTCACGGCTGTTGGACTCACAGTTCACACACTCACGGCTGCTGGACCCACAGTTCACTCACTCACGGCTGCTGGACCCACAGTTCACTCACTCACGGCTGCTGGACCCACAGTTCACTCACTCACGGCTGCTGGACCCACAGTTCACTCACTCACGGCTGTTGGACTCACAGTTCACACACTCACGGCTGCTGGACCCACAGTTCACTCACTCACGGCTGCTGGACCCACAGTTCACTCACTCACGGCTGCTGGACCCACAGTTCACTCACTCACGGCTGCTGGACTCACAATTCACTCACTCACGGCTGCTGGACCCACAGTTCACTCACTCACGGCTGCTGGACTCACAATTCACTCACTCACGGCTGCTGGACCCACAGTTCACTCACTCACGGCTGCTGGACTCACAATTCACTCACTCACGGCTGCTGGACTCGACTCTCACTCACGGCTTCCAGGCTTCCGGGCTTGCTGACTGACTCACGCCTGACTTGCGGACTCACGACCGGCCTCCGGGGCTTTATTCTCCTCGCCCCCAGAAGGGGTGTTACATTCATGGTGACCGACAGGAGAGAAGACCAATCTGTTCATCTCACGATTTTTTAAACCTTCATAACTTTTGTAATATTCCACCGATCGGTGTGTTTACAGTAGAGGCAAACGGTGAGTGAGGTGGCGAGAAAATCCTAGTGATATAGGGTACCGTTTTTTAGCAAATTAAAAAGAAATGCATACCACAAGTGGTCAAGAAGAGAGAGAGAGAGAGAGAGAGAGAGAGAGAGAGAGAGAGAGAGAGAGAGAGAGAGAGGTCGTGTTTTCTTCTCAGCTCTGCTAAGAGAAGGATTGAAGCAGCCTTTCAAGGATTTTGTCGTTGAAGAGGACACAGACACAGGGGGGTTTCATAGTTTAACTTATCGTTGGGCTGTTGAAGCTTTCCTCTGGTCTGGGATGCCTCCAACAGTGAGAGAATTCCTGAGTTTCTCCACATTGTCGAGGGTGCGGTTGTCGTTGGCGGATTGCCAATAGTGCCTGTGATCGTGGGTTTGGAATATTGGCGGTGTCTTTGTTGTTTTTAGCGCCGTTTCTCTGCCCTAAAGTCATTTTGCTCAGTGCGGCTGCCTGGCTTAATGTGAAGAAGGTACTTTTGCTTCCGGCGAGACTGCGATAGAGCTTTCCAAAAGCTGCTCTTGGCTGTGGACGAACCTGGGGACTTTCCTGCTTCAGCTGGAGGTTTCTGTTTTCTGCTGCCTGTCTTTGACTGTGCCTGTCTCTGGGACTTAACTTGGAGCTGTGCTGCTGAGGTGCCTGGAGCTGGTTTGTGCCTCTGTGAGGATGGCGATGGAAGGGGCGCGGCCGAAGGTCCGGACCTACGCAGCGATGGCATCAGTGGCGGGTGCGAGGCCATCTGAGCTTGAGCCTCATGTTGACTTGGATGGGGACAGTTTTGGTATTTCTGTTCAAACTGGGCCTATGATGTCGAGGGGGGAAATTACGAAGGCCATGAATGAACTTCTTGGGAGGGGGGCTATTGTCTCTTCTGAGCTCGAAAGAGGAAAGGTGGAGATGATACTTAAGACCCGGGAGTGTGTGGCCCGAGCGTTGGAGGAGGGGATCTCAGTGGGGGGGGTCCACATACAGGTGGATCCGTGGGTATCAAGGGTGAGACCGGTTCTCCTGCGGAGCTGCCCCACCTATTTTTCGGATGCAGTACTTATTCCACACCTGTCCAAGTTCGGGGAGGTGCGGTCTAAATGTTTTCGTCTCTTGCATCCCGGGGGGGACCCGGAGGAAAAAGGGGTCTTCAGTTTCAAGAGGAGGGTGTTCATGAAGGTGGGTGAGGGGGATGGTGCCGAGGGGAGTTTTGAGGTGGTGCATAAGGGTGTCCCCAGAACCGTGCGTTGGAGTTGGGGAAAGGCACGGTGTCATGCGTGCGGCGAATTTGGACATCTCCGTAGGGAGTGTCTTTTTCGCGGGGGCACTGCTAGAGGTTCTAGTGCAGTGGCCCAGGAAAGCACTGCTGGCCCATCTGGGGTGGCTTGTCAAACCTCAGCGGCGCGGGGTGGTACTGCTGACCCGGCTAACGTTGCCAGTTCTGCCTTGGTGACCCGGGGCGGCAGTGCTAAGCCTTCTGGGTCCGTAGGTTCCGCTTTGGGGACCCTGGGCAGTGAGAGCCCATGCCCCCCATGTCCCCCACGTCTTGCGCCTGTGGCGGCGGATGGAGGTGGGGCGCAGGAGGAGGGGAGTGTTGAGGGGGGGTTTTGGGAGAAGCAGGGGAAGCACAACAAGAAGAAGGAGAGGGATAGGGCCGCCCGAGCGAAGAAAGTGCAATCGGGTGAGTTTAGCTCCAGTGTGGTGCAGACTGCACCTGCTGGGGCCCAGGGGGGAGTTGCGGTGGTTCAGAAGGGGGTAAAGAAGCCTAAACGTGTGGATGGCGAAGTGGATGGGGGTAATGTGGGGGCGGATGACCCTTCCCTTATGGAGGTTACCGCACCTCCGCATGTGAGTGGGACTAAAAGGAGGCATCTGCCTGGTGAAGATGAGGAAGGGCGTGGGTCCAGAGCGAAGGGGATGTCTTTCTCCGGGCTTTCCACCACTGAGGTGGCTGAAAGTGGTCTTGACCCGGTGTCTTCTGGGTCGGTGGTTGGGCCTTCTCTTCATGGATCTACAGCGGGTGTCACAGGACTGGGTGCTGAAGTTGATTCCGGTGGAGTTGTGTCCACTGGGCGGGAGTCTGTCCCTTCATCTCAGGGGCCCTCTGAGGGAGTTATCTCGGCGGGTGCTGTGGTTAGCTCCCTTGGGTGTGTACCCTCTGGGTCGGACGAGGTCCCCTCGTTTCAGAGGCCTACTGAGGGTGCTAGCATGTTAGGTGACGTGGTTGGCTCCCCTGGTAGTGTGCCCTCTGTGACGGGGGATGTGCAGAGTCAGGCCGAGGGGGGAGTTTCGGGGGTGTTGTCGTTCAAGTCTGTGCTCCATATCAGTGCCAGTGGAGGTGCTGGGGGGCGTGATGCCTCACCGGATGAGCTGTCTGGGGTGAGTTTAGTAGCAGGTGGTGATTCTCTGGGTGATGCCTGTGGAGAGGGCACTCTGGATGATGTGGAGGTCAGGGCTGTTATGGGTCGTGATCCTCTTTCAGACTCCGAGGGTGCCAGTGTTCCACGGGCCCTGGGGATGCCTCTTGTTGTTGCTTCCCCAGGCCCAGAAGAGGAGGGTGATGGTAGCGTGCAGGAGCCCAGCCATTCAGAGGGCTGCGAGTCTCAGGCAGGGGTGTCGGGACCCACCCCCAGCATTGATCCGGGGGGTCGTGTCATGGCTGAGGAGGGGGACAGCGATGCGGCCAGTGGGTGTGGCACAGAGAGTGATTTGTCAGAGAGTTCTGGTCTTTCTGAGGTTGTTGATTCAGGTGCGAGCGGGTTGGCTGTGAGCCCAGACTCCAAGGCCGTGTCTGAGGTGAAGCTTATTGTTGAGGTGCGAGAGTTCCTAAAAACAAGCCGTGCTTCCAAAACATTATGGGATGCTGCTACAAGGCGGTGGGGGGACTGTCTAGATTTGCAGGCGAGTCTCGAGGCTATCCTTAGTAACAAGGATAGTGGTCTTTCTGACTCGGATTTGGGGCAGTTTCGGGGTTTTTTGAAGGTCCTCAGAAAAGGAGTTCTTGAGACTACAGGGAGTGTGAGGGTCTCAATCTAATGTGCCTACACATTCACAGTAGCTACATTAAATTTAAATGGGAGTAGAGCAAGTTTTCGAAGATTTCAGCTCTTATCAGGCCTAAGGGAGGGGAGATTTGCAGTTTGTTATCTGCAAGAGACACATACCGTTGCTAGTGATGAACCTACCTGGCAACTGGAGTGGGAAGGGAGGGTTTATATGAGCCATCTCAGCTCAAATTCGAGTGGGGTGGCTTTTCTGTTGGCCCCAAATTTCCTGCCAAGCATTTTAAAAGTGCAGGAAGTGGTGCCAGGACGTTTGCTCCATCTGGCCATGAGCCTGGATGGCATGCCGTTGCATTTCATTAACGTGTATGCCCCTAGCTCCGGCACGATGCAGGCCGGCCTACTTCAGGAGGTGAATGCTCTGTTGGGCACTATTGATAGGGGAGAGTGTGTCTTCCTTGGTGGGGACTTTAATTGCACACTTGAGGTGCGGGACCGTTCTGGTACTCAGTGTGCGCCTGCTGTAGCGAAGAAGCTGAGAGGCTTGATTGACTCCTTTGAGTTGGTTGATGCTTGGAGGGACCTTCACCCTGATTCCACTGCTTTTTCGCGGAGGTCTGAGGGCGGTGGTTCCCGCATTGATCGGTTTTATATTTCCCGAGCGTTTGTTTCCCGTGTCTCAGCGGCCTCAATGCGGCTGGTGCTGTGCTCGGACCATTGTCTGGTGCGTGTGGATTTTAATCCAGCGTGCGCTCGGGCTGGGTCCGCGTACTGGCACTTTAACAACAGGCTGCTGGAGGATCGGTGTTTCCGGGAGTCATTCACTCGGTTTTGGGTGAAGTGGAGAGAGAGGCAGAGGTGCTTCTCTTCCCTTAGGCAGTGGTGGGATGTGGGTAAAGCTCACATCCGTCTCTTTTGTAAGGAATATACATGGGGGTCGACTGGGAGGCGGGACTCCGCGGTCGAGAAGCTGGAGAGGGAGATACAGGACGCTGAGTCTCGCCTGGGTCAGTTTGGTGAAGACTCCAGCGAATGGGGAGAGTTTCAGAGGAAGAAGGAGGTTTTGAGGAGTCTGCTGCTTGAGCGATCTCGAGGCGCATATGTGAGGTCTCGGGTCCAGATGCTGCACGAGCTGGACCGAGCGTCGCCTTTCTTTTTCTCTTTGGAGAAGGGGCGGGGAGCTCGAAAACAGCTCGTGGAGTTGCTTGCAGATGATGGCTCCTCTGTCACTGATCCAGAGAGGATTAATGCCTTGGTTAGGTCCTTTTATGGGTCCCTGTTCTCTGCGGAAGGATTCAGTGTGGAGGCTCAGCAAGATCTGTGGGAGGGTCTACCGACCGTAGATAGGGGGGAGGCTGATCTTCTTGATGGCCCCTTATCTTTGGAGGAGTTGACTCGCGCCTTGCATCAGCTCAGGAGGGGTAAGTCCCCCGGGCTGGATGGGTTGACGGTGGAGTTTGTTAGAGCTTTCTGGGACATCCTAGGGGGTGACTATATGTTGGTTCTGGGGGAGAGCCTGGCGACTGGAGTGATGCCTCTCTCGTGGCGTAGGACGGTTGTTGTCTTGCTGCCTAAGAAGGGCGAACTCCGTTTGTTGAAGAACTGGCGTCCAGTCTCTCTCCTTTGCACAGAATATAAAATTTTTGCACGGGCAATGGCAAATCGCCTGGGCTCCGTGCTGCATCAATTGATTCATCCTGATCAATCTTATACAGTCCCTGGCCGGTCCATCCAGGATAACATCCACCTGGTTAGGGACCTGATTCATTTAGTCCAGGGTACTGGTGAGTCAGCTGCTTTTCTGTCTCTTGATCAGGAGAAGGCTTTTGATAGGGTAGAGCATGAATACCTATTTGGGTCGTTGCAAGCGTTTGGGTTTGGACCACACTTCGTGGCCCGGGTCCGGCTTTTGTACGCTGCTGCGGAGTGCCTTGTAAAGGTTAATGGCGCGCTGCTAGCTCCTTTTCATTTTGGGAGGGGGGTCCGCCAGGGGTGCCCTATGTCGGGCCAGTTGTCTTCGGTCTGTGTGGAGCCGTTCCTGTGTCTTCTTCGGAAGAGATTGACAGGACTGGCCCTACCTGGCCCGCGGGTTGAGGTGATTCTATCGGCGTATGTTGATGATGTACTTCTTATGTTCACTGATCCTGGTGACCTGCGGAGGATGCGTGGCTGCCAGGAGATTTTCTCGGCTGCATCTTCTGCTAGGATTAACTGGAGTAAGTGCTCTGGACTTTTGGTGGGTCAGTGGCGGGTAGACTCCCTGCAGGAGGAGATGGCATTGTATGCGTGGAGTACCACGCACCTCCTCTATCTGGGGGTGTACCTGAGTCCCACTGAGGATGTTTGGCCGGCAAACTGGCAAGAGTTGGAGACGAAGGTGGTTGCTCGGCTGGGGCGCTGGTCAGGCCTGCTTGGAGTTCTCTCCTTTCGGGGGAGGGTGCTGGTCATAAACCAGCTGGTGGCCTCTATGTTATGGTACCGGCTGGCTACTCTTGTCCCGCCCTCTATATTTGTAACTGCTATACAGAAGAAGCTGGTGGATTTCTTTTGGGGAAATAGGAAGCATTGGATTTCCGCGGCGGTCCTGAGTCTTCCGTTAGAGGAGGGAGGCCAGTCCTTGGTGTGCGTGCGTACCCAGGTGGCGGCTCTCCGTCTCAGGACTCTGCGGAGATACATGTATGTAGAGAACCCTCCCAGATGGCACGCTCTGGCCACGTATTTTTTTCGTCAGGGTCGTTGCCTAAGGGGGGTCTCGCGGCTCCCGGTGGCGGGCGTCAGTCGACCCGCTCTAAGGGGCTTGCCTGTTTTCTACAGGGATGTGTTAAGAGTGAGGAATTTGGTGGTGTTCAGCCAGAGTGTTGTTCCACGAGGAGAGGGGGATGTTGTGGCTGCGGGTGTGGCTGGTCCTCATCCTGTCATGGTGGGTGTCGAGGAGAGGCGCGAGCCTAGAGTGGTTCAGATAGAGCTTACCCCCGCTCCGTCAGATCTGCTCATCGGGCCTAGGCTCCGGGATATTTCTCGGCCTCCGGCTCCGCATAATCTGAGCTGCCTTTCTGAGATGACCAGCATGCCATTTTGTGATGCAAGGAGACGCGCACTGTATAGGATGCTCCTGCACATTCTGAACCACCGGGCCTTCGTCTCCCGTCCTGACTCACCATGGAGGACGGTGTTACCATCCGAAGGCAGCGGGGGGCCCCAGTGGGGGTCCTTCTATAAGGGAGTCGTACCCCTTTATATTGGGGACCTGGGGTGGAGAGTGCTGCATGGAGTGGTGGTTTGTAATAAACTTTTGAGTCGGTTCACGGGCTCGTCTGCCGCATGTATTTTCTGCAGAGAGGAGGAGACCGTATTCCATGTGTATATGGAGTGTGTGAGGTTACTGCCCCTGTACCAATATCTGAAGGGGCTGTTCCTCAAGTTCTGGCTGCATTTTAGCCCCACAATCCTGGTGTTTGGACATAAGGCAGGGAGTGGGGAGAGCCGAGTGTGGGGGGGGGAATTACCTGTCGGTTTGCTCCTCGGCCTGGCCAAGATGGCCATTCGTGGGTCCACCCCTCTTTCGGGCCTACTTCCGTGCACGTGTGTCCCTGGAGAGGGAACACGCGGTGTTCACGGGGACTCTGGAGGCCTTCCGTCAGCGCTGGTCGCCGCGTGGGGTTGAGGCGATTATAAATGAATGTACTGCTGTACTACAATGATCTGTTCATTATAGTGTGATTTTTGATTGTGTTTTGATGTGTTGTATTTTATGATTTGTGTTGAATAAAGTTTTTGAAATGAAAAAAAAAAAAAAAAAAAAAAAGAGAGAGAGAGAGAGAGACAGAGAGAGAGAGAGAGAGAGAGAGACCAATTAACCTACAAATCCGCATGCCTTTGAGGTGTAGGAGGAAACCAGAGTACCCGGAGGAAACCTCAAAGAGAAAACATGCAAACTCCACACTGACAGCACCTGAGGTCAGGAATGAACCCAGGTCTCTGGCGGTGTCTGGTCTTTGATCCATGTTTAGACCATGGCTGTATGCGGACCTGGAGCTGAGTGATCCTGTCAAAACTTACACTGGGCAGCAGTGAGCAGATTATTGGTGAGTAATGCCACTTAATCACAATGATGACAAAACCCCATCACATTACCAATGATTGATTGGACATTAACTAACTGGGTTCGATTTCAATTCTGTGAATATGACGCAAGCTATTGTTGTAACCGTAACGATACGGCTTGACAAGAGTTGCAGCTAGCTCTCTGGTCCTCGGCATGGTGCGTATGAGTGCAAATTACCAGAGGAGAGAGGAGCCTGGCTCATTTGCTAAGGAACTGTGAATGGATTGAATATCATGTAATCATTAGTGCCAACACAGTGGCACAGTGGTAGAGCTACTGTTTTACAGCGCCAGAGACCCGGGTTTGATCCCAACTAGAGGTGTTGCCCGTACGGAGTTTGTACGTTCTCCCCATGACCTGGCATCCATTTGGTCTGACATCTCAAGGGCACCGGCCTCCCTGCTCCCCTTCCTCCCTCGCCATCCTCACACTGTCCTCCTCCCCCCATCTTTCCCTCTTTCCTACTTACCCGTACCCTCCCTCCCCTCCCTTCTCTCTCCCCACCCCCCCTACATCGCCTCCACCCCCCAGCCTAACCCAGCTTTCCTCACCTAATTCCTCTGCCTCCACATCTACTCCACATATTGGCATTGTTCGGCTGATCATCCTTTGAGCAGTTCTTTCCATATTCTATGTGGATGACACTGCCCTATGCAACCTAATCAACAGGCTACATGGCCAGCCTACAAAGGGTTGAAGAATAAACAAACACACAAGCAGACAAACATCTGAATAAGGAGCATGGGGAGGCCATTTCACCCCTCAGCTTGCTCCACCACTGATCAACTCTGCACTCGGCCTACCTCCACTACCCTTCATCTTCTACATTTGGGCGGCACGGAGGCGCAGCGGTACAGTTGCTGCCTTACAGCGAATGCAGCGCCGGAGACCCGGGATCGATCCTGACTCTGGATGCTGTCTGTACGGAGTTTGTACGTTCTCCCCGTGACCTGCGTGGGTTTTCTCCAAGATCTTCTGTTTCCTCCCACACTTCAAAGACGTACAGGTTTGTAGGTTACTTGGTTGGCAAATGTAAAAATTGTCCCTAGTGTGTAGGACAGTGTTAATGTGCCGGGATCGCTGGTCGGCGTGGACCAGCTGGGTCAAAGGGTCTGTTTCCACGCTGTACCTCTGAACTAAATTAAACATAAACTTAACTAGAAATTTCCCTCAAAAATATTCAAACCCTCTGCTGTCATCAGCCTTTGAAGAAAAGAGTTCAAAAGAATACTGATCCTCTGAGAAAAAAATGCCACATCTCTGTCTGAGATGGGCGTCCCGTTATTTAGATAGTGATACTTACTTTGATCATCTCCAAACACTTCCTGTCAAAACATCTCAGGATCTGACATATTTCAATGGTTGAATGGGTCAATGGTCCTTTATTGTCACGTGTACCATTTAAGGTACAGTCAGATTTGTTTTACTATAGTCATACCAGAAAAAAGCAACGAGACCCACAACTATATAAAAGTTAACATAAATATCCTCCAGAGTGGCTCCCCCACATTCCACACTGTGATGGAAGCCAATAAAGCCTGATGTTCTTTCCTCCTTGTTCTCCCATGGACGGGGCAGTCGAACCATCCGCTGTCGGGACGATCGAAGTTCCCGCGATTGGGGCGGTTGAAGCCCCCGTGGTTGGAGCTCCCGAAGCCGGTCCCTAACCAAGGGACCGTGAGCTCCACGATGTTAAGTCCGCAGGCATACGCGGTTGGAGCTCCCAAAGTCGATCCCCAGCAAGAGTCCGCCAGCTCCTCGATGTTAGGCCGCAGCGCAGACACAGAGATACGATACGGAAAAATATTGCATCTCCGTCAGGGTAAGAGATTTTAGAAAGTTTCCCCCAACCACATACATTTAACACTATAAAACAACAAAGAAGAAAGGGATGAGACAGGCTGTTGGCGAGGCACTCTCCTAATTCTAAATTCTAGCAGAAACAAGCCCAGACAGTCTACCCCATGACAGAATGGGGAGGAGTTGTACAGTTTGATAGCCACAGGGGAAAAGGATCTCCTGTGGCGTTCTGTGCTGCATCTTGGTGGACCCAGCCTGTTGCTGAAGGTGCTCCTCAGGTTGACCAGTGTGTCACAGAGGGGGTGAGGTGTATTGTTCAAGATGCTCCACAGTTTGAGGAGTTTCCTCCCCTCCAAGACCACCTCCAGTTAATCCAACTCCACCCCCAGGACGGAGCCTGCATACCTGATGAACTTGTTGATCCTATTGGCGTCCGCAGCCTTGGCCCTGCTACCCCAGCACACGGCAACGAAGGAGATGGCACTGGCTACCACCGATTGGTAGAACATCTGCAGACGTTGAAAGAGCGGGGCCTTCTCTCTTGTGCAGGGCCTCAACGTTCCGGGACCAGTCCAGTTTACAGTCCAGGTAAACTCCAAGGTACTTGTACTCCTTAGTAAACTACATCCACACCATTGATGGAGACAGGGGACGGGGTGTTCCTCTCCCCCTAAAGTCCACCACTTTCTCTTTAGGAGTAGAATTAGACCATTCGGCCCATCATGTCTGCTCCACCATTCAATCATGCCTGACCCATCTTTCCCATTCTCCTGCGTTCTCCCGATAACCTTTGACACCCTGACTAATGAAGCACTTTGATGATTACTACTGATTACTAATAAATCTCTGCTTTAAAAATACCCACTGACTTGGCCTCCACAGCTGTCCCTGGCATTAAATTGCATAGATTCACTAACTTCTAACTAAAGAAATTCTTCCTCATCTCCTTTCTAAAGGAACATCTTTTTATTCTGAGGTTATTGCCTCTGGTCCGAGACTCTCCCACTAGTGGAAACATCAATCTATTCAGTTCTTTCACTATTCCCTTATCCCTCTATACTCCAGCGAGTACAGGCCCAGAGCCATCAAATACTCATCATATGATAACCTAATGATCCCTGGGATCATTCTGGCAAACCTCCTCTGGACCCTTTCCAGCGCCAGCACATCCTTCCTCAGTTATGGGGCCTAATACTGCTCACAATACACCAAATGCAGTCCGACCAGTGCCTTCAAAAACGTCAGCATTTCATCCCTGTTTTTATATTTTAATCCTTTAGAAATAAATGTTAACATTGAATTTGTCTTCCTTGCTGCCAATTTAACATGCAAATTTGTGAATCCTGCACCAGCATTCCCAAGTACCATTGCATCCCTGATTTCTGAATCCGCTCCCCATTTAGAAAATAGTCTGTGCCTTTATTCCTACTATCAATATTCATGACCGCACACTTTGCTACACTATATTCCAACTGTCACCTCTCAGCCCTCTCACCCAACCTGTCTGTCCTTCTGCAGGCTCCCTGCTTTCTCTACACTACCTGCCCCTACACTTATCTTTATATCATCTACAAACTTGGCCACAGAGCAATCAATTCCATCTTCCAGATTATTGATATACATCGTGAAGAGCAGCGGCCCCAGCACCGACCCCTGCAGAACTCCGCAAGTCACTGGCAGCCAACCAGAAAACGTCCCCTTTATTCCCACTCTGTTATTCAACCAACCTGTTAGCCATGCTAGTACTGTCCTCTCAATCCATGGCCTCTTGCAGTAGCTTGTTTAGCATGGAAACAGTCCCCTCAGGCCACGGAATCTGTGCCAATCATTAACCACCCATTCCTGCACTAATCTCATTTTATTCAATCTGCATTGCCATCCAACAACCCCAGATTCTGCCACGCACCCACATATTGATGTTGATTTACAATGGCCGATTGACCAACCTACACGGACATCGGATTTTCCTTCAGCCAATGGAAACCATCAGGCCCCGATGGAGTCTCAGTCCTTCGAACATGCACACACCAGCTTGCGGACAGTTTTAACCTCTCCCTATGCCAATTCCATAGAATATTACTATCATTTCTGTGCCAAGGGAAAACCTGGTCACTGCCTTAATGAATCCTGCCCAATTACATTGGCATCCATCATCATGAAGTGCTCTGAGAGGCTGGTCACCCTCTCACTGAATGACAGATCCCTCCTCACCTGGAGGTGCTCAGCAAATTTCTATTACTTTTATATTTTCACGGTTTTATCTCCCTTCAATCGGTCTGTGGAAGTTCGTTTTTAATTTGTTTCATATTCATTGCACAATAATGTTCTTTTCTCAATACCTGACATTTAATCTGATTTGCTCGAAGATTGTTTTTTTTACAGCGGCGTTTTGTGCTGATAGCGAATATGCTGGCTGGCAATAAGCTAGCAAGCAATCTGCTGCCAAGTTCGCTTCACAGATTGATGACTTGATGAATGTGCTTTCTCTAGACCACTTAGAATCATATAGTCGTGGAGTCATACAACACAGAAACAGGCCCTTCAGCCCAACCTGCCCTTGTTGACCAAAATGCCCCTTTGCTGCTAGTCTCGCCTGCCGATATTTTGTCTGAAGAAGGATCTCGATCCGAAACGTCGCCAATTCCTTCTCTCCATAGATGCTGCCTCACCCGCTAAGTTTCTCCAGCATTTTGTGTCTACCTTCAATGTTACCAGCATCTGCAGTTCTTTCTTAGACATTTTACTCATATCCCTCTAACCTTTCCTATACATGTAGCTGTCCAATTGTCTTTTAAATGTTATTATAATATCTGGCCATATACCAACCCACCCTCTGTGTGCAGAAATTGCCCCTTAGGTTCCCATTAAATCTCTCCCCTCTCATCTTATATCTATGTCCTCTGGTTCCTGATTCCCCTCTCTGGGTAAAAGACTCTGTGCATTCACCCTATCTATTTCCCTCAGTATCTTATATACCTCCATAGGATTACCCCTCAGCTGCCTGCGATCCAAGGAATAAAGTCCTACCCTGCCCTTCCTCTTCCTATAGCTCAGGCCCTCAAGGACTGTCAACATCATAGAATCTACAATATAGAACAGATCGACAAAAATGGTAGTGAAGTGAGGAATGCTGTGGAACAGAGGGATCTAGGAATAACTACGCATAGTTCCCTGAAGGTGGAATCGCATGTAGAAAGGGTGGTAAAGAAAGCTTTTGGTGTGCTGGCCTTTATAAATCAGAGCATTGAATATAGGAGTAGGGAAGTAATGTTAAAATTGTACAAGGCATTGGTAAGACCAATTCTGGAGTATGGTGTACAATTTTGGTCGCCTAATTATAGGAAGAATGTAAACAAAATAGAGAGAGTACAGAGGAGATTTACTAGAATGTTGCCTGGGTTCCAGCAACTAAGTTACAGAGAAAGGTTGAACAAGTTAGGTCTTTATTCTTTGGAGCGCAGAAGGTTAAGGGGGGACTTGATTGAGGTCTTTAAAATGATGAAAGGGATAGACAGAGTTGACGTGGATAAGCTTTTCCCATTGAGGGTAGGGAAGATTCAAACAAGAGGGCATGACATGAGAATTAAGGGACAGAAGTTTAGGGGTAACATGAGGGGGAACTTCTACACTTAGAGAGTGGTGGCTGTGTGGAATGATCTTCCTGCAGAAGTGGTGGAGGCAGGATCGATTTTAACATTTAAAAGTAAAGTGGATAGGTATATGGACGGGAAGGGAATGGAGGGGTATGGTCTGAGTGCAGGTAGATGGGACTAGGGGAAAATGAATGGTCGGCACGGACTGGAAGGGCCGAGAAGGCCTGTTTCCGTGCTGTAATTGTTATATGGTTATATATAAAACAGGTTGATACTGGAGCGGGCCTTTCGGCCCACAATATTTGTGGCGAACATGATGCCAAGTTAAACTGGTCTCATCTTCCTGAACATGATCCATATCCCTCTACTCCCTGCCATGCACCACCTACAAACCACTTAAATGCCACTGTTGTACCTGCCTTCACCACCACCATTGGCAATTTGATGCAGGCCCCCACTACTCTCTGTGTAAAATACTCCATTAGAGTTTCCCCCTCTCACCTTATAGCTATGTCCTCTAGTGTTGGACATTTTCACCTTGGGAAGAACATTCTGACTCTCTACCCTAACGATTGCTCTCATAATTTTATATACTTCTGATAAGTCTCCCCTCACCCTCCGATATTCCAAAGAAAACAATCTAAGTCTATCGAACCTCTCCCCATACTGAAACCCTCTAATCTAGGCAGCATTCTGGCACACCTCTCCAGAGCCTCCACATCTGTCCTGTAATGGGGCAGCCCGAACTACATGCATTAATCCAAATGCAGCTTAACCAAACTCTAATAGAGCTGCATCATGACTTCCTGGCTCTTATATTCAATGCCTTCTTTACCACCTTTACCTATACTCTTTGTGGTGCCACCTTCACTGAGCTATGAACCTGGATTCCAGGATCCCTCTGCACATCAAAACCTTTGATGGGTTTTGCCATTATTTACCCCTAATATTCACCCTCTCAAAATGCAACAGCTCACACTTGCTCGGATTAAACTCCATCTGCCATTTCTCCACCCATTTCAGCAGCTGATCTATATCCCACCATATCTTCTGACAGCCTTCCTTACTGCCTGCAACTCCTCCATTGTTGGTGCCATCAGCAGACTTAAGGGTCTGTCCCACTTACGCGGCCATGGCTCGCAAATTACGCGACCTTGAGGCGTACGGGCACCGTATGGCTGCGCAGGACTGGACCCATTTAGAAGCGCGGAGGGGTATGGAGTTGTGCGGGGCTCGTCTCAACATCATGCGGGGCTCCGAAATTCTTGCAGTGAACAAACTCTTCGCGTGCCAACGGCCTGTCGCGGAACTGATGGCCAAAGTGGGACAGGCCCAAGACCCTGGCGCAACGCAACGTCTCACCAACAGGAGCAAAGGCAGGCAAACGATCGCCGAACTCAGCCTGGGACTCACGGCCGTTGCGGTCCGGATCCGCCCCCACTTCTACTCCCAGAGCAGGGCCAAGAAAATTGAAGATAGACACAAAATGCAGGAGTAACTCAGTGGGACCGGCAGCATCTCTGGAGAGAAGCAATGGGTGACGTTTCGGGTCGAGACCCTTCTTTTCAGCCTGAAGAAGAATCTCGACACGAAACGTCACCCATTACTTCTCTCCAGAGATGCTGCCGGTCCCGCTGAGTTACTCCTGCATTTTGTCTCCATCTTTAAATGACGTCACGCGCTCCAGACGGCTGTGCGGACGCATGTAATCGCGCCCGACCTTGGCTAGACCGTCTCGGTTCAACGCGACCACGAGGTCGCGTAATTTGCGTGCCAAGGACACGTAAGTGGGACAGGCCCTTCGCTCACCAGCTCATCTACATTTATGTGCAAGTCATTTACATATAGAGCATCACAAACAACAGAGGTCCCAGCACAGATCCCTGCAGGACTCCACTGGTCACAGATCTGCACCTTCCACCACAACGCTGCCTTCTATAAATAAGCCAGTTCTGAATCCATGTGACCAAGTCAGAATCCCATACATCTTACTCTTATTGAGCAGCCTACCATGAGGGACCTTATCGAAAACCTCACGAAAATCCACGTATACAACATCCACCACCATCCATCTCCTATGTCACCTCCTCAAAAAATAATTGTTAGTAAAACACGACTTGCCGCATATAAAGCTGTGCTGGATATCCCTAATTAGAGAGTAAATCCTAACTCAAGGAATTCTTTCCAATAGTTTCCCTACCACTAAAGTGAGGCTCACTGGCTTGTAGTTCCCTGGATTCTCTCAACTTCTCTTCTAAAACAAAGGAACAGCATTGGCCACTCTCAGGTCCTCCGGGGCCTTAGCCTATGACAAGAAACAAAGATCCTCAACAAGGCTCCCGCAATCTCCTCTCTTTCTTCCTCAATAACCTGTGATAAACCCCATCAGGCCCTGGGGACTTATCCATCTTAATGTTCTTCAAGGGTCTCAGCACCAACTTAACATATTTGTATTCTCCACACTGATCTCGCTGTCCTCCAAGTCCTTCTCCTTGGTCAATACAGACGGAAAGTACTTGTTTAACTACCGCACCTACATTATCCAAACCTAACCATAGATTCCCTCCTTTATTCTTGAGCAGACCTTCCTTCTCCCTGGTCACCCTCTTTTTTTTAATATTCGTATAAAAGGCCTTGGGATTTTCCTAAATCCAACTCACCAATGACATTTCAGCTTTTGGCTCTTCACATAGGTTATGTCCTATTCACTTTACATTATTCTTGACAAACTTGAGTCCCTGTATAATCATTTGGACACACGCAGAATGTGGCAAGGTCTGAATACTATAACTGGTTGCAAAGTGAAGCCAGGCAACATCACCCGTGATACTGCGACCCAACCTGATCAACAATGCTTTCTCTAGTCTGAAGAAGGGTTTTGGCCCGAAACGTTGCCTATTTCCTTCGCTCCATAGATGCAACTGCACCCGCTGAGTTTCTCCAGCACTTTTGTCGACCTTCAATTTTCCAGCATCTGCAGTTCCTTCTTAAACCCTTTCTCTAGTCGTTTTGAGCAGAAGGCCAATAGATGTTACAGTGGTTAGATCGGCCGTCCTGAGGGTCAACCCACAGAAATCAACTGGCCCAGACAGTCTCTGGTCGTGTCCTTAATAGCTGCGTGGTCCAATCAGCGGAACTATTCACGGACATCTTTAATCTCTCCCTACCCCATTCTGTGGTACCCGCCTGCTTCAAGAAGACCACTATCATCCCAATGCCAAAGAAAATCAAATGTTTTGAGAGGCTAACTAGGGAAGACATGAAATCCAATCTCTCAAGCGGCCTAGACCCACTGCAGTTCACCTACTGCCGAAACTGGTCCACGGACGATGCCATCGCCCTGGCCCTATATTATACTGGAACACCTGGAGAAGAGAGACACCTACATCAAGACTCCTATTCATGGACTACAGCTCTGCCTTTAACACCATTATCACATCCAAGCTCATCAACAAACTCGTGGAACTAACTCACCCATTCCTTTTCTCTAGGGATGTTGCCTGACCCACTGAGAGAGTCCAGCATTTTGTGCCTATCCTTGGAGTCAGCACTCATCTCTGCAACTGGATCCTCGACTTCCTGCCCAACAGACCCCAATCAGTGAGGATAGGGGACAAATCATCCTCCAGGATACTCCTCAACACTGGTGCTCCACAAGGATGCGTTCTCAGCCCGCTTCTTTACTTCTTGTACACCCACAACTGTACAGCCATGTACAAATCCAATTAAATGTACAAATTCGCAGATGACACCACCATTGTGGGCTGAATATCAATTAATGATGGGATGAAGTACAGGAAGAAGATTGAAATCCGTGTGTCCTGGTGTTGAGACCACAATCTTTCTCTCAATGTCTTTGGAATGCTTAGGAAGTTCGGCATGTCCCTACAACTCTCACCAATTTGTACAGATGTGCCGTAGGAAGCATTTTATTGGGATGCATCACAGCATGGTTTGGGAACAGCTCCATCCAAGACCGCAGGAAATTGCAGCGAATCATGGACACAGCTCAGACCATCCCACAATCCAACCTCCCTTCCATTGACTTCATTTACACTTCACGCTGCCTCGGCAAGTCCAACAGCATAATCAAGGACGAGTCGGGAAACAGAATCCTTCCGGAAGATCTGATTGACAATTATGATTTTGGTATCTAAACGTGGATAAAATGAAACCCAAGATAATACAATCCCGAGTTAAACGTTAGAGGTTACAGAATCATCACTCAAAGATTTGTGTGTTTGATCTGAATCTAGGGACCCTGGCCACTCCCTCTTCTCCTCTCTTCCATCGGGCAAAAGGTGTAGAAGTGTGAAAATGCGCATTTCCAGATTCAGAGACAGTTTCTTCCAGCTGTTACCTGGCAATAGAACCAAATGACCAACAACTAGAGAGCAGTCTGGAACTACTATATACCTCATTGGAGACCCCCAGGCTATCTTTCATCAGACTTTACTGGACTTTATCTAGAACTAAACATTATTCCTTTTTGTTATATATATATATATATATACTCAATGGATGGCTATATTGTAATCATGGATAGTCTTTCCAATGACCGGTTAGCTCGCAACAAAAGTTTTTCAATGTGACAATAAACTAAACTAAACTACTAAGCCCTGATTGATGCCACCTTCTTAAACCTGACATATGCTTCCCTTTTCATCCTAACCAAGTTGACAACCTCCTTGGACATCCATGGATCTTTCTCCCTCCTCCTGACTAGAACACGCTGATTCTACAGTTTGATCAGATGGCCTTTAAAGACTCTGACATGTCATTGTGGACTTACCCTATAGAGTACTCCCATTCGACCCTCCTTAGTTCCTGACTAATAACATTTTAATCTACCTTGCCCCAATTAAGTCCCTTCTCCTAACATCCAGGCCTGTCCCTATTCAAAACAATCTTCCAACTTATGGAGTTGTGATCACTATCTCCACAATGCTCTGCCGCTGTAACACCAGTCACCTGTCCAGGCTGGTTTGCCAATACTGTGCGGTATTGTTCCACAGTACGTGTAGAAATATGTGGGAAGGAACTGCAGACACAAATTGCTGGAGTATCTCAACAGGACAGGCAGCATTAAGCAGAATTAGAATAATAAGAAACATGAGAGGGAGATGGGGAGATAATGTTGAGAATGATAGACACAAAATGCTGGAGTAACTCAGGCAGCATCTCTGGAGAGAAGGAATAGGTGACATTTTGGGTCGAGACCCTTCTTCAGACTGCCTGGATATAAATCTGGAGAGGAAGGTTTGGATATGATACTGGAGGGAATGAGATTGGGATATTTTATCAGTGAGTGTAGGAGGTGGGATGTGTTGTACGATGTGGGAGGAAACGGGATGGGGATATGTATATGTGCTGGCATAACTGCTCATCATTTCTACAAATGTCTTGCCTTTTTGAACAAGCCATACCTTGAAATCCGATGTGAATTTTACAACAGTTCTAACCCTGTCTGGCATTTGCATTTATAAGTGGAGTAGCACAAGCAATGCTCACTTCCTTGCCCAACTCCCTGCATACTCTTGACTGTGTGGCCAAACACAACTCCAACTGGATCTTTACATTTGCCAATGAGATTACTGTTCTCGGCCAGATCAACAACGACAGTGATTCGAGGAAAGAGATCAAGAACAACCTGACCCTCAAGCCAATAGAGTTGGTTGTTGACATATGGAAGTGAGGAGGAACACAGCCCTATATTCATCTAACTAAACTCCAAGCTACAAACTGCTTTGATTGCACTAGGAACCTGGAGCTTTATTTTTGTCCTCGCACTTTATTGTTTGTTAATTTTATATATTGAACATTTTGTTGGTTATTATGCTGCCTACTGTGCACTATGTTTATATATCTGCTGTGCTGATCAAAGTAAGAATTTCAGCGTTCTGTTTTGGGACATATGCGAATCTTGACTCTTGACTCTTGATCAATAGCACTGCTGTAAAGATGGTCGACAGCATTCATATCACCACCAATCTAACATGGTCCCTTCTCAATGATGCGTTGATCAAGAACGCTCAACAGCATAATTAATTTTTAGGCATCTGAGAAGATTTGGCACTTATACAGATGCACTATAGAAAGTACCCTGATGGTATGCATCTCAGGCTGTTATGGCAACAGCCCTGTCCTTGACTGCCTGAACCTGCAGAACGTGTACAGCCCAGTCCAGTCCTCAATGGCTTGCCACTTCATCCATTGAGTCCATGCATCAGGAAGGATGGAAGTTTCATCATGGATGTCTGCCATCCTGTTCATTCCCATTTCTCTCTTATACCTAACAAGAAACAAGAGCTTGAAAGCTGAGAGCTCCAGATTTAACAATAGCTTTCTCCCCATTGCTATCAGACTCCTGGACCACTCATCCCTCACACCAAAAAAGGGCACAAAATGCTGGAATAGCTCAACGGATCAGGCAGCATCTCTGCAGAACTTGGAGAGAGGACTTCTTGGGTCAGACTTGAAATGGCACCTATCCATGTCCTCCAAAGATGTTACCTGACCTGCTTAGTTATTCCAGCACTTTGTGCCTTTATTTGTAAACTAGCACCTGCAGTTCCCTGTGTCTCCATCTCTTTCACAGGAGATGCTGCCATGTACTCGCACTCTTAACTCCACATTTGGTTCTTCTGTCTTTAATTTGTTTTTGTTTTTGGATTGCACTACAATCTTGCACAACCCTGCTGTTTTATACTCTTTGTTGGATTTATTGCTGTATTTATCATGACTGCATGAATACTGTTTACTCTGTGAACTTCATGTGAACAAGGAATTTCTTTGCACCCATGTATACAGTACGTGGCAATAAATTAATCTGAATCGGAACAACCTAATGGTATTATTTTCTTATTGTCGTAGAAACATAGAAACATAGAAAAATAGGTGCAGGAGTAGGCCATTCGGCCCTTCGAGCCTGCACCGCCATTCAATGTGATCATGACTGATCATCCAACTCAGTATCCCGTACCTGCCTTCTCTCCATACCCCCTGATCCCTTTAGCCACAAGTGCCACATCTAACGCCC